>OY720682.1:102200387-103400387 GCA_963170755.1 Amphimallon solstitiale | reverse complement strand
AGTTTACAGGGCTTTTAGCAGTAATTTTTAAAATTATCGACGTAAACTAATCAACTTTTACACACTTAATATTAATTCGAAATTACAGGTTATTAATGCTATTTCATAATATTGGCAATGTTATAGTTGCTTGTAAGCCCGCTCGTATTATATTATAAAGTGATGTTCGTTTTGGAAATTAAATTTTTAGGCACAACACTGAGGGTAGAATAAATGAAGGCCAGTCGTTTCCAAGTTCCCGATTTTATAACATATAAACTTATATCACTAAATTTAACGTGATAATAATAAATGAAAGTACACGCAAAATATTTTTAAAAAAAACCGTACGAAACTTCATACGTATAGTTCATAGCTAGCGTTGCACGTCATCAATGAAGTATACATGATGTCATATCTATATTAGCCAATTTGAAAACATTTTAAATGCAATATGTATTAAAAAGTCGTTAGTTTATTTGTTTTACATATAGTAGCACTACTTGGTTTATAATTTATTACATTTTTGATAAAACACACATGTTTCGAGTTGATTATGATTTTACAGTTTGTGAATATTTTTAACGAGGTGCATACAAGTATGCGACGTAGCCGATGTCAATTCATCATTCATTGTCAATCTTGTTATTGTGTGTCACCTAACCTGTATTTTAACCTTACATTTGACATAATACATATGATCAATTTGCGGTTGTCAATTATAAATCGATCGATACGGCAATATTGCCCTGCTGAGACGTCAATGTTGGTTAATGACGCACTTCGCTAGCTATCGCGTCCCGACTATAGTTATGTTTTGACAGTTTTGACGTATTGACTTTAACCTGTCAGCTGACTAAAGGCAAACATAAGCTTATAATCTCTTTCATGTTGTCACCACTTTCTCGTAAGAAAGTATATAATATATATATATATATTATATATATATATATATACAGCTGACGTACACATTAGCCTCCGTATAGTAATATACCAGAATGGCATCCTCGAATATACGAGTATATAGGGTGTCATCGATGCTACGGTGCTTATGGGATCCGTATAAAAATTTAGCACATCTTAATACAGTTTTGCATCCGTATATAGCAGAGTGGGCTCCTTCCAGTGTTGCCCAAGTTATTTCTTTTTTACATCGCGACGCAGTATTATGCCGTTATAAAAACTAATTACCAAAGCAAACGTAATGTGATGGATTGACGAGCCTTATCTACTGCTTACGAAGTAGTGTTGTTTTGGCTAGACGAAATTCCACGCAGTTATTAAAATAATAAATAAATTGAGATTGTTAAATATGTACGAATATTTCATTGTAGTTTGTCATAATGCCTTCTTGTGGCCCAAAAGTTACATAAAGTGCATATAAAATGTATTAAACATTTTTGTGCAATTTTGTTGCAAAGAGTTGCAATGTCAATGTTTGTCTTATTCGTGTTTATCATATTTTTTTGCAAATTACGTCATTGGAATAAATTTTCTACCATGTACGGATCAAGTAATTCAAGCAGATATGCTAATGGCACGTGACATTATTAGAGATTCAACCCCGCCAGGATACATCCTCAAGTAACAAATGGAAGAAATCCATATCGATGGATAGGAATATTTAGTAGAAATGATAATAATTATAATTGTGGATGTCACTTCATAGCGGCTGTGAAGAGAGAACTTAAACAGCGCTGTCCTGCAGGAAGTGAAATTCGCGTCGTCAGTGTCAGAAACCGTACAGGAGAACAGCGATTTCTAGTGGAGTTTTTGGTTAATTGTTTTTGTAAAATTATTGTCAATCGTCGAAAACGAGTATAAAACACATAGTCAAATTAAATGTACTAGGGAATTAGAATATCTGTTGTAGGTAGTTTTTAATTTTACTGTCTATCTACATTTTATTATTCTAAAGAACCAATAAATGAAGTTATTCTAAGAATAAATATGCTAATTTTTAAATGCTTAAAATACTTATTAATTTGTCTCTTTTTAAAAAAAGTATAAGAAGTGTCCCTAAGAATAAATGTTCCATTATCTTCAATTATATATTATTATTCTAGCTAGGATGTTTTAAAATTAACACAATTTAACTCATACACTGTTTCTGTACACCATGTGCTTTAATATGATAAATAAACGTTTTTAATAAAGTGTAATCTGTCCACGAAAATCGCCGGAAAAAATCTTTATCTGTAATTTTCAGAGTATTCTCTATCCTTACCTTTTAACTTACACTTTTACTGTATTTTTATTTTATTATTTAAAAGTATAGTAAAACACAAAATGTTTACCTCGTTTTAATTATTTTTATGTTGCTGTAAAAAGATAATTGAAATAATTGAATGTATTGTAGGCGTCATAAGTTAAGTTACCTATTTTTTGTACTCATATGACGTAATATGCTGCTTTCCGATTTTTCAGCTTTTATAGGTTCACATTTTTTCATTTATGACACCAGCATGAAAAATGTTAAATTAGAACCGTTATTTTCTATCTCAAAATTGGGTAATAGATTTCATCCTCTTTTCGACCATGTAAAAATACGATAAAATTGCGAAGTACAGAAATATAGCAAATAAATTGTTATTAATATTTTGTTAATAATTTTACCCATTAAAAAGAAATAATAAAGGCTTTGATCATTAATGCTACTTATTTTGAATCATCCCAAATGTATTCGCAAAGCCTTTATCTTATTATTTACCTTGTATTCACATTTTATTAAACATACGAATTATTTATTTTGTAGTTTTTAGACAAGCATTTAATCAATAAAATTTATTTTCGGCAACACATGTATGCTTCGCTAACGATATTATTCTCTAACAGTAAACAATGAAATTGATTCGTCACAATAATACGGATATATGTTCTTCTCCGTTATTTCTAAGGTATTTCTTTCTCTATCAATTTTAAGCGCTAATTCTTCCGAAAGGGATTTTACCATTCTCTAATAACAGTTTACAATAAAGCATTCGACGCAAATAAGATAAGGTAGCTATTTATAGAATCCAACGTTGTAGTATCTCCGGATGCCATACGAACCGTCTTCTGTATTTGTTGGGAATATACGCACAGCCGATAGCAGCACTTCTCTTCGGTAGTTTGCTAAACTAAGACGTATAGAAAAATCCACAGTAGCTTCAAATCAGCCTCCCGCTGATTTTGTATTTTTCTTGACAAGGGACCTCTAGTGTCGTTGAAATAATTAACAAACGCTTTTTTCAAAGTGGCCTCCGTGTATCGGAGTTCACTTTGTCGCGGAGCTCACTTAAACCGCAATTTTAACATGGGAGGATCCCAGTTTGTACCACAGATATATATATATATATATATATATATATATATATATATATATATATATATATATAATAATAAGTATTATTATTAGTATTAGTTTTAAATAATAGTTACAGAAATTTAATATTTAATACATTTGTTCATAATATATAATTTGTATGTGGCTATCATACAGAAATTGTTGACTGTAGTTGCTACTTCGGCCGTGTTAGTTGCTAAAACGATTCTGTTGTATATTTCTTTTAATGGAATCTTCATTACTATAATTAATAGTGTTTCAATAAATATACCTATGTCATAAATATGAAGGCTAAAGCAGTGGCGGCTCGTGGGGTTAAATATTGGGTAGACCAGCAATATGTGGCAATATTTTGATAGAAATATATATTTTATAAAAGGCATTGAGCATGTAACGGGTGTTTGTAATTGATGTACGCATTGCGATTTCTAAGAAAATAAAAAAATAACTTTATATCATATTAATATACCACTATTATTCAACATATAATATTTGACTGGGATGAGTGTAACCTGTCTTGTTTTTCAAAAACCGCCACTGCTTTAAAGTAACAACTAAAGACTGGCGATTTTAGGTCAAAATCGTAAAAAATATCGCCCACCAAAACCCCTTCTTACACGTCTAAGAGGTAACAACCTACTGTCTGCTCCACTAATACCATCTACGAATTGAGTTGGGGAGGTGGTGGGAGTTGAAAACCTAAAATCGCAAGGCTATAGTAGTCGCTTGTTTTTCATTTGAGTTTTAGTATAGTATTGCCACTTACCATATCATGCATTTATATTAATAATGCTGCATAAACAGACAATGCCGCAATTACTGCTTCTATGTCGTGGGCACAATGAGGAGAACGTCTAGGTTATACAAACAGTAGAACTATTTGAGATGTCGTTAATGTTATTTGCATGATATGGTATATTGTAATATACCTAGATGATCCATAGATGGCGTGCGCAATTAATCATTTTTTCTTTGTTAATTACACAGGTCTGCAAAAAAATTCAGCTGCATAGGATATTTTTGCTAAATCTTGTTTTAAAAGGTGCTGAATCCAAAAAGGAGCTCTATTTCCCTCCACCACGTACAGTATTCTTGCAAAACATCGAGTATTTACATCAAAAATGTACTGCGATGAAAATATCAATATGATAATTAACTATCCATAATTTTGTTTATAATTGGAAAAAAGAAACAAGATATACTGTTTCTTTTTTGCCTGAAATGTTTTTCTTCTTCTCTTTCACGCTCGTCCGAACACGCTTTCTCACATTTCTTCTATTTCCCGCCTAAGCATCCAACAACAGTAATCAGCTTCGTGTGTCGAGGCCAGTAAAAATTCCCTCTTTCAACTTGGCTTCTGACAGTTTTGGGAACTTGGAAAACCAGATATCCGAAGCATTCCTCATCTTTAAGCAGTGATTTCAATAAATTGCTTCACAAGCTCTGATTTTATATTAAGAGGTGGTAATAAAACCTTTTCAGGTGGAACAAAGAAAGGCTGTATTTATGGGATTTTTTTTCGCTGAGTGTTAAGGCACCTCGAAGTGATCAATCAGTTTTGGTCCAAATGGGGTCCTCTCGCTCGACTGTCTCACAAGCATGGGAAGCAGGGATATTTTGTGTAACCTGCTTGCTGACCCAACAACATTGTTGGTATCTTAAAGTCTCCACAAACCACCTAACGGTCTTTTTGATAGTTGATTTTCTCAAGAATCACAGAAATTAGAGTTTTCTGCCAATTGCACAGTCCCTAACGGGAGCGGTGGAAATGAATTACCATTATGCTTGAGGCTTGTTTTAAAATGATTCTATGGATAAGTGCCACTCAGATGGATCATATTCTTTGTCAAAGCACTTCACTTGAACATCATTACATTCTTCATCGGGGAAAAACTGAGTGAATTTCTTGTCTTGGCGCTTGTACCAGGAGAGTGAGTCAGCAGATTTAAATTTTTCAGTATTGACCCTAGCAATTCTGCTCCATCTGTAGAAAGGCCTGAATCTCTAACTAAATCATTAAGCTCGCTCTGAGAAAATGGTTGGTGAGGTAATGTGTCTCCATCCTTTGAATCACTCAGTATACCAGATCTCCACCCCTACCTTGAAGGTAGGGGTGGAGATCTGGTATTTCTGAGGTATGAGGCACTATACGAATAGCTGAATTAAGATTTGGGTAAAATATGTTCTTTTTCTTTTAGTATTAGAGCCTCTTACATCCGCTGATCAGAAATAGTAATCATTGGTGTTTACTGTTCACGCCACATCATAGGAATGCCAAAACAAAATGAGTTTTCTTACCCTTAAACCATAAACGAAGATCTTCCTCGCATCTTCTACATACCTTGTAAGGAGCCCGTGATTCGTCGAGAGTCCGATTCAAACCTGATGAGACTTGGTATGCGCGAGGCGTGGTTTAAACTCCAATCAACAAAATGGCAATGCTTGAGTTAAAAAAAAAACTGCTTTTATAAAAGATTTGAGAATGTATATAAATGATGTAAATGTATCGGAGCACAGCACGAAGCAAGGACTAAACGACAAATGATCAAATAGTAGACTAATGTTATCACGCCTGACTGTTTACAGTGCTCCCTATAGATAGTTCTCTCATTTTATACTGCTTGCTCTCTCTAATACCGAAAATCGTTTTCTACGCAGGTATCATCAGGTTTGCATCGGACTCTACTCACATTTCAACTTGAAGAAAGCAAAATAAGCTTTCTTCATAGTCACTTATCACTTATGTTTCTTTGTTTGACTGTAAACAGTGTATTCGCCATAAATAAAAGTTGTTGTAGAACTTAAACACGTGCACAATCACGAATAAATGCAGAATGTAAACTGAGTTTCCGGTGTTAATCACCTTTCCGCGGTCTATGACACAGTGATCATGACAACCGGTGCATGTGCCGCAGCCCTTCCAAATTATTATTATTACATTTTAGTAGATGTTGTCTGAATCGTACTAGAAGCGTGTGTCTATGTGTAACTGTTGTTCGTTCCCCAAATTTCACGCTTTCTCTATTTCTATTTCTCTTGAGTGTTACTCTTCTAAAATCATTATTGGATACGGTTTTCTTTGATTCAAGAATAGCTACCAGAGTTCCGGTTAATTAAACTAAAAACATAAACTTTGCAAGAAAACCGAACGTCACGGATTTTGATTTTTTTTAAATATTTTTCGCGAATATTTTATTTTTTTTAAAAATATTTTAATATAGATCTTTTTAATTGTTTTTTCTAGTTTTTTCCCGGTTTTAGTGAGTAACAATCTATAATAAGTAGTCAAGAAATCCTATGCAGATTTTCGGTTGCAGACCTGTGTTTATTCCAAAACCGATTTTGTACTTAAGTCAAGAATTTAATTACTAGTCGTAATTAGGATGATTAACCATTATCTGCTTCACAGAAACATAAGACGTTCCAGCGACACCAAGTGTTGGTGTTGATGTGCAGGTTAGTGCGTAGATTCTCGCACGGCGCCCGCTCAGGGGGCGAGAGCTCGCCCCCAAGCTTGCGTTTACCTACTGTAAACATGCCCTCTGTTGCAGCAAATGGCTAGTCAGAGGACTCAGGTCCAACGGCAACAGGCTCTCGCCCTTATGTGCAGGTTAGCACCACTAGATAAGCAATTAAAAAATATTGACAAAGAAAGCACCACATTCTACATACAACAACGCTTCATTGCAATAATTGCCACTTTTCGTAGGGAAGATAGTGCATTTCATTTTTTGTTACGATGTTCAGTAGTGTTGTGGTGTTTTGAGTTCAATATTTTTTAATGTTGCATGATATTGATTAACCAAACATTACACTTCTATATCATGGATTGTTTTATTTTATTATTTAACTGTATGAACACTTTTTTAACTATTGCCTTTAGTAAATAATAGCAAGTCCATGATTATTTGAATGTAATGATTAGTTAGTTTTATATGAAATACTAAAAATGATGATCATTTATGTTGTTAGAGAAGTTGTTGAGAATTTTTTAATACTCCGACTTGTGAAGTTTTAGCTGATAAGATCTGATGTGTTTTTGCTTTATGCAAATAGACATTTTGCTTCATTGCTTGAATACGATATCTGTTATTTTAATTCTGTAGTGTTTCTAAACTTTTCTTTTATAATTGTCACTTTTGCAAATTTTAAATAAATTTATGAATTGATTAATTTTCCTATTACACATTACACCTTGTTGCAATTTTTGCGTGCATTTTTTACTGATAGTATAATAAATTCAATTTCGCTTTAGGAAGTCCTTGTAGTTCCTTTCCTTATTTTCCATAAACGTTATTTATTAATTAAACAAAATGTATTTTAAAACAACAGATATCACTAAAATGTCTCACAGGAGATTTGTCAGCTAAAATTTCGGCAAGGCATACAGTCGGTTATAAAATAATGGGTTTAGGGTGTACGTTGGAAGCATCAGTTTTGAATTGAAGGAAGACACGATCCGACAGTCCTTCCTGCCGTTCGGGCCCATCAAGTCTATCAACATGTCGTGGGATCCGGTCACACAAAAACACAAAGGATTCGCATTTGTCGAATACGAAATTCCGGAAGCGGCACAGCTGGCACTTGAACAGATGAACGGTGTTATGATAGGCGGGAGGAACATAAAAGTGGTTGGCAGACCGAGCAATATGCCGCAGGCACAAGCAGTAATCGACGAAATCCAGGAGGAAGCAAAGAATTACAACAGGATATACGTAGCTTCTATTCATCCCGGCTTAACGGAAGATGACATAAAAAGGTATTTTTTCATTTTTCCGTCATTACTTTCACATTATTTCAATAACTAAATATTAAACATGTCGCTTCTCTATTCACGATAGAAATAATGCAGTAATAATAATAATGATAATGATAATAGTTTATTTAACACACATGTGTATACAAAGAAAAAACAGACATGGGTGAAAACATTAAAATTAAACTATTACAATATAGGCCACATACATTACACATTCAGGAAGTCCTCACATGAGTAGTAGTTTACTGTTAACAATAATTCCTTAACTTTGTGTTGAAAGTTTTTTAAGCCTTCATGTTTTATATCAGATGGAAGTTATTATATAACTTGCAACCCGTGAAAAGCCGATTTCTTAAAAAAAAATTGTTCTGTGCTGAAATGGCAGAAAATAATTACATATTTTGTCGTGTACTATAATTATGGTGGAGGTGAAAGATTACCGGTTTTCGTGAACAAATAACACTGCTTCTATTATATGTATATTAATAAAGATTAGAATTCATTTATTTTTAAAGGCAGATCTACAGGACTCTTGCCATTTTAGATTAATTATGCATCTTACAGCCTTTTTTGACTCAAGAATACCCTATCATCATCTCTACATTGGCCTCAATGAATTATATTGTACGAAATCTTGGCAAATATATTCGAGTAGTAGTACGTTTTGAAAACTTCCGTACTACACGATTTACGTAGACTATATATCGCATAGTAAGGTACTTAGATCATTGCACAAAGCATCGATAAGGGCGGACCAGATCGAGGACTCATCAAACGTAACTCCCAGAATCTTGCATGAAGTAACTAGTCGATGGAACTTTGGTGTAGGTTAATTTTTTTTTGTCATTAACTAGTAGATTTTAGTTATTGATTCATTCCTTTATCTAAAATATATAATATTAATATCGTCCACATAGATAGAGACTGCTGCTAATGGTTTTACAGGTTGTGGCAGATCGTTGATTTATATTAAGAATAATGTGGGATTCATTACTGAGCCTTGTGAGCACCCCGTTGTGACCTCTTTCTCAGTCGATATTACTCCATAACACGTAAGGCTAGGTTCCAACGGCATTGTACTGCACGTTTTTGTGCAGGATAAATTTTACCGAATAAGTAGTGGCGCATATATTGAGTATAGAACCGTTCACACTTCGCTTGTCCTGCAAAAAAAACGTATATACGTTTATACGTTTATCGAATACTCACCGGACTTGTCAAGCAAGCCGAATAAACTTAAAACGTATTCGGTCTGCTACATGGAGATCGCTGTATGAAAACTGCGGCTATTCGTTTTTTAAACGAATAAAAACCGTATCATGTGAACAGCCCGCACTGTGTACGGTTAAAATCGAATACTGCTAAAAACGTGCAGTACAATGCCGTGTGAACCTATCCTAACCCTCTGCCTTCCGTCCCGGAGATAAGACTCGAACCAGCTGTTTACAACAGTGACGGCTGGTGAGTACGTTTTGGTGGGGCACATGCATAGACAAGACTGATTCGTTTATTGCCGGTGATATGCTCGGCATCTGGGAGTATATCACCGATAATAAACGAATCAGTCTTGTCTATGTACATGCCCCACCAAAACGTACTCACCAGCCGCCACTGGTTTACAATACTGCAAATACCATAGCAATGCAATTTATACAGGACAGTTATATGATTTATAGAAAGGTCTTTGACAAGTCAATGCACATTGCTAAAGCAGTATTCGTAGAATTGTTAGGACGAAATCCGTGCTGATCTGAAATGACAGATCTAGAGTGAGTCCAAAATATGTTTGACTAAAAAGAGGTAGTGAGCAAACGCAACCCCAAAATTGCCACAGAACATTTAGGATATTCACGAAATTAGATAAGTCCCAGAATTGTAGTAGAATTAAAAAACTTCCAAAACCGAATCGTCCTCAACAGAAAAGATAATGTATTCGTGGTTATTTAATTGATTATATTTCTGTAGTGCGCTAAAAGTTACACATAATCATTATTATGTTATTTTTATTTTTTATTATACTGTTCATTTCATTTATAAAAGAAGCAATACAATTACTAAATCACTGATGAAAATAATTATTAATTAATTCCAAAAAATTCTTTCATACAATAAAACAAATGTATATGAAAATACAACCATTGTCTTGTCATTAATAACATAATATAATAATAATTCAAATCTCCTAGGTTATGCGCATGTGTAAGAAATCCTAATCACTGTTTCATATTTTATCAGGTACTCGAAACACCGGTTAACATTTCTTCGATTAACGACGTTCTTAATCAATGATTACCGCGATGTTATAAAAAGGCAAATTTGTACTAATTTTGTATTAACCCTTGTTTTAATCATTGATTACGCCAACCGGTATTTTAATCAAAGTCGAAAAAACGGGCCCTAAATTTTTAACTTAATGACATGATAATTTTAATATTTTTAATACGTTCAAGTTAAAAGTCGCTGTGACAAACGTCAAAAGAAGGAAATTTCTAACATTTTCAAACTAGACATGTTTATTGTTTTAAATCTTTTTGAATATTTAATGGTAGACATATTGTGTACTCGTTAGCAAGTTAATTCTCAGCAAGCGGCTGCTTTTCTAAATTTAACCCCGTTCGCAAAAATCATATCTTACGAAAATTGTATTTTAATATACTAATGTTTTCAATTACTTATTGTGTAATGATCACTTTCAGTGTGTTTGAGGCATTCGGACCAATAATCTACTGTAAATTAGCCCAGGGTAGTTCAGCTCACAAACACAAAGGTTACGGATTTATAGAATATGAGACGGCGCAAGCAGCTAATGAAGCAATAGCAAGTATGAACCTTTTCGATCTCGGTGGGCAGTATCTTCGTGTTGGCCGAGCAATAACGCCACCGAACGCACTTATGGGACCATCGACAGGTTCGACGGCAATGCCTACGGCTGCAGCCGTTGCTGCAGCAGCAGCGACAGCCAAAATACAGGCAATGGATGCGGTTGCAAGTAACGCGGTCGCATTAGGATTATCCAAATTAAGTCAAACACCATCCATGCCCGTAGTTCCACCGATTTCAGTCGCGTTACCAACACAATTACCCGGATACATTCCGCCGCCAGGTGTTGCCATACCACAGTTAGCCTCGACGCAGCCTCCTCAACCGCCGATCAGTACAACCTCTGTTAATACCGTAACGCCAACAACGACGATACCACCACCGGCTGTTGTAACTGCAGCGTCTCTTATAACGACGAATAGTACAACGCAAGAGGCAATGAAACGCGCACAAGAAGCTCAGCTCAAGCAACAAGAAGAACTGCAAAAGAAATTATTAGATCAGAATGAACCTCAAACGTTACAGCAGCAAGAAAACATGTCTATAAAGGGACAAAACGCGAGACATCTGGTAATGCAAAAATTGATGCGAAAAGTCGATTCTAGAGTGGTGATATTAAGGAATATGGTTGAACCCGAAGATGTTGACGAAACTTTACAAGAAGAAATCCAGGAGGAATGCAGTAAATTTGGAGTAGTGGATAGAGTTATTATTTATAATGAAAAACAAACAGAAGAAGATGACACAGACGTTATAGTTAAAATTTTTGTGGAGTTTTCTTTAACGAAAGGTAAGCACAATTTATTACCATAAATTATATACTAATCGTAATTAGTACGACACTGATATAGCATGTAATAATCATTTTCTTTTTGCACTTATGGCATCAATTAAAAAGAAATCATAACAGGTAAAGAAGCATTAGCATAGATTTTATCGATATAACTTTGCAAGGCACATGTTGCAAATCAGTAATAGATAACTTTATCCATGCGTGACATTTTAAAACGTGTGCACATGTCAATACAATGTAAATAAAAATAGTAAATTAAATAATATTGTATGTAATATCGTTTTGCGTTATTACTGCAAATAACAGAAAATACAAACAAAACAGTTATATCCTTATACCTAAAGTATGGGTGTCCTAAGGTCTTGTCTTATGTTGTGACACACCATGGTATGAATTTATATTGTCTCTGCAAAATACCAAACGATCAAATATATTGGTACCTGTTAGTATTTCAAGTTTTTTAAAAATGGGTTAATTTGAATCAGTTCTCTTAATGCTAGAGATTATTCTTAGTTCCTCCTTTTGCAAAACCTAAATCTTGTTGTGAGGAACCTTCCCACGGCAAAATTTGATAACTGGAAGACAGTAATAATATGTCATATGTAATAATATGTCAACAGCGTTTCGAAATCAATCTCAGATGTTATGTTCCTTAAGATGTATATGACTCTGGAGAAAGCACGTCAATATGTGCACTCCTCGTCAATTTATCTTCGAGATTTAGACTGAGACTCCTTGTCAGATTATTTTCTGAAAGTTCCAGAGATGTGTTTTCAATGTAAATAACAACATTTGAGTTTTTTCCATGTTCAATCTTAAACTACTATATATTTAAAGTATGATTGAGCTTCTTTGTAATTCTTAACGATGAAGTATAATTTGATATGTTATTTGTGCTATTTCCATCGTTTGGATTCTGAACAGCTGACGTTTCGGTGTAGCTCTAAAAGGACTGTCTTGCCAAGAAAACTAGTATAAATTGTGTTTTTAAGGTGAAATAAGTGTTTTACACGAATTTCACCAATGTTTCGACCATTTAGCTTCCGCCAGTAAAATACTATTAACGTACTTAAATATTACTTTTCTATACCTATATTGTATTTAATACTTGGCTTTTCTCTGTAGTAGGTAAGCATTTCTGACAAATTTATATTGTTTGGATGAAAACACAGATCACTATACTAGAAGATAGTATAACTTAATAGTAAAAAGTTTAGACAATGTTTAGTGCCGCCTGCCAACTGCAGGCAGTACTAAAATGGATCAAACCGATGCACCGGGAAATTTAAATATTATATATTTCTATTCCATTTTGTATTTACCTTAATAGTTTTTATTCTTCACTTTAAATGTTCGGAAGTAAAATAGTAGATGTATTTCAAAGAAAAATAAACTACACTTATTGCTAAAATAACTTAGTAATAAATTCGAAACATATCTTTTTAGTAACGCTTTATTTTTATATGAAAATTTATTTCTATTTCAAAATATTAAGGAGAAAGCATTCTAAATTATTCTTACATTTGATCTTATTTATTCCTTAAATGGAAATCGTCGATCTTCTCTTATGACATTGAATAAATTAGGATCTCATGTAGCTTCCTACCACTCATGAAAACGAATTGATTTTGGATGTGGAAAACTTTTACATTTTGGTTACAATTTGACACATAACATTTTCTTGTCGGCATAATTACTAGGAAGTCTAGAAAAAAGTGCTAATAAATAAATAAATTACTCGAATTATGCAGAATAAATACTTACGTACATGCAATTTTAAGAAATAAGTTAATATTTTATAACTCTGATTAATAATTAGCATATATAAATATTAATTAAAAACTGTCAACAAAAATATTTGAAAACTATACCACATGTAGTAGTTGCCATAGTTACCAAACACAGTCAACAGCCTACAAGCAGCTAAGCCCTGAAGTATCACATGTGATCCTAAAATTTCGTCAACACATGCGCCACCTACCAACTGCAGGCAGAAGTAAAACGATGTCTACGCAATCTCAATTTAACATTTCCCCCCTGGATGAAAATCATAACAAACGTCAAAACATAATTATGACAAATGTCAAAATGGTTATGAATAATACCGTTGATTGAAGGAATATATAAAGATGCGCAACGCTATAGTAAAATTGCGTGTCTTTCCGTTAAGTCGTCCCGCAAACCCCTTGCCGAGAAACATCATCGCTGTCTTGGGCTGTTTCGAATCTCGGACCCAAACGACTGATGCATCGCTATAGATCTCGGACCCAGTTTTGGCTACGTTCAGTGCTATGTAGTTGCGCATCTTTATGTATTCCTTCAATGAACGATAATACTATTTATAACCTACGAGGAAAGAATAGAACAGGAGAGATAATAAACTGGTGGGGAAATGGGTATTATTTAGACGGAAGTTACCACTTTAGGGCAGGTCAGTTATGGCAATATTGACCAATCAATTTATAAAATGAGTATTGTGAATAACTTGTCATATATCCGGTATGTTTGATTAAGTGTTCAGTAGCGTAACAGGCATGTTTTTTTTAATGTTTTCTTTAATACAGTTAGAATAAATGTTACTATATTAAAAAGAATAAAAGGATTGAAAAAATAATGCACTCACGATATTACTTTAATTATTATTGGACTATGAACCTATTTTAAATGATTTTCGAGAACATACGAAGTGTACATATACCCTATACAAAATATTTATGCACGCCTATGCATTGCGGCGGCCATATTGAGACGCCACTTTGGACAAATATTTATTATTAAGGAGACTCTCTCCTGTTCTATTCTTTCCTCGTAGTTTATAACAGTCCTGAAATGATTTTGTAGGTTATATTGCTTGACACATAGAATTTTCAACATCTCAAATTTGACGCCATTTTAATTTATTAGCTCATGTCGATTGCCAAAGCGATTCTGACATAACTGTAGGGCAGTTGTAAGATATAAGAGAACGTTTAAGTGCCATTATAACGCACAATAGTTCAGACTCGCCTGTTCGCGGTAAAAATTCTCTGTACATAATGTAAAATGGATTGGAGAAACTTTAAATACATATGCAGTTATAAATTTCTCGGAAAGTAGCATCTGAAATTTTGTAGCGTTAATAATAGAGATTATATGGAGAGCATATACTCAAAGTATAACTTATTATAGCTACTTGCTGACAGATACTAAAAGCACATGCGAAATTTTATTTGCTGTCACAGGTGTATTTTATCACACACTAGTAGCTCTCTGGGTCAATTAATAATAAACTGGAACAATTCAGCGTCGCTTCATTGGTGTTGTTGACCGAAGCGTTGATGTTAATCGACATTGGTTCGTAAGCTTCGGCTAAACTATTGAACACGTGAAGCCTGCTTACAGAAACTTTCGAGAATTTTTGATAGTGACGTAGTTTATTATTGCACTGGTATTGATAGTTCTTTATGTAAACTCTTTTTGACGCTTGGTTTTGAAATAGAACAATTACAGCTAATGTGGCAGTATAAAATTTGATACTTGTAATGCAGAATGATTAATTACATATTTGTTTTTAAATAAAGTGCAGTTTGTATGGTACAGTGTTCAATGGTAGTAATTGTAAAGCTGTAATAACATCCTCCAAAACGTATTATAATTGATTTCATATAAAATACTATATTTCTATAAAGCTTGAACATTTAAATAATTATTTGCTATAACTACATAATGAAATGTACTTTTTTCGATGGTGTACGATAATAAGTTAGTACGCGTTTCCTCATCCGTTGTACTTATAATGTTTTGTATGTGTTCATGAATTGTATACACATTTACTAACGTAATTTTATATTTACAGAAGCAGAAATGGCCCGAGATGCATTAAATGGACGATACTTTGGTGGAAGAATGGTCAAAGCAGCCTTATATGATCAAACGTTATTCGATCACAGTGATTTTTCAGGTTGAGATTTCCATGTCATTTTTAAGTTTCTACTGTGTAGGAAAGTGTAAATTAAATTTTGTAAGTTGTTTGTGCAAATAAGGTATTTTTAATAATGCTATTGTAAAATTTAACTAATTTTATTATTGTAAATAGAATTAAGTAAGAAAAATAAATGCTGATTAAAAATTTTTCTTTTCATGTGACTTTTCTTTAAATTATTAATAAATACAGTGTCAGTCAACTTGACATATTTACTTTCTCAATAAAGAATTCTGATCAGGAAAATGTTCAACCTGGAAAAATGTTGACAGATCTCAACGTTTCCGGGCGCCCCAATTACCAAAAAGTTTTTTTGAGTTATCTCCGCTCTGTGAGGCCGAGAGTGCGACTGCACGTAAATGATTAAACTATCATCTCATTTCCAACTTGAGCTCGTGTCTTAGTTTTTGAGCCAAATCGGAGTACCACTTTATTTCAGCCTGAAATTACTGTTTTACGAATATTTGATAAACTGTGTTAGTATTATTAAAATCGAGTACAAAAATATTCCAAAGCCTGTTGAAATAATTTTTGAATAAAACACAACTTTCAGCACTCGAATCGGAAATAACACTTTCACTCTTGATAAGAATAACAACTGACAATAACTAGCTAAAGACAAATGTTTAGTTTAAAAGAATTATAATGTAGGCACTAAACTATTAGCGAGAGATTTAAAAACATTGTCTAGCGACTTGTTAATATATTACATACTTTAGACATGTCGGATTTTTAAAATAATGTTCTAAATTTTTCGGTAAGTAAAATATCTAAAAATGTACTTTTTAACACGAATTTGTCAAAACATGGATGTAGCTCACATTGTTTTTCTTTCTTCTTGCACTGCTGTATCGGAGATTCAAATCGACTGTCTATATGGCTTGTCAGTATACGATACGCTTTAGTTAGTTAGGTGCTGCATTTTTATGATAAAGTTTATCGATAAATCAGATTCCTGAAAATGTATTTCCTGTAGCACATTTTAATTGTTCATGTGCGCTTATGTCACAATATCAAGAAATTAAAATAACTTGCTCATATAAAATATGTCACTTACGGTTGTACCGTTTTGGCAACCAACACGGTCAAGGTAAGAACTAAAGACGACGATTCAATGTTACTACAAATTGAACTAATTAATTAATATTTCAGAACGAACTGCTTCCTCTAGTAAAATAGTATTATGAAAGCTCTTACAAATTGAATATTATAAATAAAACTCTTCAGTATTACTTTTCTTTATTTTAGTATTTCAACTATGGTTGGATCGTTCTGGCAAATGACAAGGCCAAAATACAAACTAAAGACGACGTTTGAGTGCCACTACAAATTCCCATCGACCGAAACCATTTCAGAACAACAAAATTTAATTAAGCAATATTTCGGATGTACTGCTTCCTCTCGTAAAATAGTTATCTATGCAACACTTAAATATTACTTTTCTATATTTCAATACTTCAACTACGGTTGAATCGTCCTAGCAACTGACAAGACCAAAATATACATGTCGAAATATAAGCAAGTAATAACAAATAACACACTTGGTATTGTTTCACAAATAAATATAATTAAATACTCGATGTACATTTCGCCTTGCGGCATCGTCAGGAGTTCTCGAGAAACTAAAGTAAAATTTAATATACTGTAACTAGGTACCTACTTCAAACAAAAATGTAAATAGAAAAAATATACAAAAATAGAAAATTATGAAATGTCATGATTTATCTGGAAAGACCGTTTTTACAATGCTAGGGTTTATTAGCGGTGAATTTATGAGTTCGGTTTGTTCATTAAGAACATTGCTTGTTTGTAAAAGTAAACTTTCTTTTATAAAAGAACCTTCTAGAACAGCCATTTTTTTACTTTTATTTAAACTATACAGTACTTCTAAATTGTCTATTGAAAATTGATGTCCCGTGTCTAAAACATGGTTAGTTACACTTGAATTTTCATAATTTAATTTAACGGCTCGCATATGTTCTGAGAATCTTAATTTGAAATTTCGCCCCGTTTGACCTATATAAAATTTACTGCAATCACTACAATTAATTCTATAAATTCCTGATTTGTTTAGTTTAGGCGTTGATTGAAGGAATACATGTATGTATTCCTTCAATCAACGGTATCAACATATCGCAAAAGGTGGATTTTCTAAAAATACTGTAATCTAACTTGTTGTTACTAATCTGGATTTTTAAATCAAGGAAATTTAAGGATCGATCAGGTGCTTCTTTCTCTATAGTGAATTGAATGTTATTATTAATTTTATTAAGTTGTACTTGAAAGTACCGATGAACAAATTTAACTTTAATAAATAATATAACAGCGAATCCTAAACTAAACAAATCAGGAATTTATAGAATTAATTGTAGTGATTGCAGTAAATTTTATATAGGTCAAACTGGGCGAAATTTCAAATTAAGATTCTCAGAACATATGCGAGCCGTTAAATTAAGTTATGAAAATTCAAGTGTAGCTAACCATGTTTTAGACACGGGACATCAATTTTCAATAGACAATTTAGAAGTACTGTATAGTTTAAATAAAAGTAAAAAAATGATTGTTCTAGGTTATTTTATAAAAGAAAGTTTACTTTTACAACCAGGCAATGTTCTTAATGAAAAAACCGTACTCATAAATTCACCGCTAATAAACCCTAGCATTGTAAAAACGGTCTTTCCAGATAAGCCATGACCTTTTCATAATTTTCTATTTTTGTATATTTTTTCTATTTACATTTTTGTTTGAAGTAGGTACCTAGTTAGGCGGCAGTCCCACTGATAAAGCGATGTCCACCGACGGTCGTCGATTAAAATTAGGTTATGAGTAAAATAACCGCAGCAGTCCGACTGCATCGATTAACGGCGATCGTTCAACAACAACCGGCATGCATCGGTTCATAATTTTCGACAGGTTCTAATTTTAGTTGATGATCGACGATTGGGCACATGCGCAGAAAGGCTGTTTTGACAGTTAACCCAAGCGTCGCCTGTTGATTTTGTTTTGGTTTATTTTTTTTTTAAATATAAACAGAAATATGAAACAATTGTTCTACTTTTGAAATTAAGATACGATAACATTGAATATTCATTCTATAATAATTGTAGAATTTTTCTGTATCATTTAAAAGTTGAGGGATTAAACGGTGAAATTCTCCTAAATCCTCTCTGTTTGCAAATATTTGACGTGCCCACACTTTTCTATGCTTTTTACAGTAGTAAGCTGTTAAGCTTTCAGTATCAGAAGAAGAAGAATTAGATGACATTTTTAATTAAAGAAGTAGGACAAAGATTCTATTTATGACGTCTGAGGTTATGTTTGTGTTTATAGTTTATGTCCTGCCAGTTTTGTTGAATGAAAGTTTTGCGCGCGAAACTTTAATTTTGTTTGAATACTTTTCCCAGTGAGACCGTACCACATAATTTTAGTCGATGAATGTCGATGTCAGTTACTAGTTACTGGGCTCAATGGTTGTGTATGCAGTGGGACTGCCGCCTTACAGTATATTAAATTTTTACTTTAGTTTCTCGAGAACTCCTGGCGATGCCGCTAGGCGAAATGTACATCGAGTATTTAATTATATTTATTTGTGAAACAATACCAAGTGTGTTATTTGTTATTACTTGCTTATAAAATGATGCTTATTAATATTTCAGGATATGTTGTTTTATTAATATTTCAACTATGATTGAATCGTTTTGGCAACCGACAAGGCCAAAATGCAAAGTAACGACGACACGACGACGATTCAATGCGAATAAAATACAAAATCCCATTGACTGAAACCATTTCAGAACAATAAAATTAAACTAATTAATTAATATTTCAGGATATGTTGCTCATGTAGTAAAGTAGTATTATATGAAAGCCAGTTACAAATTAAATATTAGAAATAAACCTATCAAGTATTACTTTTCTATATTTTAAAACCTATTCTATACTGTGTAGTACACAAGCATTGTTGACAAATTTATATTGTTTGTATGACAATTATAACAAACGTCAAAACATATTTATGACAAATGTCAAAAGGTAATATTATTATTTGACAGTCTTTGTTTCTTTTGTAGGTTATATTACTTGACAGGTACGATTTCGCAACATCTCAAATTGAGGCCATTTTAATTTGGAGCATGTCGATTGCCAAAGCGATTCTATATCAAAATTTCTCAAAACAGTACATTTTATCTGACAAGCAATACACCAGCTATCTCAGGACTGTCATAATAATAACCATACACCTCAAATTTGACGCCATTTTAATTTATTGGTGCATGTCACTTGTCAAATCCCTTCAACTATAGCAAAATGTTATTGTTCGGATGACAATTATAACAAACATAAAGTTAATTATGACAGATGTCAAAAGGTGTATGGTTATTATTATGACAGTCCTGAGATAGCTCATGTGTGTAAAACTGAAGATTATATTGTTTGAAATATTATATCCTTAAATATTAATTAATTAGTTTGAAATTGTTATGGTTGATATACATTGTAGTGGTACTGAATCATTGACTGTAATTTGTACTTTAGCAGTGTTGGTTGCTAAATCAATTCTACTATAGTACAGTTACGGACAAATAAAAGTGGGACAGTTTTTTTGCCTAATGTGCTGGGATTTTGAAAAACAAACGTCAATATGTGAAAAAAATTGGTTGTTATTGTCAAAAAAAACACAAAGCAGACGGAAATGGACTAACAATGGTTTCTTCAAAAACACATGAAACTGTCTTAAGTATTTCATTTTATAAATATTTAGTCATTGCCCCATTTCTGTTTATAAGATCTGCTGCTCTTCCCGGCATATAATTAAATAAACTTGAACAGTTATTGGTCTGGCATTTTTAATTGTTTCGAGTAAGTGTTGCACATTTTGTGGTCAAACATTTCTTCTTTGAATAATACAGCCATTTTGCATTAGCAATTATTCTTGCCTTATCAACAATATTAACGTGTGACATTTTTACAAAAAAGTTTATTGATGACATTTATGAAGGTGGAACTATTATGTTCTATTCGGTAAAATTTTAAAAGCCAGCCATAACAACTAAAATAAAGCAAAATTTTATGTAAGAGTTGTCCCACTTTTTTCTGTCCGTAACTGTATGTATCATGTATTGTTGGGTGGGATAGACAGTCTTCTTAAATCTCTTTGTTTATTTTTGTAGTTTCTACATATTTTAAAAGTAACAAAATATTTAGATCTTACTACATGTATTCGTTTCTTTTAGAGAACTCCCAAATTATGCATTTTACATTTAAGATATAAAGTATTAAACACTTCATTTGAAACTACTCTTGTATACATTTATTTCTAAATTCAGTTCGAAAATAACACTTTAACCTTAGCAAAAATTTGTTTTACTGCAAATATCTTTCAAATAAAGTAGTTTAAGTGAAGTTAAGAAAACTGCAAGCAAATTCCAATAGGAATTTTCAAAAAATTCTAATCGCACATATGTAAAAGAGTCATTGTAGTGTCACACCAACTTATAACAAAATATATTTATCTTTCATGACAAATATTTACCAAGTTATATTGATCAAAATCGTATTTCACAATTAAAAATGAACTAGAAACATTTATTTTTATATTTACAAGTACATTATACTAGATATACCTCCATAATTATTCTTTGTCTTTACCAGGTGCTAGTTCATATTCTTTTCTACGAGGAAATGTTTCCATACCTTTAGCTAATGGAGTTGGCAATCCACTTTTCCTATCAACCTCAACTGCATTTTGTTTTTTACTCTGCATTAATGCATAGTTTTTCATTATCTCTTCTTCAGTAGGAGGTTCCCTACGTCTATGTCTTAACCATGCTTCCCATTCAGCTGTGATTTCTTGTTCAAAATTATCTTTCTCTGGAGGTTCAAAATACCTAGTGGCTTTTCTTTTACCCAGAGATGGATTTGCTGGTATTTCATAATACTTATTTCCAAAATAATCTGTACCTTTTAGATCGCCCGAGAAACGACGTGGTTTTAGTGAATTAATAAAATTTCGAAATATCATTGCTAATATACTTCTACTTTGTTGTGCCATAATTTGTAATTTATTTTTGTAAAAAAGTTTTATTTGCTAAAAAGTGTCACTTTGCTTTAGGTTAAGAATATTTTAAAATATATTTTAAAGCCAGCCGTAAAGCATTTAATATTACCAGAAAGTACACTTATCGACCAACAAGATTCTAGCAAATTTTATGTTTTACAATTTCTGCCCCTGGTCATAATTGTCAAATTTGACATTATCCCATAAGCGTAGATCAGGGGATTTATTAGTTGATTTTAATAGTCTACTTTAACAGAACACAAATTTAAAATTACTGGTTATTAAAATTCTAAATTCTAAATTGGTAGGAAATGATGTAGTGTTTTTTACTAATTTTACATAATCATGATAGCGGGCAAGTAGGTAATCCCGATAATAATATTTATGATAATAAAGACAACATTGTCGAAATACATCAAGAATTTTCGTTGTTTAATAAAACACTCATTTTTAAATTGCTTCCCGCCACTGATTGGTAAACATGGGTGAATTTTTATTATTTTCTTGCGAAAAGGGGTATAAAATTTGGAATTAAATGGGGTTTTAATGGTCTTAACGACTAAATATGTACGAACAATTATTTAAATCTACTCATTAAATTTTGCTGTAGAATGCTTGAATGTGTAGCGCTCATGCTTTATTTATCGTGATGTCATTTCAGGCGTGGTATCATTACGGGGTGCGGAGATTCATTGAAGTAAAATTGGCATGGCTGACTATTTAGACGGTGGTAGATAAAATGTGAATACGAAAGTGCATTTTAATTTAAAGTTACTGGGTGTTTATCTGTAAATAGTTAAATGTTTGATTTCGCAGTTTTTTCGGTTTGAATTATAGGTAGATAATTTTGCTTACGTTTATACAGGTTGTTGGCCATAAACTTGCTTTTCTGACATTTCCTTTCACCACTAGGAGATGTTTCTTGCTGTAAATATGTAAAAGTCGCGTTTTGACATGCATTTAAATAATTCTGTAGATATTTATAATGTCAGTGTTTTACAGTAAATAAATTGATAGATTATTTTTGGAAACTATTTTTGCACTAGTTGGTTATTTGCTTAATCCATTCTAGTTAATTTCAGACATAATATTCACACATATTTACAAATCAATTAGGCCCTCACTTATTGCTTGTTATTATATTTATAGATGATATCACCATTGGTTCAGTTAAAAATGAGAAGGTTAGATCACAGTTATGTGCTTTTGCATACTTAGTTAATGGGAAGGTCGAATGGTTTAATGGTTGTTTAGTTAAGTGAAATTTTAGACTGCAAAATGTCATTTTTTAATAATATAAAGAAAGTGCTTCACTTTGGGGGCAACGATGCCAAAAAGAAAAAAGTGTTTAACAATGTTCGAATGGGCTGTGATCCGGAAGAGTATTGGGACATGATTGGTGAACTAGGTGATGGTGCTTATGGAAAAGTGTACAAAGCTCAGCATAAAACAACAGGGCAATTAGCCGCTGCGAAAATGTGTCGCTTAGATGGTGAAGAAGATCTCGCTGATTTTATGATAGAAATTGATATTTTATCTGAGTGTAAACATAATAATATTGTAGAGTTAATTGAGGCATTTCAACGTGATCAGCAGCTGTGGATGTTAATAGAATACTGCGATGGTGGTGCAGTTGATAGTATAATGACTGAATTAGAAAAGCCTCTATCTGAACCACAGATAGCCTATGTGTGTCAAAACATGTGCAAAGGATTACTATTTTTGCATAGATCACACATTATCCATCGCGATCTTAAAGCAGGAAATGTACTATTAACAATGGCTGGTGGAGTCAAGTTGGGTAAGTTTATTAATTTCACATTTATATTATATTCCTTATAATTTTTCCATTTTTTTCCAATATTTTACTATTATGTTGTAATATTTTGTTTTATTTATGATAAGGTTATTGCATGTGTTTTTATATTGGGTAAAATAGAAATATTTGTTGTATACATACACAAATTCTAATTAATATTGCATTGCAAGAAATGCAATATTATCATTAATATTTTAAATCTTATATATTATGGAAACTTATTGTACTTATTCATGTTTCTATCTAGAGTCTATACAGTGTGTACAACAAGTTAGAAACCTGGAAGCAACAGCTTTTAATATTATTTTGAAAAGAAAAGTTTATGTAGAGTTTTTCATTTTTGTTTTGTAACGCAGCATTTTTTTAAAAGAATCCAATTTTTTTTTTTAATAATTAATAATTTTTTTTGTCTTTACAACCATGTAAAAGTATCATAAGTTTACATAATGAAGATTTAGCGATAAGTCACAATCAATATTTTAGTCTAGTATTTGTGGCAGTTTCAAATATTGATACTTTATCACAAAATAAAATACAATAACTTGTCAAATATCCATCATTAACTGTCTGAAAATATGCAAATAGACACCGACTCAAATATCTTCAAGAATATATTACTTCTATTATACTAACACCCTTGTTTATTAATACTATAGTTATACAACCTACAGATAACTGTAAACAGGAGGGCGAAGGTCTGTGGTCATACAATGGTGTACTCTGTACTTTGATGAAAACCGATTATATTCGGTATCTTCGTAGTACCTTTAACGTTTACTACAATATATTAGCGAGAAAAATGAATGAAAAATTAATGAATGGGCACATTCTACTGCCGAACCCCTCTGGTGGGTACATACATAATCAAAGCTAATACTCTACATCAAAGTCATTTACAAATTGAATGTCATAATAAACCGGTTAACTATGACATGTGTCAAAAGGAGTATGAATATTATTGTTTATGAGTCCTGAAATGGATTTTGTTCAATCCTGCCTTTGAAACACGTTGTTTCTCCACTGGTTGCTAAGCCCGAAAGCGTCTATTTACCTCACTCGGAGTGAGGTAATGGATTTTCGCTCACTCATATGTCAAATTTGACAATTTAGTTTTCAATATTTTTAGATAAGAAGTGCAAGAGTAGTATTGAATGAAAGGTACATTAGAATAGAATTCGTATAATTTATTCAAAACATACAATTAACTAGTAAGAAATATTGAAATTAATATTCTTTTCAAAATTACGATTTATAATTAATAATCTTCATACTCAAACACTTTGGCCTTCTTAGGTTGATATCCTTTAGATTTACTTTTCAAAATCGAAAACAATGTCTTATACCTATAAATTATTACAAATTTAGATCAAATAAATCAAAAAATATGATACTATAAACTTACTTACTGATATCTATCTTCTCAAAAACAAATAAAGTAGATTTCAACATAGAATATGTGGACCACAAAGAAGAGGGTGCATACTTCTCTAATATATAATCCGTTAAAATACGCTAGGAGTACTTGCTCCGTTATAAGAGTAACACTTTTTATATTCATCCACTCATGAAATTTTCTTAACTCATTTATATACCTTTCTTTAGATTTTGGCGGCAATAAATTGAATACAACAGCATTCCCTTCATTTACAACATCTCTTGGTACAGCTTCTTGTTCCATATTTTTGTTAAATATTGAAATTAATGACAAATTTACTCTAAACAAAGCAAAAATAAAATTTTGTTGACAACATAGCTAATTTTTATTTTATCGTAACCAGGTAACTATACCAACGGTAAAACCCGCTATCTATGCTATATGATTTGATCACAATTAATATTGACATGAATCAAAATGAATGCAATATGAATGATATTATAACTGTCAGACAAATTGAAATTTTTAATCTTTGACACCTTTAGATAGGTAATTTAGCAGGATTGAACAAAACGCTATACAGCACTCGTGAAGAAACTACATTCGCTCACTTGTGCGTCTTGACACACTCGGCTGCGCCTCGTGTGTCAATCTGACGCACGCGTGAGCGAAACGAGTACTTTCTTCACTTGTACTGTAATATACTATTGTAGGTCGAAAAAGTCATAATATTGTCTGCTCATATGACGTCACAAAACAAAACTCAAAAATAATAAATCATGGTAAAAAGATACCCACTTTTTTTTTAAAACGATATTACCCGCGTTTTAGCGAAACATGGACGCGTTTCAGCCTGTTTGGGTCTCCTCAGCATGTTGTACATTTCTCAATGTCGATTTCATAATTTATCGTACATATACGAAGACTTGGTATACTTGTGTGTTTGAGTTATTCCGTAATTTGTAAAATCCTTAATTATACACACACATGTTGATGTAGCCCATTAACTTTTGTCTAGAATTAATATTAACGTCTGTAGCTTCCAGATTCGTTACTTCTTATACTTACTGTGTAACAAATATTAAGTAGATATTTCAAGCATCATTTTAACTAAAAATTCTATGAAATTTTTAGAGGCCATGGTTTCATTACTGTTACTTAATTTTACAGCATTTTTCTGTATATGTATAATTTTGAACAAATAGCATTCCATCGAGAAGGATTAAATATATCAGTTAAAATTACTGAGCTAAGGAATTCATTAACACTTAAATGTACTAAATACCAAAACATTGGAATAGCAGCCGTAGTAAATCGATCTAAATTTGCATATTTTGTCCACAACAATATAATGTTAATTACCAACAGTTAGACTCTCGACAATTTTAGAACTAACGTAGGTATACCATTAAAAGAAAGTATCATGTTACTACGATTAATCTATCCAGAGCCTAAATAATGCTATAATACGTTCAACTTACGTATGGCAATTTGAAATCTTTAATTAACCCTAGTGATAAACAGTAGTGGCAAGAACTCTCTACATTTCATTATAAGTGTAGTTTACTCTTACGGAAATATATTTTTTAATGTACTCTCTAACAAAGTACTATAAAGCACTTCTGAGTAAAAAAATATTAGGTTTCTTGTGATGCTACAGCTTTTCTTTCGTATAAAGTTTTCGGTGAAATCAATAATAAAAACATTTCTCATTTTCTGGTTATATACGTGGACACGACTACATTTTTATCACGTGTTCATTGATATTTTTCAATAATATAATGACTCTCGGTCATGTTTTGATGTAACATTCGATAAGATCGCAATCAATCGCGATAAACGTGCTACATTTATTTTGTATACATTGTGTTCATATAAATAAATAAATAAACATTTATTACCCAATAGTTTAGCCTAATAATAAGGCAAGTGAATGCATAATAGATAATAATACTTAAATAACAGAACATTACAATAATATACTGTGCCTTCGAAATCTCATTAAAGTAGTTTGTTTTTTAAGTAATTAAGTAATCAGTATTGGTGTACATGCTAAGCTTTTGAAAACTTCAAATTCTGACAGTTATACTTCAATTCAAATTATAGACGCTTATTATTTTGTACATGACATAACTAACTAAACTATCAAAATTATGTGTTTGTGTCTGACTTCGTGCACTGTCACCAACCATTAAAAAAAGCATGGCCGTCTCAAACGAGGAAAGTATTTGAAGGAACGGTACTATAACATCATGAAAGCATAACATAAAAAAATGTGCAATTAATAATGAAATAAAACGCAACAGCGCCATATAAGTAAAATAAAGTCATAAATCAGTAACTAAGTAATTAAATGAATTATTCTAAATCCACCCGTAAAAGTTGCTTAAGAGGGGCGTTTACTAACAAATAGAACCTTATGCAACTTATATTACTCGCGGGACGGGTAGACGCAAGGGGGTGTGAGTAGGTGAAGGTAGACGATATTCGGTTCTGTCACAGCGCTTCGGTTTTATTCACAGATACTGTCATAGATAAAGGAATACTATAGATGGGAAACATATTGCTGTGACTCTTACAAATTTATATATGAATGAAACAAATTTAATTTACTTAATCAATGCGTAACTGAGAGTCAAGCACGCATCCTAGTGCTAGGCCTTATGCTAGACTAAGATACGGTGAATTTTTCTGCTGAAAAGTAGGTTAAGCAAAACATTTACATGGTACTAGCTCAGTTTTAAAATAGATAGTTCTCTCAGGGGCAGAAAATATGAGTTGATTCTCCTGCTCTTTAATTATCTCCAGGTCAGGTAAAGAAAATAAAATACAAAATAAATCTTAACATCTAATTTATTAAAATAAAATAATTTTAAACGTATTCAAAAGTTTTAGTATACAAAAATGTACATACAAAGAATCAACAATTCAATCATTATTCAAATTGATACATCGTAATCAATAAAATATTATAAGAAATAAAAATAAATGAAGTCATAATGTCGTGAAAAGCTTATGTCTAAAAAAAAAATGTGAACGTGATTATTATGAATTATATTTGTCATAGATACATGTAAACAATCAAAAAATTAAATAAATTACCCGTGATGAATTGTACTGGAATATAAATAACAAAAAATTTTGTGCGGTCTACTATTTGCTAACAAAATATAAACATTAAGGATATGGCTTTGCCCTAATTAGTCCTGTCCGGCGCCTTTTCTCGCTCCCAACACAGTACCATCAGATAACAAATTCACACAGATGAGTATCCCAAAGTTCCACCCTACGAGCATGTCTTTTTCAACTCGTCGGACGCAACCCGAACATACATCACAATGTGCTCACTCCTTAAGGAATATATAAATTTTAAATTAAATAAATAAAATGAAATAAAATAATGTCTCTGCGTATTCAATAAATTAACTCAGCCCTGATTAGTTCTGCCTGGTGCCTTTTCTCGCTCCCAAACGCAGTACCACCAAGACCAATTCGTGTCTTTCAAATTCACCAGGACTCCATGCTATGAATTAAATAATGACATAATTCATTTCACACATTCCTGATGTATTATTCAACACGTTAATATTGAACACCCAAATACAACAAAAATATACTTGATACACATATCAAAAGAAATAATATATACATTAAAAATAAATTTTACCTTTCTCGTGAAATTCCAATACAAAAACACCACTACAAACAAAGAATTTGGTACGCCACTATACACACATTTATAACAAATATTGTCTAATCACCTTAACTCTTCGTACATGGTTTCAAACTCATCCATAATAAATTTTTAATGAAAAATTGGTTCACTTATATATAACCTATATACACATAAAACAAAATTATTAATTTCAAATACCTTTTGTAGGATAAATAAATTTAAAAGAAAAGTAAATTATACGAAAATAAAATGATTATGCTATCCAAACTTATCATTACAATTACTAGAAAGTTTTGTCATAATGTATGGCATAGTACCCCTACATGCAAAACAAAACACTCTAGAAAAAGAAAATAAAATGAAATTAAATAAATTCAAAATCCGAATTCATAAATAAAATTATCTCATACATAAGTAATTATTCAAGTATATCTAGACATCTCAATGTGATACGCGCTGCATGTTAAAAATAAAAATATTATAAGTGTTGAATCTTGTTAAAATTTTATAAGTGTCGAAAATCTCAAAAATTATTCTAAGTCCGGATTTAAAAGTAATCCTTTTTAAAAGAAGGAGGGAGTGGTTTATCACCTACTTTTAGACTAGTTAAAGAGAGCGGTTTTCACCAAGCTGTCCCGGAAATTTTATCCGTCCGCTCTTTTATGCCTAATTTTCTTTATAAAAACATACGGCAACTTTCGGCATACACGAATCCACCTCCAAAATTGTATATCGACGGTGCTGCTCTTATCGGTCACTTGGGGAAACAGCGTATTAATAATCCTTGAAAAAGGTAAACAAACATGTGAATATAAATTCGTCTATACGTTTATGACTCAGCCGTGCACCTGACGAGCAATGTTGTTTTTTTACCGGCCACACGGTCGATCTTTGCCAATGCCAGAAGTCTTTGTGCGGGAAACACTTGCTCGTTCCTTTTCACGTAACATTTAATACGTCTTTTAATATTATGACTTTATAAAAATTTTACTAAGATTCTTTTATTGTTTTACTTAAATAAAAAAAAAATAAAGTTTTCGTAAATTATCGATATAGTGAATATTTATATACACATTATGATAAAAATGAATAAAATAAAAATTAACTTAAATAAAACTTGAAGTGATCTTGATTATACTTATTTATTTATTATTCATAATCCAACTCAAGATCACTGCATAAATATCCCTATGGGAATATCTGCGATTTATAAGCGAGAATCGCTAATGCTAATGGTATAAATCCAAGATTTCCCATAAATACCAATTAATATACTTATAGATTGCTTATCATATATTTTACATTAAACATAAATATCTGAAACATTTTTGTACAATGTTTTTCTCCCCTATCCGCTATCTGTGAACAAATTTAATTTATTCCTGCATTATTTTCGAGATCATAATCATATAATTTTGACACATGAAGTCTGCCTTTGACGCGCTCATTATCCACTTCTGTTACCTCATAGGTTGTGTCATTTATCGCTCTACCTACACGATAAGGTCCATCATAAGGAAGGTCCAATTTAGCACACTTATTATTGTCTCTCCGACCTAATCGATAATTTCTTATTATTATAATATCCTCCCTATTAAAAACTTTACGATTTTTAATCCGCGCATTCTCTTCCCCGGTATATTTTTGAGCTCTAACTCGTTGTTGCTCTCGTCCACGGTCCATTACCTCTTCTAAATTTTCCACAGGAGGAGTTTCTTGTCTCCATGGACGTGGTGGATATCTACCGAACATCAGTAGATATGGGCTAAGATTAGTGGTCACACTGGGTAAAAAGTTCATTGTATTTTCAACTTCCGTCAAATGCCTCACCCAGCCCACATGATTCTCATGAGTTCGCATCCTCAAGTGCTTTATAACTTCTTGTATGTATCTCTCACAAGGGTTCCCTTCTGGATGTCTCACTGAAGAAAAATTTACTTGCACATTCATATAATTTAATTCTTGAATGAAGCGATCATTATTGAAATAACTAGCATTATCTACTAAAAGTCTTTGAAATTGACCTACTTCTTCTATAAATTGATTAATGCAAATTACCGCTATGTCGGTATTATATTTTCTGGTGGGATAAAGTTTCACATATTTCGTAAAAATATCTACCATCACAAATACATTCCTATATCCCAAATGTCCAGGTATTAAATTACCTAGGAAATCTGCCGCAACTAAATCTAACTTATTTTCTACCCTAATACTATGTACAACATTTTTATTTACACGATTTTTATATTTACCTAATAAACATAGTTCACATTGTTTATTCCATCTTTCAACTAGACGTTTGTCTTGTTTAGCATAAAATTGCTCCCTAAAAACTAAGAATGTCTTTCTATTTCCAGGGTGTCCCAACCTCCTATGAATATCTAACATAACATTCTTTGCCAATTCACTTCCCAATACTAACAAATCATTGTCCCCTATTCTTTTATATAGAATATTATCTATTACTCTAAATCCTTTGTAATTGGGTTCTTGAAGTGCCTTTCTTTTTATGTCTTGCACATCACCTTCTCCTTGACTACGTTCTACGTTTTCTCTACTATATAACTCAGGAGCTACTTCAAAATTATAAGCATTGATCTGATATGATCCTGATTGCTTACTATGACCAAAGGCTCTGCTAAATGCATCTGCAACAATATTATCTTTTCCTTTTCTATGTCTAATTTTGAAATTATATTCACTTAAAAACAAAGACCATCTGTATAGTCGTGCATTTGAAAATCTAGTTTTCATTAAGAAAATCAAAGATAAATGATCAGTCTCTATTGTAAAGAAATTTCCCATCAAATAGTACTTGAGCTTAGAGACCCCATGTACCACTGACAATAGTTCTTTCTCTGAAACCGTATAATGACTCTCGTACCCCTTTAATATCCTTGAAATAAAGCAGATTGGTATGTCTTTACCATCTCTAACTTGAAAAAGTTCAGCAGCAATGGCATGATCTGAAGCATCACACCGTAAAATAAATTCTTCCTCAAATCGAGGCAGATTTAAAACTAACGCCCTATAGAATTCCTGCTTGATTCCTTCAAAAGCTTCTATTCTTTCAGGAGTCCATTTAAATTTTACACCCTTCTTTATCATTTTAAAAAGAGTTACTGTCTTATCTGATATCTTAGGAATAAAGTGCTTATAATAATTCACTATACCTAAAAATCCCCTTAACATCTTTATATTTTTGGGTCTTGGGTAATTTCTTACTGCTTCCAACTTCTTTTCCTCTATTGATACAGTCTTACCATCTATCATATACCCTAAATAACTAACCCTATTCTTAACAAATTCACATTTCTCTAAATTAATTTTTAGACCATTTTTTTCTAATGTACTTAAAATAATTTTAACAGCTTTTAAATGACTCTCTAAATCTACATTAAATATTAAAATATCATCTACATAATGCGATACGTATTCCTCATATGGATCCAGTATCTGTTGCATGGCCCTTACTAGTGCAGCTGTGGCCGTTGATAAACCGAAAGGTACAACCTTGAAGGAATATACTAGAGAATTCATTAAAAACGAGCAATATTTCCTAGAATCCTTGTGCAAAGGTACCAACCAGAAAGAGCTCTTTAAATCCAATTTTGTAAACCACTTAGCGTTCGTACATTTTGCCAATAAAGTTTCTATGCTCTGTGGGGCTTCAAACTGTGCTTTGGTGCGACTATTGAGCATTCTAGCGTCAAGGCACAAGCGTAGTTTCATCTCCTTTTGGTCATCTTCACTTTTTTTTACTACTACCACAATGGGATTAATGAAACTAGACTCTGGTCGTTCTATTACACCATCCCTTAACATGTTTTTAATTTCTATTTTTACCTGTTGTTGATATTTATATGGAATTGGATAATTTCTTACTTTAAACGGCTGACTCTCATCAACTTCTAATTTATGTTCATAACCTTTCGCTAGACCTGGGCTATTATCAAATAATTTTGTATGTACTGCAAGAAGATTTTTTACCTCACTTTCATATAGCTCATTACAATTCAAGTTAATGTCACCCATATTTATTTCCCGGTGTGAACATTTATTTATTATGTCACCCATATATTTCGTGGCGTCTTTCTTTTGAAGACCCTCCACATGGTGTGTACATTCATTATTTATGTCACCCGTGGCAAATGTGGCCTCTCCTTCTTGAAGAGTATCCACCTGGCGTGCATTCCTTTCCTCGTTTTTTAAACTAATATTTTCCGGATGTAAATCGAAATCCTCATCATACATTTTACTACTTAAATTATTAATTACAATTTCATCTTCCTGCAGATCTTTGTTCCATGAAATAATTGCCCTCTTTATGTGAAAAGTTTTATCTTCCATGTTTAATTTTGTACTATACTGAGTCAAAAAATCCATTCCAAGTATACAATTATAATTTAAATTAGGTACAATAACAAATTCAGTTAAAAATTCTAAATTACCTATTCTTACATTTACGTAAAATATCTTATCTATAGCTATTACTAATTTTTTTGTGGCAGTAAATAAATTTATTTTTTTTATGGACCTATAATGACCTGAATTTTCTAGTTGCTTATCTACTAAACTACTATCTAAAAGAGACAATTGCGCACCTGTATCAATTAATGCATCTACCTCTATTTGGCCTATGTTTATTTTTACTACTGGTAGCTCTGTGGTTATTTTTTTAATATTCTCAAAGTCGGTCACCCTTTGAGAATCCTCTTCCTTTCTGGTTGGTTCTACTAAAAATTCAGAGATGTAGCACCTCCTACTGAGTTGTGTAACCATCCATTTTCTACCGGAGTTGCACCTCTAATCTCTTTCTTTATCGCTCCTTTTGATTCATCTTTCATTACAGCTTCTGTTTTATTTTCTTTTCTTTCTATAATTACGTTATTAAATCCTCGGGTATCTTCTGTTTCATTTTTTCCATATTTCCTTCCTGCATGACCCTCCTGTCTCCAATTATTATTATTATCATTACTACTACTACCATTACTCATATTCTTGTTGTTACCATTTTCCACTTTTCCTCTCTGGTAACTATTATTCTGATACCGATTACCACTGTATCTTTGTTGGTTATTGTGGTAATTACCATTATATTTTTGCTGAGCATTATAGTGGTTACCATTGTTACCTGTTTTATACCCATTTCTATTCTGAGATATACTTCTATCTTCCACGTCGTCCAGGCGCTTTACCAATTCCAAGAGTTGCTCAACGGTGTCTATACCCTGTAAAGCAACTGCTTGTACTACCTCATGCTCAAAATGATTAGCTAATTGGGTAACAATGTCACACTCCTGGATCACAGGTTGTATATGCTTCAAGAAAGAATATTTCCGAATAACATAATTCTCTCTAGACGTAATAGAACGATATTTACCAAAGGTAAGGTCATGTCTGATGCGCCTTTGCTGAGTTTGTCCCCAGTACTGTCTAATAAACATATTTTCTAATTCTTCGTACGTCTGTACCTCATCAATTACCATATCGTACCATAGTAATGCATAATCTCTAAGACACCCTCTCATGAAATGTAATTTTGACATATCATCATTAATACCACGAATATATGTCTTAATGGTTTTAAAAAATGCCATTGGGTTATCTTTATTGTACCCAGAAAATTTTGGTATATTTTCCGTACCAATTGATATCTGTTGCGGTACAACACAAGGTGTAATTGTACCTTGTTCAACTCTCGTTTTCAAATTCTTAATTGTGTCTTGACAATTTAATGTCATATCCTGTAGCTTTAAAAGTGAGTCTGTGCATGTACCATATTTAACCTACAGTCTTCAAACTTACTTGTTAAATTTTTAACATCTTTCTGAACTGACATGGCACTACTGTCCACCTTCAGTTCCAAGAGTTGTATTTTCTCATCTTGTCCCCCAATCTTTTCTTCCAACAGTTTAAAGTTTTCTTTTGTTACTCTAGCTCTCTGATTCATTTCGTCTATCAAGAATTCACTGCTATTCTTACACTTCTTTTCACTTGCTTCTATTCTTTCATTGATCTGTGTCGTGCTTTGTTTCACATCTTCTTTTAATTTATTGTTCTTCGCAGACATTTCCATTCTACAAGCTTTTATCCTCTCGTCAATCTTCTCATTCATCGACTTTACCACAGTTTGTATCTCTATTTTATTTCTATTCATCTCTTCTTTCATCTCAGCTTTATTTTCGTCTAACTTCTTATTTATTTCAGTTTTCATTTCTATTTTATTCTCATCTAACTTTTTATTCATTTCAGTTTTATTTTCATCTAACTTCTTATTCATCTCTATCTTGTCACATTCCAACTTACAGAAAAGTTTTTCAAATAGAAAATCGAATCTGTCTCCTCCTGGCATTTCTTTCGTTTCAATTTTTACATTTTCAGTTATATTTTCATCCTCATCAAGAGGTAGAGTCTTTTCTGAGTCTGTCACCGAGGAAATACCTTGTGGTTCCCTGTACGTTTCAAATAAATATTTGGTATCCGTACCACTTTCAGGATTTTCACCCTCACCTTTACATATTTACTTTATCTGTCCTGGCACTTAAAGAGACTTATTTGTGGAGAAAAATAAATCAAAACTTGACAAAATTTATTTGTGAATTATACTTATTAATTATTCAAACGTACTTAAAGGTGAAAATACCTCCCTTTAATTACACAGCTATTTGAATATTAAATAATTAACTAATTTTTATCTAATTAGTATAAAAATGTAAAAGTTTAGCCCCACTACGTTGGTCGCCATATATATGCTGTGACTCTTACAAATTTATATATGAATGAAACAAATTTAATTTACTTAATCAATGCGTAACTGAGAGTCAAGCACGCATCCTAGTGCTAGGCCTTATGCTAGACTAAGATACGGTGAATTTTTCTGCTGAAAAGTAGGTTAAGCAAAACATTTACATGCAACTAGCTCAGTTTTAAAATAGATAGTTCTCTCAGGGGCAGAAAATATGAGTTGATTCTCCTGCTCTTTAATTATCTCCAGGTCAGGTAAAGAAAATAAAATACAAAATAAATCTTAACATCTAATTTATTAAAATAAAATAATTTTAAACGTATTCAAAAGTTTTAGTATACAAAAATGTACATACAAAGAATCAACAATTCAATCATTATTCAAATTGATACATCGTAATCAATAAAATATTATAAGAAATAAAAATAAATGAAGTCATAATGTCGTGAAAAGCTTATGTCTAAAAAAAAAATGTGAACGTGATTATTATGAATTATATTTGTCATAGATACATGTAAACAATCAAAAAATTAAATAAATTACCCGTGATGAATTGTACTGGAATATAAATAACAAAAAATTTTGTGCGGTCTACTATTTGCTAACAAAATATAAACATCCTCCTGCTCTTTAATTATCTCCAGGTCAGGTAAAGAAAATAAAATACAAAATAAATCTTAACATCTAATTTATTAAAATAAAATAATTTTAAACGTATTCAAAAGTTTTAGTATACAAAAATGTACATACAAAGAATCAACAATTCAATCATTATTCAAATTGATACATCGTAATCAATAAAATATTATAAGAAATAAAAATAAATGAAGTCATAATGTCGTGAAAAGCTTATGTCTAAAAAAAAAATGTGAACGTGATTATTATGAATTATATTTGTCATAGATACATGTAAACAATCAAAAAATTAAATAAATTACCCGTGATGAATTGTACTGGAATATAAATAACAAAAAATTTTGTGCGGTCTACTATTTGCTAACAAAATATAAACATTAAGGATATGGCTTTGCCCTAATTAGTCCTGTCCGGCGCCTTTTCTCGCTCCCAACACAGTACCATCAGATAACAAATTCACACAGATGAGTATCCCAAAGTTCCACCCTACGAGCATGTCTTTTTCAACTCGTCGGACGCAACCCGAACATACATCACAATGTGCTCACTCCTTAAGGAATATATAAATTTTAAATTAAATAAATAAAATGAAATAAAATAATGTCTCTGCGTATTCAATAAATTAACTCAGCCCTGATTAGTTCTGCCTGGTGCCTTTTCTCGCTCCCAAACGCAGTACCACCAAGACCAATTCGTGTCTTTCAAATTCACCAGGACTCCATGCTATGAATTAAATAATGACATAATTCATTTCACACATTCCTGATGTATTATTCAACACGTTAATATTGAACACCCAAATACAACAAAAATATACTTGATACACATATCAAAAGAAATAATATATACATTAAAAATAAATTTTATCTTTCTCGTGAAATTCCAATACAAAAACACCACTACAAACAAAGAATTTGGTACGCCACTATACACACATTTATAACAAATATTGTCTAATCACCTTAACTCTTCGTACATGGTTTCAAACTCATCCATAATAAATTTTTAATGAAAAATTGGTTCACTTATATATAACCTATATACACATAAAACAAAATTATTAATTTCAAATACCTTTTGTAGGATAAATAAATTTAAAAGAAAAGTAAATTATACGAAAATAAAATGATTATGCTATCCAAACTTATCATTACAATTACTAGAAAGTTTTGTCATAATGTATGGCATAGTACCCCTACATGCAAAACAAAACACTCTAGAAAAAGAAAATAAAATGAAATTAAATAAATTCAAAATCCGAATTCATAAATAAAATTATCTCATACATAAGTAATTATTCAAGTATATCTAGACATCTCAATGTGATACGCGCTGCATGTTAAAAATAAAAATATTATAAGTGTTGAATCTTGTTAAAATTTTATAAGTGTCGAAAATCTCAAAAATTATTCTAAGTCCGGATTTAAAAGTAATCCTTTTTAAAAGAAGGAGGGAGTGGTTTATCACCTACTTTTAGACTAGTTAAAGAGAGCGGTTTTCACCAAGCTGTCCCGGAAATTTTATCCGTCCGCTCTTTTATGCCTAATTTTCTTTATAAAAACATACGGCAACTTTCGGCATACACGAATCCACCTCCAAAATTGTATATCGACGGTGCTGCTCTTATCGGTCACTTGGGGAAACAGCGTATTAATAATCCTTGAAAAAGGTAAACAAACATGTGAATATAAATTCGTCTATACGTTTATGACTCAGCCGTGCACCTGACGAGCAATGTTGTTTTTTTACCGGCCACACGGTCGATCTTTGCCAATGCCAGAAGTCTTTGTGCGGGAAACACTTGCTCGTTCCTTTTCACGTAACATTTAATACGTCTTTTAATATTATGACTTTATTAAAATTTTACTAAGATTCTTTTATTGTTTTACTTAAATAAAAAAAAAATAAAGTTTTCGTAAATTATCGATATAGTGAATATTTATATACACATTATGATAAAAATGAATAAAATAAAAATTAACTTAAATAAAACTTGAAGTGATCTTGATTATACTTATTTATTTATTATTCATAATCCAACTCAAGATCACTGCAATATGTATAAAGAATGAGTACTTACGGAACTGTTGATGTTATTCACGCTTTATAATAAGCCAATTTTCGCTTGCCTATAACTTATATTATTCAACACTCGAATGTTATAGCCGTACGGAGCGGAATCGAGCGAGTCATGACTCATCGCCCATGGGCGCGCTATTGAAATGTTGTATTTTTAAAGAGGTTTTAATTTTATTTATATAATTGAATAACAAGTGGCTGGTGATTATAAAATACAAAATACCCTACTATTTGTTCATTTTCTCTTCTGTAAGACTTGTTCTCTTTGAATTAAGTACATCCTTGTAGATAGAAAACGTCTTTTCTACATCGCAATTGGTTATATTTACGTAATGGAAATATTCTTTTATTTCAGCGTATTTAGCATACACAATTGCCGCAATGTTATTAAACCTGGATTTCTATTAAAAACTGCGTCTAAGTCACTTGGAATTATTAATAGCCACATCTAATGTGGTTAATCCATTTTTACTTTTTTATACGTACTATAAGGAAGTATTGTGAAATTTTCGATCTCGAGATTTTTGCAGATGTCCACGTTTTGAAGTCCCCTGATACCGAAAAAGATGTTTTCAAAAAATGTCTGTGTGTCTCTATGGAAGTAGCAGTTTACTTCAGTGAAAAAATTAAATTTTGCCAATATTTCGTCAACTACTAAATTTAAACAAATTTATAAACAATTCATATGTACTTGAAATTAAAATTGAGAACAATTTTATTTAAAAAGTTTTTCGAAGCTGCTACCGGAAGTAGGTCTTTTACTCCTATCCAAAATCAGTTTTTTGCGAATATCTCGCAAGTCATGTTTTCTAGGCAGGTACATTACGAGTATAAAAGTATTTAAATTATAATTTTCAATATCTTTTGCATAAAAACAATTTCAAAATTCAGACCGGAATTACCACTTTTACTCTTATCGAATAGCGATTTTTTGCGAATATGTCGTAAATTATGCATTCTATATGTATTTATCAAAAATACAAAAGTATTTAGTGCTAGATTTGCAATATTTTTTGAATATATGAAATTTCAAAATTCGGACCGGAAGTAACACTTTTACTCTTAGGGAGTAGTCCTTTTTTCGAATATCTTGCTAAGTATGCATTCTATAGCGATTTATTAAGAGAACAGAAGTACTTAGAATAGGATTTTGAATAATTTTTGTGTAAAAAAAATATAGTATAGTTTGAAACACACATACGTATAAGAAATTCGTGTGGTGGCCACACCTCATTTTTTAATTTGAGATTCGATTTTCAAAATATGTCATTAGTTTAGGCAAACTTCCAAAGTGTTCCTGAAGGAATAACAACTGATTTTTTAAATTTGGGATTTGTGTTAGTTCCTTGCACTCAGAAATACTTCGAGCATCGGCATTTAAACATGTAACGAAATTTTGTAAACTATCGAAATTCTCTGCATGAAAACTATTTCTGTGTATGTTTTAGCAAAGCTAAGTGACGATATTTTACAGACTTTGCAATAAATTTCGGAATCACTGACAATTAATGTTTATCTCAGAAAAAGAACATAAACAACGTTCTAGATCTAAATAAATGATAATGATAACTAAAAATGTATTATACGCGTATGTTATTGAAATATACATATTATATTGCGAAATATAAGGTAAATATAATAAATTTTAAAAACTCGTCACCCTTGTACCGGGTGTTTTTTTATCTTTGATATCATTTTGATTACCTGCAACTTTTTTGTTTTTAAAAATATCAGAATGAAGCAAAAATCATTTTGCATAGGTATCTATGAAGTTTTTTACGTTTTAAAAAATAAAACAAAACACTAACGTTTTTCCAAGATATTAACCTAACTTATATTTTTTTAAATGGAAAGCCCTAAATATTTTCGGATATAGTATATTTTATAAAGCATACCCCATACCTATCTTCAACGGTTTGCGAAAAAACGGCGTTTAAACATGCAAGAAAGAAAAATTTAGTTTTGTAACCCTGTTCTTAAAGATGTCGAAATCAAACAGAAATCATTTTTCATAATTATTTAGAAAGTTTATTTTTAATAAAACAAAAGATTAACGATTAACAAAGTAACAAATTATTAAAAAAAACAATTTTACAAAATTAAATTATTCTAAAAATGGCATGTTTAAACGCCGTTTTCTCGCAAACCGTTGAAGATAGGTAGGGGGTATGCTTTATAAAATATATTTGAAATTTCATGTAAAATCGAAATATCCGAAAATATTTAGGGCTTTCCAATTAAAAAAATATAAGTTAGGTTAATATCTTGGAAAAACGTTAGTGTTTTGTTTTATTTTTTAAAACGTAAAAAACTTCATAGATACCTATGCAAAATGATTTTTGCTTCATTCTGATATTTTTAAAAACAAGAAAGTTGCAGGTGATCAAAATGATATCAAAGATAAAAAAACACCCGGTACCTACGCCGCACAGTGGTCTGAAACGCCCGAAAAGCTGGTCAAAACTCGAAAAAGGTTCGGATTTGGCTGAAAATCAGTATGCTTTAGTTTTTTTACTTTCTGATTGTAGATTTGAGGTAAAAATGGTAAATTGCAAAATGGGGAGTTTTAAATTGCCAGTTTTATGTTCAAAAATACGATAAAATAATATAAAATTTGGCTTAATAAATTTTGTGTTGTTTCTCATTATACTTTTTATAATTATACTTACGATAAAGACAATAACAATTATGATAAGAATAGTAATAATGATAATAATAATAATAATGATAATAAAATGAAAATAATGATAATAATTATGATTATTTATTGGTAATTGTACTTTAAATAATTCAAAGTGACTTCTTCTAAGTTACTATTTGGTTCGGATCGTGCGCATATTAAATCTCTTCAAGATTAATTAAAAATATGTAATTCTGATGTGACATATACATGTGACGCGTCACATGTATAGGGTCGCGCAACCAAGTACAAATAAATCAATTGCGAGGAGAATCGCAGAAAGTCGCACCTGAATTTTCGATTTTCTAGTTAGTTTGACATTCATCTGGGAAATGAATCAGCGAACAACGCGGAGTCTCGCGGAAACATAACTTTTTTGACAATTTCGGAAAATTTTTAATAACAAATTATAAAAAATTGTTTAAAAAAAGTAAAGTGTCAAAACATTATACCAATCTTCAGGTGCATCCTCCATCTTCTTGTTGAAGATATTTGCACGTTCACGAATTTTTGTGTGCACTTCAAATGTTGTTTTTCTCGTTTATTGTTGAACGTTGCACGTAGCAAGTTTTGACAACCGCGACTTTCACACACAACTACACGTTCCGTAGGCGCGCCATCTATCTGCTATTCGAGAAATAGACGCGCAGGCACCTCGTTTACCGACTACCACACAAGAAACTATTTGAAAAAAAAATGTTTTTTTAGGTTTTGACCAACTTTTTGGACGTTTCAGACCACTGTGCGCCGATGAAGAAAGGATTTTATTCATAAAATTCCTTATTTTATGGCAGTTTTTTCTCTGATTCTCTGGAGTAAACAGATGTTACAGTTCTCGCCCTATGAATTAGTGCTATTCAGATATAATGTAAACAACACGCAGTTGTTTACATTATTTCTTTTCACGGTTGTGGCTCCGTGGTAGTTTAGCTCGCTCGGTTCCGCTCTCTAGTTATAGGTATATATTACATTTCTTTTTAATTACAAACTGTCACTCTGACTTACGTCTGGAATAGCCGACCGATTCCGATAGATTTTCGTCTTCTCTAGGACCGGTAGAGATACCGTAAAGTGGGGATAGACGACGCAATAGCTTGGAAAAACCTCGTGTGAAATGTGTGTGACAATGTTTACTATTTAATGTTTTTTATCTTCAAAAATAATTACAAACAGTTTTTTTTATATCGTTCATCAAATGTGCAGCTGGCGCGTGGAGGTTGTTTTTTTCTTTTGTGTATCAGCTTTAGTTAGTAGACATTAATTAAATTCATGCATTTTTGTCGTTATTTCTAAGACATAACTTTTTTAAGAAAATAAATTAGTACAAAAACTGACCTTGACATTATAAATTGATGCCTTTTGCATCACTAACCCAAATTTGAGATTCTAAAATTACAAAATAAATTCAAAAAACGCGAAACGGCGATGCCTTAGTTTTCGATAAGTAAACGCTCCTCTTAAGGGAACAATCGAAAATATGGCATTTTGAACTAATATCATTATACATCATTATACATTACATACCATACTATTACATCTGGAAATACAAATAGCGTAGACAATGAATGTAGTCAAAAAATAGTGGTGAGAGATTCCGAGTGTATGATACAGCTTTACGTTTTAAAACGTTAACGTTCATTCCATAAGTAGTGCACTCTACTTACCACATAAGATCATTAATGAATAATAAGAATAGACGGGTTCTAAGATTGGATCCCTGCGGCACACCAGTAGAAATATGCCAAGTATAAGAAACAAAACCATTGTAAGCCGTTGTTGTAAGTACGAATCAAATAAACTTGCAAATGACGCGCTAAAACTCAATCTTTCTAGCTTACCCAGTCATGATCAATACGATGAAATCCTTTAGACAGGTCGATATAAATAACGTCGACTTGGCTCTGCCTATCGACTACCTCTGTGACGTATTGAACAAATATACACATGTTAGTGACAGTAGATCGTCTGCCAACGAATCCATGTTGCCCCCTAACTATAAGGCTATTAACTTGAATTTAGATAATCCGATAGATGATTGTTTCAAAAACGTTAGCAATATTAGATAAAATTGATATGGGCCGATAATTGGCTATATCAGATATGTCGCCATTTTTAAACATTGGACATATTCAAGCCAGTTTTCGTACGTGGGGGGCTTTCAGTATTAAATTAAAAATTACTAACGGAGGTGATGTAAGTACTGTAAAACAATTCTCCAGCAAAAAGCTAGCCACCTGATCACAACCAGAACTCAAAGTGTTTTAAAGGGCCTTAGTACTGGAAAGAATATTGACTCAGAAAATGAATCAAAGTGTATGGATGGTGTAGCGCCATACATCATATTAGCTATTAGCAGAGAGAAACGGAGTCGAAGTGCGATACATTTGAAGAAAATGTTGCACGAACACATTCACTATCTTTCTATAACTATTGATCCAGGTCTGTCAAGAAAATAATCATCCCTGTGCATTTGGCCGGGTATCCTCGACTTTTTTTTGGAGTGAATTTACAAAGGACCTAAATTCACTTGGGTTTAGGCGTAGACACGCCCTCTTCACCTGACACAAGTAGTCTACGCAAATGTTTGAAATTCCGAAGTTCACTTGGAAAACAATGTTTTTTATACTTATATAATATTGGACTTTTAACTTGATATTTTGAATAATTTCACGACAATAGGCTATAGAATTTGTGATAGTTATTCGACAGTTTTCGACTTTTCTAATAGACATGTCCAAGACAAAGTTTAATATCAAACTAATTTGAGATTTAACACTACGAACACTTTACTTACTAATGTTGAATTGGTTTATTTTGAAATATGTATATATTATATACAGGCGCGGATCCAGAAAAAAATGACAGAGAGGGCACAAAGTGGTGTAGCTAATTAAATTGACTTTACATCAAATGTTGTTTTCACTTGTTCCTTACAATTAGTTGGTAAAAATTTAAATTGCTGATTTGTAACTTAACAGTAGACAGTAGTTCTAAAATAATTGATTCTGTTTTAGATTTAGATTTTTATGTAAAGGAAAAGAAAAAAATTAGGTGTGGCCACCACACGACTTTCTTATGCGTATGAGCGTTTCAAACTATACAATTTTAAGAATTTTTTTATACAAAAATTATTCAAAATCCTATTCTAAGTACTTTCATTCTCTTAATAAATCGCTATAGAATGCATACTTTGCAAGATGTTCGAAAAAAAGTGCAACTCCCTAAGAGTAAAATTTTACTTCCGGTCCGAATTTTGAAATTTCATGTATACAAAAAGTATTGCAAATCCAACTCTAAATACTTTTGTCTTCTTCTTCTTCTTTTAGCTAGGGTCATCCCCTGTTTGACTGGCCTGTTTCTATTCAGCGGATGAGGAAAACCAACTCTTTGGGAAGTCGTCCTTGTTGTCTCTTTACTTTTGGTCTTTCATGTTTGCATATACGAGGTGTGATCAATATATAACCGTTATTTTCAAATTTCGTGAGTTACGTATGTTCGATTTTCGCATTTTTGTTTCTGTTATGTTGGTACACATGTCTGTTATATATGTTGGCAATATCAGCCATTTTGGATTGTCAGTTTGTTTTTGACAGATAAAAAGGTTAGTCGTGTTTTGGTGTGCTCTTCGATTTTTTACTATTCGAAAAAATGGATCAAAGAAATTGTATTAAGTTTTGTGTAAAAAATGAAATTAAATGCGCAAGGACATTTGAAATGTTGACTATGGCGTTTGGCGAGTCTACTATGAGCAGAACACAAGTTCAATTGTGGTATAACCGGTTTAAGGAAGGCCGAGAAGATGTCAATGACGATGCTCGTCCGGGTCGCCCGAGCACGTCAACAACCGATGAAAACATTGAAGCAGTGAAGAAAATGATTTTGGATAATCGTCGAATCACTATCAGAGAGGTTGCTGATGATGTTGGCATATCGTTCGGCTCATGTCAAGCAATTTTTACGGGTGTTTTAGGCATGAAACGTGCGGCAGCGAAGATTGTTCCAAAATTGCTAAATTTTGAGCAAAAACAACGTCGCATGGACATCGCTCAGGAGCTGTTGAACATCGTCAACGACGATCCAGATTTCCTCAAAAAGGTCATAACTGGTGACGAATCATGGGTGTATGGCTATGACATTGAAACCAAAGCCCAATCATCCCAATGGAAGCGTCCAGAAGAGCCAAGACCGAAAAAACGTCAAGTTCGGTCAAATGTTAAGGTTTTGCTCACTGTTTTCTTCGACTGCAATGGCGTGGTGCATCATGAATTCTTGCCACAAGGTCGTACGGTCAATAAGGAATACTACCTTGAAGTTATGCGCCGTTTGCGAGAAGCAATTCGTCAGAAACGCACAGAATTGTGGAAAAAACAATCATGGATTTTGCACCATGATAACGCACCAGCTCACACATCGATGCTTGTGCGTGAGTTTTTGGCCAAAAACAAAACCGTTATCATGCCTCAACCACCGTATTCACCGGACTTGGCCCCCGCTGACTTTTTCCTCTTCCCAAAACTGAAGACACCGATGAAAGGAAAGCGTTTTGCTACGATTGAGGAGATAAAAGGAAAATCGAAAAAGGAGCTGTTGGCGATACCAAAAAGCGCGTTTCAGAAGTGTTTCGAGGATTTGAAAAAACGCTGGCATAAGTGTATTATATCTGAGGGGGATTACTTTGAAGGGGACAAGATTGTTATAGATGAATAAATAAATACTTTTTGAAAAAATTGAAAATAACGGTTATATATTGATCACACCTCGTATATGCTAGCCGGTTGGTTTGCATTCTCTCGACATGGTCATTCCATTCCTTCCTTCTTCGCTTACTCCACTTCACCACATCCTGCACTTCGCATCCTTCTCTTATGGATCTACTCGCCTGTCTATCTCGTAACGTGACATTCGCAATTTTTCTGAGAATCTTCATTTCTACAGTTCTAATTTCTTGTTTAGTTTTCTTGGTATCTGCTCTTGTCTCTGTGGAGTATGTTAGTACTGGGCGAACCATAGCTTTCTATACTCGTACTTTACTTTCCTTAGTAAGGTATTTCTTCCGCCAGACCATTGTGTTTAGATACCCGGTTACTTGTATCGCCTTCATTGCCTGTTGTTGAACCTCCGCCCGCAGATCTCTTTGAGTCGCTACCTTGACACCAAGATACCTGAAGCTCATTACCTGTTGAACGAATACATATACTTTTGTACTCTTGATAAATATCTATAGAATAATTTACAACATATTTGCAAAAAAATCGCTGTTCGGTAAGAGTAAAAGTGGTACTTCCGGTCCGAATTTTAATTTTTTTTTATAGAAAAGGTGTTGAAAATTAGGTTCTAAATACTTTTATACTCGTAACGTACCTGTCTAAAAAGCATGACTTGCGAAATATTTGCAAAAAACTGATTTTCGATAGGAGTAAAAGACCTACTTCCGGTAGGAATTTCGAAAAACTTACGATTTCAGTTTTCCTAAGGCAAGTCCGGATAATCAAGTACTACCAAATCCGGATTATAAAGTACACAATGGAATTGAAATACTTCCGCCGTATTATCGAACTCAGGTTCAATAAAGGTCCTCATTATCGAGGTTGCACTGTATTGTAAATAATTACTTTTTATTTACACCAGTTCGATTCACCATTACAAATTTGGTTAAAGTAACACAATATGTATGTGATGATTTGGATAATCGCTCTCAAGTGGATGTGATGTGACATACACTGACTTTTCGAGAGCATTTGATTGTATTGGCCATTTCTTATTGATAAATAAGTGGGATAGTTTCGGTTTCTCTATTCGTTTATTTGAACCGGTCTCGTCATGTTTAACAAATCGATTCTTGTTATGTATTCTACAAATTCTACATATGTCTGGGCATTTCACCCCAACATCTGGTGTGCCACAGGGATCCAACCTATGGCTCGTTGCCATATATATAATACTACTATATCGCGTGTAGACAAGGAAAACTTCGCTCCAACATTGTGAAATAAAACATGGTGCTATGCCGTTTTATTGGAGCACTGTCCAAACTGCGCATGCGTTACAAATAATTTTTCAAATTTAGGTCTGTTTGTTTATCACATAGATTCATTACTATAAATATTTAATTATTGTTTGTACATCGTCAAACAAGTATAAATAGTTTAAAAATCGACAAACCTCTTTATAATTAATAATTGTGCCTTTTCAAAAGTGGAAAATAATTTAATATCCCTTAATGAATGAAGAAATATCGTCCTGGCATCATGTGCAAATCACAGACAAACAAACGATCATACTGAAGAAGTATATTTGTCAAAAGTTGTACGAATTGTGGTTATGTTATCGTAAATATTGTAAATTAATTAAGTAAAACTCGCAATCAGTTAAATTGCATTGCAACTGTGTTTCTTTGAATATATTATAATGGGATATCGTGAACAGAAAGAAAAACACCTCTATAGGTCATGTACAAAAATTTGTGATATAATAACAACACCTAAATTATTCAACTCAACATACAAGAATAATAATGAATTAGATATTGTGGTATTCTTGTATTCTAGAATTACTATCATCTATATCGGAGCAATGTACAGAAAGAACACAGTAAATTTTACATGAATTAGGTAATTATATTATTATGTTACATATTAAAATATTTGAATTGCTCATAATAAAAAGGCTTCTATTAAACCTCTTAGAAGAGACACATACCAATCTTTTTGTCACAACCTTCTAATTTTTTTGATATATGTATATCTAATAGAACATACATGTGTTCATAGAAAGTTGAAGAATTTTGACATGTCCACCACGGAATCCACAGATCCCATATGATATGAGATAATAATATGCCGAGATTGGGTATTTTGAGAAGAGATTGGGCCGGTTATTGGAATTTATGCTATGATGCATCACTGATTGTGAAAATAACTTGAAGGATGAACACATTATTTATAAGATAGTGAAGTGTTTTTTTTCTAATTTGTACTTAGCCAAATATGTATGGTAATATCTGTCACTAAATTGTAATCAAGCACATATAGAATGTATTTTATATTTAAATTTCCAATAAAATATGTTTTGTTTAAAAGAACTTGTAGATGGTACAGTATAAAGATAATATTCATTTTGGATTTTGCCAAAACAATGTGTGATGAGTTCTTCTGAACTTTTCCCAACATTGTGGAAGTAAATAGTGCAGTGTTATGAACGGCAAGATAGGCACGGCATCAAACAGTATTCCTGTTTTTATGATATTGTTACATTCTCTAAATCTTTTTTATCATTTTATAAATTTGTATGTATCTATTAATTTATACAAATATTTATATTTCATAATAATTTTTGTTTTGTTTTAATTCCAAGAAAGCATATACAAAATAGATTTCCGAACATAAATAAAATAAAATTGTAATTTTTTACTTCGTAAGTAGAAATTGAACTTTGCTCATTGATATAATTATTGTATCAAATACAACATCAACATACTTTTTTTACAAGCAATAATATAAATTGCAAGTCTCATTTCTACTCATCTCAGTTTATGAGACATAGACATAAAGAAAAATGTATTGATTACGAATATGCTATTACAGACACTAAAGAAATTCAAGTGTATCAGAGTTGGTAATTGTTTGTTTATATTCTTTGCTCCCATATGGGCGTAAATAACACTATCACGTTTTTATTTTCATGAATGGCTTAATCCTTCTAGATTTAAAAAGAAAGTTAACAATAATAAAAATTATATTCAATCACAAAAATGTAATGGTGATTAATTCCACGACTTTTGCTAAAACATTCATGTTTCAGTTTATATCTCGACACAGAATTAAATACAGGAATTTAATAGTTTTGTACATTGTTGATTATGCGACATTATATTGAATAATGTACGTAGACAAATAATATAAAATAGATGTTTTATTCTTACATATAGCCAAAATATTAAATACAGTAATTTTATTTGCATTCTTAAGTTTAAAAATACAAGCAAAAGTATATGTTGAAATATAATACAATCTGACATTTAAAACACACCTGAATATATTCGATTGTGTATATAAAACATTAATTTATGTGTTTTCTGTAAGTCAAAATGAAACAAGCAGTATTTATATTCAATAATTGCACACACATCAATAAGCACACACTCATAATGTACACAAGATTTTCTGTTCAAAATATTTTCAATAAGACGAAATGAAACGATCGGTATTTACATTTAATAATATAATTTCACATATACCAATAAACATGTACAAATCAATGTATTAGTTATAAGTTCACAAGTTTCTCTGTTAGTCGAAATGAAGGACCGGTATTTACATTTAATAATATAATTTCACATATTCCAGTAAGCACGTAAAAATCAACGCAGAAGTTATAACTTCACAAGTTTTTCTTTTAATAATTCACTGGAATCAGCCTTCATATCGTTTATTTATTCTACCTCGTATTTTCTGAGTAATTCTACAAATTCACCGATGAAATAAACTTGCACAAAACTGAATTCAATAACACAACTTTGCGTATGCTTACAGCAATATTATAGTTATATATGTCAATTTAAATCAGAGGTTATAATTATGTTTTCGATTGATCGCGCGGTAGTATTATACCGCACGATCATTTAAATTCTAAATTAGAGCAGGCTGTGAAATTTAAATTAAGTTGGTATATAAGTACTAATTTACAATTTGAATTGTCAAAGTGACGTTTCAAAATGTTAATTAATCAATAATTGACATTCTGGACAACCTAATAAAAAAATCCCGCCTGCTATAATTTAGAATTTAAATGATCGCGTGGTATATATGCTCGTTACTCGTTAATATCTTTTAAATGACTTATTGAATTCGCTAACCTGTGGTGTTTTGGCATATGCTAATGACCTTAAAATATTCTTGCGTATTAGCAGTTTGAATGATATCTATATACTTTAGAATAATTTACAGATAGTCAGTGGTCTGTTGATAATAAAATGCATTTGAACATTAATAAATGTGCGTTTGTTACTTTTGCTAAGATCACCAATCCCACACTCTTCTCGTACAATGCTTTCTAGTAAAAAACAATTTAAAGACCTGATTGTTTTATTTAACTCTCCTCTGCAATTCTTGGACCAAGGGGTCTGTAACACCGCCACGAGATTTTTGGTCTTTCTAATGTGTTCTTGCTCCTGCAGAGGTTTCACTAGTCACTTGGCTCTTAAATCTATTTATTTTGCCTTTCTTAGGAGTAGATTAGAGAACGGAGCCACTATTTGGCATGCCTACTAATATGAGCAGTTGACATTGAAGAGAGTGCAAAAAGGTTTGTTGAAGTTTCTTAGTTACAAAAGTGATGATTTTATATATACAGATAGAACCACCGGCCATCTGCCTATAGGGAATTGTATGCAGTACACATTTATATACGCCTACGTATACAGGGTGAGTCATTAGTAGCCGCTTCTTCGATTGCTCTTTTGTGTTTTAAATACAAGAAAAAACAATTAGTGGATGATCTATGGTTGCTTGTGGCGCATATTGTAAAAATACTTTAAGCTCTGGCGCACTTCCGGTTTCACCGGAAATGCACGGAACTTAATTTTTTTAAATGACTCACCCTATATATTTTTTGATTTTCTTGTACTGCTTTAAATTGTCTGTTCAACTGTTTTATCTTTTTCAAAATTGAGCCAATAGTTTTTGAGTTATTAATTTTTTTTAAAAATATTTGACCAAAACACGTGTTCAGAAAAAAATCTGTTTCAAATTGTTTTTAAAAGTAAAAACATTAACTTTGGTGGTGCTTGTAGCCAAGAAAATTCTGCATCATTAGGTAAAGTTGCACTCGACAATACCTCAAAAAACTTTGTTTTTTCAAAGCCTACATCCTGAAATTTTCACATACCAAAAACTAATTTTTTTTAAATGGAACACCCAGTATTTTATTGGGTCATTTTTTTCCTTTTTTTATTCTCTTTCATTTTTGTTAACAATGTCCTATACCTGTCTTTTGTAATTTCTGAGATAATCACTATAGGAGCAATTAGCGGTCAATGAAAGAACTACGGGCGCTGTTCTATGCTCCCAAATATTCGTCCAATAAAGGCTGGAATGCGGCCGACTGCCTGAGTCAACTGTTAAAGAAGGTCGGTATACATTTATGTCAAACTTATAAAAGCATCGCTATTAATTATCATCCAAATGAATTATTCTTATGAAGAGTTAATAGATATGATTGACGTTTTGGGTGAATTTGAAAGAAACTCTTTGCTAGCATCCAGACTTTATGCACACTGATCCCTGGTAGAAGTAACCGAAGCCAGAAACCTTCGAAAATATAAAGTGGACGGTTTGAGTGAACAGAAAGCATTGAATAAGAAAGAAAGAGCGGAAAAGCAATAACTGGTGAGGATAAGACGTTTATGGTACTTGCGAGTGTAGTCGAACACCCCCATACTAGTACTACGAAAATTAGTCGTCAGTTAGATGTAAGTCAAATTTGAGAATCCAGAATAATTAGGAAATATGAAATTCACTTGTAGCATATTCATACACAGGGTTAGATGAAAGAAATGTTCAGAATCGCTTACATTTTTATCAATTGGCAGCAGATAAATTATCCTGGCTTTCTCAATTTTTTGTTGTTTACCAACGAAGCCACCTTCTATTAAAGTGAATACGTTTATCGTCACAATTTCCGTTATTATAACACATAAAATCTCCCACTTTCTCACACCTGTAAACTTTCCAAATTGTTGGTCATTAAAACTTTGGGGAGGAATAGTGGGTAGTTACATAATTGGACCTTATTTATTTAATGGAAATGTTAATGGAGAAGAGTATCTTCGCTACCTACGGACGGATTTTCAAAACTTTTTGAAGACATCTTCAAATATGTCAGTAAACATAACCTTTATTTTATTTCGATGTTAACCAACAGTGTCAAAAATGAAATACTGCAACTGGATATTGCCGGAATTAAAAAATTGAAATGCTATGCTCTTCATTCTGTGAAAATTATTACTTTTGGGATAGTTGAATATAACATTTACTTTGTTTGACAGTTGACTAAAGAAGTCGGGCGCCATCCCTGCCTTCCATTGGTTAAACGAATATTTTGGTGCATAGAACAACAGCGCTCGTAGTTCTTCAATTGACCGCTAATTGCTCCTATAGTGATTATCTCAGAAATTACAAAAGACAGGTATAGGACATTGTTAACAAAAATGAAAGAGAATAAAAAAAGGAACAAAATGCCTCAATAAAGTACTGGGTGTTCCATTTTTAAAAAATTAAGTTTTTGGTATGTAAAAATTTCAGGAAGTAGGCTTTGAAAAAACAAAGTTTTTTGAGGTATTGTCGAGTGCAACTTTGCCAAATGATGTAGAATTATCTTGGCTACAGGCACCACCAAAGTTAATGTTTTTGCTTTTAAAAACAATGTGAAAATGATTTTTTTCTGAACACGTGTTTTGGTCAAATATTTTCAAAAAAAATTAATAACTCAAACGTTATTGGCTCAATTTTGAAAAAGAGAAAATAGTCGAAGAGACAATTCAAAGCAGTACAAGAAAATCTAAAAATATATAGGGTGAGTCATTTAAAAAAATTAAGTTCCGTGCATTTCCGGTGAAACCGGATGTGCGCCAGAGCTTAAAGTATTTTTACAATATGCGCCACAAGCAACCATGGATCTTCCACTAATTGTTTTTTATTTTATTTGAAACACAAAAGAGCAATCGACGAAGCGGCTACTAATGACTCACCCTGTATATCTACGTACCGGCAATAATAATTTGTGGCGTAAAAAGAAATAAATACACATCCGTCGATAAAGCATATTTAATCTTTAAATATGACACAGATATTGCCATTTCATTTCGTAGATATTTGTAAGAATCAATCATCGGCATAATGTTTCGTGTTGTAGAAATATTAGTAGTAGATTTGTAATGAAAACGAAGGTTTGAGATTCCAAAGAAGTAGTAACTAGTGATTCTGAATGTACCTAGTTAAATAAAATTAAATTGCAAATTACTAAACCAAGAGAAAATAAGAAAAATAATTCTAAAAAGGAACCAACATGGAGAAATTAAAAAACGTTCAAAAAGTAATAATTGATGTCAAACAAAAAAAATTCTAGAGAAAATAAAATAGAATTCTAGAGGCTAATAAATATCTCTTTCAAACAAGCCTCCATTGTTTGCCTCACAGTAGCCCAGTCTGTTGTAAAATTCTCTACGTACATTAGAGAGAGTTACAGGTGAAATACTATTACAGAGTTGTGTAATTCGCATTCGTAAATCATCTAATGTGCGGGGTCTTTCATTCTGGTGTACATAAATGGTTTCATTCAAATATCCCCAAAGGAAAAAATCACATGGCGTTAAGTCAGGGGATCTAGGCGGCCAAGAAATATTACCTCTAGTGCTAATGGTATGTGGAAAATGCAATGAAAGACATTCTTGTACTATTCTGGCATTATGAGCTGGGCAGCCATCTTGCTGAAACCAAATATCATTAAAGTTTACAGCAAGGTCACGCACTGCAGGAACAATATGATTTTGCAGTAATTGTAAATATGACTGCGCATTTAATGTTCCGTTTAGGAAAAATGGCCCTATGATGTGATCCCCTAAGATTCCTGCCCAGACATTTAGTTTCTGTGGATATTGAGTGGTGACATCCCTGCTCAAATGTTTGTTTTTCTGAGACCAGTAGCGAACGGCAGATGGATTATGGCGTTTGTGAAGGGAAAATGTTGATTCGTCAGTGAACAAAATATTTCGTGTAAAATTATCATCATTATCACATTTTTCTCTAATAGCCTCACAAAATTCGAGACGTCTAAACTGGTCATCTGGGAATATTTCTTGATTTTTTCTAACCTTATAACACTTATATTTCTTTTTGTGTAATATACGCCTAACTGTGGTTTTTGGAATACCTAATTGTTCAGAAATTTGGCGGCTAGAGCAGGGCTCACTTGATTCTACAAAGGCGCATACACTGACTTCCTTCTCTATTCTTTCCTCCGAAATAGGATGGAAATTACTCTGATAGCATTTCGAACATCCATTAATGCAGCCCGACTTTTCAAAACGATCGATGTATGATATCTAGTATCGTCCGACGGCAGGGAACTGGACGATCAGGAAACGAAAAAACAAAACGACCAATCACTTCTTGCGTACCTCCTTGAGATGAGTAATACCATTTAATAATATTTATTTTTTCTTCTTTACTATAAACTAACGGCATAGTAAATACTTAAATGAATATCGGTAAAAAAACAGAAAAAAATACTGAGCTCTAAATAATTCTAAACCCTAAAGATGCAGACAGCAAGAATTTGCGTATTTTTGCAAGTTCGACCAACTATGAGACAACGCTTCTGATAAACGGTAGGACTAGATACATACATATATGTACATATAAATGTGTACTGCATACAATTCCCTATAGGCAGATGGCCGGTGGTTCTATCGGTATATATATATACAGGGTGTAACAGTGGGAACGCCGTGGTCTCTGGTAGTCAAATGGTAACAATTTTGAAAAAGTTACATACTGGAATATATATAGGTGGATTAGATCTACAATTTAAAAATAATAGGCAATATATAGGGTGTTTCAAAACTTAGCAATGTACCAAAGTTATGTTTTTCTTAACGGAACAGCCTGTATTTTATGTCATTTTTGAGTTGTACACTGAAATATAGATCAACTTTATTTAAGGTTTTCTATGTCTAATTTTTGTAGTTTAGGAGATATTTCAAGTTTTTTGAAGATGCAATGTTGCACGAAAAGTTTAGTATCTCGAAAATGACTTAATTCAGAGAAGTGGAACGAATAGCGTAAATGGCAGATCCTTTGGCTGATTGAATGCCATATTTAAAGTTGCCGAGTATTCTACAGGTCGTTCATGTACCGAGAGCAAACTTTGTGAACTTCTTTCGTGCATAACTTTATTATTTTAAATGGAACACCCTGTATGTATTTATGTTATCAGATAGAACATTTTATTGTCTAAAAACCAGTATCAGGAATCCCTATGACTATCTTTACTAGTTTTTAAGTTATTTGCGTTTTTTAGATAACTTACGGAAATTGTTATTATTTAATCTATGAGGTTGGATCCTCATAGAGAAACTGTCAATTTGACGTGTACTCTGTTAACATCATGAAGGCATACTCGTTGCAAGAAAGAACTGATATGATTTTAGTTATTGGTGAGTGTCAGGAAAATTGCTTCCTTGCGTCTCGGGTGTATTCGCAGAAGTACCCAAATCGAAAACATCCAGATAAAAGGGTATTTGAAAATTTGTTGGGTAGATTCCGTGCCACAGGGAGTGTTGCATACAAAAGGCGAACAACAACTGTAGACGTAGAAAATGAATTCGTGGTATTGGCAACAGTCACTGAAGAACCGCATAAAAGCACACGACAGATTGCCAAGGAATTAGATATAACTCATATGAGCGTATCTAGGATACTAAGAAAACACAAATACCATCTCTATCACTTACAATACCATCAAAATTTATACGCAATGGATTATGAATGGCGAATTGATTTTTGGGCTCTTGATAGAAACGCAGAACATAATGATTTTTTTAATTACGTTTTATTTACCGATGAATCCACTTTTCATAATAATGGATTAGTAAACCGTCACAATTTTCATTATTATGATACCGAAAATCGCCATCTTTTTCGTACCTTGGATCGGCAGCATCGCTGGAGTTTGAACGTGTTTGGAGGCATGATAGGCGATTATGTAATTGGACCATACTTCTTCAATGGGCACCTAAACGGAGACGAATTTCTAAGGTTCTTAAAAAGGGACTTTTGGACCCTCTTGGAAAATATGCCCTTGAATATTAGAAACCGGCTTCAATTAGACGGCGCCCCTGCCCATTTTAAACGGTCCGTTAAAAACTACCTTCACAGGAAATTTCCTAATAGGTGGATAGGAAGAGATGGTCCGTGCAATTGGCCACCAAGGTCTCCGGACTTAACATGTATGGACTTTTTCCTATGGGGGTATGTAAAAGGGATCGTTTACAATATCTTGCACACTACAGCAGAGGATATGAAAACGAGAATCAGAGACGCCTTCAGTTCAGTAACACCGGATATGCTGAGGAACGTTAGAACAGCATTTGAACAGAGGGTTATTTTCTGTGTTGAAGAAAATGGCAATTATGTTGAACGCTAGCACTTTTTCGTTTATTTTGTTGTTATGTGTTTTCGTTTATTTTATACGAAATCCTTTTTTCTTAATCCAAATACAAAAATATTTACTGCTGTTTTGTTTAGTTTATTTTTATTACTTGGAATTTATGTTTTCATGTAAATTGTGACAATATAAAATCAACTTCTTCGAATAATAATATTTATACCCATCGATGTAAAGATATACTGGGTGTTCACTTACAAAAAACAAATTTAGTTCACTTAAATTATCTAAAAAACACAAATAACTTAAAAACTAGTAAAGATAGTCATAGGGATTCCTGATACTGGTTTTTAGACAAATTTAAAATAATAAAGTTATGTACGAAAGAAGTTCATAAAGTTTGCTCTCGGTACATGAACGACCTGTAGAATACTCGACAACTTTGAATATGGCATTCAATCAGCCAAAGGATCTGCCATTTACGCTATTCGTTACACTTCTCTGAATTAAGTCATTTTCGAGATACTAAACTTTTCGTGCAACATTGCATTTTCAAAAAACTTGAAATATCTCATAAACTACAAAAATTAGACATAGGAAACCTTAAATAAAGTTGATCTAGATTTCAGTGTACAACTCAAAAATGACATAAAATACAGGGTGCTCCATTAAGAAAAACATAACTTTGGTACATTGCTAAGTTTTGAAACACCCTGTATATTGCCTATTATTTTTAAATTGTAGCTCTAATCCACCTACATATATTCCAGTATGTAACTTTTTCAAAATTGTTACCATTTGACTACCAGAGACCACGGCGTTCCCACTGTTACACCCTGTATATATATGCTGCATGACATGGAAAGTGCAACACCAAGAATGGGTGCGAATTTTTTGACCAAACTTGGTAGAAACGTATAACTAGTCAAAAGCAATAATTGATTAAAATTTTGTTGCGATAGATCAAGTGGTCATGACACATCTGACACTTCATTCAGTTTTCGCTGACATTAATGTGCGGTGTATTAATTGTTTGTTTGAAATTAATTTCAACGGTTTTGTCTTATTATACCTTTGTTTAACGTGTTTAAAGAGTTTTATTATGCCTAGAGTGCGGCAACGTGGAAATTATCGCCAATTAAGCGAATTCGACAGAGGTCGAATTGTTGGTTTGCGAGAAGGTGGTTTTTCATACAGGGAAATTGCACATCGCCTTAACCGGAACCAATCCACCATTATGCGCTGTTATCAATCATGGACTAGGGAAGGTCAGGAAAGACGCCAAAGAGGAACCGGAGGCCGAAGAAGAACTAATATGATACAGGACCGCCGCCTTCGCTTAATGGCACTAAGAGACAGGTTTTCCAGTACCAGATCAATTGCTGACGTGTGGTTAGGTAATATTGGTCGTCCTGTAACCCTTCGAACCGTTTATCGTCGAATTAAGGGTTTCGGCTTACAATCTTATCGGCCACATCTTGTGTTACCACTTACGGCTCAACACCGACAGCAACGTTTGGAGTGGTGTAGATTGCGACTGCACTGGAACATGGAGTGGCATAGGGTGGTATTCAGTGATGAATCTAGATTTTGTCTAGGGATGCATGATGGCCGTATGAGGGTCAGACGAAGACGTGGGGAACGTCGTGATATTCAGTTTTCTGTTGAAAGGCATGTGCATCGAGCAGTGGGTGTTATGGTATGGGGTGCTATAGCATATGGGAGTAGGTCTCAATTGGTGTTCATCCAAACCACCATGAACGCCCAGCGTTACATAGATGAGGTGGTAGAACCCCATATTCTACCATATCTTCAAACGCTCGAAGACCCACTTTTCCAGCAGGATAATGCCCCTCCCCACGTAGCGAGAATTTCTATAAATCGCTTGGAAGAGGCTCATGTCAATATCTTGCCATGGTCACCCAAATCCCCCGACCTCTCGCCAATAGAACATGTGTGGGACATTATGGGACGAAAACTTATGAATTTAGCCAATCCCCCGCAGACACTAATAGCTCTCCGGCATGAATTACAGGTTGCTTGGGACACCATACCCCAAGAGGATATCGACCACCTAGTCGAATCAATGCCACGAAGAGTGAGGGAGTGTGACACTAATAGGGGCGGTTCAACACATTATTAATAAAAATTATGTTAAATTGTGTTAGTCTTTTGTTTTTTTTTCTTTGAAATTTTAATCAATTATTGCCTTTGACTAGTTATACGTTTCTACCAAGTTTGGTCAAAAAATCCGCACCCCTTCTTGGTGTTGCAGTTTCCATGTCATGCAGTATATGTAAATATATATTAATTTTATTGGACGATTTTTAGGTCGTTATACTAGTTTTAAAATTATTTAAAACTAGTATAACGATCTAAAAATCGTCCAATAAAATTAATATATATTTACATATATGAATTAAAGGTCAATAAAAATTTAATATCATATATATATATATATATATAGATTTTTACTGTTTATAAAACAGAATTTGGGTTTTCAGAATTTATTTTGAAAATAAAACGCAATTTTTGCGTTTTGCGTTTTATTTTCAAAATAAATTCTGAAAACCCAAATTCTGTTTTATAAACAGTAAAAATCTATATATTCATAATAGATCACATCAGTGAAAGTGGCTGTTTGTTAACAAAATCAATCTAAAGCATCTATATATATATATCAGAAAAAGAAAAATATTGGGTATAATCCGCTGTAGAGCAACCGTAAACACGTGTTTCTGACTAATTGGTCGTCATCAGTACGGTGTAGCCAAGGAATAAGGTGGGATAACCTTGGAGATGTAAGCTAAACGGAAGACCATCAGGTGACAGACCACCATTTGCAGCTTCAGCCAGAGGATCCTCGGTTCTGAGGACAACAACTAACGTCGCCACGAGGAAGACAATGTCAACCTGCGTGCCATCCGAGACCCAGGAAATGTAAATGAAAGAATAAGAAATTATTGCGGATACATAAAATATCAGAAAAAGAAAAATATTGGGTATAATCCGCTGTAGAGCAACCGTAAACACGTGTTTCTGACTAATTGGTCGTCATCAGTACGGTGTAGCCAAGGAATAAGGTGGGATAACCTTGGAGATGTAAGCTAAACGGAAGACCATCAGGTGACAGACCACCATTTGCAGCTTCAGCCAGAAGATTCTCGGTTCTGAGGACAACAACTAACGTCGCCACGAGGAAGACAATGTCAACCTGCGTGCCATCCGAGACCCAGGAAATGTAAATGAAAGAATAAGAAATTATTGCGGATACATAAAATATCAGAAAATGAAAAATATTGGGTATAATCCGCTGTAGAGCAACCGTAAACACGTGTTTCTGACTAATTGGTCGTCATCAGTACGGTGTAGCCAAGGAATAAGGTGGGATAACCTTGGAGATGTAAGCTAAACGGAAGACCATCAGGTGACAGACCACCATTTGCAGCTTCAGCCAGAAGATCCTCGGTTCTGAGGACAACAACTAACGTCGCCACGAGGAAGACAATGTCAACCTGCGTGCCATCCGAGACCCAGGAAATGTAAATGAAAGAATAAGAAATTATTGCGGATACATAAAGTATCAGAAAAAGAAAAATATTGGGTATAATCCGCTGTAGAGCAACCGTAAACACGTGTTTCTGACTAATTGGTCGTCATCAGTACGGTGTAGCCAAGGAATAAGGTGGGATAACCTTGGAGATGTAAGCTAAACGGAAGACCATCAGGTGACAGACCACCATTTGCAGCTTCAGCCAGAAGATCCTCGGCTCTGAGGACAACAACTAACGTCGCCACGTTATCAACAGTTCTACTCTTAATTTTTCTTTACATAGTTGCGTCGTTGTTATTTGTATATTTGGATTGACTGAACAGTTTGTGGTAGACCCCAAGCCTTTTAATGTGATTATAGAAATAATCTCGACTGTCCTATGCTTATTGATTACATTTTCATTTATACATTTTGATTTACATTTTATATTTGTCATTGTTTTCTAATTGACAACCAGTTGTCATATTGTTATTACTTTTAATTCATTTTATGCCACTACTACCAAGAAGATTTTCAATTTTTCAATATATATATATAGTTGGCGCTCATGATGACATCCGTTCCGCATTATAGCAAACTTACATCCGGCAGTATACACGATGTGCATATAGTACATACAGAAAAAATACAAACTGACATCCGGTCTACATTACGCTCAAAGTAACACCCGCTTGCAAATGGGGAACCCCCGATAAAAATACACAACCTCAAACAATGGGTGTAATTCATGGCGCTATCAAAGCGATACATTGCTATATTTGTCACTGCGTATTTGGAGTTTAAGCACATCTAAATATTTAATATTTTTCTATCGGGCGGGACAATTCTGTTACATATTCGAAATTTTAATTTTAAGAACATTGAATTTTAAATTAAATTTAAAAGTGGAATAAAATAAATTAAATAAAAAATCCAACTGTTTAAAATGGGGCTTGTAAGAAACACCTAAATTATATACAGGGTGAGTCATTAGTAGCCGCTTCTTCGATTGCTCTTTTGTGTTTTAAATAAAAGAAAACTGGTGAAAGATCTATGGTTGCTTGTGGCGCATATTGTAAAAATACTTAAAGCTCTGACGCACTTCCGGTTTCACCGGAAATGCACGGATCTTAATTTTTTTAATGACACCCTACATATTTTTGGATTTTCTAGTACTGCTTTAAACTGTCTGTTCAATTGTTTATTCTTTTTCAAAATTGAGTCAATAGTTTTTCAGTTATTAATTTTTTTTGAAAATATATGACCAAAGCAGAAAAAAAAGTATTTTCACATTGTTTTTAAAAGTAAAAACATTAACTTTGGTGGTGCCTGTAGCGAAGAAAGTTCTGCATCATTTGGTAAAGTTGCACTCGACAATACCTCAAAAAACTTTGTTTTTTCAAAGCCTACTTCCTGAAATTTTCACATACCAACAACTTATTTTTCTTAAATGGAACACCCAGTGTTTTATTGAGGCATTTTGTTCCCTTTTTTATTCTCTTTCATTTTTGTTAACAATGTCCTATACCTATCTTTTGTAATTTTTGAGATAATCACTATAGGAGCAATTAGCGCTCAATTAAAGAACTACGGGCGCTGTTCTATACACCCAAATATTCGTCCAATAAAGGCTGGAATGCGGCTGACTGCCTGAGTCAACTGTTAAAGAAAGTAGGTATACATCTATGTCAAACTTATAAAGGCATCGCTATTAGATATCATCCAAATTAATTATTCTTATGAAGGATATGATTGACGTTTTAGGCGAATCTGAAAGAATCTCTTTGCTAGCATGCAGACTTTATGCACAGCGATGCCTGGTAGAAGTCAATTGAAGCCAGAAACCTTCGAAAGTATAAAGGGACGGTTTGAATGAACAGAAAGTATTGAATATGAAAGAAAGAGCGGAAAAAGCAAGTGAGGATAAGACGTTTATGGTACTTGCGAGTGTAGTCAAACACCCCCATACTAGTACTACGAAAATTAGTCGTCAGTTGTATGTCAAATTTGAGAATCCAGAATAATTATGAAATATGAAATTCACCCGTAGCATATTCATACACAGGGTTAGATGAAAGAAATTTTCAGAATCACTTATTTTTTTGTCAATTGGCAATCCTGGCTTTCTCAATTTTTTGTTACTAACGAAGCCACCTTCTATTAAAGTGAATACATTCATCGTCACAATTTCCGTTATTATAACACAAAAACCCTCCACTTTATGACACGTGTAAACTTTCAAAATCGTTGGTCATTAAAACTGTGGGGAGGAATAGTGGGTAGTTACATAATTGGACCTTATTTCTTTGATGAACATGTTAATGGAGGAGAGTATCTTCGCTATCTATGGACGGACTTACAAAACTTTTTGAAAACATCGTCAAATATGTCAGTAAACATAACCTTTATTTTATTTCGATGTTAACCAACAGTGTCAAAAATGAAATACTGGACATTGGCGGAATTAAAAAATTGAAATGCTATACTCATCATTCTATAAAATTATTACTTTTCGGATAGTTGGATTTAACATTTACTTTGTTTGATAGTTGACTAAGGAAGTCGTGCGCCATTCCTGGCTTCCATTGGTTGAACAAATATTGTGGTGCATAGAACAACAGCGCTCCTAGTTTTTTAATTGACCGCTAATTGCTCCTATAGTGATTATCTCATAAATTACAAAAGATAGGTATAGGACATTGTTAACAAAAATGAAAGGCAATAAAGAAAGCAACAAAATGGCCCAATAAAATACTGCGTGTTCTATTTAAAAAAAATAAGTTTTTGGTATGTGAAAATTTTAGAAAGTAGGCTCTGAAAAAACAAAGTATTGTCGAGTGCAACTTTGCCAAATGATGCAGAATTTTCTTGGCTACAAGCACCACCAAAGTTAATGTTTTTACTTTTAAAAACAATGTGAAAATGATGTTTTTCTGAACACGTGTTTTGGTCAAATATTTTCAAAAAATATTAATAACTCAAAAACTATTGGCTCAATTTTGAAAAAGAAAAAACAGTTTAACAGAGAATTTAAAGCAGTACAAGAAAATCCAAAAATATATAGGGTAAGTCATTTAAAAAAATTAAGTTTCGTGCATTTCCGGTGAAACCGGAAGTGCGTCAGAGCTTAAGGTTTTTTACAATATACGCCACAAGCAACCATGGATCCTCCACTAATTGTGTTTTCTTTTATTTAAAACACAAAAGAGCAATAAAAAAAGCGGCTACTAATGACTCACCCTGTATACAGGTGCCCATTTTCTATTTCCCTATATGTGTAATTTTTTTAGTATTGAAGATACAGTAACCGATCCAGTATCTTCAATACTAAGAAAATTGTGGATGCTTCTTCTTCAAACTCAGATTCATTGTCTTCGTTATCTTGAGTTTTCTCCTATGTCAGGAACATCATTAATTTCAATTTCCGTTAACGTGTGTCCTTTAAACGCTGCAATAGATTTATGCCTAGCAAGTAGCTAAAGCTTACTTACTTTGGCTGTTGGGTATATATTGTCAGGAAGACGATAAAATTGTGCGTGAGTCTTCTCTGCGTGCTCCACAACTTGGCTAACTACTCTAATTCACTTCTATTCATATTTAAAATTTGAACAATTGTTGCAAGCTGTTTCTTTAGTTTAGTAGATGCTAATAGTGAGGCCCTATTACTATTTTCTAGAAAAAATTTACCATATTTGCATCATCAACTGCATTGTCAGTATTTGTAACTCCAAAGAGATATGGAGTGTGGAGCTCAAAATTAGTTTGTAAACTAATAGCAGAATCTATTGATTCGACGATATTAGATTCGAATAAGACTGGAACTCCGCGACGTCTCTTCACTCTTGTGACAATCGGTTTTAATTGATGTAAAATGATTTTTTATAATTCTGTTAATGCCTTTTCGAATTCCGAAGATTGAGAAACCGCTCTTCAATTAGTAATGTACAATGTCAATGTCATCAGCTGTACTTCTCCTTTTCTTCTTTTGTTAAAAAGTCTCATACAGCAAAAAAATGTATTTTTGTAACTCTTGGAAACTTTTAGTGTCCTTGGAATTTTGAATTAACTCTTTTCTTATTACCAGGATTTAGATCTTCAGAATATGCTGCCTATAGTGTCACTAATTTTTGGATAACAAATGTCTCTAAAATCTTAGTGGAGTAGGTAGGTATTTTAAAACTAGGCTAATATTACAAAAAGTAGTTCCGCATATTTTTTGGTAATTTTGGTAATTAATTTTTTATATGCCAGGTATCCCAGCGAAGCGGTGAAGTTCATTATTGGTATCTAATAATTTATATAGTGAACATTTTTAAGTAAAAAATTTGTAGCACGATCTCCACAATTTAAAAATATTTTCATTTATTTATTTATTTGTTATTTGGTTAACAACGAAAAACCAACATAAACAAAGGTATACAGAAGAAGAAGGCGATACTTTTGAACATTTATTATGTGTATTTATCATTCTTTAATTTAAATGTATTGTTATGTATGAGCCTTCGTCGTTAATCGTTATTTCATAACAATTTTCAAAATTTTTTCAATTTTTCACCATATATTAGAAATAGTTGTAAAACGACTAAAGTAAATTGAGTCAGTTTAGTCGGCTCATAAAAGCTCATAAAATGTAAAAAATGTTTAGCATTTCGCCATTGTTAAAAAATTTGTTTAAATAAAGACATTTTTAAATTGTAGAATTTTTGTATTACAATTTTTAGCTATCTACACTTTTTGATACCATTAATGGATTTTATCGCTACGCTGTGATAGAAGGTCTATAAAAAAGAAATGATGTCACAAATTAAAAACAAAATCGGAATTATAGTGTACCTTTAAAAACAAAGGGTGATGTGATTTAACATATAGCATTGCATATTACTTTTATTTTGAAAGAGTTAAACACGAAGTTACGACCTACTCCATCCAACATTATTTTTTTTTAAATCAAACAAGAAGACACCTCACGGTTAAATAAAATAGAGATTAGGGAAGTCCCCGCATTTTAAATACCTAGGATGCCAACATGTGCGCTATATACATAAGAGTTATTCTGCAGTATATACAAATTCGCCCTCTGACCTATATGCACGAGAACTAAAGTGTATAGAAATATAGAGATAGGGTTAAAATTGACGTCCGGCCAATTTTAAGAGTATTTGGTAGATATAGGTGTAAGTAACTCAGTAATAAAATTTTTCATAGGAAACAAGTTAGCGTCCGTATATCGGACGCGAACTTGTCGCGGATGCTAACTTTACCGCAATTTTTACATGTGTAGATGCTATCTTGTACTCCATTTATATATATATATATATATATATATATATATATGCGAGATAAGAGTTTCAGATACCAGCAAGTGCGACTGCGCATAAAAAGCCGACAAACTCCGAGCGTTGAGTACTTAACATAAGCGCATGTAGATGTCACTAAATCGGCGATTTTTGTTCAAGTGGAGCTACTCAACTAGACAGTCGCCTTCGGGCGTGCATAGAGGAAGGGTATAGCGTATTTGGATCTCATATGTACAATTCATTACGTAATTTGAATTTAAAAAAATCTTGAATTAATAATTATAAATAATTGGTGTAGTATAAAGAGCAAATACTAATAATTGGATATATTTAACACATTTAACAGTTAGGTATTGCGATTAAATATTTATTTAAATACAATGTATTTAACATGTTCTTTAATATTAATTAGATAATATTGTGCATAAATAAATATTTAGATAGATGATAATGTGATAAAAAACAATTTAAATTTAATATACTAAAGATGATTTTTTAGTATATTGAATTTAAATATACATACTTATAAGTTTAATATACGTATTGTTACCTATGCCTGCCATATATAATTTAAGAAGCAATGTTGGTTGTATAAATAGATGGAGTAAGTGCTCCCAAACAAACCTATTTCGCCATATTAAAAAGTTTTATCTAATTTCTATCAACAATTTGTTATTAGAATTGTTGAATGAGCCATACAGCGTATGAAAGTGTTTAGTATTTTAAATTTTATACCAAAAATGCCACAGTTATATTCCACGATGTTGCTGCATTGACAAATTTGCAATACCCATTATTAAAAGCGGTTGAACAATACTATAACAATGAATAAATGTGTCTACTTTAATATCTTGTTTTATTTTTCTATATTTACTTCATAAACAAAATATCTGAAGGTGTAGATTTTATTAAAAAAATATTTAGAAATTTTATCGTATTTATAATTTGTTTATTAGTCAAATTGTACAATTGATAAAATATTTTATGTATCTTTATTATTTAGAATATAGGGGAGAAATACATTAAAGTAAAAGTTTTCTAATATGTCAGAGTCCCATTGTACATCCTTTTTAATACGAATAACTTCATATTCATTTGGAGTCCAAGTAAAAAGTAAGCAATATTTTCTGTTCGTTAAATATAGTTGGCCTTGTAGTTGGTGATAGTATGGATGATGTTTTTCAACAATACCATTCCTAAAATAGTTTTGGTCTACCCTAAAAATATTAATTATTGTTAAATAAAATTTTTGTTTTTATATGTTTTTTTCTTACCTTGACCCAAACATTATATCTCAAGAAGCTGTATAGGTTTTCCATTGTCTCCTAAAATGATCCTGTCAGTGAATAGCCGAGCCATGGATTGTCCTTATTAACTATTAAACCTGTCTGAATTTTAGGTTTTTCTCTTTCATATAGCAGTCTCGTGCTTTCTGCTCAAATGCTATTCCATGCAGCATATTTTTATTGCAATATAATGATGGTCAAAAATAACTGAAACATTTTTTTAACCAATTGTCTTTGCTATATGTGAATATGAAATAGCATCGGGATCCAGTTATTCTAAACTGCCTAGCCAATTTCCATTGTTGTCTTGCATTATTATCTGCAGATCTTATACAGGTATTTCTGCATAATTGAAGAGGTTCATTGCAGACTAATTTCAAATTAAAATCATCTTTGCAATGTTCAAAAAGAAGATATATTCACTGAACACAACCACATCATGAGTTCATTTTGCTCTCTGAAAAATGGCACTGACGACTTCAATCATCGACACCACTTGCTCATCAACCTCTTCAACATTGTTGACAATCTCAAGTCTTTCCATGCTTACGTCCCTTGCTATAATCAATATTCATTTATGTTATTTACTGCTACAATAATGACATAATGAACATAACTTACTGATGTTTTGCCAATACGCTGTCTGGTTTGGCATTTACTAATGTGTCAAAGCAAAATCCCTGCATCTCCACTTTTAGATCCGATGTTACAACCTCTTGCTGGATAAAACACTTTGTTTCTAACAAGGGCTTTCATTTCTAAAATTTAATCAAAAAAAAAATTATTAAGTTGTGTTATTCAATTATTGTAATTGATACAACTTATTGCAATATAACAAAGTAGCAAACAATGTGTTTGCACTGACTTCCATCTACTGCCTCACATGTGCAACTGATCTTTGTTAGTTTCACCTCCGCATTTTCCACAATTTCAAGAATTCCTTCGATTGTGTGAGGTGGGGGATCTAATGCACTTCTCTGGAGGCATAATGCATATATGTGAATTGCCTTCTTTGTCATTTCTGTCGCCTCGCATAGAATTATATGTTTGCATTTTAAAATGTTTTCACCTTCAGTGAAGTTCTGGAAGACGGCGGCGGCGTTCCGTTTAATGCCTCACAAACCTGAGCAGTACTTAAAAATAGATTTAATACAACCTAAAAATTAATATGACATCGTAATATTCTGACATACTATATAAAATGCCACTTACCTTCTGTCAAAACAACTAAAAGAGCGATAGGCAGTACAATATTCATAATATAAACACGATAAACCTGATCTGATACAAACTAGGGTTGGGCGATAAACATCGATGTTCATTGAACATCGGTATTTTAGCATCGATGTTCGAAGTTTGCAATTTAGATTTATCGATAAACTATCGATGTTAGAAGAAATATAGTGAACATCGAACTTTTAAGCTTGACAGAATGTATTTGCACTATAATCACAAAATAAAACAGCGTCCTCTGTTGACAAATACAAAAATGTTTCTAAATTAACACCTCACATACAGGCTACGAGGATGTAAAATTGTCTACGAATAAAAGAAGTATTTAAATTTCACAGTGCTATATCATATAAATTCGAATACTTCATTTTAGGCTCTTTTAAATATAACTTAGTATAAATATTTAAATAATATATAATTAAATACATAAATTTATAGTACTTTTAATGTGCAGAATAAAAGTTAAATTATGTATGCATGCAGAATGAGTGAAGGAGGTAAACGTATTTTCATAGAAAAAGAAGGGAGATAGACATTACCGATGTATACTTCTTCGGGAAATTCCCTAGTGCATACAATCATACACGACGATACACGTATTAAATGTAAGATGACACATCAGAAATATAAAACCATATCCATATGTATCTCGGTATTTGCCAGGGTAGTCAAAAAAAATGCAAGACTATAAAATCCCAAATAGAAATCGTTCTCTTAAAAGTTTTGATACACATAAATGTATACCTATATTGTTTAAGTATCAGACGATTTAAGTCATGTGGTTGTAATTGCATAATATTGTTTTTCTATTCCGGTGCTATAAAGTTCACTTTACGACACCCGTTTTGGTTGCATAAAGTATTACTTTATCGCACGCTAATTTTATTTTTTTGAAGTTGGTAACAAAAAAAATGGAACCAAATCGTATTTAAATGTCAAAATATAAGCATTTAAAGTAACAAAAATGTGCAATAAAATTGTACAAAGAATAAAAAGCACACATGCTAACATTTCACTTAGGTACTAATTAGCAATATAAATTGTTAAGCAGAGTTGGATGATAAGTTTTCAGATGCTACTATTGACATTTACTTACCATGTTGAATAGTACCGCGCGATCATTTAAATTCTAAATTAGAGCAAGCTGTGAAATTTAAATTAAGTTGGTATATAAGTACTAATTTACAATTTGAATTGTCAAAGTGACGTTTCTAAATGTTAATTAATCAATAATTGACACTCTGGACAACCTAATAAAAAAAATCCCGCCTGCTATAATTTAGAATTTAAATGATCGCGTGGTACAACTGTTATAAAAGTTTGTTTTGATAAATATGTATAGAGTTTGTGGACGAAAGATTTTGTAAATTGTCTTCTGCTACTTTGCGAATCTCTGGGGACGTACAGTTATTTATTTCGTCCTTTTTGTTGATAATTTGAAATAATTTATTGTATAAATCAGTCTGAATTTTAAACACAATTACATATAGCACCACCGATATTCAAATATTTAAAACGTTCTACTTAAAAATCAGAGTAACCAACTTCAGAAAAGCAAAATTTCTAAAATATTCGAACAAAACATGTCTCTTATTTTAAGCTTTTTTGAACTTTTAATAACCGAAATAGAAAAAATAGTATAAAATACACGTTTCATAAGACATATTGCGCACTTGTTCTTTAGAAAACTCGCCTAGCGGCTCGTTTTCTAAACTTGAACGCGTGCGCAAAAATCGTGTCTTATGAAACTTGTATTTTAATATACTATTTTTTATATAGTTTTTTTTTGAGTAGTTTCTAACGTTAACTACATATTATAATAGTACATTATGACCATATATATATAATACTACTATATCGCGTGTAGACAAGGAAAACTTCGCTCCAACATTGTGAAATAAAACATATCGTGCTATGCCGTTTAAGAGTCGCATTGTCCAAACTGCGCATGCGTTATAAATAATTTTTGAAATTTAGGTCTCTTTGTTTATCACATAGATTTATTACTATAAATATTTGATTAAAGTTTGTAAATCGTCAAACAAGCATAAATAGTTTTAAAATCGACAAACCTCTTTATAATTAATAATTGTGCCTTGTTAAATGTGGAAAAACAATTTAATTTCCCTTAATGAATGAAGAAATATCGTCGTGGCATCATGGGCAAATCATAGACAAACAAACGATCATACCGCAGAAATATATTTGTCAAAAATTGTACGAATTGTGATTATATTATAGTAAAAATTGTAAACTAATTAACTAAAACTCGCAGTCAGTTCAATTGCATTGCAATTGTGTTTCTTTGAAGATAGAGAGAAAAACACCTCTATAGGAACAATAATTTGTGATATAATAACAGCACTAAAATTATTCAACTCAATATGCAAGAATAATAAAGAATTAGATTAATGTGGTAATCTTGTATTCTAGAATTACTGTCATCTACATCGGAGAAATGTACGCAAATAACACAATAAATCGTACTTGAATTAGGTAATTGTATTACTATGTTACATATTAAAATATTTGAATTGCTTATATGTAATAAATAGGCTTTTATTAAACCTTACAGAGTTGCACACCCATCTTTTTGCCACGACCTTCTAATTTTTTTGGTATATGTCTAATAGAACGTGTGTTCATAGAAAGTTGAAGAATTTTGATATGTCCACCACGGAATCCACAGATCCCATATGATATGAGATAATAATATGCCGAAATTGGGTATTTTGGGCCGGTTATTGGAATTTATGCTATATTGCATCACTGATTGTGAAAATAACTTGAAGGATGAACACATTATTTATAAGATAGTGAAGTGATTTTTTTTAATTTGTACTTTGCTGAATATGTATCGTAATTTCTGTCACTAAATTATAATCAAGCACATATAAAATGTATTTTATATTTAAATTTACAATAAAATATGTTTTAGTTTAAAACAACTTGTAGATGGTACAGTATAAAGATAATATTCATTTTGGAATTTGCCAAGACAATGTGTGATGAGTTCTTATGAATTTTTCCCAACATTGTGGAAGTAAATACTGCAGTGTTATGAACGGCAAGGTAGGCACGGCATCAAACGGTATTCCTGTTTTTCTGATATTGTCACATTCTCTAAATCTTTTTTATCATTTTATAAATTTGTATGTATCTATTAATTCATACAAATATTTATATTTCATAATAATTTTATGTTGTTTTAATTCCAAGAAAGTATAAACAAAATAAATTTGCGAACATAAATAAAATAAAATTTAATTTTTTACTTCGTAAGTAGAAATTGTACTTTGATGTAATTATTGAATCAAATACATCAACATACCTTTTTTACAAGCAATAATATAAATTATTTGTAAGTCTCATTTCTACTCATCTCAGTCTGAGACATAGACATCAAGAAAAATGTGTTGATTATTAATGTGCTATTAGATACACTACAAAAATTCAAGTGTTTCAGAGTAATTGTTTGTTTATATTCTTTGCTACCATATGGGCGTAAATTAGGCTTCATCACGTTTTTATTTTCATGAATAGTTTAATCATTCTACATAAAAAAAAAAAAGTTAACAACAATAAAAATTATATTCAACCACAAAAATGTAATGCTGATTAATTCCACAACTTTTTCTAAAACATTCATGTTTCAGTGTACATCTTGACACACAATTAAATAAAGGAACACAACAGGAATTTAATTAGTTCTTTACATTGTTGATTACGCGACATTTTATTGAATAATGTAGGTACGTAGACAAATATAAAATAGATGTTTTATTCTTATATATAGCCAAAATACTAAATACAGTAATTTAAGTAATTTTATTTGCATTCTTAAGCTTAAAATACATAACAAAACTATATGTTGAAATATAATACAATCTGACTTATATAACATACCTGAATCTATTCGATTGTGTATGTAAAACATTAATTTATGCGTTTTCTATAAATCAAAATGAAAGAAGCAGTATTTATATTCAATAATTTCACATACACCAATAAGCATACACAAATCAATGTACACAAGATTTTCTGTTCAAAATCTTTTCAATAAGACGAAATAAAACGATCGGTATTTACATTTAATAATATAATTTCACATATACTAATAAACATGTACAAATCAATGTATTAATTGTAAGTTCACAAGTTTTTCTGTTCAAAATCTTTTCTGTTAATCAAAATGAAACGATCGATATTTATATTTAATAATATAATTTCACATATTCCAGTAAGCACGTATCAACGCAGAAGTTATAACTTCACAAGTTTTTCTGTTAATAATTCACTGGAATCAGGCTTCATATCGTTTATTTATTCTACCGCGTATTTTCTGGGTAATTCTACAAATTCACCGATGAACTAAACTTGCACAAAACTGAATTCAATAAAAAAAAAAAAACTTTGCATATGCATTCAGAATATCATAGTTATAGATGTCAATTTAAATCAGAGGTTATAATTATGTTTTCTGTTTATCTGTCATTTCAAAAAATTCAAAATGGACAATTTTAGTCGACGCATGCGCAGAACACGCAAGGCGGCCAATTCTATCTCTCTTAGTTGGGACGAAAAATTACACATTATCAAGATACAACACACGCAATATAGTAGTATTATATATATGATTATGACACTAGTGCATAATCAAGCTTTTAAAGCACGAGTAACGAGTTTAAAGCCACGACGCGAAGCGGAGTGGCTTTAACGTTACGAGTGCTTTAAAAGCTAATTATGCACTGTGTCATACGATATTTTTTAGTATAAATGCAACAATAATTTTAATTAGAAGAAATGAAATCAATAATTTCAATACATTTTATCGAGTGACATGTGTCTCTATATTATGTCATTTATTGACATTTCACTTAATTATTAAACATCATTGTTGTATTAATAATGTCGACAGAAATTCAAAAACTAGCTGCTGAAGCTGAATTAAGTTTAATACCTGCAAAGTCCAAGCATTTATATTATAAAGAGTACGAAAAATTATTATGATGGATGGAGCAGAAACAGACTGAACATATTGATGAATCAGTAATGTTAGCGTATATATTGGAAATGTCCAGAATTTATAAAGCTTCGTCACTTTGGTGCATTCATTCCAAATTGCAAGCTATGCTAAGGGTTAAAAACAGAATCGATTTAGCATCTTATCACAAACTCCATGCCTTTATGAAAGGAGTGGCCAAAGGTCAAGAAGCTAAAAAATCTTTGGTTTTTACGGAAGAAGATTTATGCAAGTTTTTTAGTCAGGCTCGAGATAATATATTTTTATTTTTAAAAGTTGTAGCAATTTGTGGAGTGTTTGGTAGTTGCAGAAGAAGCGAAATGTGTAATCTGGTTATGAGTGATATAAGAAAAGAAGGATCTGCCCTGATAATTTGTATTCGTCCGTCAAAAACAGAAAAAGGCCGGACGTTTGCTGTAGTAGATAATTCCAACATAAAGTATGCCGAGATATTTAATAAATATCTTGCACTACGTCCAAAGCATATCAGTACAGATCGAGTTTTCTTAAAATATTCTCAAGGACTATGTATAAAACAAGTTTTTGGGATTAATACCTTTGGAAAGTGCCTTTCCATTATAGCACGTTATCTAAATTTCATAAACGCTCATAAATACACAGGTCATGCCTTCAGATGAACATCTGCCACGATTATGGCTAATGGAGGGATGAATGTCGATGAGTTGAAACGCCAAGTGGGTTGGAAATCCTCATCGACAGCGAGTGGGTATATTGAAGAGTCTATCACAAACAAATTAGGCGTTTCAAAATTAATTGCTGGACCTGTTCAGAAAGAAGGCAATATCGGATCTGACACATTTGTTAACACTGATATGAACGTTGAAAATACACAAATAAGCAATGCTGCAAGTCACTACAAACAATAACGAATAAACAAAATTGTACGTTTAATATTCATTTAAAATAATTTTTCCGTTCATGTTACATGTTTTGAAATAAAATTGACCATAATTGTTGATTAATTTGATAGTTTACAATAAAATAATAATGTGTTATACGATATTAAATGCGGTACAAACCAAATAAAGCAAATCAATAATTCCAATACATATTATCGAGTGACATGTACCTATATGTCATTTGACATTTCCTGACATTTCAATGGACTATTAAACGCTTGGGATTGGCTGTTACCAAGCAACCTTTATACGCACGCCGTGCGATAAAGGCCCGATTATGCACGCTTATGGGTGTGTTTTGATTGGTTTGTGATGCATGCATACTAAAATAGTATATTAAGATACAAGTTTCATAAGACACGATTTTTGCGCACGCGTTCAAGTTTAGAAAACGAGCCGCTAGGCGAGTTTTCTAAAGAACAAGTGCGCAAAAATGTCTTATGAAACGTGTATTTTATACTATTTTTTCTATTTCGGTTATTGAAAGTTCAAAAAAGATTAAAATGAGAGACATGTTTTGTTCGAACATTTTAGAAATATTCTTTTTTTGAAGTTGGTTACTCTGATTTTTAAGTAAAACAATTTAATTATTTGAATTTCGGCGGACTTGTCATTTTGTTTAAAATTGAGTCTGATTTATGCAATAAATTATTTCAAATTATCAACAAAATGGAAGAAATAAATAACTGCACGCCTCCAGAGATTCGCAAAATAGCAGAAGCCAATTTAGAAAATCTTTTGCCAACAAAGTCTCGACATATTTATGAAAAGCAATACCACCTCTTTTTAAGTTGGTGTAAAGAAAATAATATTGTGTATATTACGGAAAATGTAGTAATTGCTTATTTTGACAAAGAAAGAAGGATAAAAAGGCACCATCCCATTTATATTGTTAATTAGCGTAAATAAAATGTTCGTAACTATGTTTTTTATTCTCTGTACAACTTCTTACACATGTTTGTTAGAGTAAAGACTAATATTTTGACATTTAAATATGATTTGGTTCCATTTTTTGTTGTTACCAACTTCAAAAAATAAAATTAGCGTGCGATAAAGTAATACTTTATGCAACCAAAACGGGTGTCGTAAAGTGAACTTTATAGCACCGGAATAGAAAAATGTATATATTTCTTTTATTAATTTTTTTGAATAATGATATCTTTTATATCATTTTGTTAAGGACGTAAATTAATTAAGTTATAATAAAGTTTTTGTTAAACTGCCAAAAACGTTTAAAAACATCGATGTTTGATATCCTAGAAATCCAAAAGTCGGTAAAAACGACAGTAAAAAATCGGTAGATGTCGGGAAAAATCGGTAGGTTGCAAATATAGAGGCAACATTGTACAGAAAAAATAGTTTTTATTAAAAAACAGATACAAAAATAAAATAAGAATTGAAAAAATTAATCAACTCCAAATAAACTAATTTTCGCTTGATGAAGTATATAAATTTTGTTTGTTTATATGAGTCAATAATTTTTTATCAACAGGAAAATTGTAGCAACTATTATTTCCTATATATTGCTTAGTTTGTAACAATCTTATTATAGATTATGAGTTTAATTTGTTCCGTTGCATGGTTTTTATTAAGTTTATAGAAGAGAATACTCTTTTTACTTTCTTATACATAGTATAAGGAAGTATTGTGATGATGAAAATTTTCGACCTCGAGATTTTTGCAGATGTCCACGTTTTGAAGTCCCCTGATACCGAAAAAGTGGTTTTTAAAAAATGTCTGTGTGTGTGTCTGCCTGTGTGTGTGTTTGCCTGTGTGTGTGTGTGTGTGTGTGTGTGTGTGTGTGTGTGTGTGTGTGTGTGTGTGTGTGTGTGTGTGTGTGTGTGTGTGTGTGTGTGTGTGTGACCACGATAGCGGTCAAACCGCTATAGGTATCAATTCCAAATTTTGTATTTACGGGTATAATCCCCTCTTGAGATCTGATTAGATTGTCAGTAAAATCGACAGACCGGAAGTAGTAGTTTACTTCAGCAAAAAAATCGAATTTTGCCAATATTTTGTCAACTACTAAATTTAAACAAATTTATAAAGAATTCATATATACTTAAAATTAAAATTGAGAAGAATTTTATTTAAAACGTTTTTCGAAATTCCTACCGGAAGTAGGTCTTTTACTCCTATCGAAAATCAGTTTTTTGCGAATATTTCGCAAGTCATGCTTTTTAGACAAGTACGTTACGGATATAAAAGTATTTAAAACATAATTTTCAATATCTTTTGTGTAAAGAAAAATTCAAAATTCTGACCGGAAGTGCCACTTTTACTCTTATCGAATAACGATTTTTTGCAAATATGTCGTAAGTTATGCATTCTATATATATTTATCAAGAGTATAAAAGTATTTAAAACTGGATTTGCAATTTTTTTTGTATATATGAAATTTCAAAATTCGGACCGGAAGTAGCACTTTTACTCTTAGCGAGTAGCACTTTTATGATAATATCTTGCAAAGTATGCATTCTATAGAGATTTATTAAGAGAATAGAAGTACTTAGAATAGGATTTTGAATAATTTTTGTAAAAGAAATTCTTAAAATTCTATAATTTGAAACGCTCATACGTATAAGAAAGTCGTGTGGTGGCCACACCTCACTTTTTGTTATTAATTTATAGTTTCTAACCAATATAGCATCTACGGCATAATGACAGATTAATTATATTTTTCGTGTACTTGGCTACGAATTTTAATGTTATATAATATATAGTTCGTATCTACACGCGGCGAGTGTTGTTCTTGACCTATCTAAAAAAAATAATGTATTCGGGTTGCTTATAGAGCAGATCTTAGTAGAAGCACTTATATCGGCCTTCATGTTGTTGATATTATAAATACAAATGAGGAGCCAGCAGTTTTTGTTTTCTTTTATAAATCATTCAAGTACAGAATGTAGTACAAAATGCATTAAGAAACAATTTTCGAAAATAAAATAAAAATGTCTTCAAACTTAATATATTTATATATCAGATAAAATAAAATCTTAAACTATAATAACGAATAATCAGCACTATTTTCTATTAAATTTGTTTTTAAGTGCAGTTTAAGAGATTTATCGAATGATCTAAAATATTATCAATCAACTTTTAAAATTACATGTTATTAATTCTATTTCATTATTTATAGTAACTAGTATGTATCAATAATAACTCTCGATAGAGGCCTTCGATAGTTGCAATTAACTATTATCTATAGAATATTACAAATCACCAAAAATGTTGTTGAAAAGAAAAATGTAGTGCATAATTACTATAGACCGGACACGAGAGGCCGATAACTCATCGCCCATGGGCGCACTAATGAAATGTTGTGTTTTTTAAGAGGTTTTAATATTATTTATATAATTGGATAACAAGTGGGTGGTAATCTATGAAATACAAAATACAAAGTATTAATATTTACTAGCAATACTTACTCAAGGTTCTCTTCTGTAAGATTTCTTTTTTTTGAATGAAGTATATCCATGTAGATAGAAAACGGCCATTCTATATCGCAACTGGTTATAGGTTCATACTGGAAGTATTCTTTTATTTCGGCGTATTTAGCAGTTAGATTTTGTGTGTTTGTTTCCATACACAGTTGCCGTAACTTTATTAAATCTAGATTTTTATTAAAAGCTGGCTTCTAATTTTGTGCCGAAGGTCACATCCAAAGACACTTGGAATACTTTTGAAATTATTAATAGCCACATCTAAAGTGGTTAATGAATCTTTTAATTTGAGATTTCGAATTTCAAAGTATGTGATTAGTTTAGGCAAATTTCCAAAGTGTTCCTGAAGGAATAACAACTGATTTTTTAAATTTAGGATTTGTGCTAGTTCCCTGCATTCAGAAATACGTCGAGCATCGCCATTTAAACATATAACGACATTTTGTAAACTATCTAAATTCTCTGTATAAAAACTAGTAGCCTCCAACCATGTTCCCCATCTGGCGAGGGAGGCAGTGACAAAGATGTACCTATCCATAGGTACTGATCAGGAACATTTCGACCAGTATATTTTTGGAGAAATGTTTTGAAAGTGTGATTATCTAGTTTATTTTTGGGATATTAGCCGCCATTAAAGTTTCACAGAGTTTTTCGTAAAAATTGTTAGCTTCCAACGGGTCCAATTTCTGTGTATGTTTTAGCGATGCTAAGTGACTTTGTACGTGCGATTTTTGGGATACTGTAACAATATTTTACAGACTTTACAATAAATTTCGAAGTCACTGACAATGGAGGACATACAATCACTATGACCGTTATTCCAATTTGCCATTTTTGCACGATGCTAAGGCATTCAATAATTGTTTCATTTTGGTAATTTTAATAGTTTTATTATTTGGAGGGACATGGTTTTTGTTTCTACCAATACCCATTTTATTGAATCGAAACCAGAGGGGAAAGCGGCAATCTCAATTCACACTTATCTTTTCAGTGATGCTAAATTAGCTTAAGTAAAATATCAAGGCTAAATGATATTTTTACTACTACCAGTTCTGAATTTCTTGTTGGTGCCTTTTCAACAGTTTCTCTTTTATTCTGTTAGGTCTGCCATTAAAAAAATCTATGAATGTGTTCTTTTTATATGATCATTGGAATCAGAAATATATTCCCTGCGTTGAAGTAATATTTGCAAACGATGCTTTTCCTCTGTTATTAATCAGTTTTGTAAACAATACAAAACAGACTATTGTTTGGGTATTTAAAAAAAGAGTCTATACTGAATATATAAACATACATTAGTGGATTATTTTTGATATTTTATATAGAAATTGAATATATTAGGGGGTTCAATGATATCGCTGTTTAACTTATAAATATGTATATATTATATAATAATCAACTGCTACAAGCCGTCGCACAGTAGTAGGTACAGACTCGCATGTTTTTTAGGCGAAAGAAGTAGATTAAGAATATTTTCAGATATCATTTTCTCAGAAAGTAGCAACTGAATTTTGTAAGGTAAAGAATAAATATTATAGGAATCATATATGCAATATATGAACTTACAACTGCTTCACGGGGATGGATACTAAAAACATAAGTGAATTTTTATATAGGCTTGATTTTAGTAAACACAAATGGTAACAACATTACCCTTAACGGATTAGAATTGTTTTTATGTGACATATTATCTTTTTATAAAGCTCGATTATTCACTTCTTCCCAAAATCAATTTATTGCCAGCTCTGTGTCTTACATACCTGGATTATAATTACTTAATTACACAAGAAAAGTTCACCCAGCCCATTTTTATTTTATATATAATTAATTACATTTTCTGTCAGGTGTAATTGCATATCTCGATATGAGGATTTAATATGATAATTTGTTGTTGTTTATATGCGAATTGTTCGCCTATCATATAGGTATAATGTACCCATTTATGTTTTATATTCTGTAGTACCTATTGCTTTATGTGTATATATACTTATTATTCGTTCTTTTTTGCTTAATATGTATGTATATCCTGTTATTATTGTCTTTTGAATACACTAATACCGTTGATTCAAGGAATATATAAAGAATAAAGATGCGCAACGCTATAGTAAAATTGCGTGACTTTCCGTTAAGTCGTCCCGCAAACCCCTTGCCGAGAAACGTCATCGCTGTCTCGCGCTGTTTCGAATCTCGGACCCAAACGACTGATGCATCGCTATAGATCTCGGATCCAGTTTTGGCTACGCTCAATGCTATGTAGTTGCGCATCTTTAAGTATTCCTTCAATCAACGCTAATACATACATATATTTTATTCCATTATATTTAGTTAATTTTGTTCGTAAGTGACTGTCGATAGTGCAATAAAATGAATTTAAATCTTTACTTATGGTATTCATATACTACGATTATTTATAGTATAAAATTTTGCTTGTTATTATATTGTCATATAAAAAGTATGTATTTAAAAGTAAAGAAAAAGTATGTTGAACCGCCTTATATGTTCATTTACTCATACGAAAATTACAAATTAATACACCTATATCCCTGAAATATACATGATGTTTTGCAGTATACCTACTACAACTTCGACGTTTCTTGAAGTATGTAACATACAGATTTCGAGATTTCTAGATATCCCATGCTGATGTATGCAAGAAGTGTCGTGGCCTTGTAAACTAGCTTATAGGTGTCAGTGGCTTGAAAATGCTCGTTAGCGAAAAATTGTTTGAAAACAATCCGATAAGGGTCAGCTTTTATAAATTCGGCAATTCGGGCTACGGTATAGAAATAGAAAATGTCCACTCGACAGTTTCGCAGACAGATCTAACGGTTTTTAATAAGAAATTATTATATATATAATATAATGGAGTTTCAACATGTAACTCCTTCCTCGATTATTAATTTAAAATTAGCCAGTAATGGTGATCAGGAGAAATGATTTTTTTAAACTACGTTTGTGTGAACATTATAATTTTTTGAAACTAAACAATTGTGTTTTATTATACCGGGTGTCCCAGCGTACCGGTAAAGTCCATTATTGGTACCAAATAATGTAGATAGCGAATAATTTTTAATACAAAAATTGTAGATAATCATAAGCTGTACAATTTAAAAATATTTCAATTTATACAGAGTGTTGGACAACGACGAACCAACACAAACTTATGTTTTTTTAAATGGAATGCTATGAATGTTTTTACATTTTATGACAGCCCTTAAAGAATTGATTAAACTGACATGGACTTGTATTTGCCGATTTTCAACTGTTTCTGAGATATGGCGATTTTTCGTTTAAAATTGTGCAACATTTGAAAAGTTGCTATGAGATAACGACTGACGATGAAATACCTTTCATGGGCTCAATTAGTAGAGATACTTTTTCAGTACGTGAAAGTAATTTTTAATTTGACATATTTATGCATGTTCTTTAGAATTACATGCTATTCGCAAAAGTTAAAAATTCTGAAAAAAATTAACTGGAACACCCTGTATATTAATATGCCATTGAAAAATACTTAAAATTTACTATTTAAAAGTGTCTACTTTCTTACGCCTGTGGGCGATATTGCAAAAGTTATAGGGCGTTATATCTGAATAAACCCGATTACGACTTAAAAATATGAGTTGCGATGACTTGCACTGCTAGTATAACTAAAATTAATCGAAAAAAGTTACTTCTAAAATTTTCTTTTTAAAATAAGTAATTTTTATTAAAACTTTAAAGCTCATGAAAAGTTTGGAAATTTAATGAATTAGCAATAGTATAAAAAATATAGCAGTCGCTGTGTGTCAAAAATTGTTTAAACATCAAACTTAGATATATAGCTTCAGTTTAAAGAGACGTCGTCATTATAAGTACATAAATGTACGTTGTGTGCAAAATGAAATATTTAAAATTTGAATTAACAGATATTGTCTATGTTTTGGAGGAAAGATTTTATTAGTAGGGTTGACTTCTGTAAGTCGATGTTGCACAAAATAAATCAAAACCACAATGTTGTAACTCAGATTTTGTTTTGTGAAGAAGCTACTTTTAAAAGTAATGGTCTAGTAAATAGACACAATATGCATTACTACGCCACTGAGAATCCGCACTGGTTGAAAAACGTTGATCATCAACATAAATGGTCGTTAATTGTATGGGGCGGCATCCTTAACCATCAAGTTATCGGACCTTCTTTTTTTGCTAGTACACTAACAGGAGAGAGGTATCTACAATTTCTTGAGAACTATCTGCCTGTCTTATTAGAAAATATAAATTTGTATAGGCGCCGCGTAATGTACTTTCAACACGATGGGGCTACAGGACATTACGCAAGAAGCGTTCGAAACTTTTTAAATAAAACATTCAGGGAAAATAAGATTGGCCGTGGTGCTCCATTATCGTGGCCACCTAGATCGCCAGATTTAACTCCAATGGATTATATCCTTTGGGGTTATGTTAAGGAGCGAGTATATAGAATTATTCCAACCACAAGAGAGAATATGCAAGAAAGAATTCGAGAAGTATTTTCTGCTATTAATCGAGAACTAATGGCAAATGTCTATAGGTTATATGAAACATGACTTCAAAAGTGTAGAAGTAGAAGAGCAGAATTTCAAACATTCACTATAAATTTTTGTAAACGTAGTTGTTTCCATATTTTATTAGTAAATAATAAGAACATACTAGCGTATTTTTATGTTATCTACTTAGCCATGAAACAAAAGAGTGACGATGTCAAACAAATTATTGAAAAATTGCTGTCACTGTTAGAAGTACATGTGCTAAGTTGTGTTTAGTTTATGCTGTGTATAGAGATTTGAGACGGTCCATTTCTCGATAAAATGAGTGAAACTAAAGTTGAACATCGCAGCGTAATAAAGTTTCTGACAAAGGAAGGCAATGGTCCAAAAGCAATTCATGAAAGAATGGTTGCTGTATATGGGGAAGATACATCAACTTATTTCCAAGAAAGATATTGCTCTAAACTCTTTCGATGGGGCCGAGAGTCAATCAATGATGACCCAAAGTCCGGACGACCCGTTGAAGCTCGAACTGAAAACATTGTGCGAAAAGTCGAAAATTTGGTACTGAAAGATCGGCGTGTAGAGATCTCTGTCATTGTCAATGAAGTCTGTATATCCGAAACAAGTGTTCTCAAAATTTTGCATGACGATTTGGGTATGAAGAAGGTGTCTGCACTGTGGATACCCAGATTGCTTACACCTGAACAAAAACTGTGAAGAAAAGAAGTTTCTCAAGAAAATTTGGTCAAGTTGGAAAGAGACAAAACATTTTTAACTCGAATTATTACCGGGGATGAGACTTGGGTATATTACTGAGACCCTCCTACTAAACAAGAATCCATGCAGTGAGTTCATAAGGGCTCTCCACCACCAAAAAAGGCCAAGACACAATTTTCTGGAAAAAAACTGATGGCAACTGTTTTTTGGGATGCTGAAGGGGTTTTTGACGAGCAGAGACTAATTACTGCAGTACTTATTAATAAAAGTAATAACAAATTTGAGGCTGTGTTAACATTCTTTATTTACCATAAACTACTAGTTACTATATTCACAGATAAGGGAATACTATGTTCTAGGGAGTTTTATTACCAACAGTTTTGCTTATTGAATATATGCCGAGAGGGTCTACCATAAATGGAGAGGCCTACGGAAACATAATTAAAAATTTAAAAACTGCTCTGGAGGAAAAACGCCCGCATTCTTATCCACAAAAAAACTTGTTGCTGCACGACAATTGTCGGGTTTATAAGGCAAACAAAGTTCAGCAGATAATGAATGACTGTGGATTTATAGAGTTAAGGCATCCACCTTATAGCCCCGACCTAGCTCCGTCAGACTTATTCTTATTCAAGAATTTAAAAAAGCATCTCAGAGGAAAGCGTTTTGCTTCTGATGAAGAACTCAAAGAAGCTGTTGAAGAATATTTTGCGGGGTTACCGAAGCAATTTTTTTCTGAGGGTACGGGGCAACTGGAAAATAGATGGAATAAGTGTATTAGTGTTGAAGGGAGTTATGTAGAAAAATAAAAAAAAATTGTTCCCTTATGTGCTTTTTTCATGGGTAGGTAGATAACATAAAAATACGCCCTTGTATAAAACCAAACATACGCATTTTCTAATTTATTAGTTGATAGCTTATAATAGCTGTGATGCTTGAAAATAGTAGCTTAGGCCATGTTCTTCAAGATAGCTGCTTTTAATAAAGTAAATTTAAATGCTCTTATTGACGGTTTGCTTTTCAACGTAAGTTATATATCTAAGTTTGAAGTTTTACATTTTTTGAGACATAACGACTGCAATGTTTTTTAAAATATTGCAAATCCATGAACTTCCAAACTTTTCATTTCATGAGTTTTAAAATTTTAATAAAAATTACTTACTTGTAATAAGAAAATATTAGAAGTATTTTTTCTCGTTTACTTTTAGTTATGCTATGTGTAATGTAAGTCATGGCAACTCATATTTTTAAGTCGTAATCGGGTTTATTCAGATATAACACCCTATAACTTTTGGCATATCGCCCACAGGCGGAAAAAAGTAGATATTTTTGAATAGTAAATTTTAAGAACTTTTCAATGGCACATTAATATACAGGGTGTTTCATTTCTTTTTTTTTAGAATTTTTAACTTTTGCGAATGGCATGTAATTCTAAAGAACATGCGTAAGTAAATATATCAAAATAAAAATTACTTTCACGTACTGAAAAGGTATCTCTAATAATTGAGCCCATGAAAAGTATTTCATCATCAGTCGTTATTTCATCGCAACTTTTCAAATGTTGCACAATTTTTAACGAAATTTCGCCATATCTCAGAAACAGTTGAAAATCGGCAAATACAAGTTGATGTCAGTTTAATCAATCCTTTAAGGGCTATCATAAAATGTAAAAAAATCATAGAATTCCATTTAAAAAAACAAAAGTTTGTGTTGGTTCTTCGTTGTCGAACACTCTGTATAAATAAAAATATTTTTAAATTGTAGAGCTTATGATTATCTACAATTTTTGTATTAAAAATTATTTGCTATCTACATTATTAGATACCAATAATGGACTTTAGCGCTACGCTGGGATACCCGGTATATATATTCTTAACTTGTATTGTTCTAGAAATATCGACTAAGAAAAACAAGATTTCTTTTATTTTATAATCTATGGAATTAGCTAATATCTCCCTGTCAAGACAGATTTATATGTTTGTACAATACTGCTGATTTCGTTTTATTTGAAGGAGATTAGAAAGGCTACTTTTATATAAATCAATTCTCTTTAAATCATACTAGAATTATTTCTCTACTCAGTGTTTCTGATGCAAAATTAAAATAATATGCAATCATAATACTTTTCAGTTGTTTTTTTTTTGTGTTTTTTATTGTATAATTAGCAAATTATTTGTTACGACCTTCTAATACTATCAAACCAACCAATTAAATTGTGAATAGAGATATATTATTAAAAAAAATTCTAAGCCAGCTTAATTCATCAGAACATACTGATTGCCCTACCTAATGAAATTTGTATTTGTATTATTGTATATTTATTTGTACTGGTTTACTCAAGTGAATTAGCAGATATTATTAGTTGTAGGTAGTCAGCATTATAACGAACGAAGAAGGTTTATATGAGTCTAATAATGTCTTTATATAAAACCGTGTTTTAAGTGTTTACATAAAGTAAATATTTAAAATTAAATACTTTAAATGTAATCATGCCAGGCAGATTTTAACTTTAAAACGTAATTTGAGTATTTTTTCAGAACGTAATATATTTACAAATTGAAACATAATCTAAATGTAATTTAAATGAAGGACACTTCTTTTTAAATGCGACGGAATGTAGTGCGGTAGCAACATATCATTTTTTAATCTCTTTTGACGAACTGTTGGGGGGGTTCCCTGTCGCTAAGTAGAACAGCATATGTAAATATATTGATTTCACTTACTATGCACATTTGCTGTAAGATTATAAACAATACTCAATATAACATAAGATCGTTTATTCGGTATTCGGTAGTCAGTTCATGGTCAGTATGGTTCTCTTCAATACGGGTGGACATTGGAGTGATTTAAGGAAAGTTAATTATATTGGTACTATAGTAATTTTTGTTATTAATTTATAAAGTTCGGTTGATTTTTGATTAACTTTGGTTAGCTAAATCTCTCCAATGTTTGGGGAATAGTTACCCTAACATATTTAACTTATTTTAGAAGTAATTAAGTGCGATAAATAAATGTGCAACTCTAAATATTAATTTGCTATTAATTATTAACATCAATAATAATAATAGAAGAATCTGTTCTATTTATTATTTGTTGTTCGTTTCAATGGCCGCGATTTCGACAATGTCTACCGCCACTTTAGGGAAATGGATCTACCATGCCCAGATGTAACAGTGCCCTATGGTAATGGAGAATTACGCTATTGTGCACAAAACAAATTCATTATATTCCAGAATATGTATGCTTTAATACGCTACCCTGAAGATGGCATTTTACAAATAGTTCCAAAAAAACACATAAACTGTCGACGCCATGGAATTACTGCGTAATATTTGGACGGACGTGTCTACAAATGTACCTCTACGCGGAAGTGAACATGTGTCTGCTGGTAAGTACTGAATATTTATATAAACTCAGTTTACAATGTATATTTTGAAGCATATATCTATTTCCCCACTGGTTAGAACGGGCTTAATTATTAATCTAAGAAGATTATTTTATTACTTTCTCTATTGTAAAGTGAAGTATTGGAGGTATAGTTTTAAATTTTTATAAACCTTATTCTGGTTTGCTAACTCGTAAACATACGATGCGATTATCTAAATATCTATAATAAAAATTTGTTGAACATCTATATCATGTTCTCTTTCTTTCGATATGTATATGCAATTGGACTAGTTATGGGAGTTCTACTGAAAGTTTGATTATAAAATAAGATGTATTGCAGATTTATTCTATTTAAAGTGAGTTTTAAAGTTTTACTTAATTATTCCTGTAGGCTACTAGTAAATTGTTGACGTTCATTTAAATAGTTTTTGATCGTATTATTTGCAAGCGGTACTACCAAGAACAATAAAGCTGTGATCTCGCTTTTTCTCTTTTTAAATTTTGTTATTTTATAATGAGCATAATTGATATCGCTCATAAATTTTTGTCTTTCTGGAAAAGCTTCTATACAGCTTATGTGTATGGGCCTCTTATCTACCTACAATTCAATATACAGGGTGTTATAAATTAAGTCGGCACTATTGCTAACTTTGTTATTAATGAAGCTAGAGTATCGGTTAAATTAGCAAAGTAGTAGTATTTTTATCGTGAACAATGATGGCGGAATCGAAAAAACAGTTGAACTACTAATTTTTGCGCTATTTACAAAAGTTACTTTTTTTTAAACGGAACACCCAGTATATTTTTGCATATATTGAAAGAAGGATTTATTTTGAAAAAGAAAGCTTTCATACATTATTGATAAAAAATGAAAGTTGCGGCAGTTATCCACTATTTTGTATAGAAATTCGTATCAATAAAATCAAGATGGCTATGATAAAGAAAAACAGCAAATATTAAACAAGCATTGTGTATTATGTATATTCATCACAATACATGTTCGAAGACATCACCGTTTTGTCCAATACAATACATCCAATACAAAAAACAGCAAATATTAAACAAGCATTGTGCATATGTTTATTATAATAGATGTTCGAAGACATTTCGGAATATATTTGGATAACCTGGACTTGGCTACTCAGCAACATATACATTTTCAACAAGATGGAGCACCAGCGCATAATCATCGCGAAGTACAAAATTTTTGGAGCGAAATGTTTTTGAATAAGTGGATAGGTACGAATGGACAAATTCAGTGGCCACCACGGTCTCCGGATCTAAACCCTATAGACTTTTATTTTTGGGAATATTTAAAAAATTAAATTTACAAAGGGAGTTATGAAAACGTTGTAGGGCTGCAAAATAAAATAATTACTATTGCTAATAACATAGACCCAAGATCGATTTTAAAAGTTACTCGCAATGTACATTATAAACGAATTCGGAAATGTATTGGACAAAACGGTGATGTCTTCGAACATCTATTACAATAAATATACATAATAAACAATGATTGTTTAATATTTGTTGTTTTTTTTATCATAGCCATCTTGATTTTATTGATATGAATTGCTGTACAAAATAGTGGATAACTGCCGCAACTTTCATTTTTTGTCAATAATGTATAAAAGCTTTCTTTTTTAAAATAATTACTTCTTTCAATATATGCGAAAAAATTCTGGGTGTTCCATTTAAAAAAAAGTAGCTCAGGTAAACCTACAAAAGTGAGTGCTGTTACAGCCTTTATTATAATTTATTTTGTTATACGGCCTGGTAACAAATATATTTAGGTAATTAGCTTCAAACTATTATTATGTTTACTGGTTTTTAAAGTATATTTGAGGCTTCTCTCACAAACTCATTCTTATTATCGTTTCGTGTCTATTTGCAGAATTCTGAGTATTACCCATATAAACGTCCTTTATATGGGCTATTATTTGGAGACTATGGTTTTTTGTAATCTCTGATTATGTAAACAATAATCTCCTGAGAATTGCTGGGACAGCTCGATCGGTTTTTTTACGCATCTTAGACGAACATTTTGTACAACGCATGAGGCGTTTACTAGTATAAATTCCCATTTTTCTGTTTGAACTAGTCGCCTAAATTTTATTCAGTATTTTGATAGTAATATCCTATATTTACCTCCAAATAGAGGGGTAAGGGCATTTGTTTTTATTAAGTATTTATAGTCTCTTTGTTTAACAAATTTTATCGAACTTTGATATGGTCAGAGTATATTTTTGACTATTTTGTAAAAATTAATAGTATAACTATACAGTTACAATTGTGAAATAATTTTATTTCAATATTGCTAGTGCACTTATTGGTATTGTGCTTAAACAGGGAAATGGATATAAATTTCACTATTTTGTTAGTAAAACTGAGAGCAATCATTATGTTACATATTTTTTCAGGTAACATAATTGGCAGTATTCTAAATAACAACCAATCTCGTACAATTACTCAAGATTATTTCCCAGACCAGTCGAATATACAGCGTGAGGATGTTTGTGCTGCTGATATTGATTTAAATTTACAATATAAGAGAGTTCGTGACGATGCCGATCCTTTAAATACTGATCCTGAGAGGGTTTTGCTGCAACTCGACAGTGCTGTAGACAACATTAATTGTGTGAAAGCTGAAAACATAGGCCAAGATATACACATTGCCGAAGTCGATCGGGATTTAGGTATTAATTAGCCACAAAACCATGAAGTTGCAGACACTGTACTAGACACTAATACTACTTATCAAAAACAAGATTTTGTCAATGCCACTAATACGTTATCTTTGGATGATCCGGTTACATATTCCACACCGATTGCTCCGGCAAATGCTACCCTAGTACCAAACATCACAGGCTAAAAAGAAGTTATTTTGTACTTACTACAAAATTTTACAATCCAATTTGTCTTGTCACTTGAAACGAAAGCATGAAGATGAACCAGCTATGCGTTCACTATTAAAAACTGTTACAGGTGGGTTCCGTTTTCCTTTTATAAATCTTCATTCACCTTATCATTCATACTGAAGTAGTGAGGGGTAAACAATTATTGTCCATGCTTATTATGACAAATATAGATAATAACTCAGTCTGTCGTTGAACATACTTTACTTATAATTTACATATTTTCTAATTCTTTCATTTTTGATAATATTTATTAATACTGTTGATCTTAATGGATTTTTAATTTTTTGTAAACTTTAATTTTTGCTGAATCAATACATCTTAAAATATTTGTTGCAGTTAGAATACCGCAAAATTAAGCGGTTACCGTGCTGTTAATTCGCATGGATTCTTTACTATGTATACCTTATTTCTAATTGTACTGTTATATTATTATCCATTTCTTCTTTTCTATAGGAGATGCGGATAGGATGGAAATATATCACCGTATCCGTTCGAGGGAATCACTCGAATTTGATACAAACTCTGCTTATAACGACGGAACACTAATTGTAACACGTTCACCTAGAGTACCAAAGGGCCCCAGAGATTTCATACCGTGTTCTTCGTGCGGTGCATTTTAGGCGAAGAAAACTTTATACAAACACAGGTAGATATGTCCGGCATCTAATTTATCTTCTCACATATACAAGTCCAAAATAATAATAAGTCAGGAGCGACTAGAGATAACTGCTATATTGCTAGTCGATGCTTCACCGTCATATACTAGCTGGTCCATTCATGGTACTATTAAATGAAAAATAAATTGTTGTCACTACTCGACTTATAGAGAGTGCAGACTGTCCGAATATTGTCAAACTGCCACTTTAGGTATTTTTGATCAATTGATTGTTCTCATCTGATTTACTTTTTTCGTTAAACCAAAAATATATTAAAACCAAAAATATATACAGTGTGAGTCAACGATCTGACAAAGTACATTTTTTCTTTAATGCTTAATTTCATTAATACTTCACTTACTGTTATTGATAGGGTTGTCGTTGGTTCACAACCTAGGAACATATACTCGCATACTGAGTGATCCATAAATTATTGGCTAAAAAAAATTTTTTTTTTTAATTGTACGAGCTATATATAAGTACAAACTTCGATATATAAGTACAAATATAATTCTTTTTTTTATTAAGAGTAATTATTCCTTAAAGTTGATAGTTATAGCATTATTTATGATTACAGTTAAAATTTGACATTTACAGATGTTTTTACTTTCTTATACGTAGTATTAGGAAGTATTGTGATGATGAAAATGTTCGACCTCGGGATTTATGCAGATGTCCACGTTTTGAGGTGTCCTGATACCGAAAAAGTGGTTTTAAAAAAATGCCTGTGTGTGTTTGTGTCTATGTGTGTGTGTGACCTCGATAGCAGTGAAATCGCTGTAGCTATCAATTCCAAATTTTGTATTTACCAGTATAATCCCCCTCTTCAGAGCTCATTAGATTTTCAGTAAAATCGGCAGACCGGAAGTAGTAGTTTACCTCACTAAAAAAATCGACTTTTGCCAATATTTTGTCAACTACTAGTATAAACATATTTTATGTACTCAAATATTTCGTCTTGCTATTCAGACAAGTATGTTACGAGTGTAATAGTATTTAGAACTTAATTTTCAATAACTTTTATACAGTGCGTTCATGATGAAATGGAACAAATTTGTTTAAAATTCAAGTAATTATTTTGCAGAAAAACGCTCGGACAGGTCGATTAGTATTTTTAGTTGTGATTTTTTGACATAAGAAAATTATATACAGGGTGTCTATAGAAGAACATATGCAGCAATCTTTGTTTTTTTTAAGTGGAACATACTGTATATTAGCCATATTTGAATTGTATGGTAAATTCTCAACACTTTTTGTGTAACATACCATATCCCCAAAATCAGCGGTTTTCGGAATAATGACGTTTGAAATGTGATAAATTAAAAAAAATACATGAAAATCGATTAATTTGAAGTAGAGTTTTTTATTGAAGATAAAATTTGCAATACCAGGTTGTTTTTCTTGGCTTTTAAAAAAATGTTCAAGGTGTTCTTGTTCAATTTAAACATTTTATTTCATTATCTATGTGTATTTTAATTTATCACAAAACTCATTATTCCGAAAACTGCTGATTTTGGGAATATGGTATGTTTTCACAAAAATGTGTTTAATATACCTACCCTACAATTCAAAAATGGCATAATATTCAGGGTGTTCCATTTAAAAAAAAACAATGATTGCTGCATATGTTCTTCTTTAGACAGCCTGTATATAGTTTTCTTATGTTAAAAAATTCAAAACTAAAAATACTAATCGACCTGTCCGAACGTTTTTCTGCAAAATAATTACCTGAATTTTAAACGAATTTGTTCCTTTCATCATGAACGCACTGTATAATAAAAATGTCAAAAATCGGACCGGAAGTAACACTTTTACTTTTATTGAATACCCATCTTTTGCATATGTCGTAAATTATGCATTCTCTATATATTTATCAAGAGTACAAAAGTATTTAGAGCTGGATCTGCAATATTTTTTGTATACATAAAATATAAAAATTGTGGCCGGAAGTAACACTTTTACTCTTAACAAGTAACCCTTTCTTTCGAATATCTCGCAGAGTAGGTATGTTTTCTATAAAGATTCATTAAGAGAATAGTAGTACTTAGAATAAGATTTTGAATAATTTTTGTATAATTTGAAACACTCATACGTATAAGAAAGTCGTGTGGTGGCTACACCTCAACATTTTTATTGCCTATAATTCAGAAGTGCCTTGACAGAACACAAAATATTTTGCTATGGCATGCACAGAAGGTGTGCCAGTGATATTTATTTGCAGAACCTGTTCTAATTTGAAATAGTATCAACATTTTTGCATCTATATATTTCGACAGGGACTATCTTTTTCCATGGCTAGCGTGAATTTTACTACTACATGGTTAAGATTTTAAAATAAATTTAAATAATTTCTAAAATATCATAGATAGGTGTAAGACAAGCTTAGCAAAAAAAGAGCTCTTGAAGGGCTTAATACGATTCTGTAAAATAATGTTGGGAGTTTCATTAAAAATAAGTAAGGTTTTTGGTTTAAAGTTTCTTCATTATGCAACAACACCTTCGCGAACACCTAGGATCAATTAGTACAGGTTCTGCAAATAAATATCACTGACACACCTTGTGTGTTTGCCATACCAAATTATTTTGCGGTCTGTCAAGACATTTCTGAATTATAGGCAATAAAAAAATGCTGTACTTGTCACTTTTTTATTTTAATCGTAGTTAACTCAAAAACTATTAACTTTAACGAGTAATTACTCTTAATAAAGATTTCTCTATTTTAAGGCAAAATTGATACTTCAGCTTGTATATTGGGTGTTCAATTTAAAGAACTTCATTCTCATTGTGCCAGTGATTTATGGATCACTCTCTATACATGAATACATTTTTAAATTGTGAAGCGATAACAACCCTATCGACTACAGTAAGCGAGTTTATAGTTATATTAAACTTCAATGGGTACATTTACTTTGTCAGATCGTTGACTCACCTTGTGTAATTGCTTTTCGCATATTTCCTCGTCTGAATTGCTGCCTATTTATCAGATTCTTAGTCCTCCTACTGTTTTTTTCTTTTTACTACATTTACATTTTCATTGCCTTCATATTTCTCTATTCACCAAGTTTCTAATGTTATTTTGTTTTTAGCTCATGTTCAACCATATGGAAAGACTATCCGCCGACTCTGGCTAAGCTCGGAGAAAAATGCAGTTTACGAGTTTTTCGACATATATTTCAAGGAAAGAAGACTGCTCAAATATAATCTTTGTGTTGATGCAAAATATCTTGTAATTGTAATATTAGTTTTTAAACTTACTTATATTCAGATTCTAAAACTACTTTAGGCTGTAGTACTGTTTAAATACTGCTTAAATTGTCTATTAAACTGCTTTTTCATTTGCAAAATTGAGCTACTACTTGAGTTATTAAATTTTCTTTGGAAACTTTTGACCATAACAGATGTTAGTTGTTAAAATAAAATACAAATTACCATAATAAAATACTAGTAGCTTGATTTAAAGAAAACACATTTTTGATATGCAAAAATTTCGGACGATAAGCTTTGAAAAAACTGGGTTTTTAGCTGTTGTCGGGTGCAACTTAGACCCATTGTTGCAGAATATTCTTGGCTACTAGCACCACCAAAATTTATGTTTTTACATTTAAAAACGATGCGATTATGATTTTCTCTGCTACACTTGTTTTGGTCAAAAATTTTCTTAAAACATTGATAACTTAAACTATTGGCTCCATTTTGAAAAAGAATAACAGTTTTATAGACAATTAAAACAGTACTAGATATTCCAATACTATACTGGGCGAGTCACTTAATTATATTAAGTTTCATGTTGTGCGGCAGAGCTGAAAGTATTGTTTGGTATGCACCCCGTGCAATCATGAATCTTTCACTAATAGTATTTTCTTTTATTTACAATGCAAAAGAGAGAGAATAATCGGCTGCTAATGACTTGATGTACTTTTGTTCATTTTTACAACTTTATAGTCATCTGTTATTGAACTTCTTCTGTTTAATCGCTGTAGCAATAAATCCCTATTCCTGCCCTCTGATTCCGAACATACGATACGATATTCGAATTCGTAAGACGAGCGTGGTAGAAATGGGCAAGACAATACAGTAGTCTGTCTAGCCACATTGAAAAGTATTCGTACTCACCTAACTTGCCCATCTTTACTACGCTCGCGTTTCGAATTCGAATATCGTATCGTACGTTCAGAATCCAGGGGCTGCTTTCTTTGATTTTACGCAAAACCATGTGTACCCTACTGTGACAATAAGAAGATTATTAACTAAAACAAACTAAAACTTTTTCTTTGTATTTTATGATTTACTTACTCAGTACTGGTTTCTAGACCTCACATATTTATATGCATTAAAATGATAAAAAGTACATTGCATTTACTTGTATTTATGGTTTTCCAAATTTTGGCTGTTGGTATAGCTTATTTATTTGTCAATTTTAATTTGTTTAAGTGTATGGTTTATTTTATCAAACCCGATACCAGTATTGAGTAACAATTCATAATGTACATGAAAAAAGGGGATGTTTATTTTAGTTATTTTCTAAAACCTTGTTCCTTACTACCTACATTTAAGCAGAAGATAGCTTGTAATTTTTTTTTATTTTGGTTACTTGAATCGTTGTTGAGTATGTTCGAATACTTAAAATAGTTAAGCATTTTTATTTGTTGTAAACTAGGTATTAAAATTTTAGCGCTTGATTAATTTTGCACTCATAAATATACGTTATATCAGTATATTTATGGAAGCTTTAGCCTCCTTTTTGGCAACTATTGTGTGGAATATTGAGGCGAATTCAGATTTTCTTGTTTGAACCTTATGTGTCTTGATTTTCGCTGGTCAGCTTTATATACAGCGGACGTAGATCAATTTTACCTGCTTTTTATGGAGTTATTCGGAGTAAAACAAGTAAATTTCATCGGCACGCTTTTGGACTCAATATCCACATTACGAAATTTATTATTTATTTGCTTTGAGCTTACTTCATAACTTTTTTGTTCCATTTTTTTTTTACTGGACTTTATTTTACTTTCGGTTTTATATATATATACTTTGTCTTACTTATGAGTTCTCATACATTCTACTTGTTTAGTAGATATATGTTGCCTATTTTAAATTTTGTTTATTATTATTGTTATTGATTTTCATAATTACAAATAAATAACTTCTATTTTAATATGAGCTGTTGAGTTTCTTATTTCATATCCATGTTTCCTATACAAATTATTATTGTAAGGTTAATATACCAATTATTTTAACCTTACAATAATATTATACCTCATCTTTCTTATATGAGGTACTGCATTATTCTTGGTAGTTCAAGTTTCTTGCTCGCGTTCATACTTATCATATCTACATTATATAACGCCAATACTATTACTAATAAATATTGCTTATGATAATGATGGTGACCATTTTATTTAATACCTTTCTTTCCGTATGCATACATCTATGTGAGATTTTTCTTTCAAATACTTTCGTACAGGAATTTACTACTTTACTGTGTATCTCAGGCGACTACATTTTGCTATTATTACTAAATTAAGACTGGGATGTGCTGGATGTGCTTTGTTTTAGTGGAGCTTCTAATAAATGTAGGTATATGGATTAGGGTGTTTTTTTATTCGGTATCTTATTTCAACCGATCTATGTAAGTATATAAGCATTCATTTTGATATATATATAGTTTTTTGAACTTATATTAACCTATTAAAACTTTGCTGTGTTCTTCACTAAGATTAGGACCATTTTAAATTGTGAATCGTACTTTTAGTTTTCACTTTGTGCACAGACTCTAAGTCGAAATAAATTTTCCTACTCTTTCTGATAATCTAACAATATTGTACAATTAAGATTTTAAATATGAAATTTTTTAAAAGATACACGTGATGTAAATTTATTAATTGCCGTCACCTAGTAGAGTGGTACATTTTAATTGTGCACAACAGTAATTGCATACCTTTTATAACCCACAAATTATTTTCAACATTTACAATAAATGTTATATTTCTATATGTACCTATGTTTTGTTTTTATTTAAACATAATATTGGTACATAATTATACCTAACCTATTTTTTTGAATTCTCGTATTAACTGGCATTAGTTAGGTTTTATTACTCTTACTTAATACTTCAATACATACCTTATACGTACCTATTTATTTATTATCATAAATCCCTTTTAATATTACTTTGTATATTATTCTTTGCAATGGCATCTTTCAATTAATTAATATATGCGGCTTGAACTTGATTTCTTTACATTAATCCTATTGCTATTCCTATAACTGCTTTCCATAATAGGGGCGACATCTGTAGTTGAGATTTCGCACCGCGTCAATTTCGGGCTCCCAAACACGAACATATCCGAACGCTTGGGGTAGCCAAACTCCTGCTTCAGTAAACTCTCTCAGCCGGCCAACTTATGGCGACCGGTCGCTAAAAGGCGGCATTGTCACCATATGTTGCATGGCGTATATGAAAGTGTTACTGAAATGCTGCTCTCGCATATATATATATATATATATATATATATATATATACATCTTTCTATCAAAGTCAGGCCAACTAGGATTTCATACAATTCTGAACCATCTATTTCTAGTAACCGTAGACAAAAAATTCTTACATAGGCGGACCTAAATGACATATGGTACACATGGAAATCATTATATACAACACTTTTTCTTTATAATAAAGTTTTTGTATATCGTCTCAAAAATACGGCAATCTCAAGCCATTGGCTTTTGGTAGCAACTCAGTCCAGTATATACACAAACATGTAATAGCACCGCTTTTCCTGAACCAGAGCAGGGTTGCCGTAACTTAACACATGAGAAGGGTGATTTTAACTTGCGAGTGCAATGTGGTTTACATTTTGTTGCCTCGTACAAAGCAAGACAGAGTAAGAAGCGGTATGGAAAATGATTATAGGTTGGGAATTATAATGGAACTTTAAATGAGTTATTTTTTTTGTATTCTACTACAGTTCATGTTTAGTTCTATTTTATTAATTAATGAAACCTATTTGAATGCTAAAGTTATTAATTTCGATCATAAGGCATCTCACAAAAATTGATAGAAACAGTTTCTGACTGATTAATTTATTAATATCGAAATGATTAACCCCGAAAGCTCAGATAAGAGTTACGCATTTGTAATGCTTGCGTTTAATAGTTTTCTTTTTCAAGCAAAGAAGTTTCTTAATTCAAACAAATTAATTAACAAATTAAAATATTATGTACATTAGGACTGAATTGCTTGAATAATGTATGTGTATGTAGACTTAATGCCGAGCGTCAACTATCGCGCAGTGTTCCCAATTCCAAAAAACTTGATCAAAATATAAAATCTTTATCAATTTGTTTTAAATTTGATGACTAAGCATTTTTGATTCTCTTATTACGAATGTAAGAACACAAAGCTGATACAATATTGCGGAAAAGAAATGTTAAAAATTTATTTTACAATAGGTAGTGATAATAATTGATAAACTGCAGTTAATATATACCGTAAAGATAAACAGAATAATTACAAGTAGTATATTTTCAATTATCGCACACTTTAGTAATACTATTAGGGCTGAAATGAAACGTATAAAACGTGTATAAAAAATATATTTATAGGAGAAATACTTATACCGGGTGTCCCGTAAAAAACGCCAACAATAATAACTCCGTTATTTATTGTCCGATTTTATTGAAACAAAAAGTCAGTTAATTAGCATCAAAAATACTACAAGAAAGTAGTGTTTTAGTTGTTTTCAGTTGTTTTCATTAATGTCAAACGATAGTCAACTTTTTTATTTTAAATGGAAACAGATATATTTTTGGCAATATTCGGATTGGATTTTCTTTTCTGAATTCATCGATGTATAAACATGTCTATTTTTTATAAACGATTATTGAAAGAAAACCATTTATTAAAATTGACCATGTTTTTAATAAATTATGTATAACATTTCGAATGTGCTATGAAACATTGAAAACGTAAGTATTATAAGTATTATTCTAAAAAACAAAACAAAACACTTCACAATAATTGTTCAAATTGCCCGCCACCTTGTTCAATACATAACGCACATCTCCTAATTACTCCACGAGTCGCATTTAAAAGACAAACGGCAGGTATTTCTTGACAAGTGTTAATAATTCTTTGTCTTAAAATGTCAACATTTTCTGGAGGTGTCAAATAAACTCGATCTTGTAGATAAGCCCACAACCAAAAATCTAGGGGCGAAAGATCGGGTGAACGCGCAGGCCACTCGATAGGATGGGATGTTCCTATCCACCTATTTCCAAATTGGGTGTTCAACCAATCAGTATTTACTCTGGCGTTGTGAGCGGGGGCCCCATCTTGTTGATAAAATATTGTATTTAAATTTGCCAAAGGTAATTCATCTAAAAAGTTTTGGTGATTTTCGTTTAATAAAGTGTGATACTTTTCTTGATTTAAGCAACCATCTATGAAAAATGGCCCAATTAATTGATCGCCTAAAATACCACACCAAACATTTACGCTGAAACGTCTTTGAAAATTATTTTCAACGACAAATCTCGGATTGTCTTGGCTCCATTGTCGATGTATGTTTCTATTAAAAATACCATTGTTGCTAAAAGTGCATTCATCAGACCAAATTATCATTCTGTAAAAACTCCGGTCTTGTTCTAATGCATTTAAAAAAAGTCGACAAAACTGTATTCTTCGGCGTTGATCATTTTGTTCTAATGCATTAACTTTTCGAGCTATGTACGGTTTAAATTTGTGTTTTCTTAAAACACTATGGACTGTAGTTTTTGATACCCCAATATTATGTGCAATTTCGCGAGTCGAAGTTCCTGAATTTTCTTGTAGTGCAAGAAGAACATCATATTCCGTATCTTCGGCGAATCTACGTCGCTGTGTTTTAGGTTTTTTAAATGATCCATAATTCCTCAAATTCGTTTCAATTCTCTGAAATATTTTCGAATCTGGAACTTCTCTGTCCGGAAAACGAACGCTGTAACGCCGAATTGCTTGAAGACGATTTTTATTCAGTCAAAAAACACTTGCAACATGTCTGTTAACTCATTGTTATTCATTTTTACGAATATGTATACTTTTTTTTGTGGCAAAACGTTCAAGCAGAACAATAAATAAGACTTAATAGACACTCACACTGGCGTTTATTGACGTTTATCGCATTTTTGTTTTTTCATGGCACATTCCAAAATTTATAAATAATGGAATACAAAGATGAAATTTATTAGGTGTTTTATATTTTTTTTCAATAATTGTTTATCAAAAATAGATATTTTATACATTGTTGAATTCAGAATAAAAAATCCAATCCGAATATAGCCAAAAATATATCTGTTTCCATTTAAAATAAAAAAGTTGGCTATCGTTTGTCATTAATAAAAACAACTGAAAACAAACAAAACACTGCTTTTTTGTAGCATTTTTGATGCAAATTAACTTTATTTTTGTTTGAATAAAATCGGACAATAAATAACAGAGTTATTATTGTTGGCGTTTTTTACGGGACACCCGGTATAAATAAAGTACATTGTTAGAAATATTTATTTGTAATAAAAGTTAAGTAAATTAAAGCTTTGCATATACCGAAGAAAATATTTTCTTGTTTTCGTTTTTTTAAATTAAGAAAATTGGTATTAAAGTAAGTAAAATGCTTTTCTTGCGTGAGAAATAGATTTATTCAACTTAAGAAAATGGTAAAATTGGTTTAAGTAAATAAGTTACTTCAGTAGTATAAGTTGGTTATCACTTTAAAAAAATGGGATTTATTTCCTAAAAGCAAATATTTATTTGCGCCAATTCAATTACACATTTGAACTAAGTACCTTGGCGATTTGTTATAGGAAAGTACTTTCTTGATAGAAGCATAATATTTATTTAATATAAAAAATATATCTATTCATCACACATTCACTGAACTAATATTTATTTTTTTTTTTGTAAATGACTACCATGTAAACATCCACTATAGACTAAATGAGCTTAATCTTAGTCTAACCGAAGTTACAAACTGTTTTGAAGTTTATAGAAAAATATTCTTTTATCACAAAACTAGAGAAGGGAATACCTATACTTTTTATTGGCTTTATAACCCCCACGCTTTAGATAAAAAGATGTGTGACTATTTTCGCCTTAAATAACTTAAAAACAACCATTCTGAAAAATAATAGAAATAAATCCTCACTATAAGTTAAAATTGGTTACAATATCGAAACAATAACAAATACCCTTGTATACCATTGTGCAAAACAACACCCCTTTTTCTGAAGTCGAGCTTGTCGAACTTAATTATTTATGAATGGCGAATATAAAAAACATTCCTGTTTTAATAGATATAAAGGAACTGTCATGTCGTACTTAGATAAGTAGTTTTATGATCTTTTTCTTGCAACTGAAGTTACAAAAAAACGGTCGCCAATGTTTTTTTCTGACCTTTTTAAATGTATGACTCCCTGGGAAGAGAGCCATAAATCTTAAAGGCTTATTTTCAAGCTATAATTATTCCTAAACTCTGTGTTAAATTAATGTAGAGGTATTTTCCTGACATCGTAAAAATTATAATAATACTGTGTAGGCTATTGTTTCATATATTACATAATAATGCATTATTTTTTGAAATGAAAGAACAAATAGATAATTACAAAAATTATTTCAAAAACGTTTCTGTAGAAGGTATAGAAAATCTCATTCATCTAAACCTTATATTTAATCTTGCCAGTAATTTTTATTCATAGGTACTGAAATAATTTTAAAAAGTTATTGGAATTCTTTTCTTAACTCCGTAAATGATAGACGGGGTATTTCCGTGTTAATCGCAAGTTAGTAAATGCAAGAAGTAGACGCCTTTCTTCTAGTATATACTTTTTGAGTACGATATAGGAAAAAAATGAGGTGTGGCCACCACACAACTTTCTTATACGTATGAGCGTTTTAAACTATACAATTTAAAAAAACTTTTATACAAAAGTTATTCAGAATCCTATTCTGAGTACTTCCATTGTCTTAATAAATCTCTATAGAATGAATATTTTGCAAGATATTCGAAAAAAAGTGCTACTCCCTAAGACAATGTGTTACTTCCGGGCCAAATTTTTAAATTTCATATATACAAAGAATATTGCAAATCCAGCTCTAAATACTTTTGTACTCTTGATAAATATATATAGAATGCATAATTTACCATATTTGCAAAAAATCGCTATTTGGTAAGAGTAAAAGTGGTACTTCCGGTCCTAATTTGGAATTTTTTTTTATACAAAAGGTATTGAAAATTAAGTTCTAAATATTTTTATACTTGTAACGTACCTGTCTAAAAAGCATACCTTGCGAAGGATTCGCAAAAAACTGATTTTCGATGCGAGTAAAAGATCTATTTCTGGTAGGAATTAAAAAAAACTGTTTGATAACATTTTTCTCAAATGTAATTTTGAGTACATTTAAATTCTTTATAAATTTGTTTAAACTTAGTAATTGACCAACTATTGGCAAAATTTAATTTTTCCGCTGAAGTAAACTACTACTTCCGGTCTACCGATTTTGCTGCAAAACTAGTCAGATCTCAAGACGGAGATTATACACGTAAATACAAATTTTGGAATTGATATCTATAACGGTTTGACCACTATCTTGGTCACACACAAACACACACACAGAGAGAGAAATTGTGTCTGGACATTATTGAAACGACCTTTATCTACAGTTCTTTATAAAATATATTATTAAAATTGTTGGTTGTTTTTATTTACCTAATAAGGATTTTATAAATTGGTTTCAATAAATAATAATTAATAAATAAGTTTACTGGCTTTCATATTAAAAAAAATGACAATTTCACTGACAGTTTCTAACCTATTTGCAAATATAATCTCAAGATTCACATTTACAAAGTACAAAATACCTAAAAAGATGATTGCTTGATTTTGAAGTGTACGAGATTTTTCTGCACACAATTGCACATCGGGTCTAAAATTTGCTGAAGAGTAAATGTTTCTAAAGAACAGACGATTACATATGTATTAACGAATTTATTAAGAAGAACTGGAAGTTAGAACGTAAATGTACCTAGTTACGTTCCACGTGAGCGATCTAAATTAGATCTTGCTATTTGTCCTATGTCTCCTATGGTTTTAGTTTATGGGGCAATTCTAAATTTAAAGTAGACATAAATAGGCCCAAAATCTCAAGATAATCATGTAGAGACATGTAAAGTTTTTCTAAATTGTCCAGGCAACATTAAGAAAGACATTATTGTATTATCAAATCATTAAATATCAAATAATGTCATTTTGCGCAATAAAGACATGATTAATTTTTTTATCTCCTTTTGTAGTTAAAAATATTGTTTAATTAAAATAAAAAGCTTTCCTTTAAAAATTTTTTTAAAAGATTTTATATTAAAAATTTCAGTGATTTGTAGGTATTTAATAATAGACATTTTCGATAAAAACATTCTTTACATTTACTAATACCGCGCAATAAATACCGCGTGCATGTGAATAAATTAAAAAAGAGAGCCCAATGTTTCAAAACGTAAATGCGCGGTGTTTTAAGCGCCCGATAATCACCTCTATTTCTAAAGTAATGCGAAGGGTCACAAAGTCCACCGTTCCGCGGCGCTTCATTGTGGAAATACTCGTACAAATATACAATATACCACGCAATGGCAATCCGCACGGAAGCAATCATGTGGTGTAAAAGTGAGGATAGCAGGTAGTAAGAATCACGATGCATCTAGACCTTTATGTTAGAAAACAAGCATTGTTGCCAGGCTTAATTGGCTCAGAATTGTGCATATGTAACTATATACAGTATATTACAACAACGACTTCAAGCGGCATAACCTAGAACTAAACAAACGGTTATTCCTACAAAGCTGAACCATCATAAATGTCCATTTTTTTCGTAACCGGCAAGTTCTAAACAAAGTCAACCCTGCTGGGTGACAGCGAAATTGAGGGTCACTTCAAATTGTAGTGGGGCGATTACTGTACGGTTTGAGTTAAAGAAGTTATATAGGGAAAACGATCCTGAGCCATATATATGGTTCAGGTTTGTTTGCCTGGCTCAAGATTGTGCATTCATCGTGCTATATTTGGCCTGACTTTGTATGAAAGATCTATATATATATATATATCTGTTACTTGCTATATGTATATGTATATGTATATCAGTACAATTTAAAGGAGTCGAGACCGAAGCCCGTGGTAGTGTAGTGGTTAACACACCTGACTAGTAATCAGGAGATTTCGGGTTCGATTCCTGGACCGCTGGGTAATTTTTAAAGATATTAAAAATTACCTAATTAACAATTAAACTAATTTTAAATTAATTTGAAATTAGTATGACCTCTAAATCGTCCAAGAAATTTAATTATATATATATGCACATGAATATGTGAATAAGGTCAAGAAAAATTTAGAATTACTTATATATATATATATATATATATATGTATATATATATAACATGGTTAATAATATGGTGGACTCGCCGGTACTATTCTCCTAGATCAACTTCGTCATGCCATCTAGGGCCACGCGTTCCACTGACACCCTTTCGATGCCCAAACCGAGTACATACTAACATGCTTTGAAGGGCACCTCTCCTATATTGCGGCAAATTTAATGGTTGTTTTCTCTGAATGTTTCATGTATGCTGCTGATCCATGGTGCAGTATATCATGTTATTCTTATTTACTATATTGTTTATGTTTTGTAATTTCAATTTCAGTTTATTTTACTTTGTAGGGAGCACCTTCTCACATATACTTCCTAAACTTATATATTTAATTTAGCCTGTTAGTGGAGTTTGTAACTCTGTTGGGTAATAAATGTATTATTTCTATTAGTACAATGTTTATACCATTATGCGACCTAATAACGTGAATGTCTATTAATGAGGGTCTCAATTATTACTAATATATTGCAGTAAATCATTTGTGATCACCTAGTAGTTCAAACAATTACAAGTGTACTATAAAGCAATCTCTTGTAATAATCACTTATTCACTTTATGTCCTACCTACCTATATTTTGTAATTACGACTCCCACAGCCCTACATAATCTTAGCATTCCATAAATGACTCTGTGTTCGACATTATTGCGTTTTAATACCGATTGTTGTAAAACGTTGTGTGCAGGTGCTGTTTGCAAGTATTGATGTAATATGTTCGAAGGCTTTCCTATACTGATTAATGCAATTAAAATGTTTTATCAATTTACTGCGCTTAATATACAAACTTTTTTGTGATATTAATATGTGTCATTAAGTTAATTTGAAATATTTAATTAATGCGTAGAACACGTAGCTGAAACTGTTTTAGAACCAATATGACTAGGCTGTCCCTAATTATTCAGTACCTATTCACTTAATAATAAGTAAAAAACATTGTTTGCACTGGGCTATTTGCATTTTATTGCTTTAAATATAATAAATACATACGGGATGTTTTTTTTTTGGCAATCGCAGAACATATCCTTGGAAGTTATTTCAAGCTAATTATAATAATTTTATTCATTCATTAATGTATAAAACATTGAATATGTTACGTCTAACATTGAAAGGAAAAGAACATAATATAGGTAGGTACATACCAGTGATAGATAATAGTAAAATTGTATACGCATATACAGTGTGCACGCGGTCTACCTGCGGATGAATATATGTCCTAGACAAGCTGGTCGACTATAAGTGGGAGAATAAGGGGGTAGCCTGTGTTACTAACATTAGAGCTACCTACGTTAAAGTCGACACTGCAGAAATCGTTACTGCGTTAGTCCGTGAAAATTGCTACTGTTACTGTTAATAATAAATTCTTTAACCAAGAATAAAGTCATTTACTGTACTGCTTTAGAGAAGATGGAAATAATATTAATCAATAAAAAATCATTACCTGGAAAATTTATAAGTAGAAACTTGTTGAAGCATCAAATACTCGCAGTAAACAATTTTAGTAAGTAACGGATTTCATCACAGCTTCCCAAATTGTGTGAGTAAATAAAAGAAATGATCATCAATTCTAAAAACTTAAAAATAATTATTTTTTTTCTTAAAATATCAAAGATATAGCTGATATAAAAAAAATAAAACGTAACAATAGCAAAACTCTTATTAAGATAAAAAGTAAATAATTCCGAAGTATTGTAAAACAGAAAAGAAAACAAACTAGAATTCTGAAACAAGACAATAATATTGTATGAAACTAAACAATATGTTTCAGTAAGATAAACTATAAACGCAGAAACAATGGATTTAATTGGAAGTTAAGAATGAAATTATTAAAAAAAAATGAATTTCTACAAGTACTTAATTATTCATTATGTGCTCAAATAAGCCTCCCTCTTGAGCTGAGCAACCCAGCTGATTATAAAAATTTTGTCGGACATTTGTTAACATTTCCAGGGTAACATGATTCGAAACTTCAATAATTTTGGAGCGTAATTGTTCTAAATTAGATGGACGAAACGCGATTTAAAAATTTGCTTGCTAGTCGACTAAACACCGACCGTTAACAAAATTGAAATGAAATGCGCATGTACAGCATCCTAAACGCGAGTCAGTCTGCATCACTACACTCGACCAATAGAACAGTTTGAATATTGCTTTCTCGTACTAACTCCTATAAACTCTCGTTGTCGTTGTTTTATCACATAGTAAATGCCATCCGCAGCTTGCCGGCAAGCACTTGGTATACAAGGGGCGTTCAAATTTGAGGCGCGCAATCTTGGAAGAGGCACGATTGGTTTGGATACTCGCTGAAACTGTAGGACGGAGTAAATACCTTTTCACAAGAAGTGTTTTAAACATTTAATAAGAAATTCTTTTTTACGGCCACTGCGTAACTATAAAGTAAATGCACGTCCTGCTAAAAGGGCGAATTGCCAGCGGTTATGTGTAGACAGTTATTATCATTTAAAAATTATCTAACCACGTACTTTGCTATTTTGTAACAAGCTAAAAGAGCATGTGTCCATCGGCCCGTCGTCGTCCGTTAGTCGTTGCTATGTTTAAGGCATATAACCGTCCAATTTATAATAAATGTACTTATGCTATTTAGGCTTGTAAAGTCCTTTAGGAAAAGATCCCTTTGGTGAACAGTACCAAAGTACATCGGCCGTCATAAGACCAAAAAAGTTGCTAAAGCCACCATGTCTTATCAGTTGGAATCTCAAATGTAACACTAAAATAAATGAAGACAGCAGAAGTGAAATATTTAGGCAATTCTGAACCCTCGGACGTATTAATAGAAAACGAGATTATATTTGTCAGTTGATTAAGAGATTTCAAATATCAACACCTAGAAAAACAAATTTACGAAGAAAATTTACTTAGATCTACTAATTTGTCTATCAACGACAAGCCTACGAAGTCTGCAAAACCTTTTCTTACATAGTCTCTCCATTACCGAAAAAATTTTACGTGTTGCGATAAATAAGTCATTGCGATCCTAAGTTGGAACGGCAAGCCCAGAGAAGTGTAGAAGAACACTTCGATTCCTTCCCTAGAATGGCAAGCCACTGGTGTCGGAAAGATACTGAGAAAGAGTATTTGGAAGCAGTTGCTTTAATAATAATAGTAATAATATTAATATTCATTTATTACCCAACAGATACAACTACTTACAGGTAAAATATAAAAACTAACAATGACTTGTAATAATTCACAAATCGATAAAATAATAAAATACAAATAACAATAAAAAAACATAAATATATCATTCAAAAGCTAAATTAATAACAGTGCTTATGGAATAAGGAAAATAACGTTATTACTTCCACAAGAATGGGTCAGAGCATAAACGGTTGGCATTTACACACATGTGATGGAGCGGGGATTTCAGAAGAACATTTGTCCAAGCTGTAGGGGCGTAGAATGTACCCGCTGACCTAGCAGCATACCTGGGTACTAAGAAGTTCACCTGAGAAAGAAGTGCAGGTGAGTCAATGCCATTGTTAACTCGTTTTACAATGAAGATGTAGCTTACTTCAACCTGTCTTTTACACAAAGAACTGAAACCGTGTCTGTTCAGTAGGTGATCATAATCAATGCCGCGTTGTCGGTAAGCACCATTAATTTTCAACCACATATATATCAAAAAACCAGACCAAGGATGCATACTCCAATTTGGAACGTACAAATGAGTAAAATAAAATGGGTAACGTTTCCAAGTTGTTAAACACTCTGCAGGAGGTGAATAAGGAACCCCAGGGACCTGGAGGCGGAAGCACATAAGTCGCTGATATGCGGACGAAAGGACAGTTGGCTATCGAAAAGCACACCAAGATCTCCGAAAACTCTAGAAACACAGCTCCGAGAGACTGCATATGGGAACGACAGAACGTTTGAACATTTAGAGTAGGAAGGTGTTGCACATTTGTCCACATTTAAGCAAACTCTATTATTGTTGCACCATTCATTAATTAATGTAAGATTTCTTTGCAGCACTAAACAATCCGAAGGAGAAGATATTGCATTAAAATTTTTTAAGTCATCTGCATATGCGAGAACGTTAAATTCAAGCAGTATCAGGAGGTCGTTCATGTATACATTAAACAGTAGTGGGCCGAAATTAGATCCCTGCGGAACACCGCTGAAGGTTGTAAAAGTGTTGGATACATATCCATTGTAGGTCACATAGAACAAGCGATTCCGCAGATATGAGTTTAAGAAAGCAAGAGTTGTTGTGGAACGCTTTAGTAAAGTCTATAAATGACGTCCACATGCTGACGAGCATCTGAAGCCTCACTTATATATTGAGTGGTTTTAACTAAATTTGTCGTAGTTGACCTTCCAGCAATAAAACCATGTTGGTTGACTGAAATATGTGGTTTAATGCAGCTATACAACTTTCCATACCTTAGCACAGTTTGATATAATGCTAATAGGTCTGTAGTTACGAATGTTACTACAATCACCCTTTTTAAACACCGGTGTAATTTTGCTGATCTTTCAGCGATTAGGAAAAGTAGACGTGCGAAGCGATAAGTTAAATAATATGGTGAGTGGAGAACAGCACTGAAGCACAATCCCGAAGGAAAAAACTCCCTATTAATCGGGGAGAAAATGTATGATTTCCACTTAAATTATTGCACTGAAAAGAAATCACGGCTTGTTTGCGAAACCAAGGATGAAATCAGTGTTGATCCCACGATTATGATGATGATAACAAATTCCTGCGAAAAGATGACTATTTACTTGCTCTACTCTCCGTTTTACCATGCGAATGCTATTTTTTATAAAAAAAATTACATGTTTAACAATCTACGACTTATCTAAGAAACAAGGTCACTGCTCCTTGTGAGATGAAGTTAACGGGAAAAGGGGAACAAACTAAATCGCAGGATGCGTTAAGAAATTCATAATGGGTATAGTTTATTCACGTTAATAGACGAGGTAGGGCGTAGATACGCGACAACCATGTTGCCAAATTTCACTTATTTTTGTATTTGTCAAACAGCTTTATTTTTAGTTAGGTATCTAATGTCCATCTTACTGATGTGAAGGTTAATTTATCTTTTCTAACACTACATACATTATGTAAGTACTCATGGATGTGAAGAAAAAAAAAGCAAATGAAAACTATAGTTTTAAATCAAAGTCATCATCAGAATCACTACAATTATTTATTATAATTATAAATGGTGCAACGTCTCTTTCGAAACTAACCGCCATCTCCCACCATTTTGGGATTTCTTCGTCTGTATGCCTAATATTTTTACCCCAAACTTCTGCAGTTACTGGGAACAGTGCTTCCCTCCATAATTTAGTGCAGTCTTCCTCTGATCTACCATGTTTCCCAACATTATTAGCATAATATGTTTTTGTAGCACCCCATACCATTTCAATCGAGTTGAATATATAATGAACAGGGGGGAAATCGAATAACCACCTGGCAATATTTTTTTTCCGCTTATTTCGTCATCTTTATGTGTAGATAAAAGTAATATGTTTAACAAACATAAAACTGCAAATACTAACAACTTGCCTCCCGTACAGAAGTTAAGGGTAGTAAAGGTTCATTGTTATCGGGTTCTGTTTCAGAATATGCGATTAGCGAAACGATGAAATTTGTTGATTGTTTACCCAAAGGCTTTGGCATAATTTAGTTGTGCAAACAACTGATTTTATAAGTATATGTATGTATACCGGAAACACAAAATAACCTAACGACAGCTGACAACTAAAGACACAAAAACACATTAGGTAACTCTGCGCATATTCCATATAGTGCATCCAACATAATTCGTACACTAAGTCATAAGAAACAGGTATTTTTGTAATTCAGTATTCTTAGGTCCGAAATTACTAGAACATCCCCCACCTCGTTTGTTAACGTGAATGAACTATATTCCATATGTGGTTGAGTATCTGATCCCTGCCCAGGACAAAATAAGAAAGCAATTTTAACGTGCATGTTGCAGCACTCCTTAACCACGCACCTTACGCAACGAAATGAAATTTCTGGAACCCGGATATATTCAATGGAATGCGATTCCATGGCATGCTATAATTAAAAAAGGAAGTACATATATTCAAAAAATGTATTAGCCTCTCCGGTGGACCGTAACGTGTATGGCAGGCATAAGGGTGCATCTTATTTTTCTTTAAAATCCTATGTATAGATGTACATGAAATTCCTACATCTGCAGATGTCGCCGGTATAGAACTGGTTGGATGTGCATGAAAATATCCCAAAACAACGATTTCATTACCATCGTCGCCTGTAATCGGTTTTGGAACTGTCTTCTTGACTTGAATACCAAAACGAATGAAACTCTATTCGTTTAAATTTAGTTTTATTCATTGCTGGTAAATGTGGGTATCTTTCATTAAAAAGTCGACATGTTCTATCAATTATTTGAAGAGATTCACCATGAATGTAGAATAAATTTAAAATATCTCTATTAGAATAATTATTGAATTTGTCTTGCATATTTGTGAACAACTTAAAACCAGTTAAGCTAACGAGCTTTAGATGTAAAACGTTACATCTATCAATAAATTGAACTTAAAATTGAACTAGAAATCGAACTTAAAATTCAAGGTAACAAAATTGAACTAGAAATTCAAGGTCACCAAGTTGACAGTAAAGCGTTTTACACTTGTCAATTATAAATAACTTTCTGAACGTCAAAGTGACAAACAGATACCGATGTGTCATTCCATAAAAATATTTGGGTGAGCTTAGTTGTATATTTGTAAATAATGGAACATTCTTTTCCAAATAAATATCGAATAAAACGTATATCAATGGAAAGCTAACAGTCTTCAAAATCAAAAAAGGTAATGTTTATTTGCATAAAATGAGGGCGATCGTCTGAACTCTTATTGTGAGGTTATGGTATACCATGATTTGGAGACGCCAAATACATACATAGTTTCAGTTATTCTTTGTCTGGATATACACGTAATTCTAAATAAATAAATATATATAAATCTAATAATCTTGTATTTATTTGATATTTGTTGGTCGTCTTTGGCAACTGGAGAACTAAAAATTATGTTTAAGTACGTATGTTGTATGCTCCTTCATTTAGCATTAGTGTAAGTATTTTTGATTTAGGAAAAGAAATTCATACTGATGTAAAGCAAAATATGTTATTTTTTTAGATTATAATGGTGTATTAATTGATTGCTTTTAACAAAACTGCAAATGTTCAACTATATTGTAATAAACTGAAGTATATAAGCATAACTAATACAGAAATACATATGTCTGTCTTATAATTACTTTAATGCACTTAGCACAAGAGAAATACAATACTATATGTAAACAATATGCTACTGTTATATACTTTATTTTTTATTTAAGTAAACTACAAAATATTTTACAGGCAGTTTTTTTTTGAATATACCTATTATTATGATTACGATCTATGTCTATAACTTGTACAATAACTTCCTGGTCAAGTGTTAGAGGATTGCCCAACGCCTCTAGCATGCCTTAAGAAATATCTTTATGTGCCATCTAAAGCATGACAAAAATTCAGATAAAAATTTCTAGATATCAAACCTGTGACATATAGATCGATAAAATGGCTTAATAGCCAAGATCTACAGTATTTTCTTTAATGTTGCACAGTACTCTAAATAATACGGGTAAAGTAAAGGTGGAGGGTCAGATCATGGTTGTTAAAAAAAAACCCAATCAATGAGGGCTTTATGAAAGACAACAATTTAAAAAATGTTACGAATGAATAGATTTAGAATACTTTTAATTTTAGCACCTAATTATAAAATTGACATTAAAATTTTATATTTCAATTTAAATTGAAAAATGTTTTTGACAATTTATTCTTAATTTAACCAGCTCAACATGCTGGGATGGATACCTTGACGTAATGATTGATAATTTTCACAACCTGAGTGAAATATATTTTCTAGGTTTTGTTTTGCAAAATGAGGCAGTAGTACTTCAATGGCCTAGCTCAACATACAGTCCTAACATATTTATTAGTTGTGCATTTAAAATGGAATGTACAATAATTACATGTTATTAGGTAAGATGTACCCAAGTTTTTATTTGAATGTGTATATCTAGGAAATAGTGACTGTAATTTAAGAAGGTACAATCTTCCATCGCTACTAATCCCTGTAGGATTACACCTCAACAATATACTGAGTCCCATATTAGAATTAGCGTTATAGAAAATACATTCAGTAATGGCTTATGGAATATAATGTGTAATAACAAATGTGCTTGCACGTATAATTGCCACTACGGTGTTACCCAACATTTGCTGAAATATGCAAGATCCTAAACCACCATGTCAAAAAATCCAAACCAATTAGATTACATTATTCAGCAAGGCTGTATCCAAACATTTTTTGTTGAACAGTAATATTTCTTATAAACACAACTATCAATTGATAAGATGAACAAGTTTGAAATAATTGTTATATGTTATTTACATTTCAACGAAAACTACACACAAATACCTTTAAAAGTTACTAGAAAATGCAACATTACCAATTAACTTATTATTATTATTATTATTATTATTATTAATGAGATGTGGTGCAATCGGGTATTAAAGACTAAAGCGTACTTTATGTAGAGGTACACCTAAATACAGAAAGATCAAAATGACTTTCTACCCTGCCTCATTAATATATAACACACTTTAAGCATGTGCAGCATTATTAGACTAATATTCTAAATTTATCAGTACATATGATTATACATCACATTGGATTTCTTCTTGCATGATAACAGCAATTCATACTGCCAGACACGAGACAAATCAGTTTTATTTTATTTGTCTTCAAAAGATGCCGGTTTTGAATGTCACTAATAAAAGAAATGTGCAAGAAAAGTGAAAGCGTTAAGTTGGAGATTCTTACTTATCGACATTTCTCAAACCAATTAGTAGAAAAGGCAGAACATACTTAGTATGCCACATCTTTGAAGCAGGATAAGACAATCTTTTGAATATCTTTGTATAAGCACAGCAAAATGTCACCTTTCTTAAATATCGTAGTATGCCTTACTTTTCGTTTACATTCATGATAAAATATCCTATTTTTTAATAACATTTACAATAGTATTAAAGTTTATTTTCTGAGTTATTGGTTTCTTATTTCTTCATATATTAAACTTAGAATCCTTAGTTTTATATTATACACACTTTTGGGTTTTTCACTCGCCATAACTCTGATGATACCATTCTACAAGTACAATTCAACAAACACCATAAATAATATTATTACTAATACATTCTACCTAAAAGCTTGCAAATGGTCAGGTACTACATTTTTTTCATTGTTAAGAGCAGCTCCTGCACTCACTAATTAATAATTCATTAGTGTCCTGCAGCACATGACGTTTCTTACTTTTAGCACTTGTAGATGGGGTTTTTGTAAAAGGGGAAGACACCTCTGATCTAGTTTCCTCTGGGATATTCTACGAATACCAATCTTCTAGAGGACCATCATACAGTAATTCCAAATTCTATAAAAAGAAGAACTTCTAGAAAATTTATATCTTCTTGAGCTTCCACTTTTTCTAATAGGTGCAGAATTGCTGAGAAATGCTAACACACTGAAACACCACCAACTTGGAACATATATCGCATCACTTCCGACACTACGTCACTCTTATTTTTTTTCATGAAAATATTGCGTTCTTAGCTTATTATTTTTTTTATTCACATCAGTCAGTGTGATAGTAGTACTATTTAATAATCTGTACAACAAACAATTCCATATATAGATAAATAGATATTTCATGAAATAGATTCCATTCGGCACTATCCTACATTTATTCGACTTACTGAATTTTACCTGTATAATTCATCTGCAATATTTTTAAAAGAGTCTAGTCTTGCATTCTTGTTTCTGTACAATGATGTACTTACCATGTACAAGTTAGTATGGTGCTCATATAAAGATATCAGATCTTTGGTGCATTTCTTTCAAAGATAAATGGCATATTTATTTTTATAAATGTAGTAGTAGTAAAAGAAAATAAATATCTAGATGGATAATTACTGTGTCTTACATATATACCTTTATACGTAAAACGTATATGTATATATGCATGTGTTTGAGATACACACATACATTAAGTGCCATTGTCGATAATCGAACGCACAGACACCGGTGTTGTAAGACACAGTAATTATTTACTGCTTGATGTTAGTTTTAACTTCCATGTGTTCACACTTTTCATTTTCGTTTTGATTGGTGACGCCACCTAAGGCTCTATTACACGAGATACACTATTAACATACAGGCCTCTGTATAGCAGAACATGCTGTCAGAAGCCATCGCTTTTTTCCGTGTCATCTTTTGGATGTTAGATGTCGCTGTGATACTCTCACTGCATTTAACATGCAAAAATGACATAGGCAGCGATTTAAGTCTTGAAGCTATTGTCGAGAATCTCCACGTACACTGATGACCTCATAGGTCGAAACACCGGTGTCTGTGCGTTCGATTATCGACAATGGCACTTAATGTATGGGTGTATCTCAAACACATGCATATATACATATACGTTTTACGTATAAAGGAATATATGTAAGACACAGTAATTATTTACTGCTTGATGTTAGTTTTAACATCCATGTGTTCATACTTTTCATTTTCGTTTTGATTGGTGACGCCACCTAAGGCTCTATTACACGAGGTACACTATTAACATACAGGCCTCTGTATAGCAGAACATGCTGTCAGAAGTCATCGCTTTTTTCCGTGTCATCTTTTGGGTGTTAGATGTCGCTGTGATACTCTCACTGCATTTAACATGCAAAAATGACATAGGCAGCGATTTAAGTCTTGAAGCTATTGTCGAGAATCTCCACGTACACTGATGAGACCTCATAGGTCGAAACACCGGTGTCTGTGCGTTCGATTATCGACAATGGCACTTAATGTATGTGTGTATTTCAAACACATGCATATATACATATACGTTTTACGTATAAAGGTATATATGTAAGACACAGTAATTATTTACTGCTTGATGTTAGTTTTAACATCCATGTGTTCACACTTTTCATTTTCATCTAGATGGATATTCGTCTCAATACAAAAATACAACAAACAGTAATAATTAATAACAATAATATAACCATATATAAATAATAAAAATAATAGAACATTCACAGAGTTCTCTGACATAACCATAAAATCTGCACAGAATGACCAAACACAATAACCTCATTATCAAAATTCTCTACAAAAGTTAAAAGTTACTAAAAAATTGAAGATAAATTGAAGAAAAATAGAACATGTTCTATTTCATCAATTTCAACTTCTTTAAATTGAACTTGGAAATCACATATATAAACGCTATGGGTAGCTCCTTAAAATCGAACTAGAAATTGAACTTAAAATTGACTAGAAATTGACAGATGTAAAACCCAAATTGCCGTTAATTTTGCATGTACTCCGCCAAGTTCTAGAAATTGAACTTAAAATTGATAGATGTAAAACGAGCTTTAGAAACGAAATGAACTACCTTTCAATTTTGACAGATCAAATTTACGTTTCAAGGCTTACTACTACGATTTTTCTTGAAAATGCTCAATTTAGAAAATAATCATTAATATCTCTAAAACTGTGAGAGATAGGCATAGGGAAACCTATATCTGTATGATGCAAGATATTCATCTACTTACTAGGGCGTGCTCATCTACAGACTGTTCCATTTAAAAAAACCGATTTTTCTTAAATTTAAGATTACATAAATAATCGATAAATTTCGAACACCTTGTATGAGATTTATTAAATATTTAGACATTACTCATAATCTTATACCTTTCCCTGTTTGCAGTAGAAAATGACGTAATTCTATTTAAATACGCCTTAGATATGAGGTTTTAAAAAGTGCATTGAAAAAACAAAAAAATTGACAAAAATCAAAATAATTCAAAAACGGTTAATTATTCACAATATATAACCTAATTAAATGTGTTACAGCACGCTACAAGGAATCTAAAAAAGCAATAAAAAATATAACATTCCATTTAAAAAATCAAAGTTGGCTTTGACTTCCTGTATAAGCAAAAGTGGTTAATGAGTGTAAATATTTTATATTAACAGACCAAGTATCAACATTACGTGCTACAAAATTTCAAAACTGTCCTAAGGCGTTATCATAGAAAAGTTCTAACGAACGGGTTAGGTGAAAAACCCTGTATTATATATTTTGTATCGTAGCGACGCAACATCCGTACCATTGAGGAAAAATACTATGGAGACGCTGTAAAGCATCCTTGCTGTACTCTCAAAACGGTAGCATTGGGCGGGGGTAAGTGTGGGATCAATATGGCTGCCTCACCTAGTCCGGACTTCTCAAAATTACAATCTGTCATCCCACACCTGTCAGGCCTACACTAACATATGAAATGTTATTCCAGACGAATTCTTCTTATCAACGCCGTCTCTGCTGTTGTAGCTACGCAGAGCACAAGAAACCATAATTTCTTTTAATATTTAACTTATTATATAACTCTAATATACGATGCACTTAGCAAACACTCCACTTTTTACCAACACTACCTGTTTGACGTAAGTGTGGTATCAATATGGCGGACCTGTACCCGGTTTGATCACGTGACGTCTCCCTACCTATTCTTTCTCAAAGATCCGTACATACAATATGAATGTGGTTTAAATTTTTTGATGCAGTCCGGTCATTTTAAACGGCCACGACAGTACATTACCCACGAACAAGCTTTAATGCAATCGTATGATAATATTCTCTGCTGAATATTTGGCCAATAGTTGTTTAGAAACAGTAGTATTAATATCTCGTTTTTTTAAAGATACTTCTTATATGACTCAGCTACATAAACTGTAAGATTTTTTTCTATTTTTCTCCGCTTTAATCATGTAGCGGATTATGTATTGTGTGTAGTAAATTTTTTAAAAATGAGATATGTATTATATTTTTGTTTCTAAATAACTATTAGCGAAATATTTAGTAGTCAAATAGACTAACGCACTGGTTAAATTAACTTGACCCTGCGGGCATTTGTGAACAACTTTAAAGTTTATATAACTGCCTCGTAAAATAACGGATAGAACTGCAATGTGTATGTAGATCACAATAAAGCGATAATTATCTCTTAATGTACTCCAGTTATTTATTATTCATTCATTTGCTTTTGAATAGAAAGTAAATTTTCTAATGGCTCTTGGTCTGATTTTAATATGGGACATTTCTAATTATTACTGAAATTATTGTTAGAAGAATGCGCCAAGGAAATACGGTATGTACAGATATTAAAGGATATTACATATTTGGAATGCATCGAGTTAGAATGAACAAACTAAACACCATTGTTACTAATCGTTATGCGAGATAAATACTTACAATTAATAGAGACAGAGAAAGAGAGAGAGAGCAGTTGAGGCATGCAATTAATACTATTAATGAATGAAAACGTGATTCTTTTGCCATGTTCTAATATAACCACAATATAGTCCATAGAATTGTAAAGACGATCTGTTACAAAAGAATTGGAGGATCTTAGGGCATCCACCCTATATTCCAGATTTATTACCTTGTGATTTATATATTTTTCATATTCATTTGAAAACATAACCTTTCAGTCAACAAAATAAATGCTTGAGGTATTTGAATAGTTTATTATTAAGTAATGATTTAAGGACTGTTTTCACGAAGATATTCATCATCTGCCATATTAAAAATTGATTGGACTTGTTTTATTGCATTATGTCATCGTGGAGGTGAAGACAAATTTTCATTTATCTTCACCTCGGTTATTTCGTCTTATGAGTGTTCCTCCCGAGTCAACCTAAACATATAGTTAGAGTAAATTAAACCTGAATACAAATTTAATATTAATTTTACCATTATGTTACAAACGGTATAGTATAGAATAAAACCAATTACATGAAGTGTATATCTTAATCGATCTTAATAAAAAACAATTTAAATTAAAACGTCTGCTGCAATTCAACGTTAAACTTGTCATCGTTTTTGAACGTTACCACTATTGTTCCGTAATTAAATCGGACATATGTGCCCCGTGATGATTCATTGTTATTATTTGGTCTCATGCTTTTTTCAATCTTACATTCACATTTCGTCTTAATGGGGTCAATTTTGTGGTCACATTTGTGTTATGCTATTCGTAGATTTGCGAAAACAAATCAATTCTTTTATTCTTTGGAAAACTGTTACTCCTTTAGAACTGAAATTGTCGACCAGTTTTCTCTTCTATGTATTACTATTTGTGAAACGGTTTTAAGACATTTTGTGCATTCCCATCGAGTTAGCCTTTGTGTTTTTTCTGTTTTTCTTATCGCGACGTGTTTATTACACCCTATTGTTTCAGTATTTGCTTTTGTTGAGAAGTGTATAGATTAGTTTCGCGAAGAAGGACACATTTTTACATATTACGTCTGCAGATCTGTGTATAAACTACATAGCCATTATAAAAACTTGGTTAAAATATAATTATTAATGTATACTATAATCCATGTTTATAAAAAGAATAGAAAATGGAAATATTAAAATTAAAAAAAATATTTTATTATAAATCTTTCTAATTAAACCAAAAAATTAGTAATAATGTAATATTACTTTGTAAAAAGAATAAATTCTGGTTCTTTATATACGGATAAAGTTTGTATTTTTACTTCCTTACATCTAGTAAGAAAGTGTTGTGATGACGAAAATTTTTAACCTCTAGATTTTTGCAATGTCCACGTTTTGAAACCGCCTGATACCGAAAAAGTGTCTTTCTGTGCGTTCGTCTTTCTCTCAGTGTGTTTGACGACGATAGCGACCAAACGGCGAAAGCTACCAATACCAAACTTTATATTTACGAGTATAATCTTCCTTTTGAGATCTTATTAGATTAGTCAGTAGACCAGAAGCAGTAGTTTACCTTAGAGAAAAAATCAAACTTTACTAACATTGCATCAGCTACTAAATTTAGACTAACTTATAACGAATACAAAAGTACTAAAAAGTGATTTTTAGAAAGAATTTATATAAAAGGTTTTTCGAAATCTTACCGGCGGCAGTAAGTCTACCTACCGGAAGTAGATATGCGTTACCGAAAAATAATACAAACATATTTAGAGGTGAAAATGGAACAATTTTTGTATATAAAAAGTTTCAAAATTCGGACCGGAAGTAACACTTATACTCTTATCGAAATGCAGTTTTTTTGTGAATATCTCGCAAATTATGCATTCTATATAGATTTATTATAAGTGCAAAAGTATTTAGAGCTGGATTTGGGACAATTTATATAAAAATGTTAAAATTCGGACCGAAGTAGTACTTCTACGCTGATCAAGTGGCAGTTTTTTGCAAATATCTCGATAATTTACAAATTTATTAAGAACAGACAAGTATTTAAAGCTGGATTTAGAATAATTTTTGTATAAAAAAAAATAAAAATTAAAACCGGAAGTAACACTCTTACTGTTATCGAAAACAGTTTTCTGCAAGCATTTCTCAAATTATGCATTCTAAGAGATTTTTTTAAGAGAATAAATGTACTTTGAGTTGGATTTGGGATAATTCCTGTAAATGATGGTTTGGCTAATATCCAGCCAACGACTTCTTTTATGGGTACTGACGTGAGGATTATCTGTTCATGCCATAAGAATTCTTAACTGATTTTTATCATTAACTAAATATTTAGGTTTCCTTGGTTTTGATTTAGTAATAAATACTGCCAGTTGAAATGAAAGCATCCATTACTCTTCTAAGGGCATCTGTTTTGGGAAATCTTCTCTCAGGGTAACGCTGCTGGTAAACTCTTTAGGCTGATAAATAATTTTTTTGACATTCCTTCAGTACAAAAAGACCGTATTAAAATAAAAAACATAAAGTTGAGAAAATTATATCAGAAAACGACAATAGTTCAGTAATGGTCAGTTTTAAAATAATAACGTCTTATATGTTTTTGGTGCGAAATTTAGTAAGCAATCCAAAAAATAAACCGATATACAGAGTGTTCCATATGAAAAAAATCACTTTTTGAGAAAAATGTGTCATGTAACTTCAATTCAATTTTCTACAAATTCAATTAGTAATTGCAGAAAAAGAAAATATGTTTATATTAAGCCCTTTTATTATGAAGAACTCTACAAAAAATTGTGTCCATCTAATGCGTCGTTTTCTATACTATCTTATAACTTTTTGACTAAGAATTATACAAGAAACACAGCAATGTATCAGGTAACCAAATAAGTTCATGTGGTTTTTGTATACAGCAGAGTGCCATGAATATTCTTTAAGTTGTTGATCGATAGCACTTGTCTGTTATCTGTCATCCACTTTAGTATCAATCCTTCTGTCATTTAATACATACACATTTCGTGACAATTATTTAATTATTAATTTGAATAGTTGAAAATGGAAACGAATAAAACTTTAATTCGAGGTTGTTTACTCTATGAGTACAAACTTGGTACTAAAGCTGCAGTGGCGGCGCGAAAAATATGTACCGCATTCGGAGATGATGTCGTAAGTGATCGAACAGCACAGAAGCGGTTCAAGAAATTTTTTTCGGTGGATTTCAATTTAGCCGATGAAGCACGCTCTGGAAGACCGAAGATCATTAACGAGGATCTTCAACAGGTTGTGGAGGCTAATTCCAGTACAACGTGCCTAGAGCTTGCAGAAAGGTTCAATGTGAGTGACGAAACCATTCGTTTGCATCTTCATCAGCTAGGAAAGACGTGGAAGTTGAGCAAATGGGTTCCACATGAATTGTCAAATGATAACAAATTAAGTCGTCTTACCATTTGTTCGGCAAATATTTCACGCAACGATAATGAACCATTTCTTGATCGGTTGTTAACCTGCGACGAAAAATGGATATTATACTCAAATTCTAAGCGTTCGTATCATTGGTTGTCGCCTACTGATGCAATACCTCACACTCCCAAGGCTTCCTTGCACCCAAACAAGATTTTATTGTGTGTTTGGTGGACAGCAAATGGAATAGTCCATTATGAGTTTTTGGAAAAGGGCCAAACCATCACTGCGAACTTGTATTGTGAACAACTTCAGCGAGTACAAGCAGCACTCATCCAAAAACAGCCTTCTTTAATCAATCGAAAGAAAGTGATATTCTTACAAGATAACGCCAAACCGCATACTGCAAAAGTGACCCGGGAAAAAATTTGTGAACTTGGCTGGGAAATATTGCCACACCCTCCATATTCCCCTGACATTTCGCCAAGTGATTACCATCTTTTTTTGTCTCTTGCCAACTGTATGAGACATAGGCAGTTTAAAACTCGAGTTAATGTAATAGACGCAGTCCGTCAATTTTTTGATTCAAAATCCGTAGAGTTCTACAATACCGGCATAAAAAAATTCGTGTCACGTTGGCAAAAGGTCATTGAGTGTGATGGTAATTACTTTGATGAATAATATTGTACTATTGTTTCTTAATAAATATTTATATTTTACCATAAAAAACCGCATGAACTTATTTGGTTACCTGATAATAATATATAAGCTGTTCTATTTAAAAAAAACTATAACTATTATCAGCCACCAAGTTATGAAACACTATGTTTAATACAAAATAATTTTAAATCGTGCCTCTAATAAGTGGCTATCATTGGATGAAAACCGCATCGAAATATTGTAATGGTTTACCATTTACTATGTCTAGGCAACAATATGGTTGATAAATAAATTAGAGGAATTTAATTTAAAGTGTTTTTTTTATATAGCAGAATTTTTATATTAATAAAATATTTAAAGTATACCAAATGTATAAAGAGATTAATGTCATCAAATGTGTAGTTTATTCTGTTTTCTTCATGCATTTGCATAGATAGTTGTGGCAGGATACTTTGATGTTTAGTTTTCTTCATCCTGAAAGTAAAGATTTAAATATTACTTGATTTGTTTGTATATGTAAAATAATGTTTGTGAAAACTTGTTTAATTAACAAAGTATATGAGAATAGTAATAAGTAATGAAATTTAAAAATATAAATGCAATAAAATAATGAATAGCTAACGCGCCAAAATTCAAATTTTGGAAGTGTCAGATTTTGACATTTATAAAAACTTACTACTATAAATGGGTAGTAATAGGTAGAAGTGGAGAAAATAAACTAAAATATTCAATTGAGATTTTATATAGTAAGATTGGGAAATTCTAAATAGGTATTTAAAACATTCAAAAATAATATAGAAACTTTGTTGAATAAATAAACTGTGTGGAACAATATAATTGGTAAATGAAAATTAATTTATAATCGTCAAGGAAATGGGAAATGAAAAAAATAACAATTCTAATTTTTTCGGGAAAACGCGAACGTGTTTCTCGAGAAGAGAAAGAATTTTATCATTAAATACAGTTAATGTTCATAATTTTCGCTTCAAAGAGTAATAGAAGTGTTTAATAATTAACGGAGAAGATAGTGAGATTTTATTTCAGGAAAATCGTTAATAAATAGAAATTTTCCATTAATATTACTGGTGGATAACATAAAGGAAGGAGGAAAGGATAAATATTTAGAACATATAGTAAAGAGAAGAGTGATTAATTTCGAACTTACCTTATAAGCGGATATTTAAGAAGTATTTCCAATACAGCTATAACCATCCCGTCAGAATCGATTAGGAGTTCCTGCATATGAATCATCGGACCAGTTGAATTGAAGAATTAATATACGAGTGAGAATTTATGGTGCACAAGTTTGTCAATCCAGAAGTATAATAATCCGAGGCTAATAGTATTATAAACCGTCCCAGTTCGAGCATTCCAGGAACGTGAAAGTCCAGAGAACATCAAGATAGTGTGTGTTTATTACAGGTGTACAAGAGTGCCAAGATTTCATCCAGGTACGACAGGAAATTGTATTATAAACCGTCCCAGTTCGAGTGTACAAGAGTGCCAAGATTTCATCCAGGTACGACAGGAAATCGTATTATAAACCGTCCCAGTTCGAGCATTCCAAAATGTATACGAGAGTGCAGAGATTTCATCCAGGTACGACAGGATAACTGTTCGAGGTCCGAAGAATCCAGTTTGTTACGCTAGAAGGAAACACATTGAAGAATAAGAAAGAAATTTTATAATAATTATATCAGGTCGTATAAACATTGAAATTAATTTCGGAGTTAAAGTAATATTTATTGCATAATTTCTGAAGAGAAATTATAAATCGTTGTAATAATCGTGTGAATTATTGTATTTCATCTTTATTTATAGTAAATCTAATTCTTTACTTTCTGATATAAAATCATAATCTCAAATAAGAATTTGTTTGGAAAGCAAAAGGCTTTTGTATAATCAAACTACATAATTGAATGACAAAATTTAGTTTTACCCGAAATATTAAGGTTCTGCATATAAATACTTTATTAAAATTCTATAAAGAATAGAAACAAACAGGTTTCAAATATTGAATTAAATAATAGTAAAGGTTAATACTTACGTTATTGCATTTATAACCATTGTAGTCAAGTGACAATCTCGTATTAAATTCTTCTCATATTGTTGATTAGACGTGTTGTGGAAAAATTTCCATATGTATATTTTGATAATTGTTTATAAAATTTCTATAATCACCTCTATATAATTTCAACGAATTAAACAAATCTATACTGATATTTTCTTTTATTTGGCATAGTAAAATAAGTGATTAGTTTGAGTGGAGTGGGAAAAGAAACAGAAACGCTTATACATTAACCTAAAAGGAGAAAATATTTATGTCAGTAATTGTAAATGATATAAATTGCTATTGAAATACATACCTTGTTATAGTTGTGCTAAAAATTGATATAATTAATCCTAATAGGTACTTGCACAATTACACATAGTTTTTGTATTATTTAATAATTGATATAAATTATTAATTTTGAAGATCGGTAATAAAGCTATCATATAAGGTTACTGAACACATTAAAATATAGGTAACTGCTTTAATTATATAAGCCACTGAAAGTTAGCAACCCATATAGCACATTAATAGTTGCTTAAACATACAGATTACTGATAGTCAGCAACTCAATTAGTACAAAATCTTTGCTTATTAATTTGTAAATATTTTGAAAGTATAATATCTGAGCTAGTTTTTGGGATAAAATTATATAAAAGGTTTTAAAGTTAATTTATTTATCTGAATGTCATGATACTTTATATTAATTAAGAGTATTGTCACAATATCTTTTCATAGAGTCACAATCTGCCTTCCCCGCCGAGATGACTCACTCTGTATATATTTTTTTGTGGTTGCCCTGTAATTAGATTGTAAAATCTGTTGGGCTAAATAAAAGAAAGTAGAAAAGATGGGATGTGTGCATCACACGACTTTCTTAGACATGTGTGTCTTCCCAAATGTATACAGAAAAGTTCTTCCAAATTGAGTTTTAGGTTATGTATCTTCTTAATAAAATAAACCTCTGAGTAAGAGTGTATATTTATCATTATACATATATTCATGAAGAAAATACCATACATACTAATCAGATCATTAGATTATGATCAGTCAATGGCGGATGTGAATATACCGCCTGTGGCTTTACTTTTTGTCAAGAGTGTACACCCTGCCCTCTTCTATTCTCCTTACATAATAGGAGTAGATATATTTCTGGGACAGCTTGCTTGTCTGACAATACTAGCGCGTATTATGAAATATATTAAGCTTATAACGTGTAAACACATGGGTACATCAAACGATGACATGTTTTGATAAGAAATAAAATGATAATAAAATTTTGGTTTGAGTTAATTTATTTTTGATCGTCACATGACAGAACTACTCATCTATGCATTTGGCCAAATTCTGCGATGCCGGAAAAAATCCATGTTGACTACCAAGCAATCAGTGAAAGATATTTTTAGAAGACAGGCTCGCGCATTTATAATATCTGCAAAATATATTTGGTAGTTCCGGTGATTCGATATTCTCATTATTGGTATTGTAAATCAATTAGTAGTCCATGACTACCATGCTTGCGTTTATTTCTTTAATATTTTGTAAACTATCTAGATAAAAATAGCTAGGTATTGATCACACGGATCTCTGAAATGTTTCACGATTATTTGTGGTTTCATTGCGTACATTTTGAAATAATAATAAGAAGTTCATACATTATTTGGCAAAGCTGTTTTCACATAATGTATGTGGTATTGTATTTGCAGTCGATGCTATATAAATATATTTTTTTTGTATTTACGTACACATATATTTTGAAGAATAATTAAACGATATTCAATAACCAAGCAATGTGCATTAAAGATTGTCCAAAAGTAACGTAAAATTACATTTGCAAAATACGTACTTTTCCATATTCTTAACGGCAAGTTATCGGTAGTCGATCTATGTACATATTTTAATTTAGAATATTACAACAATTTAATTCCTAGTCTTTAGTCAAAAAATGAGGGGTGGACACCACACGGCTTTTATACATTTTTGCCTTCAAATTATACAAAAGTTGGTCTAAATGAAGTTTTAAATACTTTTATCATCATAAAAAAATAAACCTGTGAGTAAATGTGTTACGAATTTTCAAATTTCTTTTGTACAAAAATTATCCAAAATCAAGCTATAAATACTTTTGTAATTAATCTATATAGAATGCATAATTCACTAAATTCTCCTTAATATTAGCTGCCGGCTTACCTTTACAAATGACGTGAGAAAATACGGGATAGAGATAGGACCGTGCAACGGGTGACGTTTCTCGAAATTGTGCAACGCCCTGTATAGGTAGCGCGTTCGGACCGATCGTCGCGTGAAGAGGAATGTCCGAGCTAATTACGGTTAAAATTTCGGCTTTATAGCTCTGTCCGATGGCCGGATATTTACGGACAAATTTAAACGTTGCGTTTTCGACGTTGCCCCATTTTCTGAAGGTATCTCTTAATAAACGATTATATACGACGTACAGGGAGAAGTACGGTTAAAAAGCCCGCAGTTTCTGCTTTTCAACGCGCGCAAATACATATTTTAAGGTAGCGGGACGCGTGAGACATTAAAATATACGTGTGACCGTGTTCCGTCGAATTTTTCAAAACACGCGAAATTTATCCATGACGTGCCTAAAGAATGTACATTTTACGTAAATAAAAACGAGGACTAAACACATAATTGACTTTTCGCAAATCTGACAGCTCCAACGTGAAATTTTGCACGTTTGACTTTTAAGCCTTCAATTCCAAATTTTGAAGGTTCTGACGGCCCAACAAGGTACATAATCGTAAAGTCAGACATTTCTGTACCGATCGCATGTCTATTGCGACTTCATCGACGTACGATATCGATAGTGCGTGTAAATTAAATTCCTCATGCAGACGGACATCGTAGAAAAATGGCTGAAATACGTCACAAATGAATGTACACAATAAATCAAGTGAAATGCTCATAATATATTATGTACACACATATACATTCATGTGCACTGCCCGTAAATATATTATATATTGGTAGCTTGACTTAACATTTTTACATACAGGCTGATATCTTTTAATTACTATAAATTTGAATTTTTAAATACGATCATTCCAGAACGGGGAAAAGGATTGCTTTTAATTATTAACGTCAGATGAGATTCAAGGCAAATAAACACACAAAATATAGGACAAGGACAAGGCACTAAATTAATTATTTGAACGCAATTAAAACGTTTTTTTTTAATATTCTTTTGAAGATTACACGTCTATTTTCTCTGAAATTTTAAAAAAAATTGCAAATTTCAACATAGAGTCAAGCCTACATATAAATATGGCAATTGAACAAACTATTTACATGAGGTCGATAGCCCGATGCACAAGATTGACGGCTTCTTAATACAATGACTTTGCTGGGTCCGGTTCGAACCCAGGCCGGGGCAAAACATTTTTTTTTTCGAATGAGATATTGTGTATTTATTTCGAATATTTTACCGGCAATTTATAAGACATGACGCCGGACTGCTCGACATAATTTTCCCGGTCGATGAAATAACCATTCACATATACAGCATGATTTTTTCTTAATTATTATAAATTCCATTTAAAATACAATAATTCTAAAACGGGTATGCCGTTTTCTTAAGGGAAAAAATAATGCTTTTAACATTTATGTGCCCTACGAAATAATTTTATTTAAATAATTACGCACTGCGGAGTGGGTGGAGCCAAATCAACTTTTTCTTCTGATTAAGGTAAAACTCGGTACTCGGGGGCTCTTGGTGCCGGTGATCTCAAGCCGAATGTCAAAATTTCAAAAAAAAAAAATGGTGCATCTAATATGGCGGAAGAGTTTTTTGAAAATTGACGTATAAATGTGAAATTTTAGATACGGGGGTGTCTTAGGTCGCCGATCACGAATCGAAAGTGAAAATGTCAAAAAAAACAAAATGGCCGAAGTTTTTTGAAAATTGACGTATGAATGTGAAATTTTAGATACGGGGGTGTCTTAGGTCGCCGATCACGAATCCAAAGTCAAAATGTCAAAAAAAACCAAAATGGCGGAAGTTTTTTGAAAATTGACGTATGAATGTGAAATTTTAGGTACGGGGGTGTCTTAGCTCGCCAATCACAAATCGAAAGTCAAAATGTAAAAAAAAAACAAAATGGCCAAAGTTATTTCAAAATTGACGTATGAATGTGAAATTTTAGATACGGGGGTTTTGGGGGTCGCCGATCATGATTCCAAAGTCAAAATGTCAAAAAAATCAAAATGGCTGACCAGTTTTTTGAAAATTGACGTATGAATGTGAAATTTTAGATACGGGGGTGTGTTAGGTCGCCGATCACGAATCTAAAGTCAAAATGTCAAAAAAATACAAAATGGCGGACGAGTTTTTTGAAAATTAACGTATGAATGTGAAATTTTAGATACGGGGGTTTTGGGGGTCGCCGATCATGATTCCAAAGTCAAAATATCAAAAAAATCAAAATGGCGGACCAGTTTTTTTAAAATTGACGTATGAATGTGAAATTTTAGATACGGGCGTTTATGGGGTCGCCGATCACAAATCCAAAGTCGAAATGTCAAAAAACATAATGGCGGATTCAATATGGCGGAAAGGTTCTTCAAAATGTCGTTAATCTTGGTGTAAAGTGCTTGGACCTGAGCACATCCTTCCTTCGTAAACTTTAACATGATTTATGTTTACCATTAAATTATCCTTCTCGCTCTTCAGTGTTCAGTGTAACGGTTTGTGTAAGAAGGAAAGAAAGTTCTAAGTAATATTACGATTGGCATAACAAAATTCTAACTAACTAAATAACATTCTAAGAGGCGTCATGACAGTGATTGCCTTTTACAGGAAAACGAAAAGGGCGATTCAAACTAGAGGAGATTCACGGGCCGCTGTAAGCGGACGCAAAGTTGAAGCTGGCATGTTCACGTTAGGAGCTTATGCAGACACTGTATAAATTACTCTTGACTAAACTGGGCTTGGATAAATAGTGTGTTTGTTCAGTTAATGTGTAGTTAAATTTTACATTAATAATTATATTTATTATTGGCACTCTGATTCCTCCAGAATATAACATTTTGTCAGTCAAAATTATGTATACCAATTTGGAGGCAAGGTTTTCTCAATCAACTTTCTTTGAGTTAAGAAATTTGTACAATCAGTAAAATATAATGTTTTTAGTAAACAGTTGATATATGATTTTTCAGTAAATGTTTCTGGCCTTATTCATCCTATACAAATTTGTGCAAGTTAAATTGTCTCAAATATGACATGTGAAAGTGCCGTCATAAACTGGATTACTGATCATAGCTTAAGAATATGATCGATAATCCAGTTTATGACGGCAGATGAAGTGTTTTCTTTTTCAACAAACTGTTCCCACTTTTATAATTTTTTACATGTCACATGTTTCACATATTTGTAGGTAACTGTTAATTTCACATCGATGTACGTTGTATTAGTTTTTTTTATTTTTACTATATTGTTGTATTTGTCAATAGCAGTAAGTAATCAATAAATTTCTATCAGTATCACTGCAGTTTGTTGTACTTTGCTATTTATTCCATAATATAAATTTTAAATATGTGCTATTTACACAAAAATTTCCAGATGTATTCACAAAATAAATGTCTACAGATTATTTACTAAAATATTAAAATTGCTTATGAAATCTATGTACTTCTGTAGGACACTTCGTGTGCTGAAGTTTAAGTTTCTTATTGTTGGTAATGGCCAGATGGATACTCTTTAATTTTCAATTTTCAAAATATGAAACAGTTAATTTATGCATTTCTTATTGTTTAATTTTTTTAATTTTAACATGTCCAATAGGTTCAGGCTCATTTTTGCAAATCATTTTTTTTGGACATCATTAGATTTTTATTATGGATAAAAGTAACAACACGAACACAATAAAATCAACCTATTTTGCCTTTTTTATTTACATAATGACGGATCCAACATCCGAAAAGGTTCTTCAGAAACTTTCAGTATCCCTCAAATTGTTTCCCCTATCACTATTATTCCATAATAGAAATTTTAAATATGTGCTAAATGTCGACAGATTATTTACTAAAATTAAATGTCTAATTATATAGAATATAAACTAAAACAAAAAAAAGTGCAAAAAGCACAAAAAACAAATTCAAATGTAGAAAATGGCGCAAACATGAGAAAGATATTGACTAATTTAAAAAAAAATCCCTATACAAACGTTTTGGACACATGCGTAGTTTCGATATAGTAAATGACACGATCAAGCTACGAACTAGAAACGACGGTTCAATGCTACTACAAATATACATTGGCCGCAACAACTTCAAAATAACGAAAGTAAACTAACTAATTAATGTTTTAGAATATATAGCTTCCGCTACAAAAATACCATTAAATGAAAGCCGGTTACAAAATGAATATTATAAAAAATGTTATTGTATGTTACTTTCTTACACCGACATTTTATTTAATGCATAGTTATTCTGTGTAGTAGGCAGGCATTGTTGACAATTTTACATTATTTTGATGACAATTATAACAAACGTCAAAATAAAATTAAGAACATGTCAAAAGGTGAATGCAGTTGTCTGTTGTGTTTATTGGAAAACGTATTTTGAGTTTACAAGTATGTATTTCTGTAATTTACTTCACACGTTTTGTTTACTTTTGTGCTGAAAGGAGAGATGTTATTTTCCATACAACAGAATCAAACATTTTTAATCACGTCTAATAATACTTTTTTCACTTAGTCCAATTTAAATAATTTATTATAACCAACATGTTCCTTAACATGTTAGGTTACAATCATATAATTATTCATACTCAATAACACATATAGTGCACGTAATAAATAAATAATAAAATAAATTAAATCTACATTCCATAAATATTTATAAAGGAATCTCCATTCGCTCATAAACAAAAGCAACACAACCAACAACTGCAATAATTTTCTATATGGTTATGTCGCTTTGGCAACCAACATGCGCCAGTAGTTTAAAATGGCGTGAAATTTGAGATGTTGCATAAGTTTATTTGTTAAACATGATATTTGTCATAATTACCTTTTGATGTTCATTATAATTGTCTTTCAAACCCTCTTTATTTATCAAAAATGCTTGCCCATTATACAGAGTAGCCAAGTATTAAATAAAATGTATGTATAGAAAGAGTAGGTATATTTGTAACTGGTTTTCATGTAATAATATTCACTAGCGGAATCTACTTGGGGTTTCTAGGTTCGCTGATGAAGAATCTGAAGTTTATATTTAAAAATAAAATGGCGTGTCCAATATAGCGTAATGGTTCTTCGAAAACGTATTGGATCCGCGTGGAATTCAATATTTGGGATTCTTATTGTCGCTGATAACGAATTGGAAGTCGAAATATCAAAAAAAAGTGGGGCGACCAACATGGTTGAAATGTGCGAAACATAATTAGATCTTTCTCAAATTTATTACTTGAGGGTTTTTGGGGTCCCTGTTGACGCTTCCGAAGTCAATCTTTCAAAATGCCAAATGACGAGTGCAATTTGACGGTTCTTACTTGGCCCCTTTTGAGTCTTTGATGAAATTGAATTTTCGGTTCATTTTTATTATTATTGTTTATGTCTATCTTAAATTGTTTTTGAGTTATTACCATTCTTTTTGATTTTTTCTTAAAAACTGTAGACTTTGAAACAGTCGTCAAACTTTTCTATTGTCGCATCAGAAGCGTATTGCAGACTGTAAATGGTGCTGTCTTTGAGCACATTATTTCTTCGGATACCTTAAAATGACTTTTATGTTAAACATTAAATTATCTTTCTTATTCGTATACCGGTCTGTGTTAAAAACAGTTTGAGAAGAATTCTGAGTAATATATACGATTGACCTTACAAAATATAATGGCATAATGTATATACAGGGATGTGTCAAAAGTTTATAAAAACGGAAATTCTAACAACGGTCCTGACAGTGATCAGGTTTTACTGAAAGCTGTAAAAAGGCTGTAAGCAGACGCGCAAAAGGCTATTCAAGCATGAAGAGATTGAAAAATAGCTATTGCGAAGTAATATCGTACGTATTCACAAGAGATTGTTTAATTATCATTGATGAAAATGAAAGGTGCTTCAATAGGGCTTAAATTTTAAGCTTGGGCTTTTTACTTTTATTATTATTTTGTGCTGCTCTTTTATTAACGATAGTGGACTTCGAAAAGGTAGTAAGAAAGTAATATACTTTATAAATTAAATTTACCTTACCCATTCACATACATATGTTTGCGAGCTATACGTATGTTTGAAGTTCATCAGCATTCATTAGCATTCTATAATAATGTTTGAAAGCGACGCCCATTTATCAAACAAAATTTGTTATAAACATGTTAAACACTATGCAGATACTATGTATATTTGAGCATGTCAATTAAAATGACGAGCCCGCGATAGCGGGCGAGTAGTATATTCTTTCTATCGTCAGAGAGAGAACAGTACGAATAATAATATAATTCAGTGAAAATTTAAAAGTTCTTCAATACAAGTCCTTCATTTTCAATTGACGTGCGAACTAATGTGACAGACGAATATTTCAAATCTGCTGACCAAAATTTCATAATGAAAGCGCTGTTCCACTTCAAATAATTTGGGTGATATATCTTTGTCAAATTGATTATTAGGTTCTTTTTTATTAATATTGTGCATGCCTATCTTAAATTGTTTCCGAGCAATTGACATACTTTTTGTTAATATACTACATTTTCCACTGTTCTTTCAATAGCGTATTATCCCGATTGTCTCAATGAAAATGATGCACTTATTGAGCATATTGTTTCTCGCTCTTCAGTGTCTAACAGTTTGTGTAAAAAGAAATTCTAGAAGAATTCTAAATGAAGTATACAATTCGCTTTACAAAATATATGTATATACAGGGTGCGCCAAAAGTCTATAAAATCGTACATTCTAAAAACCACCATGAGAGTGATCGCGTTTTACAGGAAACTGTAAAAGAGTTGTAAGCGGACGCGAAAATGGCGAATTCAAGCTCGAAAAGATTGAAGCATTAGCTCACAAACATTCAACACAATATGTATTGCAATATATAATAATTGGCCCAATGATAATAGTATATAGGTAAGAAATTAATACATTCGATTCCTTATTTTTGTTTATAAATACTGTCTACTCATTTTTAGCAATTATCATTACATGACTGGAATCATTTCGTCCATGAATTAAGTTGTAAAAATACTTCAAAATATTATAAGATATTGTAAATAGAAAAAAGAAACTAAAATATATTCCTACCAGATTAAACAAGCACTTAATCATGTTGTTACTGTGCCAGGCAAATTGAGAAGTAATATCATACGTATTCAAAAAAGATTGTTTAATTATCATTGATGAAAATGTACCTCCCGCGACATCGTCAATTACAATAATTCAAAATAGAAATTCTATAAGGATGTTTTACAGTATTTTCGAATATAACACTAAGTAATCAATATTACCATAATACATATATTACATCTATATATTCCTTAAATTGTAGGTGTACAATGCAAAAGAAAATTATTGTGTAGAGTGTGAACAAGGCTTTACCAACATTATTAAACATTATACATAACTGACAGTTGTAATACAATTTACCACAAAGAAACACTGCAAATTATAAAAGTATAAGAATGGGAATCATTATAAAAAATGCCAATGAAATAAATATTATTTGTTACAGAACAATGATTACATAAACTATCAATTTGTAATAATGAATTATTTAAAAGTATACATTCGCGTCAATAAAACATCTAATAAAGCTATCTCCGATGTTTTTTTAAAATTTCTAATGAAATTTCATTTAAACCAAAAAGACCAATGGAATCGACATATGTGACTGAAACACTATTATCAAAAACTATCAAACCACATTTTCCAACTGATACAAAAAACACAGATTTCGAGATTATTCTAATTTTATACCCACAAACAAATTTCAAACTATAGATAAATTAGGCAAAAGTGAAATAAATCATCGGCCAATCAAGGCACAAAAACCAACAATAGTAGAAAAATTCAAAATAGAGTAAAAAATACCGACTGTGAAGGCACAGGAAAAGTATGTGAAAAATAACTTTAAACGATAAAATACATCTTATTTCATGGCCAGCCATTTAACATTTTAAATTTAAAAACTGCTATTACCACTAAATCTATTATTAATCATTTCATCTGATAAGCATTCTGAACAAAATATTGCATAGTTGTAAACTATATACCGGGATGTATAAAAACAACTAAGCAAACATATTTTTATCCTAAACATCTAAAACACAATTATATTTACTTATTCGCTATATATCGGAATGACATGGTGTTTCAAAAACTGAATCGCAATAAAGACAAAATCCGCAATAAATTTCGAAGAATAAGGGAGAGCGGTACCTCAACTGTAAGCGGAATAAGAGGCGGCAGCGGGCCTTCTAGGCCTGCCGTATTAGCTTTCTCCTTAATATTAGCTGCCGGCTTACCTTTACAAATGACGTGAGAAAATACGGGATAGAGATAGGAACGTGCAACGGGTGACGTTTCTCGAAATTGTGCAACGCCCTGTATAGGTGGCGCGTTCGGACCGATCGTCGCGTGAAGAGGAATGTCCGAGCTAATTACGGTTAAAATTTCGGCTTTATAGCTCTGTCCGATGGCCGGATATTTACGGACAAATTTAAACGTTGCGTTTTCGACGTTGCCCCATTTTCTGAAGGTATCTCTTAAGAAACGATTGTATACGACGTACAGGGAAAAGTACGGTTAAAAAGCCCGCAGTTTCTGCTTTTCAACGCGCTCAAATGCATATTTTAAGGTCGAGGGACGCGTGAGCAATTACAATATACGTTCCGTCGAATTTTTCAAAACACGCGAAATTAAGCCATGACGTGCCTAAAGAATGTACATTTTACGTAAATAAAAACGAGGACTAAACACATAATTGACTTTTCGGTCAAATCTGACAGCTCCAACGAGAAATTTTGCACGTTTGACTTTTAAGCCTTATATTCCGAATTTAGAAGGTTTTGACGGCCCAACAAGATTCATAATAGTAAGTACAGATATTTCTAGACCATTCCCATTCCTATTGCGACTTCATCGACGTACGATATCGATAGTGCGTGTAAATTAAATTCCTCATGCAGACGGACATCGTAGAAAAATGGCCGAAATACGCCAGAAATACATGTACACAATAAATCAAGTGCAATGCTCATAACATGAAATGTACACACATATACATTCATGTGCACTGCCCGTAAATATATTATATATCGGTAGCTTGACTTAACATTTTTACATACAGGCTGATATCTTTTAATTACTATAAATTTGAATTTTAAAATACCATAATTCCAGAACGCGTATGCCCAGTTTCCTTAATGTAATTATTAACGTCAGAATAGGTTCATGGCATATAAACACACATAATATATTTAGTTTTAGGACACGGACAAGGCACTAAATTAATTATCTGGACACAATTGAAACGTTTTTTTATAACCTTTTAAAGATTACATGTCTATTTTCTCTGAGATTTAAAAAAAAAATTGCAGATTTCAACATAGAGTCAAGCTTACATATAAATATGGCAGTTGAACAAACTATTTACATTAGGTCGATAGCCCAATGGCAAAATTGACGCCTACTTAATACAAGGACTTTGTCGGGTCGGGTTCGAACCCAGGCCGGGGCAAAACATTTTTTTTTCGAATGCGATATTGTGTATTTATTTCGTGTATTTTACCGGCAATTTATAAGACAAGACGCCGGACTGCTCGACATAATTTTCCCGGTCGATGATATAATCATTCATACATACAGCATGATTTTTTCTTAATTATTATAAATTCCATTTAAAATACAATAATTCTAAAACGGGTATGCCTTTTTCTTAAGGGAAAAAATAATGCTTTTAACATTTATGTGCCCCTACGAAATAATTATTTAAATAATTACGCACTGCGGAGTGGGTGGAGCCAAATCAACTTTTTCTTCTGATTAAGGTAAAACTCGGTACTCGGGGGCTCTTGGTGTCGGTGATCTCAAGCCCAATGTCAAAATTTCAAAAAAAAAAATGGTGCATCTAATATGGCGGAAGAGTTTTTTGAAAATTGACGTATGAATGTGAAATTTTTGATACGGGGGTGTCTTAGGTCGCCGATCACGAATCGAAAGTCAAAATGTCAAAAAAAAAACAAAATGGCCGAAGTTTTTTTGAAAATTGACGTATGAATGTGAAATTTTAGATACGGGGGTGTCTTAGGTCGCCGATCACGAATCGAAAGTTAAAATGTCAAAAAAAAAATGGCCGAAGTTTTTTGAAAATTGACGTATGAATGTGAAATTTTAGATACGGGGGTGTCTTAGGTCGCCGATCACGAATCCAAAGTCAAAATGTCAAAAAAAAACAAAATGGCGGAAGTCTTTTGAAAATTGACGTATGAATGTGAAATTTTAGGTACGGGGGTGTCTTAGGTCGCCGATCACGAATCGAAAGTCAAAATGTCAAAAAAAACAAAATGGCCGAAGTTTTTTTGAAAATTGACGTATGAATGTGAAATTTTAGATACGAGGGTGTCTTAGATCGCCGATCACGAATCCAAAGTCAAAATGTCAAAAAAAAACAAAATGGCGGAAGTTTTTTGAAAATTGACGTATGAATGTGAAATTTTAGGTACGGGGGTGTCTTAGGTCGCCGATTACAAATCGAAAGTAAAAATGTCAAAAAAAAACAAAATGGCGGAAGTTCTTTGAAAATTGACGTATGAATGTGAAATTTTAGGTACGGGGGTGTCTTAGGTCGCCGATCACAAATCGAAAGTCAAAATGTCAAAAAAAAACAAAATGGCGGAAGTTTTTTGAAAATTGACGTATGAATGTGAAATTTTAGGTACGGGGGTGTCTTAGGTCGCCGATCACAAATCGAAAGTCAAAATGTCAACAAAAAAAAACAAAATGGCGGAAGTTTTTTGAAAATTGACGTATGAATGAGAAATTTTAGGTACGGGGGTGTCTTAGGTCGCCGATCACAAATCGAAAGTCAAAATGTCAAAAAAAAACCAAATTGCCGAAGTTTTTTGAAAATTGACGTATGAATGTGAAATTTTAGATACGTGGGTGTCTTTGGTCACCGATCACTAATCCAAAATAAAAATGTCAAAAAAAACAAAATGGCGGAAGAATTTTTTGAAAATTGACGTACGAACGTGAAATTTTGGATACGGGGGTGCCTTAGGACGCCGATTACGAATCCAAAGTCAAAATGTCAAAAAAAAACAAAATGGCGCAAGAATTTTTTGAAAATTGACGTATGAATGTGAAATTTTAGATACGGGAGTGTCTTAGGTCGCCGATCACGAATCCATAGTACAAATGTCAAAAAAAACAAAATGGCGGAAGAGTTTTTTGAAGATTGACGTACGAACGTGAAATTTTAGATGCTGGGGTGGTTCAGGTCGCCGATCACAAATCCATAGTCAAAATGTCAAAAAAAACTTGATGGCGGATCTAATATGGCAGAAATATTCTTCAAAATGTCTTTAATCTTGGTGAAATCTAGCAAATGGCATTTTCAGGTCGCTGATCACGAATCCGAAATAAAAATTTTAAAAAACAATGTTGCGGAAAGGTTCTTCGAAAAGTGCTTGGATCTGAGCACATCCTTCCTTCGTAAACTTTAACATGATTTATGTTTAACATTGTGTTCAGTGTGACGGTTTGTGTAAAAAGGAAAGGAAAGTTCTAAATAATATATACGATTGGCATAACAAAATTTATATGTGTACAGGGGTGCGTCAAAAGTCGGACATTCTCTCTCTCTCTCTCCAAATGGCATGTCTATGTATAATATTTGACAGGTAAAATTTTGCAATATCTCAAATTTAATGCCCTTAAATTATTGGCGCATGTTTCATTAAAGTTGACATAATATTTGAATGTAACCTTCAACATTAAAATGCCCTAGCAACTACAACGGCAAATTTAAACGTATTTTTAATTATTTATATTATTGCACTGTATTAGTTGATTAAGTTCAATTGCGGGCCGGTTTTCCCAATGCAGATCAGCGTACTCATTAAATAAAATACGGGATAATACGTTTTTGCAAAAACCTGTTGGCGCTAATAATTGATTAAGAACTTTATTAAATGAAGATACTTTAACCGGTGTTTTTCCAAACCTGATAAATATTAAACAGTAATTAGGGTTACTTACACATGCGCATAACCTAGAAGATTTGGATTTTTATTAGTATTGACTGCGATTATATTTTCTTATGCATTTGTAATTAATAATTATTTTTATTAGTGATTTAGTAATTGTGTTGCTCCTTCTATACATGAAATTAACAGTATAATTAAAAATGAAAACGTAATATTGAATATGTGCAACTTTTAGCTTACTACGGAAATACTTGTGTTTTGAAAGCTTTTTAATTCTGTTACATTTCTGGGACTTTATCTCAGTTGCGAAAAATTCTAAATATTTGTGAAAATTTATGCCTGCGCTTCCTCTTTTCTTCTTTGTAATTGCTTTTAACAGCACCTTATTAAAACTTCATTTTAGACTCAATCTGTATGTCATTAACATATTAAACTACATTTAGTTTGTTGTTTGAAGTTCATCAGCATTTATTAGCATTATATAAAAATGTTTGAAAGCGACGCCCATTTATCAAACAAAATTTGTTATAAACATTTTAAATACAATACAGATACTACGTATACTTGAGCATGTCAATTAAAATAACGAGCCCGCGATCGCGGGCGAGTAGTATACATAATATCCATTCTATCACTAGAGAAATAACCGTACCAATAGTAATGTAATTCAGTGTAAATTTAAAATGATCTTTAATACAAGTTCTTTATTTAAATCGATATGCGAACTAATTTCGTGTAGGTGATAGATCAATATATCAAAACTGATAACCGAAATTTTATATTAAAAAAGCTGCTCCATATTACACACAAGAGTGAAAAATATCTCTTGAAATGGTTTCTATCTTTTGATGTCAAAACAGTGTTAAATTAAATTTTAGGTTCTTATTTATTATTATTGTGTAAGCCTATCTTAAATTGTTTTTGAGTTATTTACATTCTTTCTTTCAATGACAGTAAACTTCAAAAAGATTGCCAAATACTATATTTTTCCACTGTTATTTCAAGAGCGTATTATAAGATTGTCAATAAAATCATTCCATCTGTCATCATGACAGCAGTTTGCTGACAAAAATATGCATCTATACAAGGTGTGATAAAAATTGAAAAAATAGTTTCTTTCGATACTTTAACATGACTTATGTTTAAAACTAAATTACCTTTCTCGCTCTTGAGTGTGTACCAGTTCGTGGAAAAACCAGTTTGCGAAGAATTTTAAATAAAATATCCTATTGGTTTAACAAAATATATGTATATACAAGGGTGCTTCAAAAGTTTATAAAAGTGGACATTCTAAAAAGCGTTTTTTACAGGAAAGGCGCTTCAATAGGGCTTAAATTTAAAACTTGGGCTTTTTCCTTTTATTATTATTTCGTGCTCCTTTATTAACGATAGTTCATTTTGAAAAGGTTAACAGGCTTTTACACTTTCACATCAAAGTAGTATTGTAAACTGTCTTAATCAACATGTTGAACTTTTTGATGTCATTGTGCTTTTGGATACCTTAACATGACATGTTTAACATTAATTTACCTTTCTCGCTCTTGAGTGTGTACCGCTTTGTGTAAAAAACCATTCGGGGAGAATTTTAAATAAAATATACTATTGGCTTCACGAAATATATGTATATACAGGGGTGCGTCAAAAGTTAATAAAATCAGACATTCTAAAAGGCGTCATAACAGTGATTGCTTTTTACACGAAACTATGAAAAAGCTGTAAGCGGACGCGAAAAAGGCGATTCAAACTAAAAGAGATTGACGGACCCGCTGTAAGCGGACGGACCGCTGTAAGCGGACGATCAGCTGTAAGCGGACGGACCCGCTGTAAGCGGACGTTATAGCTAGTTATATATAATAATAGCGCACAGACCTCTGTTGTTAATCGCCTTAGTTGAAAGAGCTTAACCGAGCATTTTCGAAACTATCAAAATAGAAAAAGTCGACAAAACGCCAGGTTCAACTCCTCTCTGGATACGCGGAATTGAAAGCTGTCCTTTGGCGTGCGTGTTACGTGGACTCTAAAGGGTTCCTCGCCGGCGAGTTTTTCCTTCTAAGTGGAGCGTGTGCAGAGATATGGGGTTTTAAAGGGGAGCGTGCATTCCATTTTGTAACGAAAAAATTGCTTACGTTTTGACCATTCCCGTGACAAGCGATAAAAATCTCGGGAAACGTCAAACTGACATCAAACTGAGTTGTGTCCACAGATTCATTTTTAAGCGTGAAATACGAAATTTTGAAGGTTGCGAGGGTCCAACAAGACCCGAGGTGTTAAAGAACGGCCTTCTCTGGACCTTTTACGTGCTTATTTCGAGTCGACAGACGCACGCAACCAAGGGCACGAGCACTTTCAAATTCGTTTGCAGACAGATTTCGTAAGAAAAATGGCCGATTCAATGTGCAGTGATATCAATGTATTTCGGACGGGCGAAAAATATAATCAGATTCTCATGTGCACTGCCGATCAATGTATTACGGTCCGGTGAATGTTCGGCATCTCCATATCTCCACACAATACATAACGGTCCCGCTTGATTTAATATGTTTATCTATATACAGGGGTCGATTAGTATTTTAATAATGATTTGAATTAAAATACGTTAATTCCAGAACGCGTATGCCCCGTTTCCTAAATGGAGAAAAGGATTGCTTTTAACATCGATGTGCCCTTATGTAATAATTTTATTTAATCGATTACGCATACATGCAGAGTGGGCGGAGCCAGCTGAAATTAATTTCTCTCTTCCGATTAAAGTAAAATTCGGCACTTGGGAGTTTTTGTGGTGTCATTGATCACGTATCCAAAGTCGAAATGTCAAATAAAAACAAAATGGCCGAAGGATTTTTTGCAAATTGACGTATGAATGTGAAATTTTATATACGGGAGTGTCTTAGGTCACCGATCACGAATCCATAATCAAAATGTCAAAAAAAACAAAATGGCGGAAGATTTTTTGAAAATTGACGTATGAATGCGAAATTTTAGATACGGGGGTTTTGGGGGTCGCCGATCACGATTCCAAAGTCAAAATGTCATAAAAACCAAAATGGCGGAAGATTTTTTGAAAAATGACGTACGAACGTGAAATTTTAGATATGGGGGTTTTGGTGGTCGCCGATCACGATTCCAAAGTTAAAATGTCAAAAAAAAACAAGATGGCGGAAGATTTTTTGAAAATTGACGTATGAACGTGAAATTTTAGATACGGGGGTTTTGGGGGTCGCCGATCACGATTCCGAAGTCAAAATGTCATAAAAACCAAAATGGCGGAAGATTTTTTGGAAAATTGACGTACGAACGTGAAATTTTAGATACGGGGGTTTTGGGGGTCGCCGATCACGATTCCAAAGTTAAAATGTCAAAAAAAAACAAGATGGCGGAAGATTTTTTGAAAATTGACGTATGAACGTGAAATTTTAGATACGGGGGTTTTGGGGGTCGCCGATCACGATTCCAAAGTCAAAATGTCAAAAAAAACAAAATAGCGGAAGATTTTTTTGAAAATTGACGTATGAATGTGAAATTTTAGATACGGGGGTGTTTGTGGTCGCTTATTACGTCTTCAATTTGGCGATTCTTCGAAACTTGATTGAGCAGGGTTTAAATTTAATACTTCATTTTTTCTTAACGATAGTAGATTCGCAAACATCAGAATCTTATTGTACACTGTCTCAATGGAAATGTTGCGCTCATTGAGCTCATTGTCTCTTTCAATACTTTAACATGACTTATGTTTAACATTAAATTACCTTTCTCGCTCTTGAGTGTGTACCAGTTTGTCTAAAAAGCAGTTCGAGAAGAATTTTAAATATAATAATAAAATATACTATTGGCTTAACAAAATATATGTAGGGGTGCTTCAAAAGTTTATAAAGGTGGACATTCTAAAAAGCCATGACAGTGATTGCTTTTTACAGGACAGGCGCTTCAATAGGACTTAAATTTAAAACTTGGGCTTTTTACTTTTATTATTATTTTGTGCTTTTTTCTTAACGAGAGTAGCCTTCGAAAAGGTTGACAGGCTTTTACACTTTCACATCAAAATAGTATTGTACACTGTCTTAATAAAAATGTTGCGCTTCATGATCTCATTATGTATTTGCATACTTTAACACGACTTATGTTTAACATTACATTACCTTTCTCGCTCTTGAGTGTGTACAGATTTGTGTAAAAAACAGTTCGAGAAGCATTTTAAATAAAACAAAGTTAATAAAAACGGACATTCTAAAAAGCCATGACAGTGATTGCTTTTTGCAGGAAACTGTGAAGAAACTGTAAGCTCTGAGCTCATTGTTTCTTTGGATACTTTAACATGAATTATGATTATTATTAAATTACATTTTTCGCTCTTGAGTGTGTACCGGTTTGTGTCAAGAACAGTTCGAGAAAAATTTTAAATAAAATATCCTATTGGCTTAACAAAATATATGTATATACAGGAGTGTTTCAAAAGTTTATAAAAGTGGATATTCTAAAAAGCGTCATTCCAGTGATCGCCTTTTACAGGAAAGGCGCTTTAATAGGGCTTAAATTTAAAACTTGGGCTCTTTACTTTTATTGTTATTTCCTGGTCTTTTATTAACGATAGTGGATTTCGAAAAGGTTGACGGGCTTTTACACTTTCACATCAAAATAGTATTGTAAACTGCGTTAATGGACAAGTTGATCTCATTGTGTCTTTGGATACCTTAACATAACTTATGGTTTAAATTAAATTACCTTTCTCGCTATTGAGTGTGTACCTGTTTGTGTTAAAAACACTTCGAGAAGAATTTTAAATAAAACGTCCTATTGGCTTAACAAAATATATGTATATACAGGAGTGCTTCTTACTTTTATTATTATTTTGTGCTTTTTTCTTAACGAGAGTAGACTTCGAAAAGATTGACAGGCTTCTACACGTTCACATCAAAATAGTATTATAAACTGTCTTAATGAAAATGTTGCGCTTTTTGAGAGCTCATTGTTTCTTTGGATATTTTAACATGACTTATGTTTAACATTAAATTATCTTTCTCACTCTTGAGTGTGTACCCGTTTGTGTAAAAAACAATTCGAGAAAATTTTTAAATAAAATATACTATTGGCTTCACAAAATATATGTATATACCGGGATGCTTTAAAAGTTTATAAAACCGGACATTCTAAAAAGCGTCATGCCAGTACTCGCTTTTTACAGGAAAGGCGCTTCAATTTAAAACTTCGGCTTTTTACTTTTACTTTTATTTTGTGCTCCTTTATTAACGATAGTGGATTTCAAAAAGGTCACACTTTACATCAACATAGTATTGTACACTGTCTTAATAAAAATGTTGCGCTTTTTGATCTCATTGTGTCTTTGGATACTTTAACACGACTTATGTTTACCATTAAATTACCTTCCTCGCTCTTGAGTGTGTACCGGTTTATGTCAAAAACAGTTCGAGAAGAATTTTAAATAAAATATCCTATTGGCTTAACAAAATATATGTATCTACAGGGGTGCTTCAAAAGTTTATAAAAGTGGACATTCTAAAAAGCGTTTTTTTACAGGAAAGGCGCTTTAATAGGGCTTCAATTTAAAATTTGGGCTTTTTACTTTTATTATTATTTCGTGCTCCTTTATTAACGAGAGTAGACTTCGAAAAGATTGACAGGCTTTTACACTTTCACATCAAAATAGTATTGTAAACTGTCTTAATGAAAATGTTGCGCTTTTTGAGAGCTCATTGTCTCTCTGGATATTTTAATATGACATGTTTAACATTAAATTACCTTTCTCGCTCTTGAGTGTGTACAAGTTTGTGTTAAAAACAGTTCGAGAAGAATTTTAAATAAAATATCCTATTGGCCTAACAAAATATATGTTTATACAGGGGTGCTTCAAAAGTTTATCAAGGTCGACATTCTAAAAAGCGTTTTTTACAGGAAAGGCGCTTCAATAGGGCTTAAATTTAAAACTTGGCCTTTTGACTTTTATTATTATTTTCCGCTTTTTTCTTAACGAGAGTAGACTTCGAAAAGGTTGACATGCTTTACCACTATCACATCAAAATAGTATTGTAAACTGCCTCGATAAAAATGTTGTGCTCTTTCAGCTCATGTTTCTTTAAATACTTTAACATAAACTATGTTTAACATTAAATTACCTTTCTCGCTCTTGAGTGCGTACAGGTTTGTGTAAAAAAACAGTTCGAGAAGCATTTTAAATAAAATATACTATTGGCTTCACAAGATATATGTATATACCGGGGTGCTTCAAAAGTTAAGGAACGCGAAAAAAGCCATTCAATAGGTCTAAAATTTAAAACTTGGGTTTTTTTTTGGTTCTTTGAGTAAAATGAATTTTAGGTTCATTTTTATTACTCTTTTGTGTTTCTTCATTAACGATAGTAGAATTCAAAAAGGTTGACATGCTTTTTCACTGTTATATCAAAATAGTACTGTAAACTGTCTTAATGGAAATGTTGCGCTCTGAGCTCATTGTTTCTTTCGATACTTTAACATGACTTATGTTTAACATTAAATTACCTTTCTCGCTCTTGAGTATGTACAGATTTATGTCAAAAACAGTTCGAGAAGAATTTTAAATAAAATATCCTATTGGCCTAACAAAATATATGTATATACAGGGGTGCTTCAAAAGTTTATAAAAATGGACATTCTAAAAAGCGTTTTTTACAAGAAAGGCGCTTCAAAAGGGCTTAAATTTAAAACTTGGGCTTTTTACTTTTATTATTATTTTGTGCGTTTTTCTTAACGGGAGTAGACTTCGAAAAGGTTGACATGCTTTTCCACTATCACATCAAAATAGTATTGTAAACTGCCTCGATGAAAATGTTGTGCTCTTTCAGCTCATTGTTTCTTTAAATACTTTAACATGAACTATGTTTAACATTAAATTTCCTTTCTCGCTCTTGAGTGTGTACAGGTTTGTGTAATAAAACAGTTCGAGAAGCATTTTAAATAAAACATACTATTGGCTTCACAAGATATATGTATATACAGGGGTGCTTCCAAAGTTAATAAAATCGGACATTCTAAAAGGCCATGACAGTGATTGCTTTTTACAGGAAACTGTAAAGAAACTGTAAGCGGACGCGAATAAAGCGGTTCAAGCTAAGAGAGATTGACGGACAGCTGTAAGCGGACGCGAAAAGGCGATTCAAGCTCGAAGAGATTGATGGACAGCTAGTATTTGCAAATAATTGCTATTCGATAAGAGTTAAAAGTCTTACTTCCGCTCGGAATTTTGAAAATTGCTGGATACAATAAGTATTGAAAATCAAGTTGCTTTTATACTCATAACGTACTTGCCTAAAATGCACGACTTGCGAGATATTCGCAAAAATATTGATTTTCGATAGAGTGGAAGACTTACTTCCGGTAGGAATTTCGAGTTTTGATCTTACTGAAAATCTAATCAGACAACAAGAGGGAGATTATACTCGCAAATATAAAATTTGGAATTGATAGCTTCAGCCGTTTGACCGCTATCGTTGTCTCACACACACAGAGAGATACTTTTTTTAAAACACTTTTCGGTATCAGGGGATTTCAAAACGTGGACATCTGTAAAAATCTCGAAATCGAGAAACAATTCTTCCTTATACTTACGCTTACGTATAAGAAAGCAAAACGAAGGATATGTAGATCAATATCACCAAGTACTATACACAAAACACACTTCAGTTATCGTCCTCTGAATGTATTATACAAGGACCGGAGGTTTTTCTAGATCTTTTGTTGAATTCCCGTTTTTAGACTATCAGATAAAGTTCTAACACAGCATTGAATACGATTTTTTAGTACAATATAATACGTTATATATATACGAGAGAGGATCAATAAATACCCGTGTTAGGAAAGAAGACGCAAGTTTTTCACAATTTTTTTTTTTATTTTTCAACGTAATCACCTTTTAGTGCAATACACTTTTCCCAACGTTTCTGCCATATCTTTAACCCCTCCAAAAAATACGATTTGTCAAACTCTGCAAAATACGCTTCTGTCTCGACGATAACCTCCTCGTTTGAGCTGAATCTTTTTCCCCCGAGCCACGTTTTCATGTTGGGGAACAGAAAGAAGTCGCAGGGAGCTAAGTCAGGCGAGTACGGTGGGTGCGGCAGCAATTCGTAGTGCAGTTCATGCAACTTTGCCGCGACAATTCCGGATGAATGTGCTGGTGCATTATCGTGGTGAAGCAGCACTTTTTTCTTAGCCAAATGGGGCCGTGTCTCCTTCAATTTTATATCGAATCGGTCCAATAATTCACTGTAGTACTGCCCCGTGACCGTTCTTCCTTTCTGCGAAAAGTCCATGAGGATTATTCCGTTGGAATCCCAAAAAATCGCGGCCATGGGACCGTCTTTGCCTTCTTCGGAGCAGATTCACCCCGAAAAATCCATTATTTTGACTGTCGCTTGGACTCTGGCGTGTAATAATGGATCCAGGTTTCATCGACGTTGACGACTCGACGCAAAAACTCCTGCGAATTTCTCTTAAAGAGGTCCAAACACTGCTTCGACATTGACAACCGTATCCGCTTGTTGTCTACCGTAAGTAATCGCGGCACACATCGGGCCGACACCTTTCTCACCGATAACTCATCATGTAAAATATTAATTGCCGTTCCATACGACACGCCTACGGCCTCTGCTACTTCACGCACTTTCGTTCGGCGATCAGCCAGAATCATGTCGTGGACCTTTTCAACGATTTCCTCGGTAACCACGTCTGCCGGGCAGCCTGGGCGCTCCTCAACAAAAACAGATGTACTACCACGTTTAAATTCGTTGAACCAATATCTTACGGTTGTCATAGATGGTGAAGGGTCCCCATAGACAGCATCCAACTTCGCTTTTATTTCTTCGCATGTTTTTCCATCCAAAAATAAAAAGCGAATTACGGATCGATATTGCTCTTTTTCCATTTTATCGAGAAACACGAAACACGTGTGATACAACTGACTGTCAAATAAACACTAACCTATGAATCAGTCTGAAATTTATTATGGTGTTGTCTGACAGATGGTAGTACACCACGGTAATGCCAACTTCCCTCAGCAGCGCCACCTGTCTTCAAACACGGGTACTTACTGATCTTACCTCGTATATCATGTCCAATAATATTCCAATAATTATTTTGTTAGTTTGTTATCACTAAACATAAAGCGTGGTTTTTTTTAGAGGCGGATAACTTTAAATTGAAATAAAACAGAGAAAAATGTTGTCCAATATCCATGAAATGGGCTTTATTTATATAGCATTAATGTTTGAACATGATTTCGGGCATGTGGCCGCCGCGGCTGGAGCGTAAATGCCGTAATCTGTAGGTCCAATTTTCACACACTCTTCGCAGTAAATCAGGCTGTATTTGGACAGTAACGCGTCGAATGTTGGCTTCCAAGTGCTCAGCAGTTTCTGGTTTATCGGCTGGTTTACCGGCATAGACATACGACTTCACATATCCCCAGAAAAAATAATCTAACGACGTCAAATCGTACGAACAAGGTGGCCAGTTAACAGGTCCATTTCGTGCAATTAATCTTTCGTCAAATGTTTCTTGCAGTGAATTAATTGTATCGCGAGTTGTGTGGCCTGTATCGCCGTCCTGATGAAACCACATGTCTGCAACATTAATGCCTGCCAATTGAGGCACGAAAAAGTTAGTAGTCATGTCTCTGTATTGCTCACCGTTGACTATAACGTTCTGATCATTATCATTTTTGAAGACGTATGGATCATCAGTCTATTGTGTGCGCACTGTACGTCTTACAGGATGCGTATTATCGTTTAGAGTAAAAAAAAACACCCGTTATAACTTAAAAAAATGAGGTGTGGCCACCACACGACTTTCTTATACGTATGAGCGTTTCAAATAATAGAATTTTAAGACTTTTTTTATACAAAAATTATTCAAAATCCTATTCTAAGTACTTCTATTCTCTTAATAAATCTCTACAGAATGCATACTTTGCAAGATATTATCAAAAAAGTGCTACTCGCTAAGAGTAAAAGTGCTACTTCCGGTCCGAATTTTGAAATTTCATATATACCAAAAATATTGCAAATTCAGTTCTAAATACTTTTGTACTCTTGATAAATATATATAGAATGCATAACTTACGACATATTTGCAAAAAATCGTTATCTGATAAGAGTAAAGGTGGTACTTCCGGTCTGAATTTTGAAATTTCTTTTATACAAAAGATATTGAAAATTATGTTTTAAATACTTTTATACCCGTAACGTACTTGTCTAAATGCATGACTTGCGAAATATTCGCAAAAAACTGATTTTCGATAAGAGTAAAAGACCTACTTCCGGTAGGAATTTCGAAAAACTTTTTAAATAAAATTATTTACAATTTCAATTTTAAGTATATATGAATTCTCTATAAATTTGTTTAAACTTAATAGTTGACGAAATATTGTCAAAATTCGATTTTTTCGCTGAAGTAAACTTCTACTTCCGGTCTACCGATTTTACTGAAAAACTAATCAGATCTCAAGAGGGAGATTATACACGTAAATACAAAATTTGGAATTGATATCTACAGCGGTTTGACCGCTATCGTGGTCACACACACACACACAGCCACACACACACAGAGAGAGAGAGAGACATTTTTTAAAAACCACTTTTTTGGTATCAGGGGACTTCAAAACGTGGACATCTGCAAAAATCTTGAGGTCGAAAATTTTCATCATCACAATACTTCCTTATACTACGTATAAGAAAGTAAAAGTACTAAACTACCGCGCGATCATTTAAATTCTAAATTAGAGCAGGCTGTGAAATTTAAATTAAGTTGGTATATAAGAACTAATTTACAATTTGAATTGTCAAAGTGACGTTGCAAAATGTTAATTAATCAATAATTGACATTCTGGACAACCTAATAAAAAAAATCCCGCCTGCTATAATTTAGAATTTAAATGATCGCGTGGTATTTGTAATGATATGTAAACAGTTGATAGTGTAGTAATTTGTGAACAATTTTAAATTTGATTATTTATTCTAATACGTGTAAAGAATTTATATTAACAAAATGTTGAATAAATGTGACTTTCTGGATTAATATAAGATATCTACCCAAATTTAGGATTGAATGCGATATTTGAAGTAACTATCTTAAGAAAAGCAATGTGTGCAAACATTGTAAATTATTGATAATATAAAGTAAAACTAAAACTATTTTTAAAATTTATTATGAAAGTATCTCATAATAAATTTTCTTTCAAATACAATAACAGCGATTATAAATTTACAAAAATAGCTGCAAAAATTCGTCTGATTCACTGGACAATAATAAGTCACTTTCACTATCACTATTTCCAACACAAATAACAGGTGGTTCTAGGAAGTCATGCATTATCCATCCCACATCTTTTTTTCCAAGCGGGTAGCCTTTCCACACCACGTGTGTGACATGATGGTCCATGACTATTCGCTGGCATTACAGCATTATCTGGCAGTTTATATAATCTTGTTTAAATCATTCTACAAAAGTAACCACACGAATTATGCATTTCATCATGGTAGTCAGCAGTACCTTCAAAGAGTTTCTTATTTAAAGACGAACATTTTTAAAAAAGAAACTGCACGCATCTACCATATAGTATTTTTGACAATTCAACGAATTGTAGTTTGAAATGAATGCTCACTCTTTCTTTAAGGGGCCTTATTTCGCCTGTTTATCTTTTTTAATTATGTAATATACAGGTGATTCGGCTAGCCCTATAATAAATATATTCTTTATAACACATTGACATTGAAGTAATCATTTAATGTTCTAGAGACGTTCATTATAATTGGGGTTGTTCCCATTTTGGGAATTTATACCGTTAACATTTTGTACATATTTAAAACTGTTTCATTGGGGAATTAAACAGTTTGCTTTGATCTGCCTGATTGCTAATGTTCATGACGTACTTGAACGCACATAATGTATTTAATAACACAGTAAAATATGAGTATGTTTACGTTATGGCTTGGTTATGTTATAAAATATGGCGGATGTCGTGTATTTAGTTTTTTATATTAAATTTGTCTACGCAAGCACCAATACCATTTTGGCGCAATATTTGAATCAGTCCTTCTTATTCTGAGACGAGGTATAGTTTCAAACAGTGCAATTACTTATTACATAAATATCGCCATATTGTCGTCAATATTATCTCAAATATGTTTTACTCGCTATATGGATAAAACTAAACTGCAAATCTTAAATGTCAAATTCACATTTTACGTGAATGTTTGATTATTGTATTATTTCCGTAGTATGACGGATTCTTTATATATCTACTATCTCATGTTATCTATTATTGAATATGTATTTTACATTTCTATTTCATACACTAAATAGATAAATATTTTTAAATATTGATGGGCGAGATATTTTTAATTTGTATACGCATTTATCTTGCAGCGAAGTTATATGTGAGCTGAACGACGTTTCTATATTATAGTTGCATAAATTAACGGAAGAATCACAAACTTCGGCTGGAAATACGATATCTAATATTTTTAGGTTCTATATGTCTTACAAATCTTAATCCATGGGAATTTATCATTATGTTGGAAAAATATATTTGAAGTGGATTTTCTTAGCAATAAAAGTAAGCACTAATGCAAATTGTTTTCTTCTACGTAGGTATCTAATAAACACGTTTTTATATACCCTATATATATATATATATACACTTAAGCTAGGACAGACATAGAAGTCCTTTGTTTGCGTTTCCTGTGAAGCCATATCCATCACCTTCTCATATTCTTCGAGTTGAATTGTCCCTCAGTGGCGGCTCGTGGGTAAAGAATAGATGAAAAGTTATAATTGCAGTATGAGTATCCAACAAGTCGAGAGAATAAAGTTATAAATCCATATATATATAACAAGCTTTTTTGTTGATTTCATCCATTCACTTTGATTTCTACTATGAAGAGATCCAGTTTTACCTTTTCATATATTATAGCAAACACAGAATCTCCGAAAATATTTAATTGTGACATGATTATATATATTACATGAATTTGTTTCTTGCAAAGGCATACATTTTAACTATTCTTTCCTTTTTCGGAAATGGGAAATAAGTTCAATCTGTGTTTTTAGAATTAGTCATAATAATAAACTAATCCAAAATTATATGTGCTAAATCCATTAATTATTTTCTTTTGCCAACGTATTTACTTGGTGCAGAAAATGTGTAGTGAAATAAAATGCGAATATTGATATTTGATTAATATTTTTTTAAATCATCTATCTTTTTTTTGTTCGAGACCATCTTCATTCACTAGACGACCTTCTTGGATTTTAGCAGCCATCTTGACTTTGGTAGCCAGAAGGGCACTAGCCATCTTGCTTCGTAACTTTTGAAACATTCTGTATATTCATATTTGATTGATACGTGACTTATTACCAGCTGTGTGTTTTATTTTCTAATTTTGGGACAGTCTGTATATTTATTCAAACTTGCACGCCGCCACCAACGGCCTCTGTCAAATCTCTGTGGTGGGGTTTGGGACCAAAAAGGGAGGGGATACATTCTCGTGATTTTGGAGTTGTGACCTCGGGAGTAAGGAGGGCCCAATGTCAGCTGTCTACCTGTGCTCACAGAATCAGTATCGATTCACTTATGTTTTTCCATTGAGTCATCAATTAATGCCAACGTTTCATTCATATTACTACCGAAACAAAATGCAAAAGGAAAAAATCCCTTACCACAGAAATTAAAAAGATATAAAAAAAATCCGTATACGTGCTTCAGCAACTGAGTTGCCATCTTGAGTAGAACTTAGCTGCCGAAATACGTATATAGATTTTTTTTATATCTTTTTAATTTTTGTGGTAAGGGATTTTTGCCTTTTACATTTTGTTTCAGATTTTTAGCCACACTCTCCACCCACCCATTATTGGATCATATTACTACCATTTGCGAATTTAGCACTAATATATTGCTTTTTTACATTGTTTATCAACTTGTTAATAATATGTCTTTATTTAGATTTACTTAGGTGGAATTTGTTTATTGTTGCACCTATTCACGACTTAAATAAACAATTTATCCCTATTGTTCATTTTAGATATGATGACAATCTTGGTATTAAAACTTGTTCACTATCAGAATATTGGATACCATTCTATTTCGGTGCTGTGAAATTCATTTTACGAAACGCGTCTAAAGTGTTGTTCACATCCACTTAACATAAATTAAGGTAGTAGGAAAATAAAGAAAAGTTAAAACACAAGGCTTCTTATGTATCTGGTCATAATGAAAATTATTGCACTTAACGTAAATTAATATTGTACTAAGTTGGCCGAACTTCAACTTCAGGGAACTCCTTAATTTACGTTTATAATTCCACCAATCAGCAACCACCAGAAACGACATAGCTGTATATGCGTACTTTTTTTATTTTCTAATCTATCACTTGAAACTATACTTTATTCCAAAAAGAGAGAGACGAAATTCTGAACGGACCCAAATGACAGTTATTTCTTATTGGTTGACAGCACGGCGAAATAACACCGTACTACATTCGCTTTTTGCTATCAGTTGTCAAATATTTTGACATCTATGACTTTGTTTGTTTTCTAGATAAATTTACTTGCTTTCATGTGTTGTGACGACTACATTTACCATTGTTTCCTTAACTGTGAATTTATCTCTGAAGAATCTATAAACAATTTAATTTGGTACAGATTTTATATGTCAGACAGATATGTAAATTTAATTTTACCGCCTAAAATTGATTTCACCAGTTATAGGTTGTAATTTGGGCTGGGGGTCTGTTCAGAATTTCATCTCTCTCTTTTTGAAATAAGGTATAGCATAACCTAAATTTTCGAAATTTGCTTCACAATTTGCCACAGTTATTTTATTGTTTTGTCCGTTACTGTTTTATATTATCATGAACGACGGCATTTTAATTGATCTAGTGCATAGCTATCCCCATTTATATGACAAAAAGCCGTTTTCGAGCCTATCTGATTGACACTCCAGCTGCTCATACACCTACGCACTTAACGTAAATTAAGACAGTGTGAACGACTTCATAAATTTATACAATTAAAGAGTTGAATGGTAGATTTTTAATATACTATTATTGGTATTTACTTCTGAACTTCTCCGATATTTAAATATGTAAAATATTTTAATTTAAAATCATTGTAACCATTTAAGTAAAACTAAATTTCTATCGTTTTTTAAGGAAACATATCACTTATTTTATTATTATTCCTAATGTTTTTGAACTATTAATATCCAAAACAGAAAAAATAAAAAATACATATTTAGGCATTCGTTCTTTAGAAAACTGGAATGCTATTATCGCTCGGTTAGGAGGACACCTATACACACCTATTATTCATTTGAATTATTCTTGATAAAACTATAACAGTAAGTTATTTAACTGAATAAATTTAATATTAACACTTCCTCATACTGTACATAACGGAAATGGTCAGATGTAATCTCTATAATGAAACTTTGGTTTTCTTTATCAGCTAATTTAGCCAAGGAAGTATAAATACGTAATACATACAAGATCTCTTATTAAATACCAAGAATGTTTAAAGTAAATAATTATTGCTTACGTTAATTTTGTTCTAAACCTGATAAAGATTTGTCTAAAACATTTGTTTTGAATCATCATTGCCGAATGTGCTTTTATAAAATTACACGTCTTTCAGTAATATGTGGGGATCAGCAGTCAGGGTACATTGCAGGACTGGTCTTAAATGAATAATGTAAATCGAAATTGGGCATAGCAGTTTCAAATGATATCTTTCATTACAAGTGATGATAGGGATCGGCAATCGTTGGTACATTGCAAGAATATAATTTGAAATTGGACACAGTAATAGACGTAATAGCAATATAATCACTTTTACTATTAGACTTGAAAAGTTAATTAATTTGGAAGAAATTGTGTATATTTTTTTTTAGATTATTCAGAGTCGTGTGGTGTCCACATTAATTTATTTCACTTAAGATAGAGGCATTAATTTGTTGATTAATGTAGTACAGTAATTAACCAAGTTTAATTTTTTATTCTGCTAACTTCATAAACTAGTATGTGTTGCTTAAGTTTCTTCTTTCTTTATTATTACATTTTATAATAAAATACTGTAACATTTTGTATATTATACAATTTTCCTGGTAACTAACTGTACCATATCATTATTTCCTTGTTGTTTTTAATAACCGTTAAAGTTTTCGTGACTGCACATAACGTTTGTAATAGTTTGGCAAATCTAAAATCCACAGGCTGTACAACTATACACATCTTTCTATTTGTTTCAGTTAAATATTGACATTAATATTTATTTGACGTCAACTAACATTGAACATAAAACGGAAGAGTCTAGTCAACTTCAAAATCAGCATATTTTGCAATACAATCTCTTCTGCATACACGTCTAGATTTAAATGTCGGTTTGAATTAATAATAAAAATAATAAGCGCTAGAATACTATTTTGTCATTATATGTATACTTAAAACAAAACATACTCACACTCTAGTACATTTGTCGTACTGATTTATTGACAGAGGGAATAGTATATTATACACCTAGGGAGTGAAATGATGTTTTTTTCCGAGGTGCAGTTTGTAGCCCGAGGGCGAAGCCCGAGGGCTCTACAAAGCACCGAGGAGAAATTCATTCACTCCCGAGGTGTATATACTATTTTTTGCACGACCCAAACGATTTTAATTGAAGAAATCTAACTTTTTTTAAAAATTGTCAACATGACGTTTCCAGTTGTCGAACGCAAAAATCATGCTGGTTCTGATGGAAACCCTTGACGACCGATAAATAAGGGTAGCCATATTGGTTTTTTGTGAATATCGAGAAACTGCCCGTATTTTCTTCGCTTCGTTAAATAAGCATTGGAAAAATGTGTGACGAAACTATTGAAGAAACGGCTTCAAAAATAGTTGTGAATTTATTGCCAGAAAAATCTAGGAAGATCTACGAAAAGTGCTTCAAGGAATTTTGTGATTGGTGTCTGGTAAAAGAAGTAGATGAAATTCATAGCGAGAGTGTGCTCCTGGTATATTTTGCCGAAAAGGCGAAGCATTTTAAGGCTTCAACACTGTGGTCACATTATTCAATGATAAAAGCTACTCTTAGCGTGAAAAATAATGTCGACATCAGCAAGTACTCACGATTAGTAGCATTCCTTAAAAGACAAAATACTGGATACCAGGCAAAAAAATCAAAAATTCTTACTAAGGAGCAAGTTCATCAATTTCTAATAGACGCTCCAGAAGAAAAGTACTTGATGGTTAAGGTAAACTAAAAAAGTTAATGTTTCTAATTTAAGATAATTATACACTATGATTTCAGGTAGCAATGATTATGGGAATTGCTGGGGCTTTAAGATCGGATGAACTGGTAAAATTGACAGTAGATGATGTCCAAGACTTGGGATCAACTATTTTGGTATCTGTAAACAATACCAAAAATCATGTAAATAGAGCATTTACGATAGTCTCCAAAGAAAACTGTGCAATTGATTTTGTTGTTATTTGTAAAAAATATATGGTTCTGCGGAAAGAAAACACAGATCATAGACGGTTTTTTGTATGTTACAGAAATAACAAATGTTCCACACAACCCGTAGGTAAGAATACTTTTGGAGGATTGCCTAAGCAAATAGCTTCATACCTCAATTTACCCAATCCATCTTCCTACACCGGCCACTGCTTTCGGCGCTCATCAACATCTTTTCTGGCCGATTCAGGTGTTGAAATTGGAGTTATAAAACGTCATGGCGGATGGAAATCTGATACTGTCGCAGAGGGATATATTGAAAATTCATTAGTTAATAAGAATTTGATTTCCGAAAAAATTCTAATCGGAAAAGACTCGGAAAAGGAAAATCGACCGTCAACTTCCAGTGGGTCAAATCAAGTGGATATTAATGTAAAAGAAAATCGACTGTCCAATTCTAGCGGCTTTAAGCAACGTGTGATTAGTCCATTAACATCTTTGTTCACTATTAATGGTGGTACTAACATTAATGTCAATATTAATATTAAATAAACGATTAAATTCATAAATTGAGTTGGCTATGTTTTTTATACCAAGGGAGCAAAAGAGTCACTTCACTCCCTCATTTAAGGGAGTGAACGTGCCTATTATGCAAGGGTCGTGCAAAAAAGCGATTATTACTGCTAAAATATAAAAGGTTATATATAAGCTGTTGAAAAGTATCCTTATTGCACAATAGTATTAATAACGATGTGTTTATTTATTGATGATGATTTGACACTCCTACTTTTCACTTAAATTTGTCTTTGCGGGAAAACAATATTGTGGTCGTTTGACGTTACATAATATGTATGTACCTTACCGTGACATTAATAAATTAGCATAAATTAATTTCAGTTTCACTTTATGAATATTGCGAGAGAAAATACATAATATATATATATATATATATTTGCATATATGAATATATTCATATATGTATGTATTTATAAAGTGATAAAAAGTGGATCCGTAACTTTGGGATTGAACATATTTAGAGTTGAATTTGGCGGAATTTGGAACTTCAGAAACTTTGAAAAAAACTGCTTTTCGATAGGAGTAAAAATGAATTTTGAAATCCTTTTTCTACAAAAATTGATGATTGATTGATATATTCTCAAAAACCTATTTTCGGTTGTGTCTGACTTGTTTCCGGTAGGAATTTCGAAGAACTGTTTTAATAAAGTTTTTCTCGAATTCACTTTTAAGTACATTTGAATTCTTTATAAATTTATTTAAACTTAGTAAGTAAATAGTAAATATTGGTTAAATTTGATTATTTCATTGCAGAAAACTGCTATTTCTGGTATACCGATTTTACTGAAAATCTAATCAGATTTCAAAATGGAGATCTTACTCCGGAATATAAAGTTTGGTGTTGATAGCTGTAGCTGTTTGGCCGTGTCGTGGTAACACACACAGAGAGAGAAAAAGAGCCATTTTTAAAAACCATATTTTCGGTATCAGGGGACTTTAAAAGTAGACATCTCGAGATCAAAAATTTTCGTCATCAGTACAAACATACAGTACTACTTTAAGCCAAGGCTTAAACTCTTGACGCGTTTTAAGGTGCACGCACACTGAGGTGATGCGACGCGAAGCGAAGAGAAGCGCATTTATTACGCCTGATAAAAATGCACGTAATCAAATGGGTGCCCGCACACTTGGGCGTCGCGTGCCGAAGCGAAGCTTACGTACATTTCTATCACGCGTAATAAATGCGCTTCTCTTCGCTTCGCTTCGCCTCGCCTCAGCATGCGTGCAGCTTTACGATGAACAAACCGACCTAGCGAGGGTGAAAGCTTAAGTGGTACGCACAGGGTAGTTTAAGCCTTAAACCACGCTCGTTCTTATGTTTGGCACTATAATTTGTATGTGCGAGGGAATATTATTAAGTTCGCGGAATAAACGGGTTGGCTGGTAGTGGGAGAGCTCTTTCGTGTCTTAACGTAACTCGTTAGTATAAATATAAAGCTTTAACACAATCGCGTTGTATGGTTTTTAAACTGTCGTCGACCAAGCAACTTAATAGGGAAAAAAGTGTAAAATATGGAGAAAATCGACTATCACGTCGTTAGCAAGTTTTTTCATACCATACTGGATGAGCTGTCATCGGTTTACGGGGATTCTTGTTCGGGAAAAACTATGTTTTTTGTGTGGCACAGTTGCTTTAACCAAGGTAGGGAATCACTTGAAGACGACTCACAGCCGGGGGCGGCCTATCGAAGTGACCATTCTAGAACGTGTTATAAAAGTAGAAAAATTAGTAATGGAAGACGCTCAGCTAAAGAAGACAGAACTCGCAGGAATTACTGGAGTATCTGATACAACCATTTTTAAAATCCTTTATGATCATCTTGGCATGACTAAAGTCAGCGCAAGATGGATGCCGCGAATACCCATGCTGTCGCAAAAACAACAGCGCGTGGACCACCGTAATGAAGCCAGGGATGGTATATTGATTCGAATTGTTACTGGTTATGAAACTTGGGTTTATCACTATCTCTAAGCAAGCCTCCATGCAGTGGCATAAAAAGGCATACCACCACCCAAGTAGTTTAAGGTGTCATACGAGGGACACTATTTATGTATTGAGAATAGAAAGAATAAACAAATGAATTTGATGAAAAATACCTTTATTGCTTTTCAAAATAATCGCCTTTAAGATCTATACACTTTTGCATGCGATTGAACCACCCTTCAAAGCACTTTGTCCAGTCAGAAGATGGTAACTCTAAAACATGCGTTTTGAAGGCCTCAACCGCTTCTTCGGGCGATGAAAATCGTTGTCCACGCAGTTTATCCTTAATTACTGGAAACAAGAAGAAGTCATTGGGTGCCAAGTCGGGGCTGTAAGGCGGATGACCCATCAATTCGATCTTTTGTGTGTCCAAATACTCGTTTGTTGCATGTGATGTGTGTGAGCTCGCATTGTCATGATGCAAAATGATTCGCCGTTTTGGGTTGGTTTCTCTCAATTTACCGAAAACTTCAGGGAAACAAATGGTCGTATACCACGCTGAATTAACTGTCTTTTGATTTCCGAGAGCCACAGTTGCCACAGGACCAGTTTTCGTGAAGAAAAACGCCACCATTTGCTTCCTAACGCTGCGAGAACGAACAACTTTTGTTGGCTTTGCTTCACATTGAAACACCCAAACTGCCGACTGGCCTTTTCTTTCTGGCTCATAAGAATAAATCCACGACTCGTCACCTGTGACGATGTTGTATACCGCTTTGGATGCACCATAGTTGTATTTTGAAATCATTTTACGGCACCAATCGACACGAGCATTTTTTGAGCATCTTTCAACAAATGTGGAATCCAACGCGCACACAGCTTCCGAACACACAAATGTTCGTGCAAAATCTTATGTATGTTGGTCATACTAATGCTTAAATATCTCTCGATTTCTTGATATGTCACATGACGATCTTCTTCATTAGTTTTCGCACAGCATCGATATTTTCCGGCACAACGACCGATTTTGGACGACCTTCTTTAACTTCGTCCGAGAGCGAACTACGTCCACGTTTGAATTCAATGTACCAGCGATATACAGTGGGTGTGGATGGCGCTTCATCACCAAAAGTTGAATTCAGTTGATTGATGCATTGTTCTTGAGTTAGACCACGTCGAAAGTCATAATAAATCATAGCTCGAAAATTTTCGCGAGTTAATTCCATATTTTGGATGAGATGAAATTTTAAACACTGCAAAAAACACAAATATTGCTCGCACGTCAAAACTTTCTGACTACCTATAACGTCAAAAATGTCAAACTTTACGATGACAATTTCAAATTTTACCTGGCAATACCAGTGTTGCCAATTCTCAATACATAAATAGTGTCGCTCGTACCTACTGTTTTTTTGTTTTTGAAACTCAGAAGGTATCCTGTTAATTGATTACAAATATAAAGGTGTTTCCATAAGTAAAGAATCGCTTTAATCCTGAAGCGGTTAAAAGAAGTCATTAAAGCAAAAAAAAATGGTAAAATTGACGAAATGTGTCATGCTTTTCTGCACGACAATGCTTGCGCCTACAAGAATCCTGTTGCATTGGCTGTCCTGCATAAAGTGGACTTCGATATTTTGAATCACCCAACATGAAGTTTAGACCTGGCTCCTAACGATTTTTACCTGTTCTCTAAACTGAAAAAATGCTGTGTGGCCACCACACGACTTTCTTAAACGTATAAGCGTTTCGAACTATACTATTTTAAGAACTTTTTTTACACAAAAATTATTCAAAACCCTATGCTCAGTACTTCTATTCTCTTAATAAATACCTATAGAATGCATACTTTGCAAGATATTCCAGAAAAAGTGCTACTCCCTAAGAGTAAAAGTGTTACTTCCGGTCCGAGTTTTAAAATTTCATTTATACAAAAAATATTGCAAATCTAGCACTAAATACTTTTGTACTCTTGATAAATATATATAGAATGCATAATTTACGACATATTTGCAAAAAATCGCTATTCGATAGGAGTAAAAGTGTACTTCCTGCCTGAATTTTGAATTTTTTTTTATACAAAGATATTGAAAATTATGTTTTAAATACTTTTATACCCGTAATGTATCTGTCTAAAAAGCATTACTTGCGAAATATTCGCAAAAAACTGATTTTCGATAAGAATAAAAAATCTACTTCCGGTAGGAATTTCGAAAAACTTTTTAAATAAAATTGTTCTCAATTTTAATTCTAAGTACATATGATTTTTTTATAAATTTGTTTAAACTTAGTAGTTGACGAAATAACGGCAAAATTCATTTTTTCACTGAAGTAAACTACTACTTCCGGTCTGCCGATTTTTACTGAAAATCTAATCAGATCTCAAGAGGGAGATTATATTCGTAAATACAAAATTTGGAATTGTTACCTATAACGGTTTGACCGCTATCGTGGTTACACACACACACACACAGAGGCAGACATACACACAGACATTAAAATGCAAAAATCTCGAGGTCGAAAATTTTCATCATCACAATACTTCCTTATACTACGTATCAGAAAGTAAAAGGAGTTGCATGGGAAGAACTTTAGGACGCAGTTTCGACGTATTCTTCAGGCAATGATAAAACATTTTTTATGGCTAATTAAAAGATCTGAAAAATGTATTAGGTTTGCAGGTGAATATATTGAAACAGATAAATAATTTTGGATTTTTATTTTCTCCCCATCTCCCCCATTCTTAAACTTAAAAACTCTCTCGTGAAAATGCGTTTTATTATAGGACTACTGTTATCCCATTTAGACAGTTTCGTTACTACAAATTTGTATTTCCGTCCGAATACTAATACATTTCAGGTATTTCTTAGAAAGGAATTAAATCATTTAATTTAGTTAATGATCCACAAGTATTTAAATAATTATATATGGAAATATGTAGGTCTTTAAAACACATACGGACGAACAGTGATATCGCACGTGTTTTTCAAAACTAGGTAGAAGACAGCAAGAAGCAACACACTTTCATCACCGTTTAACATGAACTTCGCGTTGGAGCGATTCTCAAAATTTAGGTCATTCACGAAACGTGTACAAAATTTAAGACACACTTATTACGGAACTCACAGATTATGCATGTAGAATAGGTAAACAGACAATATTTTATGCATGTATTTGCATGTTTAAATATTACGATATTTGATGTCACGTTTCCAATGCTCGTGTATCACTTAATGTATCGAGACAGCGGCATCAATGAAATTCTTTTTGTATTTGGCAGATAAAAGAAATTAAATATAGATATTTATCATATCGCTGCGCACCTACGGTATGTTCCGGGTATTGTCGCTTCTAAACAGAATTTAAATGATTCATTGTATTTGGGAACCTGTTTGTATGGTGTACAGGTTCTATACAATAGCCTCAAGTTTCACTTTACACAACCAATACCCAATATTGTTCCTGTTTATTAATAGTAGTAATGTGTTTTTCTTATTTCTATTGAAAAAACCTCGTTAAATGTTGTTGAATTTTATGTTATAAACTTTAGGGTTACGTTTTATTCAATACAAAAATGTAAATTAAACGAATCTATAAACATATAATGAGACCCACATTAAATGTTTTCTGATTACGATTGCTGTTCTTCTGAATCTAATAGTTGAAGTAGAAAGATATTTAAAAATTTTAAATGACAAACTGTATCAACTTCCGCAAATTCAGGAACTGTTAAAGACTGATTTAGAACTGCAATTATCATGGACATTATATGAAAATACCATATTTTAGAATCACAATGTAGAAATAATGATCAGTGAAGGGAAATTATTTTCATAAATGAAAAATGACTGTTGAGTTGGCCCTGATGAGTTTCTTTTATTTCCTATTAGCTCTAAAAAATTAAGTAAAGATATGCCACATAGGAACGATTTATTTTTTAAAGTTGATTCACTTGCAAATGCAGCAAGATTTAATTGAAAAAAATATCTAAAATACTCTGATTTTGGATTGAGGAAAATGACTACCATCAGATTTTGTTTGTTTGCTCTAGTTTTTATGATATACTAATTTCAAGTAGAAATACTAAAAATACACTTTGAAATTCTATCGTTTCTGAAAATAGCTAAACTGCCCTAATTTTTGGCCGATAATGTGACATTAGATATTGATTAGTTTAGTTGACATTAGATTCTGGTTTTAGAGCTTCATGTTCATTGTGAACAGTAATTAAATTTTACGCGTTATGTATCTCTTATGTAAATCTTACGTCTTATGGGTTTCTTATGTCTTATGTTTCCTATGTCCATTGTGAACAAGGACTAAGTGTAACACAGCGCAACACCAGTATGGCGGGATAACCTTGGAGATGAAAAGCAACAATCAGTATATATCTCTGTTGTATTTCAGCTCCCAGGTTTCTAAACAGCATACTGAAACTTGAAAAATGAAAGTGAAAACAGTGAAGACGCTGACAGGCTCCGATTAAAGAACTTGTGCAGACACTTAGTATTTGTAATATACCTAATTCTTCCTTTTCTATAAACATTGTACTACTGATGAAAGCTTAAAATGAAAATATATATATTTAGTGAAAACTACTATATGAGATTATAACATTAATTGCGGTCTATTTACATTACTGTATTCACTTTTTTTCTGTAAATTGCTGAAGTATTAAAACAGGCATGTAAATATAAAATGCTATATTATGAATTATACAATAGAAATTGTATAATGAAAATTTTCTTTTATTTTTAGAAATTCAATTTTTATTATTATTCATTAGTGTCATTAAATTTACTTAAGAGTGTAGTGTATATACACATCACTTTGTATAAGTTATGTAACGTTTCACCTTACAAAAACTATTTGATAGTGTTTATATACATGCACAGTGGCGGCTGCTGCAGGGAGGGCAACGGGGCACTGCCCTCCCTGTGATAAATTTATTTTAACAGATAAATTAATTATAAATACCTAATTGTATGTAATTTTTCTGATTTGTTTGATAACAAATAATATTCCTAGCAGCAAAACCACTATATGTACACTTGTCCTACATTAGCAAATATATATTTTTATCCTTCTTTAAAATTGTGATTTTGCTGCTTGGGATTTTTTCGGAAGTAACAGTCCGTCTCTTCAGCGCGTTCCAAATCACAGTCTGCAGTAGGCTCCGGGGCATCTCGCGCGACTGCATCGTTTGTATTAGAAATTGAGTGGATAAAAAGTGGCGCGGGGCGACAGCGGTATATGTCAGCGAGCGGGCTCTACTCTGTAATGCCGGATGACATCCAGTATGTAATATCACAGAATGACAGAAGTGACAAAAGCCTCACTTGCATAATTCCGATATTTGTGCGCAAAATCAAACAGGGGCACATTTCAAAATGGCGTGTTTTGTTTTTGTTGTGTACTTGTATATTGTTGTATAAATATAACCTGTCTAAGTTTTATAACTTATAATTTACGAAAGAATAATAAGTAAAGGTGCCAATTAAATTGTTGTTGATATAAATAATGGAAACTGTACGAATGAAGAAATCTGGCGTACGTAGATGTTGTATTTTTACTTGTAAAAATGTTCAGCAACAAAATATATTCTACAGTTTCTTTTCGTTTCTTAAAGAAGAAAATCGGTAAGTTATAGCTATTGAGTAACAGCTAATTATAGAGAACATCGTTATCTCTCACAGCCATGATCATATTGAAAAGAAATCAATTCAAACCTCACCGGTTAAGGAACTATCTACAGGTAAATGTTTATTATAAAATATTATTTTATAAGAACTAAGTATCACTTAAATTTTTAAAAGCATACTGATTTCAAAAGGTATTTTAGAATGTGTGGAAACTATGAATGTTCCTAGCACAAGTGATATTGGATCCCAAAATTTAGCAGAAAGTGAACCACCTATAGGTATGACAATTAATATTTACAATAGGGATGCACCGGAATTCCGGCGGTACCACTAAATCCGGCCGATCCGGCCAGTTGGCCGGAACTACCGTTCCGGCCGGATCGCTTTCCGAATTTTCGGAACTTTTTGGAAATGTTTAAGTTTTAAATTTTTAATATAATTTAAATTCAAATATATGCAAAAATAAAGAAAATTATTTTAAGGTTTTTTTTAATTGGTGCCTACTTACCTATTGTTAAGTCGTTAATTAATTACAAATAATTTTTTTTTTGAACAAAATATATTTTCTTTCCATAAATTACAAAACATAAATAGTAAATGAAAACATTATTAACAGCCAAATTCTAACAGCAAAAATAACAGCCAAATTCCCTGTCATGGATAAGTCTTATAAGATAAGTATACAGTTTACATGAAAAATTAGAGTGAGAAAAACTTAAGATTATGGTGAATAAATAAGAGCTTTTCGGCATTTTCAGAGTTTAGCCTACACCTATTATCAACATATATATTACCAATTTCTGAAAATAGTCGCTCTGAATAGGCACTAGTTGCTGGGCTTGATAGAAACTGCCTAACTAAGTTAATTAGATCAGGAAATTTTTCACGGTGCCTGCTCCACCACTCAACTGGATCTGCCTTTCTATCTATAATTGGCATTCCATAATAAGTATCAAGTTGATGGAGTATGTCATTTTTTAAACCAGATATAGAAGATGCAGACGTTGAAGCTGTTACAAAGTCATTGTAGCAGTTCCATAATGTAAAAGTGGAATTTGTTGATGAATCAGTTGTTTCATTTATTCTTGCTCGTTTCTGAATTGCAGCTAAAGGCTCATCATCCTTATCTTCGGTAGTAACACTAGTAACCCTTTCATCGTCTCGTGTTTCTGCTTCATCAGTGGTACTGCAAGTATCTTTTATTTTTCCCAAAAGAACTTTTTTAATCTCGTCACTTATTGAGTTACTTGAAAAAAAAATAAGTTTTATATCGAGGATCTAAAATAGTAGCAGTACTAATCATATTTGACACAGTTCTTTGAGATTGTAAACTGTCATTGATTATTAGTTGCAGTTTATGTATAAAACACCCCTCACTATTTATTTCTGCATCTTTACATCCTCTCACCATATTGGCTCCACTATCCCTCATCAATAAATGAATTTTTTGTTTGTCAATAGCCCAACCGTTTGTCAAAGTTTCAAGTTTATCGGCTATTGCAAGTCCCGTATGACTGCCTGCAAATTTATCGCAACACAAAATAGCATTTCGTTTGTCCCACTTTTCTGAAATCCAATGGCCTGTAACACTAATGAAGCTTTCATTTGTATTCGAGCATGTCCAAATATCAGAAGTAAGAGAAATAAACGAAGCTTCACCCAGAACCTTTGAAATTTTTATCCTAACTCTATTATAAATGTCAGGGATTATTTTATCAGTTAAATATTTTCTGGAGGGGGGTTTATACTGAGGAGAAATAGTATTGAGTAATTGCTTAAAACCAGTATTTTCTACCAAGGAAAAAGGTTAGTTATCTAAACAAATCATTTCTGCAATTTTATAGTGAATTATTTCAGGTCTCTTGTCATTGATATCCCATGCTTTGTGAAGTTGTGTAAATTCAGTTAAAGTTGGTTGCCTGGTCTCGACTGAGCCTGTAGCTGCAGATGTAGATGCGGAACCGAGTGCAGAACTCTTGTTTTCTACGAAATAAATTAAAACTTTATTATATGCGGTCTAAAAGCTAATATTTATTTTACTTCCAATTTGATTCAATCAAGTAATCAATCAAGCTATCGTAAATCATGAAGTAAAATTTTCATTAAGACAGGACCAAAAAAAATTGAAATCAGACTAATCAAAGCACTAGAGACAATTTCAAGTCAAAAAATGTTATCTATTGAGTCCGATAAATAAGCGACAAAAAAGTAAAACATTCAACAAACAAAGCTACAAACCCAATCCTTTACCCCAACAAAAAAATATAGATATAAATATATTGTACCTTTTCCTCTAAAGTTATTTGAAAATTCTTCAGGATGATGCCGCTTCAAATGTATTATTAACGGGCTTGTAGATGCCGATTTACCAAAGCCTCCCCTCGAAACCACCATTTGACACAAATTGCAGGTAGCTTTGTTTTTGTCTTCTTTAAGGACATCAAAAAATTGCCAAACTTTTGACATTTTGACGATCTGTATTAAAGAAAGACAGCAATTAGTTGAATTAGTTTATTTAAAAAAAAACAGGCCATTTTATATCTATGTAATTATAATTATTGATTTTTTTACTTACTTTTAAATACACGACACAACACTAAAAATCTCGAACACAAAACACAAAATTCTCAGAAACTTAAAACGTGAACACCAGCAGACATAAATACAAAATGCAAAGAGGGATTTTCTGTGAGCAAATGAATAATGAAATGACCTGCAGCCCTGTGCCTTTGCTTATGATTAGCAGGCGTCTGGGATTTCCCGACTTTCGCGTCTGTGATTCCCCGACTTTCGCGTCTGGGATGCCCCGACTTTCGACCAGATATATTTTGTAATTGGTCAACAGTGAAGGGTGTGCGTGTTTCCTTGCCTATGATAGACCGGCGGCTGTGGTTCCCCGACTTCTTTTTAATTTTTTTATTATTGACAGGTGGCTGCTATTCTCCAATTGAATGAGTAGAATTGTTTTAATTTTGTTAATGCTGATTAAAAATTAATATTTAAATGAATTCCGGTTCCGGCCGGATCGGCAAAATACCCGATCCGGTGCATCCCTAATTTACAATACAAAATTATCTTATGAGCAAAACATAAAATACGTTTACTTGTTTAACTAAAGAATTCGAAGTTATTTTTGAACAAAAATTCAACACATGTATTTAACCTAGTATAAAGTAGAATAATTTAGAACTTTTCAGTTACACACATACAATTAATTTGTAGTTAATGAAATGTATAATTTTTTAATTGTATTTTAGCAGTTATGGAAATTTCTACTACAAGTGATGTTGGGGTTCAAACAGAAAAAAATCTCCCAGAAAGGAAAGACTGAGAAAATCTCTAAAACAGCATCGAGTTGTAGCTACTAAATCTAAAATGAAATCCTTTCCTAAACAGGAGAATTTAAAATATTTTCTAGGGCTTTGTGACAGATTATTTATTAAAAGAACTGGCAACTGTTGTTAAATTTAATGCAGTTAATAAAAATAAGAATATTGCAGTATTGTTTTTCAACTTTGAAGAGCATTTTGCTAATCGTAAGGAACGGCGAATGGATTTTATTTTCAAACAAGTTAATTAAATAACATATTGAGTTTATTTTTTAGTCTGCACTTAATTTTTTATATTAAACACTCAGATCCCCCCCCACGGTGCCCTCCCGTCCCAAAAAATCACGGGCCGCCACTGTACATGCACCAATGTATGCATTCTGTTTTCCTGTTGCCTATCTTACAAAAAATAATTATACATACTTAAGAAATAATACCTACGCTTTCTTCAATATTATTTTTTTTTCTTACATATACACATTTTTGTGTGTACTGAGGATAATATGGCCGAGCGTGAAAATCCACCCATATCAGCACACTAAAATAATTCCGGTGTGTTAAAATTTTGACAAGAGGTTATGTGAAGAAGTATGTAAAAGTTCATTATTACTTGGATAAACTATGAATATGATGTAACATCAAAAAACTGATAAAAAACACGAGCAACATAGAAAAACCAATAACACATTTAGAGAACAGTAGTAATACTTTGCAGGCAGTTTTGCAGAAGCACGATATACCTACCTTAGCAATGTGATTTCATGGCTACTATGTTTTTCCGTGGCTACCGTGATTTTTACTTCATCGTGGATAAGATTTTAAAATAAGTTTAATGTCTAAAATATCAAAGATCAAAGGTATAGGACATACTTAACAAAAAAAAAAGTGGCTCTTGATAGGCTTAATATGGTTCGGTAAAAATGTTGAGCGTTACATTTAAAATAAATACGTTTTTGTGTTAATTTTTTTTTCATTATGCATTACCTTCGCGAACACCCAGTATAAATCAGAACAGGTAAATTTACTTTGTCAGAACGTTGACTCACTGATATTATATATAAAGTATATACAAGGTGTCCACAAAAAAACGCCTCAGCTCGTGGCACCTTTATTTGAAATATGATTGTAACATACCAAATTAAACGACTTAAAAAGTACTATTAGAGAAGTATCAAATTTTATTTTTAGCTACTCGGTTCGCCAAGGACCGACAATCAACTTTTTTATGTTAAATGGCAACCTGCTACTTTTTTCACAGAATTTGATACAGATTTTTTTTCTGAATTCAATGATGTAGCACAATACAGTTTTACTTTCTTATACGTAGTATAAGGAAGTACTGTGATGATGAAAATTTTCGACCTCGAGATTTTTGCAGATGTCCACGTTTTGAAGTCACCTGATACCAAAAAAGTGGTTTTTAAAAAATGTCTGTGTGTCTCTCTCTCTCTCTGTGTGTGTGTGTGACCACGATAGCGGCCAAACCGCTGTAGATATCAATTCCAAATTTTGTATTTACGTGTATAATCTCCCTCTTGAGATCTGATTAGTTTTTCAGTAAAATCGGTAGACCGGAAGTAGCAGTTTACTTCAGCGAAAAAATCGAATTTTGACAATATTTCCTCAACTACTAAGTTTAAACAAATTTATAAAGAATTCATATATACTTAAAATTGAAATTGAAAATAATTTTATTTAAAAAGTTTTTCGAAATTCCTACCGGAAGTAGGTCTTTTACTCTTATCGAAAATCAGTTTTTTGCGAATATTTCGCAAGTCATGCTTTTTAGACAAGTACGTTACGGGTATAAAAGTATTTAAAACATAATCTTTTGTATAAAAGAAATTTCAAAATTCGGACCGGAAGTAGCACTTTTACTCTTAGCGAATAGCACTTTTTTGATAATATCTTGCAAAGTATGCATTCTATAGAGATTTATTAAGAGAATAGAAGTACTTAGAATAGGATTTTGAATAATTTTTGTATAAAAAAATTCTTAAAATTCTCTAATTTGAAACGCTCATACGTATAAGAAAGTCGTGTGGTGGCCACACCTCATTTTTTTGTTTTATTTCAATTTGTTAAAAAATAAAAAAAAGAGGTGTGGCCACCACACGACTTTCTTATACGTATGAAAGTGTTACTTCCGGTCCGAATTTTGAAATTTCATTTATACAAAAAATATTCCAAATCAAACTCTAAATACTTTTGTACTCTTCACAAATATATATAGAATGCATAATTTACGACATATTTGCAAAACATCGCTATTCGATAAGAGTAAAAGTGGTACTTCCGGTCTGAATTTTGAAATTTTTTTTATACAAAAGATATTTAAAAGTACATTCTAAATACTTTTATACTCGTAATGTACCTGCCTAGAAAGCATGACTTACGAGATATTCGCAAAAAACTGATTTTCGATAAGAGTAAAAGACCTACTTCCGGTAGGAATTTCGAAAAACTTTATTAATACAATTTTTCTCAAATTTAATTTTGAGTACATTTGAATCCTTTATAAATTTGTTTAAACTTAGTAATTGACGAAATATTTGCAAAATTCGATTTTTTCACTGAAGTAAACTACTACTTCCGGTCTGGCGATTTTGTTACAAAATCTAATCAGTTCTCAAGAGGGAGATTATATTAGTAAATACAAAAGTTGGAACTGATATCTACAGCGGTTTGACCGCTATCGTGGTCACACACACACACAGAGAGAGAGAGAGAGAGACACACAGACATTTTTTAAAAACCACTTTTTTGGTATCAGGGGACCTCAAAACGTGGACATCTGCAAAAATCTCGAGGTCGAAAATTTTCATCATCACAATACTTCCTTATACTACGTATAAGAAAGTAAAAACGATGTGTTTAAATGTACTATCACTTTCCAATAATCATCTCACCCTTAAAGAGACCGGTACTGTAACCATGACAACCATAGTATGAAGTTGTGTCAAACATAATATGCCTAAAATTAAAAGGCTTTGATGGCACCTTACATTAAATAAGAACGTTCTCACATTCAAGGTATTTTCAATAAAACAATCGTTAAATAATACAATGATTTTTTTTAAACTTTTCAATTAAATGAACTTATTTTATCAAGAAATTAATGGAAATGCTCAAACGGGGTACCGTCCCTTTCAAGGCAACGTCGACACCTGGGTATCACATCTAACGTAGCATTCGTTAAAACTTCTCGAGACATTTCCTGACATGCGTCAATTATTCGATTTCGCGAAACTTTGACTGTATCAGGAGGTGTGGTATAAACAATATCTTGCAAATAGCCTAAGAAGAAAAGAACCATCGGGGTCAGATCACAAGAACGAGCTGGCCACAAAATAGGTCCGTATATGCCCATCCAACGATCTCCAAATTCCCTATTCAAAAGCTCTCTATTGATTATGACGCTGTGTGGAGTAGCCTCTCTTGAAAAACTGAATTATTTCTTTCATTTAAGGGTAAATTGTCAAGAACTTCTAGTAAGTCTTCACTTAAAATTTGGAAATACTTTTGCTGGGTAAGATTTCCATCGATGAAGATTGAACCTATTATTCGTTCATCTAATATACCACACCAAACATTAAGTAAAAATCTTCTTTGTGGAGCTTGTTCTACGGAAACATCACCTTCTTTTAATGTGTGGATCTTGCGCAGCACAAATGCGTTGTAGGTACTTATGTTTTTTTCAAAACTGAACACACATTTACTCTGGAAACTTGTAGATGTGAAGCAATTTCTTATACAGAAGTACAATGATTCTCCTCAACACACAGTAACCCGTTCATCTCGAAATTTCCGATTTTGTGTTCTAGGTTTTTTAAAGGATCCATACCATCTCAAATCGATTTCCAATCGACTAAACTGACGGCGATTCGGTACTCGCCTGTCCGGGAAGTGTTCTCCATAGTTCTCCAACTTTGCGCACTGTTTTTGTGACACCCAAAGTAAATTTCAAGCATATCCACGAACTCGTTATTCATTATGAAATGATGACAACTGAAATTGGTTTAACGACGCTGACATAAAATTCACATGGTGACAATAATGTCTAAGCACTCTATTACTAATAGAGTACAAGAATTTTTACAATGTTTTTTATTTTTTAACAACTTAAAATAAAACAAGAAACGGTATTGTGCTACATCATTGAATTCAGGAAAAAAATCTATCAAATTCTGTGAAAAAAGTATCGGGCGGCCATTTAACATAAAAAAGTTGATTATCGATCCTTGATGAACCGAATTGCTAAAAATAAAATTTGATATTCCTCTGATAGTACTCTTTAAGTCGTTTAATTTGAAATGTCGATCGTTACAATCAGGCTTCAAATAAAGGTGCTACGAGCTGGGGCGTTATTTTGTGGCCACCCGGTATAATATTAGCATACATTTTGTCGTATATAAGAGATTATTTTTTTATTTTTAAAAGAATAATGTGTATGAGTCAGTTGTTACTTCACATCTAAATAAAGGTCAATTTTAAAAAAAATAAGTAAACATTCATATACAGCGTGAACTTTTAATTTTGTATAATTGTATAAATATATCTGTGATTATTATTATTGTAAACTGTTGTCATGTTCTACGTATTAAATCTGTAACTGTCATTATGAAATGACATGTATCATTTACATTTACCTTAACCATTTTGACAGAAAGATTTCGTGAGAAGATCTGCAACTGAGGGCAGGAGTCTAGGTTATATATATCTGTGAAGTATAGATTGATAATAGAAATAAGTATATTTTTGCTTGTATAAAAATATTTATTCTTACCATTACAGTATATATTTATATTTGGCGCCTAACGTGGGGCACTTCTTTTATTTAAGCAGCACAATAATATGTACCCTAATGTAAAAGTTTATATTTTCAAATAAAAGAGAAAAAGACAAAGTTATTATGATTTTTCTTTTGTTTTCTCGTGATATGCTTCCATTATTATTTCAAAACTGTTTTTTTTTTATGTGTGCTTGAATAATTTTTTGCCTTGGGTCTACGTTCAGCTATTCTCGTGACACAGCATTATGTAGCAAATATCCAGCACAAACAAGAAAATGTATAAATACACATCACTGGAAAAAAATACTTTTTAATATATTTGGTATGTTTGTAAGTTAAAAATTTAAATATTTGCGTATACCCTGTGCCCACTGTTTTCAAATAAAATATATAATCATGCATAATAAACCTACAAGAAATATTATTTTTAGAATGTGTTTCTAGTTATATCTGAATTATTTGGGCATTGTGTACTGAATCACAATGTACTCTTCAAAAGTAAGTATGTAGATGGTTGTGATAATATATTTTCTGAAACATATAGATATAAATTAGTAATGACTTTTACGTTGGTATAAATAACAAACCAGTTTCATCTACTTTGTGGTGGCATGCCTCAGTTATTGCACTTTCGTCTATTACACAATATATATTTGTTTAATTACTATTATTATTAGAAAGTATAATTGCATATTTTACATCTTCTGTTGTGGTTAGCTAAAGGTAGACTGTAATACATATGAAGTAGTTCGCTGTACTTTAATATTGTCTGTAATAGATTTTAAAGGCATATATTTTCAATTCATTGTTTTTCGTATATTGTACTCAACCTACACTGAAATGAGACATTATTTCTGTTAACGAAACTTCCTATTTTTAAAAGTACTGTAAAATAAAACTCAAAATTCAGTTCAAATATACATTTATTTAATTTCGGTGTGCGGCCGATATGTCGGGGTTGCTCGGCATAGAACATGCGATAACATATAGCATATACATTATAGATTTTAAAGGCATATATTTTCAATTCATTGTTTTTCGTATATTGTACTCAACCTACACTGAAATGAGACATTATTTCTGTTAACGAAACTTCCTATTTTTAAAAGTACTGTAAAATAAAACTCAAAATTCAGTTCAAATATACATTTATTTAATTTCGGTGTGCGGCCGATATGTCGGGGTTGCTCGGCATAGAACATGCGATAACATATAGCATATACATTATAGATTTTAAAGGCATATATTTTCAATTCATTGTTTTTCGTATATTGTACTCAACCTACACTGAAATGAGACATTATTTCTGTTAACGAAACTTCCTATTTTTAAAAGTACTGTAAAATAAAACTCAAAATTCAGTTCAAATATACATTTATTTAATTTCGGTGTGCGGCCGATATGTCGGGGTTGCTCGGCATAGAACATGCGATAACATATAGCATATACATTATAGATTTTAAAGGCATATATTTTCAATTCATTGTTTTTCGTATATTGTACTCAACCTACACTGAAATGAGACATTATTTCTGTTAACGAAACTTCCTATTTTTAAAAGTACTGTAAAATAAAACTCAAAATTCAGTTCAAATATACATTTATTTAATTTCGGTGTGCGGCCGATATGTCGGGGTTGCTCGGCATAGAACATGCGATAACATATAGCATATACATTATAGATTTTAAAGGCATATATTTTCAATTCATTGTTTTTCGTATATTGTACTCAACCTACACTGAAATGAGACATTATTTCTGTTAACGAAACTTCCTATTTTTAAAAGTACTGTAAAATAAAACTCAAAATTCAGTTCAAATATACATTTATTTAATTTCGGTGTGCGGCCGATATGTCGGGGTTGCTCGGCATAGAACATGCGATTAACATATAGCATATACATTATAGATTTTAAAGGCATATATTTTCAATTCATTGTTTTTCGTATATTGTACTCAACCTACACTGAAATGAGACATTATTTCTGTTAACGAAACTTCCTATTTTTAAAAGTACTGTAAAATAAAACTCAAAATTCAGTTCAAATATACATTTATTTAATTTCGGTGTGCGGCCGATATGTCGGGGTTGCTCGGCATAGAACATGCGATAACATATAGCATATACATGTGAATCGCTCGAGGAGCTATGTACCCCTATGATAGCGTAGATGCCAGACACCGCAGTCCGTACGCATGCATAGGAGGTCTTGCATTGCCTTCGGTACACAGTCGTGTAGCCGGGCCGACAGACAATAAGCTCGGCCGCTGAGACTGTATACGCTCGCAGCCAGCTCCGCATCAGTATGCTCACAATATTTGTATGTAAGACATACATTAAATATGACAATATAATTAAAAGTTAAAAAATCAAACATACATTACAAAAATATAATAACACATAAAAATAAAGAAAAACATTCAAGAAACAATAACATAAAATAAAATAAAAGATGTTAATTTCTTAACAATCCCTGATAAAATAATGAAGCTACAAGAGCCCTTGTTAATCTAACGCATCTCATTCTAAAGTGTATATGGTACATTTTATATGGTTTATGTACTAAGCCTGCATCTGAGGCATAAATGGTGCTATTTGTACATGCCATTGCCCATGTATTGTATAAGAAAAATCTTTCTTCGGATTGGAGAAAGAATGACTTGGTACACACACCTTCCTTTGCCTCTCACAGAACATTTTCTGTACTAAACTATTATAGCACATATAAAACAATAACAAAACAGGATTTAACGAACTAAAACTATATAAGTAAGACAAACTGAACAACATTAGAAACACGTATAAACGAATAGAACACTAACCGACGGATGATAGAATAGCATCCGAAAACCATGGATATTCCTACACTTATTAGTAAATTAATTTGATACCTATTCAGCTTATTAAAGCGTCACCTACTAGATCCTTCTCTCCATGTGCCTCTTTCTAACAAAATGTGTTCCATATCACCTATACAAGTGAAAATCTCCTGTAGGGCAATCGACTGTAACTTTATATCGAAACCCTGCTATTAGAGTACTGTGTTATTTATACTTACTGTAGGCATTAAAAATACTTTATTTAATATTGTATTTTAAATTTCCTTTATAATCCCAATTACTTTCAATTGAAATAACTCAATTATGGAGGCATCTTTAGTCATTATTCTTCTAATTTATAAAATTGAAAGGAATGTTTTTATCTCGTGTGGATGTTATATGTAATGGGATGTCTATTTTAAGTTTGATAAATACAAATAATCTTCAACAATAATGTTACGCGACAATGATACAAGTCGAAACGTACACTTTTGATTGATTTCACATATATGTATGTATTCATACCACGTCTTGCAGGAAGTAGGATTTCGCTTCCGTTTAGTCACCCGATATGTGATTTTTTGTAATGATGAAATTAAATAACATTTAGAGATTTTGAAAAATATTTTCGTTATCATATCAGTGTAATGGAATTTTTATTTATGACTAATTTTAATAACTGATAATTACTAATACTTTCGCGTAATATATGGATATTGTAATATTTTGTTAGCAACAACAAGAGACCAACTGTTAAGAACTTAACATCTTTTATTTTATTTTTTTTCTTGCTTTTATAAATGAATGTTTTTAGTTATTTTTATGTATTATTATATTTTTGTAATGTATGTTTTATATTTTCGCTTTTTTTTACAAATTTAAAGATATTGTGAGAATACGGAGGAGGTATATATGAAATTTCAAAATTCCGACCGGAAGTAGCACTTTTACTCTTAGCGAGTAGCACTTTTTTGATAATATCTTGCATAGTATGCATTCTATAGAGACATATTAAGAGAATAGAAGTACTTAGAATAGTATTTTGAATAATTGTTGTATTAAAAAAAGCTTAAAATTCTATAATTTGAAACGCTCATACGTATAAGAAAGTCGTGTGGTGGCCACACCTCATTTTTTTCCTTAAGATGTCGCCAGTTTGACGAAACTAATCTACACTATGCATTAGCATATCACGGAAAACTATAGCAGGAATAGTATCTGGATATCTTTCTTCAATCTCCGCAAAGCAATTTTGTATGGAATACTACCAAACACCATAAATTTATTTAGATGTGAGGAAGAAACATTCTACCATAAAAGATTTATGCATATCGTTAAAAGCCATTATTTATTATTTTGATCAAAATATATGATATATATTTAATTGACCTTTAGAGACGTTTGAATTAAAATTTTACTGTCTTAAGTTACGACATATTTTTTATATACATGACTTACTTCAGTGAACAGTAAATGAATTTGCCATCTTTTGTCATATGTTGATAAAATATAGCAATAATAATCTTTATAAATATCTGCTGATAATAATGCTGAAATGTTTCAGAATTAGAATCAACACTGACATGCTGGCTTCACAATTTGTATTATTTTACAATGTTTTTGATTCCAGCGTAATTGTCGAACAGTCTTAAGTGTTTATTTAATTTTGTTACAGATTTCAGTATTGGTAACCAATGCATTATTTGCCAGTTGCATTGGAACTGGCAAATAATTACGATTTACTTTAACGTTTTTTTTTTTGTATTATGATAATTTTGTATTTGATAATGCAAAGCTATTATTAAGTAAGTAGCTTTTCAATTTAAAAGATTATGTAAGTCACTGGATGTGTGATACATTTTCATCATGAAAATAAAACAATAGATATACATTATTATTTATAAAATTTAATTTGAGAAAATTTATTTGACACTAATTTAGCAGCCTTTCTTTTACTTTCTTATAAGTATTGTGATGATGAAAATTTTCGACCTCGAGATTTTTGCAGATGTCCACGTTTTGAAGTCCCCTGATACCGAAAAAGTGGTTTTTAAAAAATGTCTGTGTGTCTGTCTGTCTGTGTGTGTGTCTGTGTGTCTGTGTGTGACCACGATAGCGGTCAAACCGCTGTAGATATCAATTCCAAATTTTGTATTTACGTGTACAATCTCCCTCTTGAGATCTGATTAGTTTTTCAGTAAAATCGGTAGACCGGAAGTAGCAGTTTACTTCAGTGAAAAAATCGAATTTTGCCAATATTTCGTCAATTACTAAGTTTAAACAAATTTATAAAGAATTTAAATATACTCAAAATTAAATTTGAGACAAATTATCTTAAAAAAGTTTTTCGAAATTCCAACCGGAAGTAGGTCTTTTACTCTTATCGAAAATCAGTTTTTTGCGATTATCTCGCAAGTCATGCTTTCTAGGCAGGTACATTACGAGCATAAAAGTATTTATATTATAATTTTAAATATCTTTTGTATAAAAAAAATTTCAAAATTCGGACCGGAAGTACCACTACTCTTACCAAATATCGATTTTTTCCAGATATGTCGTAAATTATGCATTCTATATATATTTATTAAGAGTACAAAAGTATTTAGAGTTGAATTTGCAATGTTTTTTGTGTACATGAAAGTTCAAAATTCGGACCGGAAGTGGCACTTTTACTCTTAGCGAGTAGCACTTTTTTTCGAATATCTTGCAAAGTATGCATTCTATAGCGATTTATTAAGAGAATGAAAGTACTTAGAACAGGATTTTGAATAAGTTTTGTATAAAATAATTCTTAAAATTGTATAGTTTGAAACGCTCATACGTATAAGAAAGTCGTGTGGTGGCCACACCTAATTTTTTTCTTTTGTTACAACACTTATTTCCGTGTTCATAACAACCAACCATTCTCAAAAAAATTTCCTTATTTACTCCTTTACTTAAATTAGGTGCTTAAGATTAACTCTTCTAATTGCGTAGTAAAGAAAATAATGTTCCTGAAGGATGCATTAGACCTCCTTTATTTTTTATATCATTTAACCTGTGCGTTTCGGGTAGGCTTACATTTCCAGGTAATTTTAAAGGCTCTAAACATGACCAGATGCTTGGATTTTTTCATTATCTTTAAATACAATAAATTTGCTAATTTTCTCTACAGTTATAAGCTTTTAAATTACCATGTTACATCCTGGTACAAAACAGTTTGCAAACATCTTACAATTTTATTACAATAAAACAGAAACTCTGGGGAAAAGTGAACTGTGGCCCTAAAAATCACAACCGAAAATCTATTAAAAAACTACAGCTGACAAGACAACAGCAACGATTTGTCAACCTTTTGCGATTTGTTACAGCAATAAGTTTAGCCTAATTGGCAACACCAGTAACCGATCGCTTCCCTTTCACCCTCCATACGATTAAGATACGTCTTTCCCCCATTCATCTGGAAGTTGCAGTTAATGTGATGATTAAATTAAATGATAGAAATAACAGGGATAAGATAAAATCACGACACATATCGTCAAAAGATCTATCGGATTTATGTACAACAATAAATAGTTTTAATCTCGAAGTACTCAAAAATTAAAAAGACTATTAAATATTATTGAAATCAAAATTAAAATTCTTAAGTAAGAACTCATATACCGCACTCTACAGGGGTAACTAAAAATAAAGAACAGCCAGAGAAGCTGATCATTAACAATTAAACATAAACATAAAATGAATTTTAAAACGTAACAAACTTCCAGCACAATTTTTATTTCACACTTTGTGACGCCATATATATGGCAGATCCAGTTCACATTTTCTGACGCCATATATGTGCCTGAACCAGAACTTTTCTGGCTTCTTTCACACCTTGCATTGTAGTAATCATTGATTATTGATAATATAAAAAAATGATAATTATTCCTTTTTTTTATTTTCAGCGGATTTCGGGGTGTCAGCGAAAAATAAATTTACGTTACAAAAGCACGATACTTTCATAGGAACACCGTATTGGATGGCTCCTGAAGTAGTTCTGTGCGAAACATTTAGGGATAATCCGTACGATTTTAAAGTGGATATTTGGTCTATGGGCATAACACTTATCGAATTCGCCCAAATGGAACCGCCCAACCACGAAATGTCACCGTTAAGAGTCTTGTTAAAAATTCAAAAATCCGATCCACCAAAACTAGAACAGCCGTCCAAATGGTCGAAGGATTTCGTCGATTTCGTCACCAAAGCACTGATCAAAGATCCCGAGAAACGACCCACTTGCGAGGAACTCCTCAAACACCCTTTCATAAATTGTACGTTAAATGCTAAAGCGATAAGAGACCTGCTCTTAGAATATAAGGCCGAAGTTGTGGAGGAAGACGTCACAGACGAGGATTCTGAGGTGAGCTTCTGTTTCAATCACGTTTCTTTTTGCAATCGTTATTTCTATGCTTCTGTAAATAATTTCATGCTTAGCGAGGCAGGAAATCGCGAAAAAATAAAGAACTTTACCAAAGAGTTGGTAAGTTTAAAGATAGTATTATATTATAGGAAAACGCACGAAACAATCTACTTTCGTCATAAACGGAAAATAATGACATTACAGAATTATTTTGATGATTAATATTAATTAAAAATAATAATGTTCGCGTTATTTCAACCAGTGGTACTAGAAATATTAACATCGGATGTTGGCGTATCTGAAACTTCGTTTACACTTCGCTAGTGAATCATTGACAGTAGATTTACAGCGTTCGGTTATAGTAAACTTCACAAAACGTAAATTTTTTCGTCGATCACAATGCTCACGCTAGACGTACTGAAACTACTACGTTATGAATTTTGATGATAAAGGTGGATTGTTTCGTGTGTTTGAGTATAATAGTTAATAGAAAATATTTCTCTTTCATTAATATGTTTTGTTCAATTTCAGAAGAGAATTTTGTAAAACTTGTATGACTTAATTACTCAGATACATACTCTAAATTCAACATTTCAAACATTTATAATCTTTCAAGAACAAACAAATTGTCCTTATCTCTAATGTTTTAACAAATTACAGTTATATTTAAACGGACATCCCAGAATTTACATGTTTGCTAATGTAAATTGCAAAAGTTAAACTTGTGCTTATCTCTTTCAAACACATAAATCCTGAGAAACTATATTCATAGCTTTTGATACCTGTTGTGGAATTATGTGAGCAGAATAAAATTGATAAGAATGCTCTTTAATAGTCTACTTAAAATTGTTAATTAATATAAAAATAATAATAATAATGTTGCCAACCTTGTTATAAAGCAGATATACACAGTCAAAATACAGATAAATGATAAATTAAACATTTTTTTATATATGGTTGTCTCAGCGAAGTGGGAAAGTCCATTAACGGTGTCTAGTCAAAAAAAGAGAGAAGAACAAGTAATTTCACTGTTATAGTTGCTAGAACGTGAAAAAAAATGAAGTGTAGCCACCACACCACTTTCTTATACGTATGAGCGTTTCAAACTACACAATTTTAAGAATTGTTTTACACAAAAATTATTCAACATCCTATTCTAAGAACTTCTATTCTTTTAATAAATCGCTATAGAATACATACTTTGCTAGATATTTGAAAAAAAAGTCCTACTCCCTAAGAGTAAAAGTGTTACTTCAGGTCCGAATTTTGAAATTTCATATATACAAAAAAATATTGCAAATCTAACACTAAATACTTTTGTACTCTTGATAAATATATACAGAATGCATAACGTACAACATATTTGCAAAAAATCGCTATTCGATAAGAGTAAAGTGGTACTTCCGGTCTGAATTTTGAAATTTTTTTTAAACAAAAGATATTGAAAATTATGTTCTAAATACTTTTATACCCGTAACGTACCTGTCTAAAAAGCATGATTTGCGAAATATTCGCAAAAAACTGATTTTCGATAGGAGTAAAAGACCTACTTCCGGTAGGAATTTCGAAAAGCTTTTTAAATAAAATTGTTCTCAATTTTAATTCTAAGTACATATGAATTCTTTATAAATTTGTTTAAACTTAGTAGTTGACGAAATATTGGCAAAATTAAATTTTTTCGCTGAAGTAAACTGCTACTCCCGGTCTACCGATTTTACTGAAAAACTAATCGGATCTCAAGAGGGAGATATTATACACGTAAATACAAAATTTGGAATTGATATTTACAGCGGTTTGACCGCTATTGTGCTCACACACTGACATTTTTTAAAAACCACTTTTTCGGTATCCGGGGACTTCAAAACGTTGACAAATGCAAAAATCTCGAGGTCGAAAATTTTCATCATCACAATACTTTCTTATGCTACGTAAAAGTAAAAATTATGAGGAATCTTTTTTATGAAGAAAGATTAGGAACTAATTTATTAATAAACAAATAATAATCAAAAAATTATAATCAAATCTTTAAAAAAAAAAAGAATGTAAATAACCAATTTAAAAATATTTTCATTTATACAGAGTGTTCGACAACGATGAACCAACACAACCTATGTTTTACTTTCTTATACGTAGTATAAGGAAGTATTGTGATGACGAAAATTTTCGACCTCGAGATTTTTGCAGATGTTCACGTTTTGAAGTCTCCTGACACCAAAAAAGTGGTTTTTAAAAAATGTTTGTGTGTGTGTGAGAGATATCTATTCCAAATTTTGTATTTACGTGTATAATCTCCCTCTTGAGATCTGATTAGTTTTTCAGTAAAATTGGTAAACCGGAAGTAGTAGTTTACTTCAGTGAAAAAATCGAATTTTGCAAATATTTCGTGAATTATAAACAAATTTATAAAGAATTCAAATGTACTCAAAATTAAATTTGAGAGAAATTGTCTTAAAAATTTTTTTCGAAATTCCTACCGGAAGTAGGTCTTTTACTCTTATCGAAAATCTGTTTTTTGCGAATATCCCGCAAGTCTTGATTTTTAGACAGGTCAGGTACGTTACGAGTATAAAAGTATTTAAAACATAATTTTAAATATCCTTTGTATAGGAAAAATTTCTAAATTTGGACCGGAAGTAACACTTTTACTCTTATCGAATAGGGAATTTTTGCAAATATGTCGTAAATTATGCATTTTGTATATATTTCTCAAGAGTACAAAAGTATTTAGAGTTAGATTTGCAATGTTTTTTGTATAAATGAAATTTCAAAATTGGAACCGGAAGTAGCACTTCTTTATAATATTTTGCAAAGTATGCATTCTATAGGGATTTATTAAGAGAATAGAAGTACTTACAATAGGATTTTGAATAATTTTTGTAAAAATTCTATAATTTGAAACGCTCATACGTATAAGAAAGTCGTGTAGTGGCCACACCTCATTTATTTTTAATAGAATGCTTTCCGTTTTTACATTTTATGATAACCCTTTTAAGAGCTGATTAAACTGACATCAATTTGTTTGTTAGTCGATTTTGAACTGTTTCTGGGGCGATTTTTTGTCGTACGTTGTACAACTTTTGAAAACTTGCTATGAAATAACGATTAAGGATGAAATAAATACCTATTTTGGGCTCAATTAGTCGAGATAATTATTTCAGCATGTGAATTTAACATTTATTTCGACATTTCAACGCAAATTCTTTAGAATTACTTACTATTTGCGAAAGTTAAAATTCAAAAGAAAATTAAATGGAACAGCTGTATGCCACTCAAAAGTATTAAAACTGTACTATTTAGAAATACCTATTTTCCTGCGTCTGTGAGAAGATATTACAACTACGACGTATTACAGTTACATTGGAATCCAAAAGTTTTCAGAAGGCCAAATTTAGGCACGTTTAGACATTGAAAAAGCAAAACCGTCAGTACAAGGATTCCAGTTAACTTTACTGAAAAATAGGTATCTTCAAAAACATGGTATAGGTTAATATTTTCAAGCTTCCCAGCATTACAGCTAATATAACATCACTTAATAAATTTAAAACTGTGTAAAAGATAAAAGGCATAAATAATACTACAAATACATTTAATGTAAAGAATGATAAACAGAGCTAATAAATGTTCCAAAGCTTCGCTCTCTTCTTCTGTAATACATACATTTGAAGTTGAGTTTCAAATGACCGACAATTTCTTGAGTAATAGTAGAAACTATATATGTCCTTATTTTCTTTATGCCAGTAAATAATTTCAGTCTATTTACCACCAGACATAGAGCATATTTATTAATTCCAATTTTAAGTAGTTAATTTTTCTCGTAAAATGAATTCACATTCTTCTGAATTGCGTTTTACCAATTTTTTGCCACTCAGCAACTACAATATTTTCAATGTATTACGAATTCACGAATTTTCAATCTTGTCGTTTTTAAAATTTTAATAGAAATTATGTAATTGTAAATAGAAAATATTATAAAAAACTTTTTCTTTGACTACTTTAAGGTATGCTCTGTCCAGCACAAGTCATGGTATCTCATGGTTTTAAATCTAGAGGTCATAATCCGGTTTATTCAGATATGACATTCTATAACTATATTGCCCACAGACGCAAGAAATAAATAGTAAATTTTTAGTACTTTCCAGTGCCCTGTAAATTATTTTTTTTTAGAATCTCATACTTTAGCGAATAGTATATAATTCTAAAGAACTTGTCCTGAAACGTCGAAATAATTCACATACTGACTAATGGAGCTCAAAATAGGTATTTCATCATTAATCGTTATTTCATAGCAATTTTTCAAAAGTTGTACAATTTTTGACAAAAAAAATCACCATATCGCAGAAACAATTGAAAATCGACTAATACAAATTGAAGTCTATTGAGTCAGCTCTCAAAGGCTATCATAAAATTTAAAAAAAATAATGTACAGCATACTATCTCTAAAGAACATAAGTTGTATTGATTCGTCGTTGTCTAACGCTCTGTAAAAATGATTTTTTTTAATTGTAAGGCTCATAATTACCTACAATTTTAATGTCAAAAACTTACCGCTATGTACATTATTAGATAATACTAATGGAGTTTACCGCTTCACTGAGACACCCGGTATGATCTCCGAAATTATTAACACATTCTGTTGATTGATTTTACAAGTTTTCGATCAGGGAAAAAGCTGTCTTTATATCCTTCAAAATTCATGTAAATCACAATTTTGGAGGGAACGTTTTTAAGTACGCAGAATGGAGAGTTTGGATGGTAATTTGGGAGCTCTCTCTTGTCGTAAAGTGTTCGGTGACTCATTATTAGTATGAATATAAAGTTTTAACACAATTGCGTTAGTAAGCAACTTAATCGGAAGAAAATGTGAAATATGGAGTATCGCGACGTTATCAAGTTACTTACAAAACAAGAAAAATGCATTCTTACCATACTGGAAGCCATGTTATCAGTTTACGGGGATTCTTACCCGGGAAAACTATGGGTTTTAAGTGGCACAGTTGCTTTAAGCAAGGTAGGGAATCACTTGATGAAGACTCTCGGCTTTGTGATGTGCGAGAACTTGTAAAAGAAGTCGAAAAATTAATAGTGGAAGATGCTTGGCTAAAGAAGACACACTTCGCAGGAATGACTGGAGTATCTGATCTGATACATATATATTTTTAAAAGTTTTCATGATGCCAAGAATGATCACACCGCCGCAAAAACAGCTCGTGGAGTGTTTTCGTGCGTTTTTGGACTTCTGTAATGAAGACAGGCATAGTGTATTTAGTTGAATTGTTACTGTGGATGAGCTTGGGTTCATCATTACGAACCTGGGTCCATACAACACTTCATGCAGTGGCTTAAAAAAGGCACACCATTTGAAGTTTAAGGTGTCACTGTCAGTCGGAAAACTCATGACTACTGTTTTTTGGGACTCAAAGGAATTCTGTTAGTTGATTACAAAGATAAAGGAGTTTCCATAACTGGAGAATACTGCGCTTCAATTCTGGAGCTGTTAACAAAAGTTATTGGAAAAAAAAAAGTGGAAAATAGACGAAAAGTGTTCTGCTTTTCTACACGATAATGTTCCCGTCCACAAGCTGTGGCGCTAGCTGTCCTACATAAAGCAGACTTCGATATATTGAATCACCGACCCTGTAGTTCAGATCTGGCTCCTATTCCCTAAACTGAAAAGAATGCTGCGTGGAAATTTACGAGCGATGAAGAAGTAAAGGACACAGTTGCGGCCTATTTGCGAAAAAGAGATAAAGCTTTTTTTTTTTTGAAAGCATACACAACCTAATTGAGAGATCTGAAAAGATCTATTAAGAGTTGTAGGTGAATATATTGATAAAGATAATTTTGTATTTTTATTTTCTCTTATTTTCCCCATTCCACGAACTTAAAAACGCCCCCTTTTACATACGTAGTAACTATTCTGAAATTGCAACAAAACATTAATTCCAATAATTCCACAAACCCCATATTGTTTTTGTTTCAAATATATGTACATTCTATAAGTGTTATCACGGCTTATTTATTATGCATGCGGCTCTCCGGGCCCCCCTGGCATGCCATGGCAGGTGAGATTTTAATTTAGATTTTGTGTTTATTTCCTTCCTTTAATTGCTTCCTTACATGTGCTTTGTAGTGGATAGCATTTATTACAATTGTTAATAGTTAGCTGAACGGTTAAAAATCGCTACCCGAGTTATTTCTAGACAATTTTAGATGATCAATATTTTCTTTATAAGAAGAACTACTATCTATGTGGCAGGCGTCACGAATTTTGGATATTTCTCAAGCAATCGCAATATATCTTTCCTAGAATTAAAATTGCAGATAATTTGACGATGCCCCTGTTGTGTAGGTGTTGATGGCAGCTCTAATCCCGAAGAGCGATTATTATATTTATTTATATAATTTCAATATGAAACGCTAATTCTACACTATATTACGAGGGCGGGTCAATATGTCCGTGACTTTTTGAATGAAACACAGGTTTTTGGATAAAAAATTATTTTATCCAAAAACCGGGGCCAAATCCGGAGAGGATTTAGCCCCGAGCGGATGAGGGAGCAAATTCGTATTCTAATTCATGAATTTTTGCCATGGAACTGCACATGTGTTCACCCTTGCATTGTCCTGGTGGAAAAGAACTTCTTTCTTGGCCAAATGCGGTCGTTTTTTTTTCAAATCCTCATTAAATCGACTCAATAAGTTGGCATAATATTCGCCATTGATCATTTTAGCCTTTTGAAGGTAGTCAATGTGTATTATACCGTGTGCATCCCAAAAAGCGGTCGCCATGACTTTATTAGCTGACAAACCCATCTTGGCCTACTTTGGCGCCGATTCACCACGAGAAACCCACTGTTTTGGCTGCTGTTTTGTCGTTGGTGTGTTGTGGTGCATCCACGTTTCGTCCACAGTTACGAAACGGCGCAAAAACTCGTCCATATTGCGGTTAAACAAAGCCAAACACTCCTGCGAAGTTGTCACACGATTGCGGAAAGCTTTATCATACCCAAGTGATCATTCAAAATTGAAACCACTGAGCCATGTGACATGCCTATGGCTTCCACAATCTCTCCCACTTTCAATATCCGATCAGCCAACACCATATCGTGAATTTTTTTAATTGTTTCGGGTGTAGAGACCTCAACTGGACGTCCAGAACGTTCGGTATCTTCCGTGCTTGTACGGCCACAACAAAATTCAGTAAGCCACTTGTTTACCATTGAAATTGATGGTGCAGAGTTTCCATAGTATTTATCAAGCTTAGCCTTGGTTTGAGTGATGGAACACACGAAATTCACATTTTTCCATTTTCTCCTCAAATCACGCGGCAGTCTGCTATGAATGGCTGTCAAACACGAACTAAATGACGCAGCTTGTTCAAATTTTGACAGGATTTAACTGACAGATGTCTGTTGACAGGAGCAGTGTTGCCCTTTCAGTTAAGAGGCGGGAAATTCAAAAAGTCACGGACATATTGATCAACCCTCGTTTAATTATTTATTTGTAAATTCAGTACAGTTATTACTATACGAAATAACTATGTATTATGTAACAGCCACAACAATATTACCTATATATTTATTTATTTATTGTATTGTTTAGTTTTTGTTTTTAAACAATTGTCAGGCAGTATTTATGTAATACCTCTTGTAGGTTTTCTTCATATATGTCCGCTTTACTATTGAAAACTGACCAATACACATTTAAATTATACTTTGTCTCAGAATAACAAGATGCCACTCTAAAATGGTACATATATACATCTTTGTAAGAGAATTTATTGTTTCTTGCGTTGGCAAATTTAATATGAAAACATAAGTACGCAATATCTGCTATAATTTATAACATAACCAATCCATAACCTGTGAACATTCTCTTCTTACATTTTTGTTTTGGTTTATTGTATTTTACTGTGTTATTAAATACTATCTGTACGTTTAAATGCGTCACGAACGTTAGTGATCAGACACCTCTAACCAAACCGTTAAATTCACCACCCAAGCAGCGTCAACGATTGGTACACTAAAGACGACAAAAACAGTTTTAAATATGTACAAGATATTAATTCGACAAACTCCAAAAACTGAGGACAACAGTAATTGTAATAAACATAACCAAAGCGCTGAGTAAGGTAATGGTATTACAAATTTAAAATTGTCGACAAATTGCTACATTCTTAACAATTTACATGTTATTGCAAATTGTTTATTACATTTTTAAGCTATGTGTTCCCGGTTTAGCCGAGATATTTGAATCACTCCTTATTCTGAACAGAGTATGGTATAAATTGAAATTATGTCGCCGTCTACCGTATAAAACGAAACTCAAAATTATCATGTAGACCATTAGTGATTCACTCCCCATGGTGCACTCGCGGCTCGCAACTAAACATGTCATCTGTCCATTAGATACTCATCTTAGAATAAATGGCGAACTTTGTTCGCATAATGAATAAACTTTTTTTACCAACACTTGAAAAGAACAAAGAATTAAGATTAGTGATTAATAAGGTGGTATTTTTTTCCATTACTTTAGCCAGTAAACAGATTTGAATTAACTTTGAGTTACAGTTCAACTTCATTGACCTCACAATGGGAATTGGAAAGCTCAATAAGCTTATTGAGCTTTCCAATATTGAAAGCGAAACATACACAATAATATCGTTCACTACATAATTTTGTGTTGCATGTTACAAGAAAATTTATGAAATTCTTGTAAAAGTATAAAAATGCAAAAAGAAATTATCTTTTAATCTTACTTCAAATAGGTAGAACAACAAAAATTGGTCACATATAGTCGAATGACATTTTAATGCGATGTGAAGTATTAAGTAATAGTGTAATTCTGTACATCAAAATGCAATGACTTTTCCTAATAACAATGTGACATCTTTTTTAGATTAATTTTCTTCATTATTAGAATGATTAAAATGGGTAAAATTGTTTTAGGACAACCGCACATCACAGCTACCACTGGACATCGAAGATGACTCTGCTTCTGTTCGAAGTAATGATGTAGACACTAAAGGTAAAAGAAAATTTATCTTAAACTTGTTTCTAATACAGTCAGTGCTAAGTATTATATATCTTTTTAATCATAGCAGTTGAAAGTGAATCCGCCAAACCTACGACAGATGATAAAACAGATCCTAAGAAATTGAAAAAAGAAATATCAGTTGATTCAAGTGCCAGTACGGGTTCCTGTGATGGTGATAAAAAACAGGTAATTAAAATTTTTTTACAGTTTTGTAAATTATTTACTCCACTAATATGTAAAAATTTGTTTGTTGCAAGCAAGTCTCCATTGAATGTGAGTTTTATGAGAGTAGATGGCATTATATTCAAATAACTGTGCTTTCAACATTCAAAATGTGTATTTCACTTATCGTTGATTTGTGTAGTTCGTCAATACAAAAATTCTTGCATTAAATTTATACTTTTATGTACTATATTACGTAGCCTTCACTAGTGTTAGAAGCGACTATATACATTATTTTAGTTCTACGCAATCGTTATTCATTCGCTTGCGTGAGGAAGAGTATTTATAATATTAGCTTTAGAACTTCCGTACATAGTGGCGAAATTCATCAGGCGAATAATAATAATCTTTATTGATTCATTATATCTTCACAATTCAGTCAAAAAACAGTAAAAAGTAAAGATTCTTACTTAGTATTGTAGCAGTTATCACTCAACATGACCCAGCTGGAGTTAATTAACAGTTGGCCCGTATACATGATAATAAAATTATTTCATATTTACCTCTCGCTCTCTCCCCTCTCTCTCCGAAATAAACTATAAAATTCTGATAGTTCACAGGCAGGTCGTTAAAAGAAAACTACAAGTGTTGATTTAACAAAATAATAAGTTTGCTAAAAGACAATATTGATGACAAGTACGAGTACATGCTTGGGAATATAATTGTGTCGCCCAAAAACATGTTATTAAAATTATCTTCTTATAAAATGTAGATAGAATGTCAGTTACAATATAAAAAGTGACATAAACGTACAGCAAAGAAAAAATAGGATAAAACACAAATTAATTAGTAAATACATTAAAAAAAACATAGAGTAACAAAATATGCTAATCAATCTTTTCCATCCCTGATGACAGTCAATATATGTTCGACAGTTCTTAACAGACCTGGATTTGTCGGAGCACTCACAAGCAAGCACGGTATCATTAGCTTACAGGTCACTTTTGTCTATGTATAGTCATTGACATATGTATATATATAATAAGTGGCCAAGAACACTTCCTTGAGACACCCCTATTTAAAGGCAGTGTCTTAAACAATGGGCATTTACGTCCACGTAGTGTATGACGATTACTCAGATAGCTTTTAAACCATTCCAATACAGTGCCCCTTTATACCATACCAGTATAACTAATGAAGTAATATTTTATGGTTTATCAGATCAAATGCTTTGCTGAAATCTTAAAATATACCGATAGACAAGTTTATTATATCGGGTGTTTCGGAATTGCACGGCACTATTGTAGGTACTTGTTCTCCAACATAAAATAAACAAAAAAGTCCATATAAACATATGTCTCAAATTAATTTATTACTAAGATATTGGAGCATAAAGATAATTATTTAACAATACAACATCCAAAAGAACTGTTTAAAGTGGCCACCGTTTTGTTGAATGCAGCATTCAGCACGACAAATTCATTCTTCTTTGGTACTTCGTATAGCATCAGGACGATCCTTGATAGTTTCTAAGGCTTCCACAATGCGATTACTAAACTACCGATCTAACGCCGTTAGATTGGGAGATCGGGATACATCAGAGTTTAGTAATCGCATCGTGGAAGCCGCAGCAACTATCAAGAATCGTCCAGATGCTATACGATGTGCTAAAGAAGCATGAATTTATCGTGCCGAATGCTGAATTCAACAAAACGCTGGCCACTTTCAACAGTTCTTTTGGATGTTGTATTGTTAAATAAATATCTTTATGCTCCAATATCTTAGTAATAAATTAATGTGAGACATATGTTTATATGGACTTTTTTGTTTATTTTATGCTGGAGAACAAGTACCTACAATAGTGCCGTGCAATTCCGAAACACCCGGTATATCCCTCCAATGATATAGAATTTGTACAAAAAGGTAGCGGAAATTAAATGTATACATATACCCTATGTACGAAAGTTTCCGGGCTTTTATTGTAATTCTTCAAACACCCCAGTTTATTTGTAGTAAAATAACATAAATATGACGTCGATGCTAGCTAGCTTCATATTTCTTTAAATTACTCAAATATTATACATTTTCTGTTGGTTCCTAGCATACATAACAAACACGTTACAATTTGAGTTAATTACATTTAAGTATTTTAAATTCATTTTAATAACGCTTTCATGATTTTAAATATTCGATTTCTGTATCTCTTCCTTTTTGACCACTATAGACAGAGAGCAAAGAAGAAGTACATCGAAAAACATCACGAGACAAAGGACCGGCGCCACTTCCTCCAATTCCTCCAACAGCAGCAACAGCACAAAGCACATCTTCAACTGCTGCGTCAACTGCTACTTCGACAACTGCGACTACTTCAGAAGCCGCAAACGAAAAAGAGAAAGGACCCGCGCCACCTCCACCACCCTTACCTCAATTCATACTGCCCACACCTCCTTCTTCTCCTCTTTCACCGCCTCCCACTCCTCCAATAATTCCACCAGTTCCACCACCAATGCCCGTAATTGAGAAACCGATACCCGAAGTGACAAAGGAAGAAATGCCACCCGACGAAAATATCGATGTACATTTAGAACCCAAATTAGACTCAAAAAGTGTCGAGAGTAAAAAGTACGTGCTCCCAAATGATGGTGGGGATATATTAGAAGCGGCATATTGTAAAATTTTGTCGGACATTCAAGAAAACAAACAATCGTCGACTCACGTTGATGGCGGAAAGGTATCTGAAAGTGTGACTGTTAGTAGTAACTCGAGTACTAGGAGTGTTGACGATAGTGGTAATCTTGTTGTTGTGTCTACTTCTCAATCTGATCGTAATAAAATGAACACTTCGACTATTATTATTAGTGATACTAGTGATCCTTCCAATAGTTTAGCCTCTAATATTAGTCAGGTGAGTAAATACTATCAGATGCACATAATAACGTTCAAATTTTGGCGATAAATCTTAATCGTATTTCTTCCAATTATTCTTTCAACATTAGAAAAAAAATCAAAAGCAATTTTTCCAAATTATACAATTTCGTACAATGTATGTGTATAAGTCAAATTTCATCATCTCTAACGGTATCTAGTTGAAGTAACGCAGCCATCGAGCATTTTACACACACACGTTACGTGCTTACGCGATATATAGGTCCAACAATACCCCAACTTCGAATACATAAATGAATTTTGTCGTTTAGGTATTTGAGGTTGCAAGATAAATTCTCATTTGGCTACTTTTGTCATTTGCATTTGTCAACATTCTAATAGTTATCAATAGCCATCTTTCTTTTGAAACCAATTTGATTATAGTTGATATAAAATATTCGATAGTATTCCATCATTTTGAAAAATATATGGAACATTGAATACTGATTTTATGTAACCAAACGCAGTCTATTATGGCTGTCATAATCTGATTTAGTTTAATCGCTTTGGCAACCGACGTGCACGAATATGCGTCAAATTTAAGATGCTACAAAATTTTATCTGTTAAGTTATGTAGCCTGCAAAAGCCACTTCAGAACTGCCATACACCTTTTGATGTTTGTCGTAATTACCTTTTAACGTTCGTTATAATTGTCATACAAACAAAACAATTTTGTCAACAATGCTTATCTACTACGCAGAATTGCCAAGTATTAAATAAAATATAGGTATAGAAAAGTAATACTACTTACTAGTGTAAGCTGTATATCCTGAAAGATTAATTAGTTTAATTTTATTGTTTCGAAATTGTTCCGGTCGATGGGAATTTGTAATGACTGCGTTGAACGTATTTTGGCAGTGTCGGTTGCCAAAGCTATTCAACCATATGTATGAATACTTTTTCATATATACAAGTAAAATACTTAACCACAAACGTCTATTTATTTGAAAAGTTTGGCCAGTCTCGATGTAAACGGGGACAAAAAAAAATCACGTTTGTTCAAAATGAAATGTATAAACGGAATTCGCAATATGTGATATGAATTGATATTGTCACATATGTAAAGGGAAGATGGCTATAATTAAACATTACTTAAAATAAGTCAATTCCTCATCGTTTTTGTCCTAACTTATTACCGTTTATTTTAAAAAAAAGAACTATGCTTCTAACAAATCTTTCAGCCATAGTTAAGATGCTGGTTAGTAATTAGTAATGTAAATAATATGTTCAAACCTATGACGTCTCTATGATATCAAACTTTAAAATGGAAAAAAATGAAAATTATATTCGACAATTTCTATTGTAAGTGTATTACTTTCTTTTACGTAGTATGCCAAAATTTTTTTACTTAGAGATTTTTGCAGATGTCTACCGTTTGCAGTGGTTTTTGAAAAATGTGTGTCTGTGCCCATGGTAGTAACGACACTACTAAATCTATCACTACCAAGCGTTATATTTCAGAGTATAATCAATTTCTTAAGATCTGATTAGGTTTTTTCTGAAATCGGTGGACCGGATATAGTAGTTTACTTCAGTAAAAATATCAAGTTTTATCAATATCTTATACAGGTTGTGTAATGGAACACTTGATGTAGCTAGTCCAAAATACATCAGAATTGCAACGTCGCTTACTCTCGCTACATTTAGCGGTGAAGCATCGACTGGCAATATCACAGTTACCTCTACCCTCTCATGTCTTTCGTCGCGCGCCCAGTACGGTCACAGAATACGGCGTTGCAATATCAACTTGGCAAAGTGTTTCATTACACAAGCTGTATCTGTATACCGTACTCGTCAAATTTTAATTTCGGTTTATACTTCTATCCCATGCAGAAGATGACCTTATAATATGCAGCGATGCCTGCTTGCTAACAGTAGTGGGAGAGCAACGCAGTGTCGGGGGACCCTCACGTCTTACATTTCATAGGAAACATTTGTCGAGTGTACTGTCTTGGCAGCCTCGTATATGTTTATCTTTAGTTTATTTCGTCGCGCTCTTTTCCTCTTTCTACTTTCGTATCAGAAATTAAAATATGTCTACTACGGTATGTTGTATTCTAAAGAATACAAAAGGTAAGGCCAAGTTCTAGCAAATCTTCGCATAATAAAGAGGTACGTCCTAAGAGACAAATGGTATTATGTGTAATTGACGGGTGTGCTTTAGAAAAAAAGAAATTAATAAATACCAAACAAATCTTAATGTACTCAAGACAAAAGCTTAAGTGCCGTGAAACCCAGAAACAGTTAATATAAAAGTTTTGAAAACTTGATCAAGCTTACGTTACAAAATTCTTTACAAAAGCAGATGACACATGGCACAAATAAAGTTAAGCTACAACAGATCAAAAATTTGTCTAAACTAATCAAGAAAAACATGTTAAATTTTACACTAACCCAATTCAATTTTAATAAACAAAATTTGGTCAAAAATTAATATCAATTACATTAATTAACAGAAAAAAAGACTATATATTAAAAAATACAACTGTCACTTGGCTCGTGCAACGTACTGGTCCCACAGAAAAAGCGAATTTCCAAACAGCCACGTAATTAGTTCCTAATTACAGCTACGGGGATCCTCAACTCCATCAAGTTAAAAAAAGACAGAGCAGGCACCGGCTGCTCAATACCGATTCACAGTTAAACCAAATTGAGGCTTTCAACAAATGCTCGGTATAAGAAAACTTCTAAAACTCGGTATAGAAAAATCAGTGAAAACTACTAACCCTCTTAAAAATAAAATAAATACAAAAACATTACTAAAAAGCCATTAATACATAAAGGAATTACGTGGTGACGCCATCTTGAAGAAAAGTTTACACAATTAACCTGTAAAAGTAGTAATTAACGAATCATTAACTTCGGAAAGAAAGATCCCAGTTTCCTAATTAGTCACTAAATTATCCGCCATCTTGCAACAAAAACTCTAGACGGCCACAGTTCCACAACACCAATACAGTCTTATAAACGCCGACAGGAAGATTAATTCGTCCAACAAGACGTAAATGCATACGATAAGGTAATTGTGTATTTCAAGAATCATCTTCAGGGATTTAAGGCAGTGCTAAAAGGCTGAAAACTGACCCGACACTAACAAAATGGCTTCTTTTAGCAACGATAAGAGGCTATAATCAAAACTTACTTAAGAACCCCAAAGTAGGCGAACAGCGAGGAAGACTACGCAATAACCACATGACGAAGAAAATCAATACAGTGGAACTCCCCTAACTCGAACCACCTAAATCCCCAAATAAAATTCGAGTTAGAGAAAATTTGGGTTACAGAAAATTCACAATTTACTTTTCATTATACATATGTATGTATATATTTATAAAGCATAATATGTAATAACAATATTATATAAAATAGATAAAATAAATGATTTAAAAACAAACTGAAAATACAAACTACATACATTAGGATATATGTACATATGTACTATGTATATGTACTATGTATATATGTATGTAATTAAACAAAAATTGTCCTATATACGTAGGTATTAAATGTGTACTTGTACATGAGAACATAAAACAATTGCATAAATTAAATTGTTTTTTTAAAGAAATCCGTTATCAACTGTTGCCGAACATTGGCCGCTCGGATGTGTTCATACGATTTTTGAATTTTATTAATGAACATATATGTCTTATCGGATATTTGTTCCTGGGACATAAAATAATTCTTTAGTGTCTCGAACGCTTGCAAAACTTGTTTGTGCGATGGTTGCTCCACAATTTCCTCATCACTTTCTTCGGATGTTTCTTCATCTGCAATGTTTGATACACTCCTCAGAATGTCTTCGTCTGTCGGATAGTCTGCAGTTAAGAGGTTACTATCAATTTCACGATAAGTATCAAGAGATACATTCTCGACATTTAGCAACTCAACATAGTTTTCAAAATCTTGCCTTAGTTCAACAGGCAATTCATTATCTTCTGAATTTTGCAGTCGTTCTCTTAGTTGAGCAAGGGGAATTTCGTCTTCGTCCTCGTATTCGTTACCAAAACCAGCCTTTTAAAAACAGTTTTGAATGGTTTTTTGTTTAACATCCACATTTCATGTCATGGCAACCTCTCTCACACAGTCGAGAAGTGATATGCTAGGAGAACCGTTATTCTCTAATGCATATAAAGTTTTTTTAAGGATTCTTCCTTTGTAATGATCTTTGAAACTTTTAATGATGCCTTGATCTAACGGTTGCAGTTTGGAAGTTGCGTTTGGTGGGAAAAATTGCAATTTGTTGGCCTTCAGCTTCTGTTGTATTGCAGGATGAGCAGGGCAGTTGTATATAAACATTATTATTTTTCGATTCTCGTGTGAAAATTGCTTGTCCAATTTAACCAACCATTTTTCAAAAATTTCAGAGGTCATCCATGCCATTACGTTGTTCTCGTAATCTACAGGAAGCCATTTTACCCCTTTAAAACATAGTGGTTTTGCACTTCTGCCAATTATGAGAGGTTTTAGTTTTTCAGTGCCACTCATATTCGTTGGTAGAAGGCATGTGGCCCGCTCTTTACTAAGTTTTCCACCATAGCATTTGTCGTCTCTAATGGCTAAAGTTTTCTTAGGTAGACATTTGAAGAATAACCCAGTCTCGTCTGCGTTGAAAGTATCATCTTCGCTATACTGCCCCAAAATCCCCGGCAATACATTTCGAATCCAATCACTAACCTGATGATCATCCACTGCGGCACTTTCACCACAGATATTCTTATGCGATATGTCGTGTCTAAATTTAAAAAAATGAAATATGAATTTCAGATGTACATTATATACAGGGTGTTCCTAAATATCATGTACATAAGGAAGGGGGTAACTATTTGGTTTATTTTGTGCCTAAAATTTCATATAAACATAGGTCTGCAAACGCTTCGTTACCAATATGCAGGGTGTTGAAATTTCAAGAATTTTTCACTTTTTACTGTATAGCTCCTGCAGTTTTTTTACGATTTCTAATGTCAATTGTCAAATTAATAAACTCAAGTGATTATCTGAATAAAGCCAGAGCCTGCTAGACCATTTTAAAAAATTTAATTTTCTCTGGCGAATTACAGAAAATTGTTTTCTATTTTTTTTCTCGATAACGGTCAGAGATAAGAAAAAAATATAAGAGATTAAAAAGTTTCTAAACAAGACAGAAAATTTATTGCGTATTTTAGAATCTAACAGTGGCGCATCGCAAAAAAGTTCAGGGTGAGAAAAGAGGGCATGACCCCGAAAAAATTATTACCCTGTAGATTTACATAATCATTTGGCATGGCTAATGATGCAGGCCTTATAGCGTAACCTACCTTCAAAATTTGAACATAATATCTCAAAAACTGCAGGAGCTATACAGTAAAAAGTGAAAAATTCTTGAAATTTCAACACCCTGCATATTGGTAACGAAGCGTTTGCAGACCTATGTTTATATGAAATTTTAGGCACAAAATAAACCAAATAGTTACCCCCTTCCTTATGTACATGATATTTAGGAACACCCTGTATATGTACGTCTAATACAATCACGTAAATTTTACCTTTTTACTTTCTTATACGTAGTATAAGGAAGTATTGTGATGATGAAAATTTTCGACCTCGAGATTTTTGCAGATGTCCACGTTTTGAGGTCCCCTGATACCAAAAAAGTGGTTTTTAAAAAATGTCTGTGTGTCTGTGTGTGTGTCTGTGTGTCTGTCTGTGTGTGTGTGACCACGATAGCGGTCAAACCGCTGTAGATATCAATTCCAAATTTTGTATTTACGAATATAATCTCCCTCTTGAGAACTGATTAGATTTTGAGCAAAATCGGCAGACCGGAAGTAGTAGTTTACTTCAGTGAAAAAATCGAATTTTGCAAATATTTCGTCAATTACTAAGTTTAAACAAATTTATAAAGAATTGAAATGTACTCAAAATTAAATTTGAGAAAAATTGTTTTAATAAAGTTTTTCGAAATTCCTACCGGAAGTAGGTCTTTTACTCTTATCGAAAATCAGTTTTTTGCGAATATCTCGCAAGTCATGCTTTCTAGGCAGGTACATTACGAGTATAAAAGTATTTAGAACATACTTTTAAATATCTTTTGTATAAAAAAAATTTCCAAATTCAGACCGGAAGTACTACTTTTACTCTTATCGAATAGCGATTTTTTGCAAATATGTCGTAAATTATGCATTCTATATATATTTATGAAGAGTACAAAAGTATTTAGAGTTGGATTTGGAATATTTTTTGTATAAATGAAATTTTAAAATTCGGCCCGGAAGTAACACTTTCACACGTATAAGAAAGTCGTGTGGTGCCCACACCTCATTTTTTACTTTCTTATACGTAGTATAAGGAAGTATTGTGATGATGAAAATTTTCGACCTCGAGATTTTTGCAGATGTCCACGTTTTGAGGTCCCCTGATACCAAAAAAGTGGTTTTTAAAAAAATGTCTCTCTGTGTGTGTGTCTGTCTGTCTGTGACCACGATAGCGGCCAAACCGCTATAGATATCAATTCCAAATTTTATATTTACGTGTATAACCTCCCTATTGAGATCTGATTAGTTTTTCAGTAAAATCGGTAGACCGGAAGTAGCAGTTTACTTCAGCGAAAAAATCGAATTTTGCGAATATTTCGTCAACTACTAAGTTTAAACAAATTTATAAAGAATTCATATACAGGGTCCGCCATCCGTCTGGGATTGTCATATTAAGGCTTTAATATTGCAAAATTCGAAAAGTTATGTAATGTAGGTGGTAGCCGACTAGTAGGAGCACAAAATAAAATTATTGGTAATTATACAAAGTGTTCAGGAAAGGAGTGTGATGTCAAAGTTGTATTTTTTTAAATGGAACACCCGGTATATTATGTGATTTTTGAATTGCGCAATTAAAAATATTGGGATTTCATATGGGATTGTATTGACCTAAAGCTTACGTTTTGGGAGTTATGGACGCATCAATTGGAAAAAATGCCATAATCTAGCAGAATGTGGATTGGTTAGTATAGTGTTTAGAAATATCGTGCTTATCATGAAGTTTTTCACGTTAGTATACTTTTATTCCGAGGTATTAATTTTAAGCTACATCAATCTGTTATACAGGCTGTTCATCATACGCGAATACTAATTTTTCTCAATTTTTTCAAATGGAACACCCTGTATATTATTACCAATTGTTAATAAGGGCACTTCTAGCTTTCATTTGATATAAGGGTATGGCTGTCTAACTCCAATAATTTTCAAGAAACATCGAATTAACGTTTGAAATTTAACATTTTTAATAGCATTTTGTAGAAATTATTTACATCTACTCGTACATTGATATTGCACTACGAAAATAAGCACAATGTTTTTAGTGGCCTTAACGTAATGATCTTTCTTTATTATCCAACTGCCCAGAAGGAAGCCTGTGGCCACAGTTGCTCTCTGTCTTTAACAACAAAAATACACATACGAATAAATACGTATTGTATAAAAACTCATGTAGGCATGGCTAGTTTAAATAAAATTGAACAAAAGAGTTTGACTTTTTCCTTGTGCGCAGCTAGTCTGTCATTGCTGTCATAATTTTGTGATTAAAGATGAATTTTTCCGTTCCGGAAATGATAAATATGGTATACATTTTGGGAGAATGTTCTGGTAACTGTTTATTAGCAAATAGGTTGTACGCGCAACGTTATCGGAATTTACGTAAACCTAAGCCAACGGCATTTGAAAAACTAAAAGAAAGGTTCGATGCTAGAGGTAGCGTTGCGTATCCTAAAAAGGTATTCACACATCCTCTAATTTCTAATGAAGATAATAAATTATCTGTGCTGTTATCCGTAGAAGAAAATCCCCATGCGAGTGTGAGTAATATCAGTTTAGATACGGGAATTAGTGAAACATCAGTTAGAAGAATACTGAAAAAATACAATTTTCATCCTTATCATAAATATGGAACTTCATCAGCAGTTAAATGAAGATGACTTAGAGCATAGACTAGGATTTTGCCAAGAAATGAGACAAAGGCTCCAAATCCGCCCAGAAATGTTAGACTGTATTCTGTTTAGTGATGAGGCGTCATTTCGACACAATGGTTCACTTAACAGGCACAATATGCATTATTATGCCACCGAAAATCCCGACTGGGTTAGATACATTGATCATCAACATCAGTGGTCATTAAATGTTTGGGGAGGCATACTAGGATCACATGTTATAGGACCGTATTTTTTCAATGGTAAATTGACTGGCGAAAGATACTTAGAATTTTTAAGAAATGAACTTCCGCTGCTTTTGGACGATGTTGATTTAGCAACTAGGCAACAGATGTACCTACAGTAGGACGGTGCGCCAGCACATTATCATCAAGCAGTCAGGAATTATTTGCAAGAGTGGCTTCCTGAAAGATGGATAGGGCGAGGAGGTCCTATCTCATGGCCTGCTAGGTCTCCTGATCTAACTCCGGTAGACTTTTTTCTGTGGGGACACATAAAACAACAGGTTTACTCAGTAGCACCAACAACAGCCGAAAATATGCAAATTAGAATTTCTCAAGCATTTAGAAATATTTCTCCTGAAATTTTGGAACATGTTAGGATATCGTTTATTCGAAGACTTGACATTTGCATAGCAAATGATGGCCGAGTTTTTGAACATTTGTTGTAAATTTCCATTTTTGATATTACTTTGTGCTCATTTTCGTAGTGCAATATCAATCTATGAGTAGATGTAAAATAATTTCTACAAAATGTTATTAAAGATGTTAAATTTCAAACGTTAATTCGATGTTTCTTGAAAATTATTGGAGTTAGACAGCCATACCTTTATATCAAATGAAAGCTAGAAGTGCCCTTATTAACAATTGGTAATAATATACAGGGTGTTCCATTTGAAAAAATTGAGAAAAATTAGTATTCGCGTATGATGAACAGCCTGTATAACAGATTGATGTAGCTTAAAATTAATACCTCGGAATAAAAGTATACTAACGTGGAAAACTTCATGATAAGCACGATATTTCTAAATACTACACTAACCAATCCACATCCTGCTAGATTATAACATTTTTTCCAATTGATGCGTCCATAACTCCCAAAACGTAAGCTTTAGGTCAATACAATCCCATATGAAATCCCAATATTTTTAATTGCGCAATTCAAAAATCACATAATATACCGGGTGTTCCATTTAAAAAAATACAACTTTGACATCACACTCCTTTCCTAAACACTTTGTATAATTACCAATAATTTTATTTTGTGCTCCTACTAGTCGGCTACCACCTACATTAACATAACTTTTCGAATTTTGCAATATTAAAGCCTTAATATGACAATCCCAGACGATGGCGGACCCTGTATACTTAAAATTAAAATTGAGAATAATTTTATTTAGAAAGTTTTTCGAAATTCCTACCGGAAGTAGGTCTTTTACTCTTATCGAAAATCAGTTTTTTGCGAATATTTCGCAAGTCATGCTTTTTAGACAAGTACGTTACGGGTATAAAAGTATTTAAAACATAATTTTCAATATCTTTTGTATAAAAAAAATTTCAAAATTCAGACCGGAAGTACCACTTTTACTCTTATCTAATAGCGATTTTTTGCAAATATGTCGTAAGTTATGCATTCTATATATATTTATCAAGAGTACAAAAGTATTTAGAACTGGATTTGCAATATTTTTTGTATATATCAAATTTCAAAATTCGGACCGGAAGTAGCACTTTTACTCTTAGCGAGGAGCACTTTTTTGATAATATCTTGCAAAGTATGCATTCTATAGCAATTTATTAAGCGAATGAAAGTACCTAGAATAGGATTTTGAATAAGTTTTGTATAAAAAAATTTTTAAAATTGTATAGTTTGAAACGCTCATACGTATAAGAAAGTCGTGTGGTGGCCACACCTCATTTTTTAAATTTATGAAGCCAACTGGTACTGGCCTTAAAATTTGTTGTTCCTAAATGTTGACTGTATTCCAGTGCTTTTTCCTGTAGAAGTGGCCCTGAGACCGGAATCTTTTTTTCTCTAGTAGACACAAACCACTTAAATACCGCACTGTTTACATTTTTGTTTGAAACTCGGTTTCGCTTGAAATTAGCGGGCTGTGTAAGTTTACTCGCGAAACTTCGAACATGTTGCTTGTATTTAATTATAGTTGACAATGTACTCGCTGGTATGTCATATTCCGCAGCTATTATCTTCTTTTTTATTCCATCGTCCACTTTTTTTTAATATTTCTAATTTCTGTTGCACTGTTAAACTTTTAAGTTTTCGTTGCTGGGGCATGTTGATGACAGACACTAACGACTACGAATGAATATATAACGCAACACGCACGTGAATAAGAATGATAAAACCCGTTGTCGTTGGTACTTCCCCGAATTCCTTCGATAGATATAAAGTTATATCCTCTAACAGATGGCGTATCACGTACCTTTAGCGAAAATTTCGAGTTACAGAGATTCTACATCTTAAATTTGGTTCAATTTTTTTCGAGTTAGAGAAATTCGAGTTAAGGAGAGTCATATGCATATAAATTTAATAGATAACGCACGGGATAAAAAGATATTCGAGTTAGGGGAGTTCGAGTTGGGAGAGATCCACTGTAACTTGACCTTCATATTCCAAACACGATGCTAACACAAAATCACTAACTCAGACACCGGTAAAAGAAATGGAACATACATGACTTATAGACCGTGTAACGTTGCATTTCATGTTTCAATAAAAAAAAAAACTATTCCGCTTAAATAATCCAAATTATTTACTTATCCGGATCACCGCGGTTAGTACGGATTATCGAGGTTGTACTACGTATAAGAAAGTAAAAAGAGGTTGAGTATTTTCAAAGATCGCTTTTGTAACACAATGCTCACAAAATGAACAAATTTTTAAACATCACTATTATATATTATGTTTACAGGTAACCGTCGTAACTACTCACCCTCCAGTAATCGTGGATAATCTTCAAAGCCTATCCAGATCTTCGCCGTCATCTACCAACAGCGGTAACGAAGTTGTGATAGTCTCGAATGAAACTAACAAAACACACGTCAACGAGTCCTCTGACGACGAGTGTTATCCATCTCTGGATTCATTGGAATATCCCCCGCCTAGTGAATTCAGAGATAAACCTCTCAAGAAACTAGATGAAAGCGAAGTGTTAATCGTAGATTCTAGTTACGGAGATTCCGGCTTAGAGGTTACCGCCGATAATTCAAGACTACTGGATACCAGTCACGTGTCCGTTGTGAAAATCGACGAGGAGAAAGTGCAAGTGAAAGATTCGGCATCTTTCATGTACGATAAAGTCGAAGGTAGTCTGGCGGGCTCTACCAGTGACCTATCAAATTCATCTTCCAGCAAGGGCAGTCGGAGTGAAGAGGAAACAAGAGGAACATCGATCATTTTAGAAGGTGTGCCGAAAGAAAACGACACCAGGCAAAAAGTGAACGGACAGATAATACATTCAGCTAGTCGCGAGAACTTTTACAAAACGAACGGGAAAAATTATTCGGATAGTTTCGAATCGGCTGTTTCTGATTCCAGATCACACAGTGACAGTGGTTCTGTACGGAGTAGTGATTCTCACAGGCGGCCGATATCCGGTGCGAGCAAGAGCATCGAACAGTCCGATGCTGAAAGTATTTCTTTAGCTAGTCATGATAGCCGTGGAAGTGGCAAGGATAACAGAGACGCGGAATCGGTGGAAAATGATGACGAGGTGGTTGTATTGAGGACTAAAAAAGCAGCCCGAAAACATGAATCTGCATTAAGTATACACAATCGCAAAACGAGAAAACGTACACGCAAATTCATGGTAGATGGCGTTATGATTACGACAACGACTAGTAAGGTCATCTACGGTGACGAAGATAATTTCAACACCGGAGATCCTCACGCGGACAGAAAGCAAGAGCTTAGAGAATTAAAATACTTACAGAAACAAGAACAGAAACAATTCCAAGAATTAGGCTTAAAGGAGAATTTAGCGCTCGAACAACAGGAAAAACGTTTCGAGCAAGAAAGGCAAGGTTTGGAAAGAACGTACGAAAACGATCTGGAAATGCTGAGTCGCCAGCAGAGGCTTCAAATCGAAAGAGCTGAAGCGCAACAAGATGCGGACTTAAGAGCAGCATCTAAAAAAATCAGGGCAGAACAAGAAAGAGATCTGAAACAATTTAGGGAAGGTTTAAAACAAGAATTGCGATTATTAAAAGCCGAAGTCGATCGGTTGCCGAAAGAACAGCGAAAAAACGAATTTAAGTTGCGCAAGGAAAAACTCGACGCCGAACATCTGGACAAGGAGAAGACTTTCTTGGAAACCCTCAACGAAAACCATGAAAGTTATCTCCGGAGATTGAGCGACTCCCATCGGGAAAAGATAGCGCTGATGGAACGTCAGTTCTTGCAACAGAAACAACAACTGATGAGGACACGAGAGGCCGCGCTTTGGGAGATCGAAGAGAAACAAATCCATGAGAAACATCAGCTCATCAAGAGACACTTAAAGGATATTTTCATTCTTCAAAGGCTACAGATGGTAATTAGACATGAGAAAGAAATTGATCAGGTTAAAAGAAGGTCGACGCGGAAAGAAGAGGAACTCATCAAGAAGCAATCGATTGAGAGGAGATCCTTACCGAAAAGGATAAAGGCTGAAATGAAAGCACGTGAATTGATGTTTAGAGAGTCTTTGAGGATATCTATATCTGGTGCAACGGATTCTGATATAGGGAAGAATATGTTTAAAGAGGTATGTATAATATATACCGAATATTTCTTCATTTCTGCATTACAACACTTTTAACGTCATTTATCAATATCTCACTGTTTAATAAAATTTCCTAATTTTATAAATATTTCTTATGTACTGAAAACGTCTATAATTAACTTACGCCTTGCGATTTAGAAATTTTTATGTTATTAAATCAACAACATGGAAACGTGTTACTTCATTTGTTCTACCGTTAGTCTCGTTCCTAAATAATAATTCACAAAATAAATATGGTTTTATAATCATATATTCATGCTTAACATGCAATATTAACATTGCCAACATGATGAACTAGAACTAATAACATGTAATTATATTCTTAACGTGGAAACATTAACATTGTCAACATGATGAACTAGAACAATAATCTGTAATTTCGAATTTATAGTCTATTAAAGTTCATGTCGTCAATTTCCAAAGTCACTGCTAAAAAATCCTTTAAACTGTGCATATGAGATTATAATGTCAAATTTGACAATTAATTTGTATTGATGGAAGAGTGGAACACTTTATACTTCTGTCAAATAGTAGGGCTTACAGTAACAGACTTCGTACATAAAAACTCATCTAAGTCTTTGCACTTGTAGATTGAATATACAAACAAAATTGTCCAAATCCATAATAAAAAAGTTACGCTTGAAATCAAAATTTTCAACATCACCGCTAGTGTTCCAACAGCCCACATATGGTGATTGACGATAACTTACAAAGCAGTTAAAAATCAAACGGTGAACCGCATAATAAAGCCTGAGTTTTTGTTTTCATTAAACAGATGATGCTGTTATCAATTTTTTTAAATTTCAATATACATACTATTAATTCTGATATATATTATATATCAAACTATTTAAATAATATTTTATTACTGTTCTGCTTACGAAAAAACTATGTACTATAACAATATTGTATATTTGTGAACAATTTGGGACAAGAAAATCTCAAAAACAGAATTAAGTGTAGATTCAAAGCTAATTTGAAAGCTAGGGACAGTTTCCTTTATGGGGTGAAATTCTTTATACCGAAGACAAAGAATATCTGTAATGAAATATGAACATTTAATTTGCCTCAGTTTTATCAATATGCTTATGTGGTAGGTTACATATTAATATTGAATGAAACTGTTTATGTGTACCCTCAGTTCCAAGAAAATGAGAAAAAACGGTATCAAGCTGAGCAACAACGGTTTGAATTAAAACACCAACGTCAATTAGAAGAATTACGTGCAGTAAATGAAGCAACGCTGAAGGAGCTGGAACAATTGCAAAACGAGAAGCGCAAGATGCTCCTGGAACACGAACAGCATAAGTTCAAACAAAGAGACGAACTATTCGCAAAGGAATTACGAGAATGGAAATCTCAATTGAAACCTAGAAAGACGGTAAGTATGTTAATGGAAATAAAAAGGGAACATTTGGTGTTTAACATATTCTACTTCTTTTAATTAATAACAAAGCAGCTTTGCTTTTTGCAAAATCTGTATTCTATTTACTTTTATTTATTGTTCGCTTCATTTAAACTCTGAGGTTTAAAGTGATCTTCATATAAATATATTTAGTGAAATATGTAACTTATTAGAAACATTCGCTTCCGCACTCAGAACAAGTCGCAAATTTCTTCCTATTTAGAAGATGCTTACAAAATTTGAATGCCATTGAATTAACAAATTATCAGCCACATTCCTCTTATTGTTTTACGAGGGACCGATAATGTCGAGTAGGGCAGCCATATACAACTTGTGTGATGAAACACTTGATATTACCAGGTAAATATTGCAACGTCGTATTCTTTGGCCGTACTGGGAGCGCGACGAAAAACAGGAGCGAGTAGAGATAACTGCTATATTGCCAGTCGATGCTTCACCGTTAAATATAGCGAGAGCGGGGATACAGTACGCGACGTTGCAATTCTAATGTAGTTTAGACGTGCTATATCAAGTGTTGCATTACACAACCGGTATATTAAGATACTAATAGAACGCCATAACGACAGTTACTGAAATATCAAGTGACTTCAAATTAATTTCCAAACAATGCATACAGTATAGTGTAAATTTTGATAACTGACTAACATTACTATCACTATAATTTTACATCTTTTATTTTTAAATACATTTCTGATGGCACGGATTCACGTCATGAATTACGTAAGTCTACTAGGGCCGCTTTTTAAGTTACTACAAAAACTAGGAAAGACAATTTTTTTGGAGCACACTATTTTGTTGTATTTTCACTTTTATTATTTAAAATCGATAAATGTCAGACATGCTGCTTTTTGAAAGCCCGTTTAGGATCATTTTGGGTTATTACTATGTATGGCATGTTCATCCCTACTAGTAGTGAGAAGCTGTAGTGAGAATAATATTTACTGTTTAGAACGAATTTCAACAAATAAAATTGTTTTCACTTACGGTTCGTAATATACAACGTGTCCACGTAAGTATGAGGCAAATGGGAAATTTTTTTATTATTGATTTTACAGAAAACTTTATAGGAAGGAAAAGTTCGAGCATCAGAAGAAACCTAATATTTTTTTATTCAAAGTTGCTTTCTTGTACTTGGTTAGAGAGAAAATTAAAAACAAGTAATTTTGCCATAAGAGTAAACTACATTTATTTTTAAAGATATCAAAAATATCCATATAAATATGTTGTTTCAAATTTTAAAATATGCACAAATATGAATTTATATTAACATAACTAATAAAATTAAAATTCACTGTTATAGAGAAATAACAATAGTAAATACGTAATAATTTTTAACTGCTATCTACATTTCAGTAATTCTGTGGTTGTCATGTGGACTGTCACTTCAATAATAAATTTCGTGTGATTTTCACGTACAATAATTTACATTTGATTTCAAATTCTTAGAGCTGATATGCACGGAATTAAACAGAAGTCATATACTCACAATATTTAAGAAGTGGTTTTTTTATAATATACAACAAATATGAAATTGACAAAAATAACAAATTCAGAAATACAAATAATAGAAAAAACTATTCAAGGTAATGTCCTTCGCGTTGAACGCACAAGTTTGTACGCCTATTGAAATCCTTGCATGCATGATCTAACATTATAGGATTATTTCTTAAGAACAGTATCGCATCATTTATTTTGTTTTTCAATTCTTCTACATTCTGAAAAGGTCTTTCTGAATATACTTTATTCTTTAACCATCCCCAAACAAAATAATCCATAGGATTTAGGTCGGGTGAGCGCGCTAGCCATGGAAAAGGTGCGTTACGTCCTATCCATCTTTCCCCAAATTTTTCATTTAAATAGTTGATAACTATTCGTGCGCTATGTGCAGGTGCTCCATCTTGCATAAACCAAAGGGTTCTCCTAATTTCTAGTGGCAATTCATCTAATTCGTTATCGAGGTCTGTTTGCAGAAATTCAATATAACGTTGTGAATTTAATGTCATTTCGAAAAAATACGGACCAAAAATTTTTCTATTTAAAATCCCACACCAAACATTTACCTTTTGCGAATACTGATTCTTACAAGGAATTCTAAAATTTGGGTTGACAGGCGACCACCAACGACAATTTTGTGCACAAACAACACCATTTGTTGTAAATGTTGCTTCATCAGTAAATAAAATATTTTTGAAAAATGAGTTGTGCGTTTCAATTTCAGCTTGAATATCCAAAGAAAATTCAAATCTATTATTATAGTCCCGTTCTTGCAAGGTTTGAATATATCTCGGCTTATAGGGGTGATACCTATTGCTAACCAAAATTTTGCTTACCGATGATTTCTTCATATCTAAATTACTTGCAATTTTTCTAACAGAAATTTTAGGATTTTCTATTACGCTTTGCATAATACGTAAAGAATTTTCGAAACTTCTCACATGATTTTCTCGTTCTTTCTTGAAACGCATTTTTAAACTTCCACAAGCTTTAAACTGATATAAAATTCTCGACACGCTTTGGTGACTAATTGTTTTGTTAGGATGTCTTTCATTGAAAACATCAGCTGCTTCTCTGCATGTCTTGTAATTATCTCCACAAATGAGAACTAACTCAGCTCTCTCTTGCATAGTTAATCGTTCGGCCATGTTTGGTATAGTTACTTAATATATTATTTTCTTAAAATGACTGATTTATTAAAGTGACACCGAGTGTCAAAATGACATGGAAATTATTATTGAAGTGACAGTTTACATGACAACCACAGAATTACTGAAATGTAGATAGCAGTTAAAAATTATTACTTATTTACTATTATTATTTCTCTATAACAGTGAATTTTAATTTTATTAGTTATGTTAATATAAATTTATATTTGTGCATATTTTAAAATTTGAAACAACATTTTGATATGGATATTTTTGATATCTTTAAAAATAAATGTAGTTTACTCTTATGGCAAAATTACTTGTTTTTAATTTTCTCTCTAACCAAGTACTAGAAAGCAACTTTGAATAAAAAATATTAGGTTTCTTCTGATGCTCGAACTTTTCCTTCCTATAAAGTTTTCTGTAAAATCAATAATAAAAAAATTTCCCATTTGCCTCATACTTACGTGGACACGTTGTATATATAAATTTAAAGACAATGAAAGGGTTTTTTCAATAAAACAATTTTTAAGTATTCGGTTTGTTAAAATTTAAAATCAAATATTGGCCCTACTAGAAAATAAAAACTGAAGTTGAAGCAACAAATTCGCTCAACACAATCAATCTAACAACAAATATACAAAGCACGTGCTTCTTCTTGTTAGTAATCAAAAGGAAAGTATTTAAAATTGTACGTAATTATTGCATTTTGACATGTTATCAGTTTTCTACTAATTTTATGTTGCACAAAATTAATTGTTACCTAGTCTGTGTGATACAAATTAAGGGCTAGCACATTATCTTTATTAAAAACCTGGAAATATGGAATATGTACGTTAGAAATTTAAGAATTCAAATATTTTTAGTATGAAATTTTAGTACATATTTATCTTTTACATTTAAGAGTGGCGTTTACCAACAAATAGAAACTTATGCAACTTATATTACTCGCGAGACGGGTAGGCGCAAGGGGGTGTGAGTAGGTAGAGGTAGACAATATTCGGCTCTGTCACAGCGCTTCGGTTGTATTCACAGATTCTTTCATAGAGAAAGAAATACTATAAATAGGAAACATAATGTATAAAGAATGAGTACTTACGGAACTGTTGATGTTTTATAATAAGCCAATTTTCGCTTGCCCATAACTGTTATATTATTATACACTCGAATATTATAGGTATATATGAAATTTAAATGCGAGTGACAGTTTGTAATTAAACTGTGACTCACATTTAAGTCTGCAATAGCCGACCGATTCCGATAGATTTTCGTCTTCGTTAGGACCGGTAGAGATACCGTAAAGTGGGGATAGTCGACGCGAAAAACCTCGTATAAAATGTGTCTGACAATGTTCACTGTTTAATGTTTTTTATCTTTAAATAATTACATCAATTTGATTTTTTCTTTATATCGTACATCAAATGTGCAGCTGGCGCGTAAAGGTCGTTTTTTTTCTTTTGTGTACCAGCCTTAGTTAGCAGACATTAATCAAATTCATGCATTTTTGTGGTTATTTCTAAAACACATAATTTTCTTAAGAAAATAAATTAGTACAAAAACTGACCTTGATATTATAAATTTATGCCTTTTGCATCACTAATCCAAATTTGAGATTCTAAAATTACAAAATGAGTTTAAAAAACGCGAAACGGCGATTCCTTAACTTTCGATAGGTAAACGCCCCTCTTAAGTAGATTAATTAATATCTTTATTATTGAGATATAAGTAAATAACTACTTACATGTTCATTCGTTTATATGTACATGTACAGTTCTCACAATATATCTTGGCGAAAGGTGGGAGTGAGTTCGCGCAGATAGAGGAAGGGTAGATTGCATTTCATTCGTTCTTAAATATACCGTTCCCTTATCAGTGGTGTACCTGGAAGTTCTTACTTAAATTTATATTTAAAAAGCTAACTTTCGTTCTGAGTACGATACTGGCAACTGCTATGCACTGACTGAATCGGGCAGGTGGGTGGTACGTTTCCTAAATACGTTTACGGCGTATCCCCATCGCTCGCCAACTTATATTGCGTGAGCTGTATTTTAATCATCAATTTATACTATCAAGTCTAACCTGAAAAAGAAATAATTGAGTTGCAGTATACTTTGGTTGCTGCTAGCAAAGATAAACACATTTTTGAAATCAAAGAATCATAAACTTTCCATTTTTTTAATATAATTAGTAAGTTAAATACACGGACTTAATTCGGAGCTTTAGCCGAGCTTTCTGTTTACTTCAAAAATTGATACTTTTCGTAATTGTTACACATTTATTTAGCGAAGGTTTTGTCAATATTACTCTTTTGTGCTTTTTTTTAATGTATATATACTATTATATATTTACATAGCTAATGGCATGCATTATTCTTAAGCACTCCAGAATCATCTTGGAAATGAATTGGTAAAACATATTTTTGACTAAGGTTTCTTTGTGAAATTTGATTTTGGATTTAACAAGTAGTATATGTTATAATATTTCATTGAAAAAGTTATATAAGATCACTTTTGAGTAATAGTATTTTCGGTTGATTCAAGAGCTTTGAGCCTTCTATATAATTACACTAGGGGTGTAAATTAGAGCATCTTTGTGTTAAAGACTTTGCACTTACTGTGACCTAACATATAGTATAATTATAAACATACATACTAACCATCTCCATCGCAATTATCTCAAGTCATATTATAAAAAGCTGAATGCATAATGGTAAAAATCTGTGTAGCTATCGTCTATCAGTGTAACAACTGAAAAAAGGAACTATTATAAAATAAATTGCCATCCCATTAAGGATTAAATAAAAATTGTGATGTATTTAGAAAACCCTATAGGAAAGACTTCAAAAGCAAAGCTTATACAGAAATCCATATATGGTAACTGTACAAAATGTCAGATTGTTAAAATTTTGCTAAAAGAAATTAACAACTTTTATTGAATTTTTTTAAAAATATTATATTTATCAAATATATTTTTCACTTCTATTAGTAAGTTCGTTAATGTTTCATATTTTAATGTTTTAGATAAATGATAAAGATAATATCTATATTATTGAAACATTTTAATTTTTATATTAAGTTTATTGACAAGTCATAAACCATGAAAAGGAATTATTATATATGTATGTAATATATGTAGGTGACCTTACCGGCACCACAAAACCACTTTTAACAAACTAATAAACAATACACAAAAGTTTTGAAAACATTTTTGGCTATATTTTAGTATTTAAAATGTTATACACAATGAGAAACACAATCATTCTTCAATATTCCTCTATTTCTGCCAAGTAATTTGTGCCTAGCTCTTGAAAGATTACTACGTTTGAGTGGAACATGACTTCCACTGTTGTATCACAAAAACACACTTTAGCTGTATTAAAGCAACTGACAAAAACTGTTTGGAAAGTTAGTGTTTTTTTTTTTGAGATATATGAAAGGCTCTGGCTGTTTTGAATCAACATGTCATATTCTATTTTCTTTGCAATATTATTAAAAACGAGCTGCTTTTATTACTTATTGGAGGAAATATAAATATGGGTATACTAACAGTGCATGAATGGTTGTAGAAATTAGAGGAGGAACTTCTTAGAGAAATGCAGTTGGCGGACGATGAAATTAAAGAAATCCTTCCCGCATACGTAGTGCTGAAGAAAGACATATTAGAGCCGTTAACAATTCCCCATTCTCCGTCCTCGACTCCATCCACACCTTCCTATCCCGATTCCATACGAAGTAGTTGGGGCCACCAGAGGTCTTGGAGCACGAGTACCGTTGATTCGAAAATCACTACCGCTAGTAATCCTGGCCCAGAGGATGATTCCACGGCTTAATTTAATTGTTAGTGCTATTTATTTTTGCTTGTATTTATCATAAAGTGCATTGGTCTACGTTTATTATTACCTACTGTCGATTGTTGAATGTACGTGTGCAAATCGTTTATCGGTTTTGGTCCTCTGTAATCATGTGAAAAAGTGTTTCTTTTTGTTGTTATTATAAATGAGTGTTTAAAACGTATTAAAAGAAAAGTATCTTTCAGTATTATTCAGTAGCAGATTGTGGTTTTTATTATAATCTATACATTAAGTTATATTAGAAGATACACAATAATGAAGCAGTTAAAGGTTAAGGGATTAATTATTAAAAAGCACCCACTTGTATGTGTTAAAGTATTACGACCTTGAAGAACTTATATACGAGGCCCACCTGAATTTAAATACTTCTTTTAGTTCAATATACTACACAGATATAAAGAATTATATATTATTGTTTAATTGACTTTTACATAATTTACTTGAAAACAAACTCTGTCATCAAATATGAATATAATACATAGAATATTATATATATATATATTGAATTTATAATTCAAGAGTAGTATATCCGTCACATACATACATACATATAGTTTAATGCAATATTGCAAGCATGTTCCACAATAACGTGGGATAGATGACGAATTTTCACTTTTCTTTCTTTAAAAATATCTTATACTCTTTTGTTATGTTTTATAATCCATATATACAGGATTGATGTTACAAGAGGTGTGTGGAACTAAAAATCTTTGAATCTCAATTTGATCTTTTGTAAGTAAGCACTGCTTGGTTTGAAACTTATTTTTAGTATAGTTTCGAGTTTGTGAAATCACGTAGGCCTTAACAGTTGAGCAAGATCTATTTCCGTTTCAGGTAAAGTATCTTTCTTGTTCACAGTATGCTAAAAATTACTAAGAAAAGTTGTTCAGAATGACAAACTATGGCTCTATACAAAATTTCAGGAAGATCTACCTACTTTGATAAATCGTTATTTTTTAGATTCAACAAAATAAAATTATATTTATTCACAAATTAAGTGTACAAAATGTAATAATAGTATTGCTCTACAATCAGTCTTACTATTATTACATTTTGTACACTTAATTTGTGAATAAATATAATTTTATTTTCGTGAATCTAAAAAATAGCGATTTAATCAAAGTAGGTAGATCTTCCTGAAATTTTGTATAGAGCCATAGTTTGTCATTCTGAACAACTTTTCTTAGTAATATTTTAGCATACTGTGAACGAGAAAAGTACTTTACCTGAAACGGAAATAGATCTTGCTCAACTGTCAAGACCTACGTGATTTCACAAACTCGAAACTATACTAAAATAAGTTTCAAACCAAGCAGGGCTTACTTACAAAAGATCAAATTGAGATTCAAAGATTTTTAGTTGCACACACCTCTTGTATCATCAATCCACACGCTGTATACACAATAAAATAAGAAAAATGTATTTTAATTTAGAATGGTCTTATTTTAATAATACACGAATATGTAGAATAAACACTCTGTATACATACAACACTTTCTACAATATTTTTGCCGACTGATTTACCTGTCCTACAACAAAAGAACAACAGATATTGTTGCTTGCTAAAGAGACAAAATCTAATTATTCTCAAAAAGAAAAGTGAAAATGCTACCTCACATTATTCTCGCAATATTTATATGTTTTGATTACAGCTATATTTACAACAATATTCTCAGGTTTTCCCATTAAAATCACTGATATTGCGAAAACTGATCTTCATGCAATATTAGAAGATTGCAAAACTAAATACTAATTTCAAGCAAATAAATACATGAAGTAATTGGAATATTAATGACTATATTTTATTTGAAATTGAGTTATTTAATTCCTCCAGAGAAATAAAATTATTAAAACATAAGTTACATAACACTGAATAGCCAAAAAATATACGATGTTCCTTTAATCAATATCTGAGCTTTCTCTATCGATTTATAGCTTCTTCAAAAAGACAAATATGGTAAATTACTTTTTCGGAAGAATAAAAAAATTTATAATTGGTCTATTGAATTGAACTGAAGTAGTTCAAGATAAATAAAAAGCTTCTACTTTTCGAACTTCGTAAGTACCTAAACATACAAATTTAATTTTGTTATATATTCTTAATTCTTAATATGAGTAGACATTGCTTCTGAATTAGTTTCATTTCATCAATTTCCAATGAGTAATATTCTGTATGTATGATTTTGTAGATTATTTTAAGTCAGTTGAATTTCAATCTGCTACACAGAAAGATACGATATTATACCATAGCTATGAAATATGCTGCTTGTAAAAAGAATATTTTGAGTTTATAATCATTTACACCTGAAACTAGAAAAATATGTATATACATAGGTCTTCATTGTTAGTTTCAGTTGGAATTGTTAAAAGTTTGACAGAACAGACCCTTTATAAATATGTATTAATGACACAAAAAAAAAGCTTTTTTTTACTGTTTTGTAATACTGTTATATTGCAGTATCCGTAGCAAGTTACAACTTTGCTTATTTTCAATATAAATGACTTCACTTTTATTGTGTGAATATCGCCTATTCATCATCAATCTAAATTATTTATGAATTGTCCTCTTTATTTGAAGAATATACAGTAATATAAAAATTGATTTTAATATTCATATGATCACACATTTTTGAAAAATTAAATGACTGACTATTCAAGATGTTTGAAAGAAGGTAAAAACCCCAAATTACTGCCACATTATTGCACCGTGTGCTTTTGAGTGACACAGGCTTTTTATTTACCAGACATAACAAAATTCAACTGGTTTCGACTATTATTTCAAGGTGCGAAGTACCCAAGTCGCAAACCCTGGTTCAGCTTCAATGCATGTGAATCAGACGTTTATAAGAGCAAATGGTCATTGATTTGACTTTTCATAAAATCATGCGTGACAATTACATATCAAATACGCATGCGCAAATGCTAAATTTTATGTAAAGAAAAATGCATATATATACAGGATGAGTCATCTAAGCGGGCAAGGCCGATTATGCCTTTATGAGTAAAGATATTTCGAAACGGTTTTTTTCTTGCGATAGCTGTTCATTAGGAGCACATTTTAAAAATATTTTGTATTATACAGAGTGTTCCATAACTTGGTGGTTGACCATAGTTATGGTTTTTTAAATGGAACACCCTATATATTATTACATTTTTGTATTCCCCACATAATTTTTAGGCAAAAAGTTATAAGATAGTATAGGCCTAAAATCTAAGGTTTTTGACTTATTACCATTTTTCTGAAAAATTCAATGTTTTTATAAAATTAGATTTCTCGAAAACGACGTATTAGATAAATACAATTTTTGGTAGAGTTGTTTATAATAAAAGGGCCTAATACAAGCATATTTTATTTTTTTGCAATTACTAACTGAATTTTCAAAAACTAGATTAAAATTACATGACACGTTTTTGTATAAAAGTCAATTGTTTTAAATGGAACAGCCTGTATATTATTTCATTTTTGAATTTCTAATTAAATTTCACATAAAAAACATCTAAGACGTTAATACTTTAAAGGTGACTATTACTAGGTTTGTTCGAACCTCCAGTTCTGAACAGTTCCGGAACCGTTCTAGAATTAGTAGTTCTGAAATTAATGCGCATGTCCGGCCAAATACTGGTTCTAGAACGGTTCGAAATCCTGAAGGTTCGAACAGTTTTAAAATTGGAATTTTAGGGAAACATACTACCAACATTAGTAATAGTAATATTAAAAAAACCCCAAACTTATTGGAAGAAATATCAATCGTAATGAACGTTAAATACAAGCTAATGCACCTAACTACCAAAATTGGGACAGGATTTAAAAAGTAATGAAAAAGCTGTTTATATGAAATACGTTTTTATAAATTTTGTAATGGATAATTCTGCATTTTTTATATAAGCAATATATTTATATATTACAAAACACCAAACTGGTGGACAAATATCAATCGTAATGAAGATTTAAATGTTACTGCATCTGCACATCATCTGCATCTAACCACCAAAATTGCGACAGCATTTAAAAAGTAATGAAAAAGTTGTTTATAAGAAATACATTTTTCTAAATTTTGTTATGGATATTTCTACATTTTTTAAAAAAACACCAAACTGGTGGACAAATGTCAATCGTAATGAACATTTAAATGTTACATCTCAAAATTACGACAGGATTTAAGAAATAATGAAGTTGTTCAGAAGTACATTTTTCAAAATTTTGTAATGGATATTTCTGATAAACCGGGTAAATAAAACAAGGATTTTTATACAAGCTGTTATTAATAATTGGCACGTGCATCAAATGCACACACACATTAATAAACATGTATTACATAACTATAAAATCAACAATCATGATAAATTTAAACAAATATATTATAATACATTTTCAATGTTCAAAGCTAACTCCTCTTCTTTTTTTTAATCTGTGAAGTAGTACACTCTTTCAATCCATTTTGGAGAATTGAAGCCTTTTTGGTAATTTGAATTGCAATACCTACATGATTTGGTGCTTACATCAATCAGACTCTGAACGTTTTGTGTCACAAGTCTGGGAGCCACATTAACTTGCAATTTATTATAATTTTCATGACGAAACAGGCTGGTACAAACACATACATATAATAGATTGTTCGGATATCTAATATGTTGATATCACAAATTCCCTTTATTTCTCTGAAGTCTCAAGGGGGACACATCGAACCAAAAATTATAAGTTTAGTTTATTAAATACTATTTTGTCTAAGTTTAACAAATATGTCAGTTTCTCTACGAATATATGATAATTATAAATTCACTTTTCACATGTTCGCAAGTTCCTATACCATTACATTCACTTCATTCTTAGAGGAAGAATCACTTGCTAGACTCAAGAACATGGTAGTCAATGAAGTAATTTCTAAAACAATAAACCACCATTTGAAGAAATTAATGTTTAGTCACATACTTATAGCTGTTTACTTTGGCTATTACAAAATTGATATAATAGGTGTGAATAAAAACTGTAAAAAAAATTAAAAATAGGTTTGATGAACCGAATCACACCAATACTCTAATAATATCACAAAATAAAATAAAAAACAAATAGGTACTTGAACGACAACTTAAAAACTAACCTACAACTCCAAACTCTGAAGTTCAACATAAACACGATAAACATAACCAGAAAAATGCGAAAGCTGATACGAATGACAATTACGCATGCTCCGAATTTATCAGAATTTCAAATACTAGCCCATCATCGAGAACTGTTAGAACCGTTCCGAACGGTTCTTGAATTACTAGTTTTGAAAGACCGAACACCGAACTATCAGTTCTCAGAATTTGCAGTTCCAGAACTGCATGGTCCGAACAGTCTTTTTCTTAAATGACATGCGCACTAGTTCTAGAACCGTTCAGAACTGCAGGTTCGAACAAACCTACTGAACTATTGTCGCTTTTTGATATAATTTTGTCAGTTTTGTGGTTTTAATTAATATAGTATAGTACTGACAAAATTATATCAAAAAGAGGCAATAGCTCAGTAATAGTCACTTTTAAAGTATTAACGTCTAACATGTTTTTTATTTGAAATTTAATGAGAAATTCAAAAATGAAGTAATATACAGGATGTTCCATTTGAAAAAAATGACTTTTTTGCAAAAACTAACAAAAGAATATCAAAAAACGACAGTAGCTTCTGATATGAAATTTAATAAGCAATTCAAAAATGAAAACGTGTCATGTAATTTTAATCCAGTTTTCTGAAAATTCAGTTAGTAATTGCAAAAAAAAAATATGCTTGTATTAGGCCCTTTTATTATAAACAGCTCTACCAAAAATTGTATTCATCTCATATGTGGTTTTCGAGAAATATAATTTTATAAGAACATTGAATTTTTCAGGAAAATGGTAATAAGTCAAAGATCTTAGATTTTAGGCCTCTACTAACTATCTTATAACTTTTTGCCTAAAAATTATGCGGGGAATACAAAAATGTAATAATATATAGCAGTGGTGCCCAACAAATATTGATCCAAGAGCTATTTTCATAATCCTGATATTCCACACGGGCACCATCGTGTTAATAGAATATTATAAGTTAAAATGAAACTACATTGTAAATACAATTACACTTTTTATTCATTTTGGTAATATAACACAGTTCTAACAACTAGCAAAAACCTAATGTGATATTTGACTGTTCACATTTTCAGATAGTTTCTTAAAATCTGGTTGGTAATTATCTGTGCAACCCAAAAAATGCTTTAACGATGAGCGCACAGTTACGTACGTTTTTGTATTTAACTGGGTCCATGAGCTTAAAAACTTCGTCACTTTTATTAACTGTGCTTTTAAGTATTATATCACTGCGAAGTGTTATAATTTCTTCTTCCGCTTCCACTTTATTTACGAAGCAATGCGTTTCCATCAACGAAGCTAGTAGTGCAACATCGCTATCGATGAATGGATTTTGTACGAAAATTAAAAGAGGTTCCATACAGAAAATGTTGTCAAAACGCCTTTTGAAATCTGATTGTAATTCGTGAAGCAGCTCGACGTGTTTAGCTGGGTTATACTCCGCAAGATATTCAGCGTCCAAAAGGAGAGTAAACGAGGGAAAATGATGAAAATTTTTCTCGTCCAACTGCCTCTTCCATAGATCAATTTTATTTACGAAAGCTAAAATTGCGCTCATCATGGCTGATATGTGTTTATCTTTGCCTTGTAGTGTTTCGTTGAGTTTATTTAGTTTTGCAGTTACATCAGTTAGAAATGCCAAGTCAACCAACCAAGCTTTATCATCAAGTTTCTCATCATAGCTATCTTTAGATTCCAAAAATTGTTTTACTTCCTTCATCAAACCAATAAATCTTGTCAGTACTTTACCACGACTGAGCCACCTTACTTTAGCAAAGTAGATCAAGTCACCATGTGTACTGTCCAATTCATCCAGCAATTCCTTGAACAAACGATGATTTAACGTTCGTCCCCGGATAAAATTCACAATCCGTACTACTACACTCATAACATGGCCAAGGTTCAGTTTTTTGGCAATCAAATTTTCCTGGTGTATAACACAATGATAGGAATTAAATTTAGGAAAATCTTTACCCTTTTCACAGAGACCAATAAATCCAACATTTCTGCCGATCATAGGAGGTGCTCCGTCGGTAGTCATGGCCACTAGTTTCTGTATTGGTATGTTCTGCTCGGTGACCATTTTTTTTATTGCGTCAAAAATGTCTTGACCTCGTGTATAAGTTGCCAACGTCAAATTGGCAAGCAAAGCTTCTTTTACAGAAAAATCAGAAAACACCATTCTGATGAACACTAAAAGCTGTGGCGAGTCAGTAACATCCGTCGACTCGTCCATTTGCCATGAGAAATACTCGCATTTTGCCAAGTCATTTTTCATCTGATCAAAGACGTCATTTGCTATTTCATCAACTCGTCGTGTTACCGTATTCCTCGATAGCGGCACTTCTTTTAGTGCCGAAATTATGTCGTTTTTGTTTTTAAAATCATGAAATAAAGATTCTGCCATGCCCAACATAGCTTCTTTTATTATAACTCCGTCAGAGTAGGGTTTTTTATGAGATGCCAGAATGTAACTTACTTTCAAGGATGCTTCTGTGTGAGCCTTTGATTTATTTTTAGCAGTAAAAAAGGTATTTTGTTGAGCGCGTAGAGCAGCTTGCAAGGCTTGAACTTTATTCTTACGCAAAGCAGACTGCAGCGGATATTTATCTGAAATAATAAAAAACAAATGTTATGTAAAAAAGCACCTATTAATATTATGTTTAATAAAAAGCTCTCCCGGCGCACGCCTAACCTTTTGCCGCTTAATGTCAATGCAGCCAGCGAGCGGTATACAAACAATTAAAAAAGCAACATTAAATAATTACCTTTGAAATCAGCATGGAGACTTTTATGGTGACGTTCGACGTTCGACCGCATTGGTACAGCTACAGAAGCATTGCAGAGTAAGCAGACGGCTTTCTCGCGAACACTTGTAAATAAAAACTCTTCTTCCCATTCCACATTGAAGTTATATGTTTTCTTTTTCTTCGATGGTCCAGGTTCATCATTCATTTTACGGCAACCAGATGACAATATTATACGTACGAATCAGAACCTAGTTAGGTATTTATACACAATAAAATATTATCAAGAAACAACGCGTTCATTCAAAACGTGTGAGTCAACTGAGTGACCACTAACTGAACTGACCACCCCCGCGCGGCCCGCGCTACGCGCCGAGTCCGACCGAATGCTTTCTCGGAAGAGAGCAGGACGACGCGATGACGCACGAGTCGCACCCTCTTGCTTGCTCGTTTTCACGCTGCGCTGAGAGCGGCCGGCTGATGGATGCCTTCTATGCTTATTATTACTTACGCATACATTTATTTCGTGCACATTTTCTTTTAACTAACAACTGATACCTACCTATTTATCGGTATTGTCGGCGGGCACCTAGAAACAGGCCGCGGGCTACCGGATGCCCGCGAGCTACCGGTTGGGCACTACTGATATATAGGCTGTTCCATTAAAAAAACTATAACTATGGTCAGCCACCAAGTTATGGAACACTCTGTATAATACAAAATATTTTTAAAATGTGCTTCGAAATATCTTTACTCATAAATGCATAATCGGCCTTACCCGCTTAGATGACTCACCCTGTATATATATATATATATATATATATATATATATATATGTCATACACCACTAAAAAGTATGCGTGAACATTTTCTGTAAAAATTTGCTTCATGCCTGTCAACAGGTCTTAAACTTGACTAGATTAAGTCATTATGTAAAACAAATAATGACACATAATAAGTCTTATTTATAGATCGATAATATATTACTGTACGGATTTTATATCTCGCGCAATGCACTTGTTTTACAATTCCTGGTGTAAATGATTATGACCATCAATGTGGTATTTGTTTATTGTGGTGTTCGTACGTTTAATATTATATATGTTTTTGTATTTTAATATCGAATTACTTCTAAAATAATTTAAACTAATCTCCTTAGGAATTACTTATTAACTTACTAATAAATGTGATAAAAATATCCTTAACATTACTACTCATTAGTAAATACATACACTTTTTCACATATCTGTACTTCCTATATATTCTAATGTCATACTCATTTTCACTTCCTTTACTTCTCATCTCTTCTCTCACTGGGATATTGAACTCACACTACAGGTTTGTTGTTTGTAAATATTCCCAAAACATGGATAACTAACATCATAAAATTATTCTTATTTCCCGCAATAGAAATTAGAAGAAGCATTCCAACAGCAGTTGGAAGAACAGGAAAGGGTTTACGGTCCCGTTATGCCGCTCCCATTACCTTCAGATCTTCCAGACTTAAGTCAAGATGGTTCTCAGATAGGTCACGGTTCAACAAGGAGCAGCCTATCATCAGTTTCCGAAGGTTAGAGAAACTCGGTCAAGAGGATACTCTACTTACAAATTCGAGATGGTTCTTCCATTGGTATTTAAAAAAAAAGGATAAAATAGATAAGGTGTATATACCAATTTTAGTCAGAATCGGAAAATAAGAAAAGTGTAAATAAATCGCAGACTGAGTATTGTAATTTTTTAAGATTTTCTAGTTTAAGTACGACACAGCTTTATACAATGCGCATGTACAAATTTGTGTCTGAGCCTTTTGAAATTATTCAGGTGAGAATTTGAAACTATAATATTAATATATTATTATATTGAAGAAGAAAAAAAGCCCAGTGAAACTGATATTTTTTTCAGATTTATTCAATACCTAGTAGTAAGTTGATTACGAAATTAATTTGAAATCCTTTTTTATTTTGTGTTCTGTATTTTACATTGACATATTAAATTATGTTCTTAACTCACTCTTTACTCTTTTTATTTTCTGTTTTAAATCATGTAAATGGTGACATATAAGTTTTTTTTATGTATTACAGTCTGATATAGATTACGTTTTAGAATTATTTCTAGTTATTATTTAATTATTTGCTATGGTTTTTAATCATTTAGTGTTTATCTAATAATATATAATATGTATATAAGTATTGAACATTGAGGAGAGCAGCGTTATGAGTTTTTTTTTTTACTTGATCATGCTGTTCTGTAATATACTTTATTATGTACAGTATGTGTATGTTATTTTAATGTGCATATTATGTTAAGTCCAATAAATTCATATTCATAACACAATATAGCTTTCTTTAAAAACTTCCGGTAAGTGAAAAGTGTTTAAATTGAATAGAAATTCATGACCAATTATGAATTAGGTGTATTTTCATTATACATCGTGCTTCACTTAATCTTAGTAGATACAAAGTAACTAGTACTTGCAAATTATAATAAGCGACTTGCCTTTTATTTATAAGTAATTATTTATTTAATGTCGTTTTGTGACTAGCAATATATTTTTTTCTGGCAAATAAGTTTTTTACTTAATAAATAATACTACTAAATGTACACATTGCAAGAAAATATTTTTATTGCTGAAGCATATTTCCGAAATGCACAATTTCTTAATGGAGAATGGTAATATTCCGACGCGAAATGTAAGCGACAGTTTCACTTGCTTCTAATAGAGTTATGGATGAATACCGCGTTACATCATCACATTCGCCTAATCGTGGAGAAGTTTCCGGCTATAAGATCTGTGTTAAAAGGCAAAAGTTCTGATAGATTATGCACCAGACAAAACCTTGTTAGAGAAAACCCATATACATCAGTTCGTCGTTTATCACTTTAAACGAACGTATCTTGTACCGTTCATAGAATTTTGAGGCGTCGCTAGCGTATACATACAAAGTATGGGTTGTTCATAAGATCTTAACTAGTAGGCTTAATTATTGCAATTTCTTTCAAGAAAATTTAAATAACGAAATTCTAGATCTAAGTTTTTTTACTGATGAAACATGGTCATTTAAGCGGGTTTGTAAATAAACAAAATTACAGAACATGGTCAATGAATAATATTTTTTTCCACAATAACATTAATAAATAGCCAACGATACCGAGAACAGTTATTCACACCATTTTTAACTCAAGTGCAACTGGACAAATTCAATGGGGGTTACTTCCAGCAAGATGGCGCTACTGCACATACAACTCGTGAAAATTTAGCGCTTCTAGAACATGACTTTCCTAATCGAGTTATAAGGCCAGTGCGATCACCAGACCTTACTCCGGTAGATTTTTCAATTTTCGGATTGCTGAAAAATGAAAGACAAGAATTAATAATTTAAATGACTTGATGAATAGAATTACAATTAAATGTAGTGATATATCACCAAATGTATTGCACAATAGTTTTGACAACATGAAACGTCGTATATCATTATGCATTCAGCAAAAGGGTGACCATTTTGAACACTTTTTATAAATTATAATTAACATTTCTACACATCAGTTATTTACCTTAGTTATTGGGTTAATATCCCATCTTTAGAATTGTCTTATTAAATACATATATTAATTAACCAATTGCACTTGTTATTAATTTCATCACCATATCATCGCTTTTCAAGAATGCGGAAGATCATAGTTTATACGAGAATTTTATGGACAACTAGATGAAATTCTTTTTGAAACATACGATAATAGTTATTTATGTAACAAGTCAGTAAAGTGTTAGTTTATCGAACGAGTCTGATTTACGAGCCAAGCGAGCGCGGCGAGTAACAGACGAGTTCGGTAAAGGTACTTTACTGACGTGGTGCATACAAAATTTTATCGCCAACCGTGAAAATTGTTAATTTAAGAAATAAAGATATAATAACTTTTGACAGTGTATGACAGTGACAAACGATTTATTTTTAAAGTCATCAGTCATGGCTACGCTGACAGATATTAGCGGCAGGTAAAGTACTTTATTGTACAGCACGATAAAGTGTTTCTTTACCTCCGTAAAACGCTATGGTAACGCATCACTTTACTGACAGTTGGCGATAAAATATATTATTAACTTGGAACTGAGACGCAACTTTCAACGAAACTCCTTATTCCAGGGGTTTCCAAACTTAATCAGTCTTCGGCGCACTTACAGGTTTAGTATCCTGTGCCGGCGCCCCTGTCAGAATATGTGCACAAACCTCACAATATGCAGCTTACATTTATTAAAATTTAATCACAAGAACCACCAAACTAAAATATAAAACAAATCATAAAATGGCAAGTTAATGTAACGGGTGAGCTTGCTGATCGGCTCACATTTTTTAAGTGTAAACTTCTATGGGCGCGTTGATTGTGGGCAATGAACGAGATTGAGCCGTCACGCTCGGCTATGTAACGCTCGAGTCGCCATGGTTACCAAACGAACCGTAAATTCGACAAAAAGCTGCCCTTTGGCATTGGTGTACGAGCGACATTGAATTTCCGGTCGACGGAGAGATTTTCTTCCTAAGTGGAGCGGTTGTAAAGATATATGCTTTTAAAGAAGAGCGTACACTCGATGTTTTAACAGCAAACTGGCATTACATCGGGGGGGGGGGGGGGATTGAGATTGCGTAGACATCGTTTTACTTCTGCCTGTAGTTGGTAGGTGGTGCATGTTAAGATCTGTTCACACAATTTTAGGATCAGATATGACACTTCAGCGCTTAGCTTCTCAGAACTGCCTGTTGTTGTTAGTTGCTATGGGTAACTATGGTAACTATATGTGGTATAGCTTTTTAAATATTTTTGTTGACAGTTTTTAAAATTATTAATCACAATTATAAAATATTAACTAATAATTATGCTGACAAAAAAAAGTTATGTGTCAAATTGTGACCAAAGTGCAAAAGTTTTCCATGCATTTCCACATCCAAAATCAATTCATTTTCATGAGTGGTTGAAAGCTACAGGATATCTTAATTTATTCAATGTTATACGAGAAGATCGACGATTTCCATTTAAGGAATAAATAAGTTCAAATATAAGAATAATTTATAATGCTTCTTAATATTTTGAAATAGAAATAAATTTTGATATAAAAATAAAGCATTACTATAAAGATGTTTTTAATTTATTACTAAGTTATTATATATAATGCACAACATTTTTGGAATACGTCAACTTTACTTACATTAATAGTTTTTATTCTTCACTTTAAATGACTTAAAATATAGCAATATGTGTAGAATATTTTACTTTAAAATACATCTACTATTTTGTTTCCAAACATTTAAACTGATGAATAAAAACTATTAAGGTAAATACAAAGTGGAATAGAAGTATATAATATTTAAATTTCCCGGTTCATCGGTTTGATCCATTTTAGTACTGCCTGTAGTTGGCAGTCGGCGCTAAACATTGTCTAAACTTTTTACTATTAAGTTATACCGTTGATTGAAGGAATATATAAAGATGCGCAACGCTATAGTAAAATTGCGTGTCTTTCCGTTAACTCGTCCCGCAAACCTCTTGCCGAGAAACATCATCGCTGTCTCGGGCTGTTTCGAATCTCGGACCCAAACGACTGATGCATCGCTATAGATCTCGGACCCAGTTTTGGCTACGCGCAGTGCTGTGTAGTTGCGCATCTTTATGTATTCCATCAATCAACGGCTATACTATCTTCTAGTTAAAGTCATCTGTGCTTACGTCATGGCGATTCACGTGACAATCAAAAAATCCCGCGAAACGTCAAACTAACAGGCGAACTGAGTTACACCACAGATTCACTTTTGAGCGTGAAATACGAAATTTTGAAGGTTGCGAGGGCTCATCAAGACTCGGAATCTTGAGGAACCGGCTTTTTGGGACCTTTTGTATGCTTATTTCGAGTCGGCAGTAGCACGCAATCGAAGGTACCGGCAATTTAAAGGTCGTTGCAGAAGGATTTGGTAAGAAAAATGGCAGCTTAAATGTGCACTGATATCAACGTATTCCGGACGGGCGAAAAATAAATATCAGATTCTTATGTGCACTGGCGATCAATGTATTACGGTCCGGCGAATTGGATCTCCACACAATATGATGAATGATTTGAATTAAAATACGATAATTCCAGAACGTGTGTATTTCCTTAAAGGGGAAAAGGAGGATTGCTTTCGACATTTATGTTCCCCTACTACAAAATAATTTTATTTAAACGGTTACGCAAATGTGCACAGTGGGCGGCGCCGGCTGAAATCAATTTCTCTCTCTTCTGATTAAAATTAGGCACTTGGGAGTTTTTACGGTCGCCCATCACTATGTCAAATGTCGAAATAGAACAAAATGGCCGAAGGATTTTTTGAAAATTGACGTATGAAAGTGAAATTTTAGATACGGGCGTGTCTTAGGTCGCCGATCATTCCATAGTCAAAATGTCAAAAAAAAAAGGAAATGGCGGAAGATTTTTTGAAAATTGACGTATGAAAGTGAAATTTTTAGATACGGGGGTGTCTTAGGTCGCCGATCATTCCATAGTCAAAATGTCAAAAAAAAGGAAATGGAAGATTTTTTTTGAAAATTGACGTATGAATGTGAAATTTTAGATATGGGGGTGTCTTAGGTCGCCGATCACAAATCCAAAGTCAAAATGTCAAAAAAAAAAATGGCGGACGAGTTATTTGAAAATTGACGTGTGCATGTGAAATTTTAGATCCGGAGGTTTTGGAGGTCGCCGATCATGATTCCAAAGTCAAAATGTCAAAAAAATGGCGGAAGATTTTTTTGAAAATTGACGTATGAATGTGAGATTTTAGATGCGGGGGTTTTAGGGGACGCCGATCACGATTCCAAGGTCAAAATGTCAAAAAAAAATGGCGGGCGAGTTTTTTGAAAATTGACGTATGGAGGTGAAATTTTAGATATGGGTGTTTTGGGGTCGCCGATCACAATTCCAAAGTCAAAATGTCAAAAAAACAAAATGGCGGAAGAATTTTTATGAAAATTAACGTGTGAATGTGAAATTTTAGATACGGGGGTGTCTTAGGTCGCCGATCACGAATTTAAAGTCAAAATGTCAAAAAAACAAAATGGCAGACGAGTTTTTTTGAAAATTGACGTATGAATGTGAAATTTTAGATACGGGGGTGTCTTAGATCGCCGATCACGAATCCAAAGTCAAAATGTAAAAAAAAAATGAAAGAATTTTTTGAAAATTGACGTATGGATGTGAAATTTTAGATACGTTGGTGGTTGAGGTCGCCGATCACGAATCCAAAGTTAAAATGACAAAAAAAACGAAATGGCGGAAAGTTTTTTGAAAATTGATGAATGTTTGTGAAATTTTGGATACGGGGGTGTTGTGGTCGCTTATTACGTCTTCAATTTGGCGACTCTTTCGGCGGCCGTTACATGGGAGAGCCTTGATGAAGTTTTCACTTCTGCCGTGTGGTTTTAAGCACACTCATTTTTCTTGGTTTTTAAACAGAGAATAAGGTTTGACTTTGCTGCTCTCATTTCTCGCTCCACATCGATTTTTGAGCGATATTTGCTTTTTTATTACAGCTACATCTGAAATTCCGGCTTCGTATAAATAAGTTGTAAGCTCTTGAGCTCAGAGATGAATATTTTTTTATTAATATCAATACTCCGCTAAATAGGAAGAAGCACATTTTGTATTCATGTTGTCGTAAGAGAGTTCAGTTAGACTTTCTTCTTTCTGCGACGTGATGTGTGGTGAAACTTTAGCAGGGAAAAAATCTTGGGTCCACGCAAGTTTCTTGACATTGTCTTCCTAAAAGTATTTAGCAAAGCAGTCGGTGACGTTTGAGAGGTGTTCCTTGAAAAGCGACAAGTCAAGTGAAATAACTGCTTTGTTAGAGGTAACATATTTGTGTAATTCAGAGACACAATGATGACCGCCATCCTCATTCATTCCTCTTATCTACAACTGCAACTTTTTTCTAAACGCCACAACCTTCTTCAAAAGTTTCAAAATGTGTATGTTACTACCTCGCAGAGGCAGATAGATTCAAAGGCATTGAGTTTGTCTGATATGTCGTACAAATACGCTAGTTTCAGCAAAAAGTCAGGTTCGAAAAAGTGCCTAGATGTTTCATTACCTTCCTCTCGTAGAAAAGTATGAATCTCTTGAATGTAAGGGACAAGACGTAAAAGCCATCGTGGACTACAGTAGTATAGCAGGGCCGTGTGTTTAACTCCCATCTCCATGCATGGCTTTTTTGAAAAATCTGGATGTCAGTGACCAATTTTGCATGTAGTTTACTACGTTTTAGACACGTTCTAACACCAAGTTCAGTTGAGAGCTTATCGACTTTGATGTAAGTGCTTCCCTATGGATGATGCAATAGGTCCACAGAGTTTGCGGGCTTTGATGCGAATAAGCGCCTGCAATCCTCCATAGCGAGCAACAATGATCGAGCTCCATCAGTACACATACCGAAGAACTTTTTCCAATTCAAATCATTTCCGGTTATAAACTTGTCAAGCATCTCAAATAAGTCTTGAATCCTTGTGATTCCAATGATGCTTTTGCAGAACAGGATCTTCAATGGTAATATTATCCGGGAAGCATACATAACCAATAAGGTGCGCGTCTTTGTTATTGTCAGTAACATTAAAGCCCTAAACAGAATGAACGCGAACAAGACGCGCACTAAGCGCCGAGTACTGTCAAAAGTGAGTTCATCTTATGGCACGGCGTTGCTCTGAACAGAATAAACGCGCTGAACGCGCATCAGACGCTACAAGTTGACCAACTTCCAACTTTTAGCGCGAACGACGTTCACACGACGTTGTAAACATTGTAAACATAACCACATATTTTCATCCAGAAACGGAAGTTTGATTCACGTTTATAAACGAATATGAGCCTTTTAAACGAAACCTTGATTGAGTTGGTGCGCGATAGGGTTCATTTATATAATAAACAGTCGCCTGGGTATAAAAATGTGATTAAAAAAACCAAGGACTGGCAAGAAATAGGAGAAGTATTAGGGGTTATAGGTAAGTCAGCTATTTTGAATAATGCATATAATTCAGTAATGAACAATTAGGGGAAGAATGTAGCAAGAGGTGGAAGAGCCTCCGAGACCGTTACACTCGTGAAGTGAAGAAACAAGAAGGCCTCCTAGTGACTGGTAGTGAATCACTACAATTAGATACCTCGCCTTGGGAGCTCATGGAGGCAATGGCGTTTCTTCAAGAAGTAAACCGGCCTAGAAAGTTAAGCATAACAGAACATTATTAAAATTAATATTATATAAGACTAAAATTATAGGAGTTCGAGCAATTTCCACAAGGAATCCCCTTCAACTTCTGCAACTACGACTGCAGAAGAGGGTGAAGAAATAGATGAGGCTACGCAGTCTTCAAGTTACCCGGCATCTCAAACAGAGGTTCTAACCCAAGGTGGGGTTTCAACCCCACAAACATATAAAAATAAAAAGAGAACTTTGCAAGATGTAAATTCTGCCTTTTTTGAAGCATCAAACATTTTTAAGGAAACAATTACCGACAAGAAAAATAAGACAGACGATGAGAAATTTGGAGATACTGTGGGTCTGATGATCAGCAACATTGAAGATCCCATCGAAAAAAAAAACCAAAGCTTATATTTTGCAATATTTAGCAAATTTAAATGCTAATCAGTATGATTTATAAGTATTAGTACTACTCTGATATATTTTTATTATTAGGTATTGTAAGTAGCATTTAATTAGTAATGACAGTCTGTATTTTACATTTAAAATAAAAAATTACATTTTAGTTGTTTTTATTAACTTTAATTTAAAATTCACACAACTTTACAAATTACAGTTTAATTTTTGTTTTAAATCCTATTATACTGAAATGGTATAGACCCTTCTGTCATGAAGTAATCTGCCAAACTTTCTCGCAAATGAAATGCATTTCTTGTAGCATTTAATTAGTAATGACAGTCTGTATTTACACTTAAAATACAAAAAACGTTTTAGTTGTTTTTATTAACTTTAATTTAAAATTCACACAACTTTACAAATTACAGTTTAATTTTTGTTTTAAATCCTATTATACTGAAATGGTATAGACCCTTCTGTCATGAAGTAATCTGCCAAACTTTCTCGCAAGTGAAATGCATTTCTTGTTGAATTATTGGAACCCCCTACCCTGGCTTTCTGCAAAACTGTTACTACTTCCTTCCTCCAGTCTCCAGGTTGAATAACGCCACTTTCATCCTCCCAATCAACGTAATTTGAAGGGCAGTAACTATTATGTGGTAATGAACTTAATTTGATGTAATTATGTAAGGCTATTACTGCAAGTACGATGTGAACTGCATTTTCTGGGAATGCCTTCATTGTAGTTAATAAAATTCGCCACCTTGATACGAGTATCCCAAAACTGTTTTCAATCACACGTCGGGCTCTAGAAAGTCGATAGTTAAAAATTCGTTTCCTATCGTTGAGGAGTTTTCCAGGAAAAGGTCGCATAAGGTTTTCTTTCAGCGGGAATGCAGAGTCTCCAACAACATAATAAGGGTGCTTTTTATGGCTATGAGGTAAGTTTTGTTCTGCTGGCAAAGGTAGTTTATTGTTCAATAGAGCTTTACCCATGACTGACCTGGAAAGTATACCTACAAAAATAATTCCCCGTGCATTAGATCACTACCTGTAATAAACATTTTACCTACCTGAATCACTGTCACTTCCATATGCTCCAACATCCACGGATGTAAAACAATAATCTGCATCACACACAGCAAGTAAAACTATGCTGAAGCGTCCCTTATGATCATAATATAAAGAACCAGAATTTGGAGGACATTCTATATTTATATATTTTCCATCGATAGCCCCCACACAGTGAGGCATATTCCATTGAGACCAAAATGCTTCGGATATTTTGGCATAATCTTGTAAAGTTGGCGGTGATACATAAATGGGATGTAATACTTTCCATATTATTTTACATGTGTCAAGAATGATTTCTCGTACAGTTGATTTTCCCATGTGGTAACTCCATGCTAAAAACTGGTGACTAACTCCTTGGGACAAGTATCTGCAATTGATTTTCATAGAAATGTTACATGTTTTTATTGTGACAATATACTAACGAAAGTGTTAATGCTAGGCGACACTCAAAATCTATTGGTTTTCTGATTGAATGTTTTGTTAAATGTACTTCTAGTAAATTCAGAAGTTGATCATATAAACGACGCTCCATGCGTGTGTGTTTAAAGAATTCTTCTGGGTCAATTTCCTTCTGCTTCAGATACGTTGTTGCGATACCCACTCGAATTTCTATCCAAGTTGAGAGGTCTGACCCACCAGCGTCTATTAAAATGTGGATTCGTTTTTATATGGATACACATTTGGTACATTACATATAACAAATAAAACATTAAATATATTTCGAAATTGTCCATTTTAATAGGATAACGGAGTGACACAATAGTCGTTTTACAGGTTAAGTTTGCAGCGCCATGTTCGCGCTATTCTGTTTGAAGATCGGTTTCCGGACATTTCATCGTCTAGTGCGCGCCTTGTTCGCGTTATCGTTCGCGTTCATTCTGTTTCTCGCTTAAGTTGCAAACCGTATTCTGTGCTTTTCAATTTCTCTATTAATTGATCATTGAGATCCTGAGCTATATGATGTTTTTGTCGACTAATAGTGCTGTTGGACAAAGGTACCTTTGAAATTAGTTTTCCCGACAATTCTATCAACATAATATTAACCATGTCAAAAGCAGCTGATAGAATAAGCACTTCTGCGATGGTGCGAGGTTTTTTGCACTGCGACATCACTATTTATGCGATCTTAAATGATGATTGTGGTGTGTTGCCGTGTACTAAGGCTTGTTTAGTAACCACACTTTTTTGCTTTTGTAACTTGAAAGTTCCTGCTAAAGAGTTTGCAAGATTTTTCCACCCTGTTAGCGATTTACCTCCAAATGTCGCTTTAGTTTACTCGGCTTAGATGTTCTACAAAACCCATTAGCTTTGAAGACATTTTGAAATGTTCATTCTAGAATATATCAGAGCACTATGTCTGCCTGGAGTGCCTCGTGGCACATCTCGGAAACCATTGCCTTATTATATGAAAGAGTTTCGATGGACGAATACAAACGCAATCCGTCCTTTCCAATGGTTGTGCAAAGATAGGTTCTAGTAATACACTGGTGACAATTTAAGTTCTTAAGGTAAGCAATAATGATTTGTTAATGAATTGAATTTTGGACTAACATTGATGGTTGTCTGTTTTAAAACACCTTATCCACAGCATATGGATGAATTCACTTCTACTGTCTAATATATATACTATATAGTCGACTTATTTCATTTGAAATTATGATAACTTATTCATACATTGGTGTCAAATAGACACGACATTTCCATATCTAAAAGCTTGTATTTGGTAATAAATCAATCGTCTGCATTAGTATATATTCTAAAAAATGAGGTGCGGACACTACAAGTCCTTATTATACATACGTATGTGCGTTTTAACTGATACAAAACTTTTACCAAATTAATCATTTGGCGATAGATCATGAGATCGCGGAATCCAACGAATGTTTCCTGTTCCACTAATGAGACGATCAGGAAAAGTATTCATTAAAAAATGCTTTACTCTGACCGCATTATGTGCAGTACAACCGTCCTGTTAGAACCAAATAAATATCCCGATCTATTCCGGTATTATCAATAGCGGGAAGTATCTGATTTTGTAGCATATCGAGGTATTTGTCCGCATTTAACATACCATCAATAAAAAATGTGCTTGGTCCATTTTACCTGCCCAGACATTCACTTTCTGGGGATTTTGGGTGTGTTTAACAAAATATCGGTGCTGATTTTCCCGAGCCCAATAATGAAAATAGAAGGATTAATTGTGCTTTCTATTTAATCGAAATGACGATTCATCTGTGAATAATAATAATAATAATAATAATAATACATTTGTCCAACAGAGTCATCCAAGTAAAGGACAATATACATGATTGATTACATATAATATGTAATACTAATTATAATGATGTACACACAACATAATAATATAATATAATATAAACAATTGAATAAACAGTTGAAAGTATAACAAAAGCGCGAACATGTAATAGAATACCATAAGAAATAAAAATCATATCAAGCCAGCAGGTCCGCAGCCACTCTCAATATTTCAGTAAGGGGGGTGAAATTAATGTCGCACTGTGACGAAAGCCGGTTGAACCCGCGCGACATTGCAACAATTGGAGAATTCATTGATGAATTCAATCTAGCATATGGTATATCAAAAGTAATACTCTGCCTCGCTGATAACCGAGGAATATGAAATCGAAGTTTAGACAATAAATTTGGCGAATCTACCTTGAAGTGAACAAGGTTATATACAAATTTCATAAGATTTAACTGACGCCGAAGTTCAAGTGAATCCATGTTGAATTTTTGCAGCAATAGTCGATAGTCATACCCTCTGCAAGGGTAAGTACCATCCAGTTTGAAGTACAAATACTTCAAAAACTTCCTCTGCACATTCTCCACAAGTAATCTGTGCGAAGAGTAAAAAGGGGTCCATACAATAGAGCCATACTCCAATCTGGACCGCACGAAGGTAACGTAAAGCAGTTTAATAGTATCTATATGAAAATGCGCTGAATTTCTAATAACAAATCCCAACATCCTCATGGCAGAAGAGACAGTGTGATTCCTATGTGCGGTAAAAGTCAGAGAGCTATCAAAGTAAACACCTAAGTCTTTGATTGTTGAAGTACGTGATAGTGTGGTACCATTTATTGCATAGTCAAAGGAAATGGGATCCATCTTTCTGGTAAATGTTACGACACAACATTTGTCAGTGTTTAAGTCGAGGTTGTTTGAAACACACCATACACAAATTTTGTCTAGTTGGTCTTGTAAGTGTAGACAGTCGGCAACTGATGTGATAGATCCAAACAGTTTCAAATCATCAGCAAAGACACACTTGTCACAATGAATCTCATTAATGAGGTCATTGATGAATATTAAAAACAGTAGTGGACCCATATTTGACCCTTGCGGTACTCCAGATGATGCAGTGAACAAATCCCAGGTAGCAAGCTCACGTTAAATTCACGTCTTTTTTTGGTCAGTCAATGACCCAAACTAACGTGATTTCGGACGTCCGTATGACGTAAAAATGACGGCCTAATGTCACAGTCTAGCGACGTCATTTTTTAACGTTAAATAATCGTTTCATAATGACGTTCTTTGACGTCATGTTTGTACGTGAAATGAACGTTTAATAATAACGTAAAATGACGTCATTCTTTAACGTTAAATTAACGTTATACAATGTCGTGATATGAACGTACAAAATAATACAAATGTCACCATTTAAAATATTTATTGTGGAATAAAACATCAACTCTAATATAAAAAATAAAACAAAATTACATTGAAATTGTGGAAAGATTTGCAACATTAGAGGAAAAAAACATTTCTGTCCGACTTGATTCACTTTCCACAGCTTCTGCAATCCTCCTATAAATCTGCCGAGGGCCAACAACCTCTTTTCTACGACGCTTCATTTTCTTTCCTTGGCGCATTCAAGTTGTGGCGTTGTGGCGAATGTTTTAACTAAACTTTGATGTGGTCTTCAATGTCTCTTTTAAGTCTTGGGGGATATTTACATTTTCCAGCATCTACGTGTAATTAAAGCAAATAAATTATTAAAATATGAAATTTTATGCTGAATTGCACTTACCGATAACAACCATGTTTAGGCATAAATTGGCAAATGCCTTCTTCACTCCCTTTCCACGAAAACTGTAGTTACAAGCCAGCTGATTAGTGAGGCATCGTTTTAAAATATTATTTGTTAGAGAAATTGCATCCCTTCCTCCAATTGATGACAAATAAAAACCCTGCAAATGTTTAAAATTATTTCATTACAATAAGTGTTTATAGCGTTATACAGTTATTTACCAAAGCAAATGACTTTTCCTTATCTGAAAGGACACTTTCCAGGGTATTTAATTCTTCTTCATCTTTAATTGGCAGTTCCACTGCAAGATCAGTAAAACTGATTATAGAATTTGTTATGATGTCTTGTTGACTCAAGCGGTGCAAAATTTGTTTATCTTGTTCCTTAATCTGCTACAACAAATTAATAATACTCTTGTGTGCCAAACCCAATCCTAAAAAACCAACATTGTCAGTTATCTTTTAACGTTAAAATATTTTGCTCACCTCCTTTTTCCAACAACACTTGTCCATCGATAACTGAAGTATTGCTGCTCGATAATGGTGTGTTGATTCTAAGAGATGTTGTTTCTGGTGTATTTACAAAGTGATCTGAAGCAAACGCTTGATCTAAAAAATATCACTTAATACAAAAAAAAGTGCAGAAATTATATTACCATGCAAATGCTTTGCTGTTTTTATTGGTGGTGGACGTTCAAATATTCCTACATTATCATCTTCATCACTAGTGGTATCATAAGCTTTTCTAGCAACATGCTTAATTTTGGACCTTCTATATGTGTCTTCCACCTCTGATTGTAAATCAGACGTTACTTCGGCTTCCTTTATCTTTTTAGGAGCCTTATCATAATCATCTGAAAAGTACATTATTATTGTGTAAAAGAATTAAACATGTTCTTCCTTTTAGCAAATGTGTTTTCAATAGCCCAGTGTTACAGGTAATACTCGTAATAATCTTTTATTTCCACTTTCTAAGTATTATAACACTGCGGTTCTTATTTCAATACCATGACAACATATAAGAGTTTACAGTCTTACTGACATAATGGATATAAAAAATATAAAGTAAATTAATGAGGGTGAAAATAAAAGTTTGTACGAGGCATTAATCTTTATATTATACTGGGATCACATATAAACATGTTAAATAAGTAACTACTATGTGCAGCTTACTACAGTTTTTATTTTTTTAATTTTTGTTTGTATAGTGCAGATTTTTATCTAAGGCTGCTCGCACACCAATTATACAAAATGTTTGACAAAATTTATTTGATGCCACTATGCACACAAATTTGACAAATTATTAAGTTGTTGTACACAAATTGATCAAAATATATGTACAAATAAACTAAAAACTAAATTATACAATCATTTGGCATTTATAATTAATGTCAATTAAATTTATTAACACATTATTAATTAAGAATTTGCCAGAAATGTGTTTAAAACGTTTGTCAAACATTTAGTTTGATTGGTGTACATTTTGGTCAAACATTCCCATATATTTTAATGGACGCTGCAGTACTTCAAACATTTTGTTTGACAAATAAATTGTTTTGTATAATTGATATGGACGCAGCCTAATAGATATGATTTTTTTCTGCAGTGACATACATTGTTTGATATTCCTCTAACAAGTGTGACAACAGTTCAAGTTAACCTTGCACTGTACAGCAGATATATAATCATTAATCATGTATATAATACTACTGTATGTGACAAATAAAAAAATATAACTCACCAACAGAAAAAACAAATTCGTGTTATTTTATACAATGGCCATATATTTTCATCCGGAATGTCTCCGTTTTTTAGCGCTTTATAATATTTCTCCTTGTTCTTGTGTGGAGGCCAAAATACTTCTGAATTCCGAGGTGTTATCCATGCCTGATTAACGATAGCGATACCACCGCCATCGTTTTCGTGAAACTCAACACCTATGAAGACCATAATTATGTCTGTAAGGGTAAGAGTAAGTAAATGCCTCAATTATACTTACAGGTGAAATAATTATCATGCTTACCGAATAATGGAAGCACAGGGTTAAACAGAGTTACCGGTTAACCTCAAAGTAGAACTTATTATGTGAAGCACAACGACCTGGAAGCGAAATAACAGAAACAAGTCTCTTGGTTCACGTGCACATTTTTGTAAATATAACCATCTTAAAATTGTACTTAAAAGCAAACTGTTTTGAGACGCCGTTATTCTGGGTGTAAAAGGGCGGTAAGCCACAGTAAAATAATGGTAACGCAGGCGCATAGTCAGGTGATGAAAGACAAAAAATGAGGTGTGACTTCTTTGTACGTATGTGCAATCCAAAATGTGTATATATTAAAAGTTAATAAAAAATGTAAACAACAATAATTTAAAAATCATAATTTCCTGATAATTATTGTAATTTTAGGGTCCAATTGTCTGACAAAATAATAACAAGATTAGGTATATTTTAGTACAAATTAAAGAGCATAAATTCTGAAGTTCAAGTATTTCTTTTTTTATTAATTTTAAACAAATACACAGTTGTACAACCACGATATGTAATACCACCAGTACGTAAACTTGTGCATGGTTTGCGAAAATGTAAACTCTGATTTTAAAGACGTTTATAAGACGTTTACATGGCGTCATAACTTTGACGTATTGCATTAGTCATAATAATGACGATATTAATGACGTCGTCTATTGGTCATATGACGTTTAATGACCATTAATCACCAAAAAAAGACGTGAATATAACGTGAGCTTGCTACTTGGGATATGACTTGTATCCATTGAAGGTAACGTACTGCATTCTGTTTTGCAGGTATGAAGAAAAGAATATCACCAGTGGAGTGCTAAAACCGAAGATGTGTAGCTTCTGCAGAAGCAACCTGTGATCAATGCGGTCAAATGCCTTTGAGAAGTCGGTATATATTGCATCGACCTGGCCGCATGTATCAAGTGTATCAAAAGCATATTGAGTGAAGCTCACAAGATTTGTGACAGTTGACCTCCTCTCCACAAATCCATGCTGTTCTGCGGCAATGAAGTTCTTAATGAGCGGATAAATTCGGCTATGCAATACCAACTCAAAAACCTTGGCAAAGTTGTTTAGGATACAGATAGGCCGGTAATTATTTATATTACAGGGGGAGCCACTCTTAAATACAGGACAAACCTTCGTACCCTTCCACAAATCAGGGAATGTGGCAGTTGATAATGCCAAGTTAAAGATGACGGTCAGAGGAAAAACCAACACTGAGCTGCAATCGCGCACCAAGAAACTTGGAATACCATCCGGACCCGCCGTCATCTTATTCCTCAATTTCCTCAAAGCTACACCCACCTCAACATCAGTGAAACCACGAATGCTGATATCTGGACAATTGCAAAAGTCAACATCCAAAATATTAGAAGTACTGACGCTCGAATAAACTGAGCTAAAGTAAGAGGCAAAACCATTGACAATGTCCTCTGGGTTGTTGTAGGTAGTATTGTTATAATTCATTGATGCAGGTATACGAGATTTGCGATTTTTACTGTGAATAAATGTCCAGAACTTACGAGGATCAGAAGAGATGGAGGCCGCAGCATCAGAGACGTGGCCCAGATATGCAGTTCTAATCTGGTCCTTGATCAGAGCCCTTAAGTACCTGTATTGCTCAACAAAGTTGACGCCACCAGTTCTTTTAAAACGCTTGAAGTAATATGCTTTTAATTTGATGTTACGAATAATTTCCGACGTATACCATACCGGATATTGGCGTCTATAGCTTTTATGAGGTGGTACATAAAGGTCCACAATAGAGAGCAATTTCTCATAAAACAGACTGCAAGCAGTGTTCACATCAGCAAGATCTTGTAAAAATGACCAGTCTGTTGATCCAATAGCGCTGTATAAGTTATGGAAATCTGCCCGTCTAAAATTATACGACTTGCAGCTCGGGTTGCTTTTGAAATTGCGGTGAACACGGCCCTCGAATGATAGAGAAATTAGTAGAGAGGGGTGGTGTGGATCCTCATTTAGGAGTGGACACAGATTTCTGGACACATCAACCACCACGTTTGACAGAGTTAGATCGAGTAAACGACCATTACAGTTTGTTATTAAATTGTATTGGAGAAAGTTCATATAATCCATAAAATTTTTGGCTGTGAGCGTGTAAGCATCATTAATAAACTGATTGTTGAAATGAGTAATATTGAAATCTCCTAAGATGATTATATTTTTATAATTTATAAGAAATTGCTCATATACCTCGAGAAAATTCTCGAGATAATCAACAGACACATTGGGAGGCACATAAATTGTAAATATATTGACACTGAATGAACTATTAAATATACATTGCACCCCAACAATATCTATCAAATGAAACAAATTTAATAAATCGCGTAAATTCAATGCGTATGAGTTTATTGTAGTTTTTACTGCCAGTAGCACACCACCACCGGTTGATTTCCCTGTCTCCTCCAATCTTCTGTCGCATCTAAATATATTGTACGATTCCGGAAAGTATTCGTAGGAAGAACAGTCATCCGATAGCCATGTCTCGGTAATACCCAAGACATCATAGTCCTCCGAACAGCAAGATGTAAAGAAATCCAATGACTTGGCACGCATGCTTCGGACATTCTGGTAGTAGCAGCTAAATGTAGACAACCTGTTGGACGATATCAGTTTAACTTCACAATTTTCGGTAACCCATGCACATATTTAATCCCAATATCATTTTCGCCCTCTTCAATTCGCTTTCTAAGTTCTGTCCGAATCGAATTGTAATATTCAATTTGTTTTGGTGTCTTATCACAGAATATTTTGACATTTACATAGGCAGTGTTATTTTTCAAATTCTTTGCTTTCCTCATGATATTATGCACAAAGACTTCTTCAGGTAATTTTACTTTCAATAATCTAGGCCTAGCTCGGTGAGGGTCATATCTTCCCAGTCGAAATGGGGTTATATTGCCAATCGACATATCTGGGCAAACGTACTTAATTACTTCTGCAACAGATTGCGCCTCACAATCATCCCGGGCCTTCTTAGTAGTTGCTGTTGATTCAGGGATTCCTTGGATAATAATATTGCATTTTCTTATCCGGCGCTCCTCAACCTCCTGCACCACGTCCTCGAAGTTGAGCCCATTCGATTGTGATCGGGCAGATGACGTAATTTGCGTTTTTAAGTCGGAGATTTCCTTCGTTAATTTCAAAATCATTGTTTTCAATTCAATGATTACATCTCCAGAGGTGCCTCTGCACATATTGCATGTCCAGGACATTCCGGAGGCTGCTTTAGATACTATAGTTCTTAGATCCGAACTTGATAGACCGACACATGCATGACTGTAAGATCGCTTACATATAAAGCAAGTTACTAATTTATGCTTTTCAGTTTCATTATTACAACATGAACATATATTCATTTTGGTACTTATATATTCACATACAAATGGGATACAATATTTGCGATGAAATTCTCATTTTCATTTGTCTTTTTCATTACGGTTTCACAAAACTTCTTTCTAAAATTGTCATCGAGAAATATTTCTTGCGTTTTCGAGTATTTGAAACATTTTAATTTATTTCGCTTCCATATGTTCGCAATGGTTTTATTACTCACACCCAATTCCTCAGCAACACTTCTGGTAGATAGCGTATCTTCTACTTCGAGAGTGCTACAAATCATTATATCCCGCTCTTCTCGTTCCTCAGCTTTTAGTGGATTTATCTCTCTAGGATTACATTTTGTGCAATTATTTAAACAAAGACATTTTTCAAAGCTATTCAAAATATGTAATATGCTTTGCTCACAGGGTACGGGTCTGTCTGCAAATATTTGCGGATATAAATTTATGCAATCCTTTGCAGAATGACCACTATAATACCATTTAATAATTTGCAGTTTTTCTTCTGGTGTGTAGCGAGGCATTGTTACCATTGACCCCTCCTCTCACAAACACAGAACGACGCTGTTCGACACGATCTCCAGATACAATTTTAGTTGTTAAAGGGAGTCTTGGAAAATGCTTTTTGTCAGTGAGTTCAGTCAGTGACATCTGTCAGAGTTGTCAAGTGAAATCTTTTTCAATAAATGCGCGTCATCTAGAGATGCCTAAAGCATACCTTGTTTCCTTGTACCATGACTACAGCCACGATTGGGAGTTGTTGCCGGTGGGCCTAGTATACATATCATACATATATCCTATCCCCAATATGATTTTACACATGCGGTATATAATAGTTATTTATGTAACAAGTCAGTAAAGTGATACTTTACCGAACGAGTCTGGTTTACGAGCCAAGCGAGTGAAGCGAGCGCGGCGAGTAACAGACGAGTTCGGTAAAGGTACTTTACTGACGTGGTGCATACAAAATTTTATCGCCAACCGTTAAAATTGTTAATTTAAGAAATAAAGATATAATAACTTTTGACAGTTTATGACAGTGACAAACGATTTATTTTTAAAAGTCATCAGTCATGCTACGCTGACAGATATTAGCGGCAGGTAAAGTACTTTATTGTACAGTACGATAAAGTGTTTCTTTACCTCCGCAAAACGCTATGGTAACGCATCACTTTACTGACGGTTGGCGATAATAGTTATTTATGTAACAAGTCAGTAAAGTGATACTTTATCGAACGAGTCTGATTTACGAGCCAAGCGAGTGAAGCGAGCGCGGCGAGTAACAGACGAGTTCGGTAAAGGTACTTTACTGACGTGGTGCATACAAAATTTTATCGCCAACCGTGAAAATTGTTATTTTAAGAAATAAAGATATAATAACTTATGACAGTTTATGGCAGTGACAAACGATTTATTTTTAAAGTCATCAGTCATGGCTACGCTGACAGATATTAGCGACAGGTAAAGTACTTTTTCTATTCCGGTGCTATAAAGTTCACTTTACGACACCCGTTTTGGTTGCATAAAGTATTACTTTATCGCACGCTAATTTTATTTTTTTGAAGTTGGTAACAAAAAAAAATGGAACCAAATCGTATTTAAATGTCAAAATATAAGCCTTTAAAGTAACAAAAATGTGCAATAAAATTGTACAAAGAATAAAAAGCACACATGCTAACATTTCACTTACTAATTAGAAATATAAATTGTTAAGCAGAGTTGGATGATAAGTTTTCGGATGCTACTATTGACATTTACTTACCATGTTGAATAGTACAACTGTTATAAAAGTTTGTTTTGATAAATATGTAGAGAGTTTGTGGACGAAAGATTTTGTAAATTGTCTTCTGCTATTTTGCGAATCTCTGGGGGCGTACAGTTATTTATTTCGTCCTTTTTGTTGATAATTTGAAATAATTTATTGTATAAATCAGTCTGAATTTTAAACACAATTACATATAGCACAACCGATATTCAAATATTTAAAACGTTCTACTTAAAAATCAGAGTCACCAACTTCAAAATAGCAAAATTTCTAAAATATTCGAACAAAACATGTCTCTTATTTTAAGCTTTTTTGAACTTTTAATAACCGAAATAGAAAAAATAGTATAAAATACACGTTTCATAATACATTTTGCGCACTTGTTCTTTAGAAAACTCGCCTGGCGGCTCGTTTTCTAAACTTGAACGCGTGCGCAAAAGTCGTGTCTTATGAAACTTGTATTTTAATATACTATTATTGTACAGTACGATATTGTTTCTTTACCTCCGTAAAACGCTATGGTAACGCATCACTTTACTGACGGTTGGTGATAAAATATTTTTTTCTGATTGAAACAATATTGAGTAATATTGCCTTAGTTACGACATGTCATAACACACTAATATTTCCCAAGGGAAATATGAAACTTCATATTGTCCCAAGGGAAATATGAAACGTCATATGGTCCCAAAGAAATATGAAGCGTCATGTTTCACCGTAAATGTTTCATTTTTTAATTAAAACGACACAAATAATAAGAAATGTTTTATTTTTTAATTAAAGCAACAAAATTAACAATTAAAATAAATATCAGATTCTCATGTGCACTGGCGATCAATGTATTACGGTCCGGCGAATTGCATCTCCACACAATACATAACGGTCTCCCATTTTATGAACTAAAAACGTTTTTGCGTTTGTAACGCTACTTTTCAGAACCAAAATAAAAATTGCAATTTTCAAAATTTCCCTTGAAGTGATTGCAACCAGCAACAAACGATGAAGATTCAGCTCCAGATGAAGATTCAGCATTCAGTTCAGTTACAGTCTTGGACAATTTTCCAGAAACCAAAGATTGTGATGACTGTGCTACATGCGATGATGCCATCATCGACACACCAGAAATCATAACAGATGCTGCAGATGACTCCACTTCCGCACCAGCTATCATCATCGCTACCTTATTTTTCTGCAGCATACTGTCTGCCAGATAGCCTTCCACAACAGACGAGCTCTTCCAACCACCATGCCTCTTTAGCGTAGTCATTGAGGCTCCCGCATCGGCCACTAAAGTCGCGGATGTTCGTCTTCCACAATGGCCTGTATACGCTTTCGGATTATCTAAACCCAACCATTCAGCAACCTTACTCGGAATCTTTCCGAAGGTATTTTTGCCGACAGGCTGAAGAGTACACTTCTTATTTCGATAAGCCACGAAGAACCTAAGAACGCCTTGCGGACGCAACGTTGAATATTCTCTCACCAAACGAGTAGCACCCAGATCTTCTTCATCAATAATTGTAAATTTCCTATTTACATCATTCTTCGTCTTTGAAACGTTGATCACGATCACTGACCCACGATCATCGATATCGGAAGAGAGCATATTCACCAATTCGTTCGTTCTGCTGGCGCCAAAGATTTCCATAATTAGAGCGACCTTCAAAATTACGGATGTACCAAGTTATTCAACAGAGGAAAATCATAATAAAATTTTTACCTTGTACATCAAAAAAATGTCATTAGGAGCTTCCCGCAAGAATTGTTTGAGCTGTTCTCGGGACAACACCTCTGATTTTTTAGGAACGTATCCTTTATTTTTATTCTTCACGAATGCTTCCACTTCATCGAACATTTTAACATCAGTTTTTTCTTTTAGATGTAACACTGACCTTAACATCGATAGTTTTGGCCACAGCGTGTTTGGTGAATATTTCTGCGACTACGGAAATAATAAATTAGTCATACGTCAAAAATAAGAAAAATTATAGCAACATACCAAATCTTCAAAAAACGCTAGCAAAATATTTTCATCGACACCGTTCACCATATTTTTTCTCCTCCACTCTTGGAAGTCTTCATAAACTTTATTGTAAGAGGCTTTGGATTTTGTCGGAATCAAACATTCACGGGCTTTCGCCGCTTGCGCTAACACGTAGTTTGACATTTCACTAATTTTATTTATGACGACGCGAAAATCAACCCAATCAACTATGATATTTACAAACACGGCTAAGAACGTTGCTAGGGACAAAAATTTACAGTCCAATATTTTTCCATTTTGTCAATATTGTTTCAATCAGAAAAAACTATTGATTACACCACGGGAAATATGAATACATTTCCCTCGGAGCCCATACATCCCTCGGGCTTCGCCCTCGGGATGTAACTAGCCAACCTCGGGAAATATACTAGTCATATTTCCCTAGTTGTAATAATAGCTATTATGTGATACATTTTAATACATATACGAAAAATAAATGTTGTAAGTTGTTCTTTAATAAATTATAAACTATATAATATGTACATACATTATTATGGATTATCTTATTTTGTATTTCTAATGGTTCTAGAACTCTTATTAATAGTACAATTCCATATAACCAATAATGCAATTATTTTGGTATGGGTAATAGAGAAAAAGTCAATTAATGTTTAACCGCTTTAATTATTGATCGTTAAAGGATGTTACCAAACAAAATAGTTAAAACTTAAAATATTGGAAAATTTTTAAATTTCAATCCGTCCTGCGACCGTATTTCAATTATATTCCAAATTATTCAGTCGATACTCGGCAGCCAGTCGTACAGTAGGTTCCTTAATGGTTTTGATACGTTCGCGAATGAACCGGATAAAGTTACTTTCCAAGTGAGCCGAGATCCGGTTCATTGAAATTTAGTGAACCGGCTCTCTCGGTACGCTGCTAAACCGGTTCGTTCGCAAACGACCCACCTCTATGACAGAACACCTCATAGAGAAAATACTGTTAATTTCTCTATGGAACACCTTTTTCAAATAAAATCCTTCCTTTTATGCTTTTAGATTTTTGACTTAAATAATATGCTAGGTTTACGTGTAAATATATTTAGTGAAAATGGTCTTGGTGAACCTGAACAAGATGCCAATTCAGCACTAACAGAATTGGATAAAGGTTTTTTAAAGAAACAATTCAATTTGTTAAGATGCTTCATTAATATTTTCATATATACATTTTTTAGGCTTAAGATCAGGAAAAGTAGGAGAACAATGTGAAGCGATAGTGAGGTTTCCCCGCTTGTTTGAAAAATATCCTTTTCCAATTTTAATAAATGCATCATTATTGAAATTATCAGATGTATTTAGAGTAGGGTTAGTTTTTGGTTTGTCTTCTTACAAAGTAATAGTATACATAACATATTTTATTACAGAAATAATTTTTTACGGATGTGTGTTTTAAGAGTATGTCAACAGAGTGAAAAGCATCTTGATAAAATTTCAAATGTTGATGAATTTGTACGGAGAGTTTTCAGTGTTATACATAGTAATGATCCAATAGCCAGAGCGTTAACTTTACGTACATTGGGAGCTGTAGCTGGGATAATACCAGAAAGGCAACAGGTTCATCACAGCATAAGACGTAGCTTAGATGCTCATGATAATGTTGAAGTGGAGGCAGCAATTTATGCTGCAATTCAGTTTGCTGCACAATCAAAGTATAATAGTAATTTATATTGTTGTTTTGATTAATTGACATTTTCTGGCTATTTTAGAACATTTGCTATTAGTATGTGTAATAAAGTCTCAGATATGATACAAGGGCAAGCAACTCCAGCAAATATGAAATTGCAGTTAATACCGATATTGCAATACATGCATCATGATACAAATACATCAGCTATGGTTAGGAAGCTGTGCACTGATTTACTTCCTAGCTACCCAGCTGAAGATTTTGTACTAGTCATATTAAAAACTCTTACACAATTAGCAGCAACAACTTTAGTAGATATACCCAGCCAAGTTATGCTATTATTAAAATATTTAAATCATGATCCAAGGTGGCATATTAAATTTAGATCTTTACAACATTTATACCATTTAGCACAACCAGGTGCACATTTATGGCCCAGCGGAGCTGTAGATAGTATTGTTGATATTGCCATAAATACTAATTCTTTAAAGATTCTTAAACTTTCTTTAAGTAAGTATTAAACCTATTAATTATTGATTATTATTTTTTCTATATATATTGTCTTAACAGCAGTACAAGAAATTTAGCAATAATTAATTCAATTGTTTTGGTTTTTATAGATGTTATTCAAGTGCTGGCTGATTCCCCAAAATTATGCTGTGAGCATCAACATACTGATTCTAAATTGAGGCAACTATGTTTAAAAAATAGTTTACACCCACATTCAGATGTTGCAGCACAAGCAATTGAAATATTAACAAAAATATTGTGTTATAGGTAGGAATATATTATTTATTAAGAACATAGTGATCATAAAGTTTTGAAAAAGCACTTTAAGAACCTGTCTGTCTGCTAACAAAAAATTATTGATGTGCTGTAACGTGCAGAGATATTAGCTTTTTTTTTTTTTGGAAGGGGAGGGGAAAATCTTGCATAAGACACCCGCTTTGATCTTGTGCGCGGGTAGTGTCGGATTCTTACCGACTAACCCCCCCCCTTCTCTCGTCTTTACCTTCAAACCGGAAACCGCTCTCGCATTACTTCAGTGTGAAGGCTGCCTCATTCTCATCTTAGCTGCACCATGTGTCTTTCCTCAATCTCCTTTGTTTCTACGATCTCTCTTATAAGACTATAGGATCTTGTCCATGTTTCTTCGGATGTTATCAGGTCTTTCATCATATTTTTCTCATCAAAGATTTTGCCGGCTATGTTTGTGTATGACTCCCTTGCACCTTGCCATCTATTGCAACTAAACAGGGTGTGTCCCACGTCATCTACCTGGCCGCAGTATAGGCATTCGTTGTTTTCCGCCTTCTTTCGTTTGTGCAAATAGTCCCTGAAGCATCCGTGTCCTGACAAAGCTTGGGTCAGGTCATAATCCACCTCACCGTGGTCACGGTTTATCCATATGTCTAGTTGCGGAATCAGTCTGAATGTCCATCGCCCGTAAGTGCCATTTGCCCAAGTTCGCTGCCCCTCTTCCATCAGTTCAGTTCTTGCTTGTTTAGCGTCTTTGCCGTTATACTTATCCGCCCGTTCCCTGATAAGTAGCTGCAGGGGCGGTGTTCCCGCAATTACATTCACTGCCTCTCCGGATATGGTCTTGTACGCACTGCAGACACGAATCGACATGTGACGTTGCACTCTGGCCAGCTTACCCACCAGCGTTTTATTTTCCATGGCTGTGTGCCACACCGGTGCGGCGTACAGTGCCTGCGAAATCATGACACTCGCGAGTACTCTCCTCTTAGAAGATCGCGGTCCCCCCACGTTTGGCATAAGCCTCACCAACGCCGACACAGTCTTTTCTATTTTTCCCACCGTCTTTTGAATATGGTCACCAAAAGTAAGCCTCTTGTCCATCCAAACTCCCAGGTATTTTATTGATCTGCTGGGAGCAACCTGCCGCCGAATGCACGGTTTAATGAACAATATATAATATCCGGTGCGAAAGAGTAGATTTTTAGCGTAAATGTATGGCCTTGGTGCAGCTATGAAGGGCTAGGGGTTTGCTTCAAAATAAACGGGCGGTTAAATGCCGAAAACTATATCCATATTCTAGGAAACGTAATGGTGCCCCTGTGCACAGGGCTGTTAGAACATGGCTTGGTAATAATAACATCGAAACTTTGCCGTGGCCCGCTAACAGCCCAGATCTGAACCCTATTGAGATACAAGGGATATATTAACTAAGAAAATGTATACCCAAAATATTCGTTTTCTAAATGTGAATCAATTTTGTGATACTATAGAAAATGCGTGGGCAGAATTAGCGGCGGATAAAAATTGCATGCGGCAATTAATTAATTCAATGCCCAATCGTTTAAATAAAATCATTGAAGGAAATGGCAGTATGACTAAATATTATAATTTTAAATAAAATAGTCATTAAGATAAAAGATAATCAGAACCAATCAATTTGACTTTGACAACTAATGTCAATAATGAAGGCATTCTTTAACCTTTCAAATACACGAAAAAATAAGCCATTTTCACATTGACAAAATAATGTCAAAATTAGCAATACGACGTGTATGCCATTTTATTGCAGAGAACTGTACATACAAGTCCGATATTTATATTATCCGGTGATTGCATACCTGAAAACTTAACTGTGTTGTTGGAAGTTATGCCAATTGATCCAAGATAGTTGATGACCTCCAACAAAACCAATATGGTTGCCTAGTGCCCTTTTGACACATAGGATACCCACCAAAAATCCAAAAAGGTCGCCTAGTGCCCATTTGACAACATCCCCTTATCCATACCCCAAAAATTTCAGAGTCGTTGCTAGGCTAAAAAATTGACTAACAGTGACGTGCAGTACCAGATAAAAAATCCGCCCGACTATACTAACGAAAATAAAATTTCTAAAAAAACCTACATTTATGTTAGGATTGGTGTTAATTCTATTTTTCCTGTCTAGGAAAATATTTTTTGTTTATTACTATACTGTCTACTTATTAAATCTAGCCCCTCTAAAACTTAAACATTGCTAATAATTCCACTAGTTAGTTATTTACGTCAACATTCGCTTGACTAGTTTTTATTGGATTTAACCTTTAGTATTATTTACTTTTTCCTCTTGTAGCTATGGCGAAAACTTAGATGTACTTGGCGCTGATGCTGTCATAGCTTCCCTGGAAAGTTTAATTTTGTTATTAACCGTTAACGATACAAAAGATTGCTCACAATTGAAACTCGCTTTGAAATGTGCTGTTAGATTGTGCGATTCCAAGAGAGAATATTGCGAGAAATTCGTAGATTTACTGGGATCCAGATTTGGATCAATAAACAGTTAGTATAAATTTGCTGGTTTAAAATATGTTTGGATTCTTTGCCTTCACCCTTTTTCCCGTTTCCTAAAGCTACGCGTACACTGCACCGACCGGTACGGCAAAATTAGCAATTTTGGGGAGGTGCGCACACTGGAACGACCGACCGGCACGACCAACGGGAACGTAACGGACAAATTCTACAAGGTCCTTCCTCGTGACTCATTTTTATGTTCAGTCCTAAATGGCTAAGTTCCGTTCCGGTCGTAGGTACTGGTGGCGTACGCTGGCACCGACCGGTACGACCTGCACGGTACGCCGCGGATTTTCCTTCACTCCTACTTTTTTCAAAACAGTGAAAGTGGCGAATCGTCCGTTGTCTGTCGGTCGGTGTGTAGTGTGCGCGCCTCCATAGAGAAATATGCATTTGACTTTTAGAAAAACCCCGGTCGCCCGTGTCGGTCGGTGAGGTGTGGGCGTAGCTTAAGTCTAAGGGCATTTCGTCGTCGGGCGTTTCGTTTCGATCCGTTTTGCCGAGATTTTTATACGTATACTTAAAGTACACATGTGGAGATTTAATAATTATTTATGTATCAAGGGCAAAGAAGCTTTTGCGGTTCGAAACGTTATTTCTAGCTCGAGGGGATATCCCTGAATTTCTCGTTTAATGTATGTCGCAACGAAACAACTTTCTGGATATTCTTTCTACAGGTTTATAAATATTTCTTTATACTTTCAATTTCAGGCAATAGCTCGATTATAATTTGTGAAGCTTTAGGAGCAATTGGCAGTTTACAACCGGATACATTATTACCACTAATAGATGATATCCTCAAGTTTTTAACCGATTTGTCCGCAATACATCAACCAACGCAGCAACAGATTCTTACTAAAGTGATGTTATGTACCCTTGTCTTTCAGAGTCTCTGTGGTTATCAGTGGAACGTCAATATATTGAACGCTATTTATAAAGCGAACGAAAGCAATAATTTGTGGGCGAATTATAGAATCGCCCGAGCTGCTGTGAGATACGGCCATCACGAAATAGCTCTGAACATATTTAAGGGATTAACTGAGGAAGTCAGTTCTGAACATCTGCACTTTTGGCTTCTGTGCCTTAAGGAAATGTGCGAAGCAGAAGCTAAACTTGTGGAGAGTGAGAATGATCTTTCTGTTATCGATAAACTAGATTTTGCCGTCATTCATTATAACAGAGCTATAGCAGCTTTGAAGGTAAGTAAGGTTCAAATTAAATAAATAAAGTTCACTATAAAATTGGCTTGCATATCAATTAATATATCTTTTCCAGTCTTAAAAAAAGTATTTAATAATAATAATAAAAAAACATTGTTCATGTGTCTTAATGATATTCTTGAAATTTTTAATACATCATAAACCAAAGAATTTGGAAGCAGTAGTGCTGAAACAATTGTTTTCATATATCTTGGACGATAATCAATTCTTTCTTTTATCTGCACCATCATTAATTGTTTGATATGGTGATTCATGTACTCTGACCGAATTTCTAAACTGGCCAGTTTGAGTGAAGGAAACGAAAGGGAGGGCGCATTCCCGATCCATACCGAAGCATAGATCACCCCTTTGTGAGTGCATATTGAAAAGAAATTTATTTTATACACACTGAACAGAAGAATCACTTTTTATTTCGAAATGTTAGGGAAATATGTTTTAGACAAAACTTGTTTGGTTGATTCTTGTGTATATTTTGACGTTTTTCATCTGTTTTTTTGTACTATTGTTTTTGTATCTTTTTTTGCAATCTTCAAATAAGCGTATTTGTTCTTTAGAGAACCATTTATTGAAATTAAAAAAAAAGTTTATATTTAATACTTCCACCTATATTTCACAGCCACCAAATAAATTAAATATATCAGTAGAAGAAAGATTAAGTTAATTTTCGACTGTTAAATGTTTGAAAATAAAATTGTTTTCCATTTTCATCAACTTATTTGGCTGAAAGTGACTTTAATAATTAATTCAATTGAAGAGTATTTAATAAAATAATTAGGAGGAACAACAAAGCCATAAAATGTTTAGCATATGCTGTACATTTTGAAACAATATAATTCACATGAATTTTATTGCCATAATTTTTGAACAAATTGTTACTGTTAAATCTTTAAACGGCATGCTTAACCATGATTATAGTAGTATAGAAAGCACTTACCTCCTACTATTTATGTTTAAGTCATTTCCATGGGGCAGACAGATTGTGCTGTTATGAGTAAAGATATTGCGAAGAGGTTTTTTTCCTATGATAGCAGCCTATCGGGCGCACATTTTAAATTTATTTTGTATTATATAGAGTGTTCCATAAGTTGATGGCTGACCATAATGATAGTTTTTTTAAATGGAAAATGCTGTGTTTTTCTACATTTTTGTATTGCCTATACAATTCTAAATCAGAAAGTAATAAGGTAGTATAGACTTAAAATCTAAAGTTTTCCAGTTATCTAAGAAAATTAATGTTTTTAAAAAAATGTACTTCTCAAGGACGACGTGTATTTGAAAAATTAACATTCTACGTCTTATAAAGTATCTTTCGCGAATTAGAGATTCAGCGTGGTCGGGTTCCAAAGGTAGTCTCCTTCTGACGTACCGGTTCGAATTAAATGTAAGTTAGAAACGATAAGTTTGACGCCAATTATCTTTTAACTTGAACTAGTACGTCAGAAGGAGGCTACCATTGAAGATACGACCCCGCCTTGAGGCTGTAGGGGTTACATATTTTTGGCGCCCAACGTGTAGTGCCAAAATGTGCCAATGATGTTTGGCTAAGCTGTTAGCACTAATATTATTCTGGTAGCAGCCCAATGATAAAAAATATCGAAAAACTTAATGTTGTTAAGACCTGTAACAAATATATAATGTACACTGTATTTCCAGTAACTTTCAAATGAAACTGTATTATCTTGATGAATACGTAACTGGATAAGATTCTGAACACTTTTCTTATAAAGCCGAAACTTTTGCTTAAAATGCTTGTTTCTTGATCTCTTAACTGGTTTCGGAAAATGCGCATATAATTTCTAAAATACAGAATCTTCTTCGGCTTAACATCTTCGCGAGACTAGGAGAGCGCCGAGGCTTTCGGCTATGTATGCAAGCGTTTAGAAAAAGTCGTCACTGCATATGAACCGCTTTGTCCAGCCTTGCTGATTATTTAACAAATATATACTTTTGTAGGCCGCCAGTACTCCATCTCACAACTTGCAATTCCAAGCTGAGTACATGCGCATTCGGGCTGAATTTCTTCAATGTTTGATACAACTAATCCACACTTGTAATATACTATGCATTGTTCCGCCTCCGGCCATTGCTGCGTCTATTGTACAGAGTACGAGGGATGAATTTCAGCGCCATGGATACATAACGAACCAAATGCGAAAGTGCGTTAAGGATTTTAAAAATTGTGGTGATACTTATTGGAAGCTTTATCAGACTGCCTTTGACGCTGATCCAGCAACTCTGGAAAATATACAAATGTAGGTAAAATCATGTAAGGAAAACAGGATTATAGTATAGTATATAATGTTTGTTACAGTTTACAACAAATGTGTGTATTATTGGAGCAGTGTGTAGAAAACGTTTGCAGTGCTTCCAGTCACGTAAGAGAGGATCTTATACAATTCGTATTACAAAATGCTCGTCTCGAATGTAGACAATTAATTGTTGGCTGCGAAAATGCTGTGAAAATAGCACAAAAAATATCACAGGAGCATCAATCAATCACACATAGTGTAAGTTAGAATAATCTTTTAACACCTTCTGTTTTATTGATATAAATCATATTAATTGGTGGGTTCAACTAAAAATGCAGAGTGTGTGTGTATGTATTGTCTATCCAATTTTTCTTTGTTATTATTTCGTTAATTTATGTAACTATAATATACAAACGTCGCTCAACCCTACAAATTAAAAATATTTGTGTATTTAGAGTATGAAATAAGTATCGAAATGCAATCTACATATCCCATAATAATAATAATAATAATAATATAATAATAATAATAATATTCTTTATTGTAATAGATCTGATTAACAGATATTTACATTGTCAAAATATGCATATAAAATACACATGCAAAATACAAACAACAATATACAAAAAACTCTGAACAACCCAGAACTAAAATAAATAAATAAACAGGACACAAAATGACTGTAAAGGGGTCAAATATAATCTTTTAAAATTAAACAAACCCTAATTCAAATTTAAAAAATCCTGAATTGCATAGAACGTATGCTCGATTAGGAAGTCCTTAACTTTACTTTTAAATGACGCGACAGACCCGACGCTCCTGACCTCGCACGGTAACTTATTGAACAGCTTAGCGCCGGAATAGTACGGAGATTTTTCAAATAGTGTTGTTTTATGCTTTGGCAAGGCGATAGAACCTGTTCTGCGTGTACCAGGGGAATCGGGCCGAACAAATAAAGCAGGGTTTTCCTTCACAAATACTACCATGTTATAAATGTATATACATGGAAACGTGAGTATTTTATTCGTCTTAAAAACGTCTCTACACGAATCCCTCGGCCCCATGCCAAAAATCAAACGAATAATCCGTTTTTGTCCAACAAACACCCGCTCCCAGTTGACGCCCCGCCCCCAGACCAACACGTTATAACTCAGGACAGAATGTACCAATGCGTAGTAAACGCTAAGCAAATTTCTTCGTGAAAGAGTGGGCCTTAGTTTTATAATTGCGTAAAAGGATTTATTGAGTTTACTACAGATATCATCAAACTGATCATTAAAATTTAGATTAGCGTCCAGATACGTACCGAGGAACTTCACAGATTGCCCCCTGGGTATCCCCATGTCCATCGGGAAATTCAATGGTCGCCTCTGATGGAAATAAATGTAGCATGATTTATCAAAGTTGATGCTCAGACGATTCGCACCACACCAAGAGGAGAACTGACGTACAACAAGGGTCACAGACCGCTGCAATGATTCTGGACTATCCGCACAGACAGCCACAGACGTGTCATCTGCAAATAACACCGTAAGTCCCGCCTCAGTCAAATACGATGGCAAATCGTTGATAAACAACAAGAACAGCAATGGGCCCAACACAGACCCCTGAGGCACCCCTGCTCCGACATGGCCCTCATCAGATCTATAACCAGATAGGGCCACAGATATCCGTCTATCCCTTAAAAAGGATTCAAGCCACGATGACAACGGGTCACGTATACCAATTGCCCACAATTTGTCCACGATATACCCAATATGAAGGCTGTCAAATGCACGTGACAAATCGAAAAACAACCCGGCCACGTACTTCCCCGCATCAAGGTTATCCCATATGTACTGCATAAATTGAATAGATGCCGTTGCAGTGGAGCGATCCTTCCGAAAACCATGCTGTGAATCGGAGAGAATACCATATTTGTTCAAGTAACATAGGATTCTACTGGAAACCACACTCTCAAAAATTTTCGAAAACACACTTAATACAGATATAGGCCTATAGTTATTAATATTTGTATGACTTAACTTCTTGTATATAGGTACAACGCGAGCCAGTTTGAGATCACGTGGGTACTCACCCAGTGAAACCGACATATTAAGAATCCTTGCCAAAGGCACAGATATCAGTTCTGCAACACGCTTAACCGCGCACACCCGGACATCATCAAAGCCTGCCGATGCAGTATTCTTTAATTTACAGATTGCCTCAAGAACCTCCCCCGGCAAAACATCGAAAAAAATCATACTGTTCAGTAATCCCTGACCAACAGTACAAGACAGATTCACATCAGAAGGCGCTAACACATTGTCACGCGACGCATCCACGAAGTGTTGCAAGAAGTAATTACAAACAGCGCCCTGATCCTCGACACTTTCGCCGTCCATATCCAAGACAATAACACCGGTTCCAACTCCACGACCCAATTCCCCATTAACGCATCGCCAAACAGCTCGAGCACTACTAGCACTGCGGCTGAAGCGCTTCTCATAGTAAGAATATTTTGCTTGTTTCAATAATGATTTATATTCACGCTTCTTTTGAACATAGTCCGCGCGAAGATCAGGAACACCGCAATCCCGCGCAAACCAAAATAAATCCCGTAGTAGTTAAAAAACGGTAGAAGATATTTAAAGTATGGGTAACTTGTTTTATTTAGGTAGGATGCGTTATACTGCCGAAATAATTCAAGAATGAACTAACGTTTGAAATTTTTCGCGTAAAATGTCAAAATTGACATTTGGGATTTGCAAATACTTTCACTTTATCCATATTTTTAGCATGTAAAACGTATTTAATAGAAAGTTGAGTTAATAGAAATATATTGAAAACAATATTGAAACTAATAATGTTATTAGTGGTAACAAATCTGTAAAATAATTGCAATATTTTTACTTTTGAACATTCTTATACGTTGACACAACCGAATAAAAGAATGTAAGTAGTAGACCACGACATGATCGACAAAGATGTATGCCTGCTTATAAATACTATTACTTGCCTTAAGGCGACCTATTTACACATTTATGAAAAGATATCACACATATGCTAGTAGCCTGTAAGGCGCTTCCAAATGTATGAAGTAACTGAAAGCGTTCAATTTTGCATCACGAAAAGACTGCCGCTTTCTATTTATTGTATAGTTTGTATTAAATAATAAAGTCGAGGGATGAGTATTTACCATTTACTTTGAATATTCAAGGTTATGTTAAAGGATAAGTAAATTCATAAATAATTGTAAATGTATAAAAGGTAATTTAATTTAAATTATGTATTTAGTATCCTCAGATTATTAGCAGAATAAAAGTCGGAAAATGTGTCCTTATACAGGATGGTTCACCGGGAACTGAATCGATCGATTGCGGAAAAACTGTAGCTAGGAATGACCTGAAATTTTGACACTATACTAAAGTCGATGGGGGCCATTTGCCTAAAATATTTTCAAGATGGCGGCACTCCGGGCTATACCGGAAGTAGGCACCAACTTCCGAATTTTAAATAGAATACCCTGTATATTGTCAGGTTTTTAGATTCTACGTGAAATTCTAAATATATTTCGTGTATAATGTCGTATATGTAAGTGTTACCCTTTTTGACTTGAAATTGAAATTCTTATGTTAAATTTGACGTTTCAGGCAGAAAATCAATAACACTTTTTCCATATAAAGATGAATTTATTATTTAATTTGAAGTAAATTCTCTCAAATAGATGGCTTAATTAAATACTATTTGTATAAAATTGTTACAATTATTAATACAGAGTGTGCGAATTATACGCCTGAAAACGAATTTGGAAAAATTGCCAAAAGACAATTTTTTTAAATGGGAAGCGGCAACCTTTATAATTTTATCTTATTCTGCATTAAAAATAACGATCACTTTGTATAAATATGTCTATTATAAAAATTGGTAGTTTTCGAAATATTGGCAAGTTAGTGTTTTTATCTTCTACCATACATACTGTTTGCATTAGTTCTTTTTTCATTAGTTAGCCATGACAGTATTTACAAAATTATAAATTTTCATTCCTTGAAGAAAAGTCATTTACCTTATCATAATTTTAATAAGTCATGCCGGGGCGCCTAAATTATACAAACTGGGATTATTTAAATTTATTTATTATTTGTGGGGAATGTAATAAAGTTATGTCAAGAACATGTGATACATTTGCATTACATTATTATCGTTATTAATAAATGGTTTATTTCTCTGAATTTTTACCCTCACGGATCCAAAGTTTCTGAAGTTTTTTATAATACGCATAACGGTATTGGTAGATGGTTTCCGTTCGAATTACTAAATTCTTATAGCGCTTTAAAAAGTTATTTAACCATTTTCTACCTGCCGCACCAATTGCTACTGAAAATGGATGTGTAATACGATTTCTTATTGCCAACTGGAAAGCCATTCTTCTTACATCTGAACGCCTTAATTCGTAGAATCTCTTATCCATCTCTAAGCAGTACCCTACCAAACATTGTTCAATTCTATCGCATAAAACTGGCCTTCTGCCTAGAGTCACGTCAACCTAAGTTTCCGGATTGTATTTTTTACGTATCTTTCCAATGTTCCTTTGGGTACGTGGTACTGTTTTGAAGCCTTCTTATATCCCATCTCACCCTTCCACACAGCATTCACGGCTAGAATCATTTGCTCCTTATTCCAACTTTTCCGTTTAGGAGGCGCTGACATCTGCAAAAATAAGAAAATGATTTTTGGGAAATCGGATCACTAACAAAAATAATATAAAAGCAATAAATATTTGCGATATTCTATGCTAGTGAAACATAAATAATACACAGAAAATTAGTTAACAATATAATATGTGTTTCTAATGTGAGATACTTCTTTGTAAGTTTTCCTAATATGAGCAAACATTGACAGGTCTCATTTTAGGAACACCATTACACACAAGAAGAAAGTGAGGTTAAAAAAGAATCGGTGAATTTGTATTGATTAAAATACCACAAAGTAATAGGTAATTATAATGCAGATTGAAGAATATAAAATTATTATTGGTAACTTACCTTGAAAGCAACGCCAGTGATATTTTCGTGTATTCGTACAAAAACTTCAAGCTTTGAAATATATTTAATCCTCCACATAACCGCCAGTAGAATAGCAATAGCAAGGGCGGTTATTCTGTTGCAGTTTAACAACGTGGTGTTTTAGTTCCGCTGTCTTCCGCTAGATTTCGTCACTTACCAATCGAAATAACATAGGGTCTCTTTTGTCACATATTATGAGCGTTTACATTACAGTTTCGGTTTACTAGTTTTGAAAAAAAAAAATCTTTATTGATTTTCATTAGTCTTGCTGCGTAAACTTTGCCTCCACAAAGTGAAAAGCCACGAGCCGCTGCTGACTTACTTTTATCAAAAAGCAGTTTTTTTGCAAATATTAATTTATAAATTCTGTACAGATTTATAGCATAGAAGTATTACAGTTATTTGGAATAATTTTTGTACGCTAAAAATTTCAATTTCGAACCTAAGTTTCACTTTTACCCATCGAACAGCACTTCCTCACAAACATCTCGCAGATCATGCATTCTGTACCTATTATTAGACATTGATAATCTGTAAAGAATACAATAACTGTTGTAGTAATGTGATACTTGTTTAAGTAAAACAAGTTTATCACCAACGTATGTGTAGGTATTTCATGTATATATACTATATATTATTTATAGCATGTAGAAATTCTGAAGAGCATTGTAGAAGTGTTATCAAACGCATCGTTACCAATACCGAGATTCTTCTTCCAAGTATTGCAGTCCACAAGTGTTAAACTGTCGATTTCTCCACAACCTAGGGTCATGGGTGAGTTTATTAGTGTGCAATCTGGTTCACAATTAGCGGTCAAAGTGGAAGGTGTTATTCAACACGGCAATAAACCGGGATTGTTTAGGAAAGTTGAAGGGGTAATTGTTACTGTGACGTCACAATTACAAAGCAATAGCAAGAACAAGGACGTCGATTTAAAGGTTAGTTAAACATACATACATTCAAAGCGTATATTAGTGATTTAGTTTAGTACAATGATAATATTAATAACTGCCATTAGCGTGTTTAGTCTACAACTGAAGAGATAGTTGCTAATAATGAATGATGAAAAATAAAATGTCGCAAATCACTTCAGTTTCGATACGTAATGTTGCGACATACGTAATGTTTTCATTCCATGTCTGCTATTTTGCAATTACTGACAAAAACACCGCTATCTTGTAAGTCCGGTTTAAGCGAAGCACACGTGCAAGAAAATATCTTTTTCAGATAACTTTCTCCCGCTTACTCTTATAATTTCCTATTGCGTGTAGAAAGACAATACCGACTACCAATAAGGCGAGTAGATTGTCGTTCCCCACCATCTATTGTCGCAGTCTCTATATAGTGTCTTAACCTCAAGGTTTAATAGCAATATTGCATGTCTTATTATCTTCAGTAATGTCTTAATAACTCCACCTTTATATCCGGCTTCCTCGTTGCAAATTCTATCATGCAAATTACATATACAGCACGTGTCAATTTTCATTAGCCATAGGCGATTAATTCATGAAATACGTGACAACATGGCACCCCCTACTTTTCTCTTCAATGCGAGCGCGACCGATGCAAGCTCAAGTTAGCAGTAGCTGTTGGACTATTGACTTGGATGTTTGTACTGCGCTTAGAAATAATATTTACGCCTTGCAAGGATTTTTCTTTTTCCTTTCAGTAAATGCAGAGAATTATTAAGCATGACACAAACAAAAGCGTAATTCTAATAAAATTAAAAATAAGGTAAATAAAAAAGGATTCTGAAAATAATAATAAACAACTAGATCGCGCCGGCCATTTGATGATGACGGATTTTATTGCAGACTATATCTCGGAACGTGTTCGCAGCTAAACATTTAATGTAGAAGTGGCAAGATCGGAGAAAGTCGCTGTGATGTCGATTGTTGCCGGGAGACACACGTTGCCACGTATTATTTGTATACGTATAAATCGCATGTAAACATTGAATCCCTATAGCTAATGAAAATAGACACATACGGTATGGGTATTATGGGTAATCGTTGCTATCAGTGGTCAGTTTTGGCAACCAGAGTATAAATTGCCCTAAGACCTGTATTACATAATGGGATTGAACAGTCTATTAGAGTGCCTTTATAATATGAGTGACACGAGATAAGAAATCAATGGAAACCAAATCGGCCATTATGTGTGGTCTGTGGTATCTGTCAAATGATAAAATAACAAGTAATTCAGTATTATTCAATATGAATTGATATAGTAACCTATAATTTGCGTATTAAATGACGTGTATTTGAAAAAGTTGATAAATACAGATAAGAATGTAACTGTAAAATACATTTCTTCAGAAGACGTCATTATATAGGTACAATTTGCGTCAACCTACCATAACTGATCTCATCGGTGTCAGCGCTTTGATTATAAAGGCACTCTACGGTCTATAGATATATTATGCCCTCTATAATTTAAAGATAAAAGCTATAGAGACGCGTTATATTCAATTGCACGTCATTAATGACATTTACATGTCATAACTATATTAGTGAAACTAAAAAAGTTATTTTGTTAAATTGTATTTGAGGGCTTTTATTTCATTAGTTTAGATAGAAAATGTATACATTGATTGTAATATATGCATTCATGGCAAATAAACACATAATTTCCGTTTCAATATTAAATTTGTGTTATATATTTTTAATAGACTAATAGTTCAATTCGATGTTGTCACTTAAATCATATCTGTCAAAAAGGCGTGTGTTGTGTATATTTTGCCTGTCAAATTTGCGTGTTTATTTTTGCTTTGATATAAATTGTATAAAAACAGTTCCTCTTAGAACTACCGTGCCTTCAAATACTTTCTTCATTAGAGACGGCCATGCTTTTTTTTAATGGTTGGTGACAGTGCATTTAATCAAACACAAACGCATAATTTTGATAGTTTGGTTATTTCATGCTATAGTATATTATGCAACGAGCAGTTAATGATGGCCATTAAGACACGAGTAAGAAAATTGCGTAATAAATACGAGTGTCTTAATAGCCATTAAATGCGAGTTGCATACACTATTTTTTCTATATACCGGGTGTCCCATAAAAAACGCCAAATGTAATAACTCTGTTATTTATTGTCCGATTTTATTCAAACAAAAAGAAAGTTAATTTGCATCAAAAATGCTACAAAAAGCAGTGTTTTGTTTGTTTTAATTTGTTTTTATTAATGTCAAACGATAGTCAACTTTTTTATTTTAAATGGAAACAGATATATTTTTAGCTATATTCGGATTGGGTTTCTTTTTCTGAATTCAACAATGTATAAAATGTCTATTTTTGATAAACAATTTTTGAAAAAAAATATAAAACACTTAATAAATTTCATCTTTGTATTCCATTATTTATAAATTTTGGAATGTGCCATGAAAAAACAAAAATGCGATAAACGTCAATAAACGTCAGTGTGAGTGTCTATTAAGTCTTATTTATTGATCTGCTTGAACGTTTTGCCACAAAAAAAAGTATATTCGTAAAAATGAATAACAATGAGTTAACAGACATGTTGCAAGTGTTTTTTGAATGTAATAAAAATCGTCTTCAAGCAGTTCTGCGTTACAGCGTTCGTTTTCCGGACAGAGAAGTTCCAGATTCGAAAATATTTCAGAGAATTGAAACAAATTTGAGGAATTATGGATCATTTAAAAAACCTAAAACACAGCGACGTAGATTCGCCGAAGATACGGAATATGATGTTCTTCTTGCACTACAAGAAAATTCACGAACTTCGACTTGCGAAATTGCACATAATATTGGGGTATCAAAAACTACAGTCCATAGTATTTTAAGAAAACACAAATTTAAACCGTACATAGCTCAAAAAGTTAATGCATTAGAACAAAAACATCAACGCCGAAGAATACAGTTTTGTCGACTTTTTTTAAATGCATTAGAACAAGACCGGAGTTTTTACAGAATGATAATTTGGTCTGATGAATGCACTTTTAGCAACAATGGTATTTTTAATAGAAACATACATCGACATTGGAGCCAAGACAATCCGAGATTTGTCATTGAAAATAATTTTCAAAGACGTTTCAGCGTAAATGTTTGGTGTGGTATTTTAGGCGATCAATTAATTGGGCCGCTTTTCATAGATGGTTGCTTAAATCAAGAAAAGTATCACACTTTATTAAACGAAAATCTCCAAAACTTTTTAGATGAATTACCTTTGGCAAATTTAAATAGAATATTTTATCAACAAGATGGGGCCCCCGCTCACAACGCCAGAGTAAATACTGATTGGTTGAACACCCAATTTGGAAATAGGTGGATAGGAACATCCGGTCCTATCGAGTGGCCTGCGCGTTCACCCGATCTTTCGCCCCTAGATTTTTGGTTGTGGGCTTATCTACAAGATCGAGTTTATTTGACACTTCCAGAAAATGTTGACATTTTAAGACAAAGAATTATTAACACTTGTCAAGAAATACCTGCCGTTTGTTTTTTAAATGCGATTCGTGGAGTAATTAGGAGATGTGCGTTATGTATTGAACAAGGTGGCGGGCAATTTGAACAATTATTGTGAAGTGTTTTGTTTTGTTTTTTAGAATAATACTTATAATACTTACGTTTTCAATGTTTCATAGCACATTCGAAATGTTATACATAATTTATTAAAAACATGGTCAATTTTAATAAATGGTTTTCTTTCAATAATCGTTTATAAAAAAATAGACATGTTATACATCGATGAATTCAGAAAAGAAAATCCAATCCGAATATTGCCAAAAATATATCTGTTTCCATTTAAAATAAAAAAGTTGACTATCGTTTGACATTAATGAAAACAACTGAAAACAACTAAAACACTACTTTCTTGTAGTATTTTTGATGCTAATTAACTGACTTTTTGTTTCAATAAAATCGGAAAATAAATAACGGAGTTATTATTGTTGGCGTTTTTTACGGGACACCCGGTATATATATAAGCGGGGGTCCTACAGCCTCAGCCGTTTCCCGCATTTCGATCTCCATCTCTTCTTGTCTCTCCAGATGTCTTCATTTATTGCTGTCTTTCATTGTTTCCATAACCCCACTTATCCATGACTTTGTCGGTCTTCCTCGTTTCCTTGTATTCGTTGGGTTGTATTCTAGAGCTCTTCTTGGTCATCTGTTTTCCTCCATCCGTTTTACATGTCCGTACCATATCAGTTTCCTCGTTTCTATTCTTTCTGACATTCTATGTATTCTGTTGGTTCTCTGTCTGATTTTCGTATTAGGTATATGTTCAGTTCTTGATATGCGACAGGCTCTTCTCAGGTAGTCCATCTCAACAGTGTCCACTTTTTTCTTTCCTTTCTCAGTCATTTGCCAGCATTCGGCTCCGTATGTAAGGATAGGTTCTACAATTACTTTGTAGATTGTCATTTTGGTTTTCAGTGTTGTTCTTCTAGACCACAGTATTGCGTTCAGAATTTGTACACTCTTCCGACCTTGTTGGACTCTATATTCGATATCGCGTTCTGTTGTTCCTTTACTAGAGATGATACTTCAAAAATATTTGGATTCGTAGCATCTTTTCATTTGTCTTCATCCCAAACCTTGGTCTTCGTCTTCGTTACCTATATGCATATATTCCGTTTTTGCCATGTTCATGCTCATTCCCCATTTTTCGTACTCATCTCTGAGTTTCCTGAGCATATAATCTATTTTTTCTACGACCCCATTATAAAACATTATTTTTTGAACATTCCATTTTATAAATTGAGCGTAAAATTTTCCGTACGTTTTTGCGAATTTAGCTGGTAATAAATTGGTCGTGGCTACTAAGACTTGTTCCATAATTTCTGATGGAGTCGAATTTTACATTTCACTGTCATTATCCCTAATTTTTACAGTTTATATTTTCAAAAAAGCACAAATTTTAACTACTTACTAGTAAATTGCAGAGAACTGTCACATTTAATTAAGTTTTATATCTGTCAAATCTGAAGTGGCCATATTGAATATTGATGAATATTGGAGTGTCGCATTCCTATTGGATATAAACTTGTATCTTAATGAAAATCTATATATTAATGGACATCATTAAAGTACAGGTTCAGCATATCTAATAATACAATTAAAGTATGGGAGTAGAAAAATAATAATAAGCGCCTATAATTTGAATTTAAGTATGACAACTATCAGAATTTGAGTTTTCAAAAGTTTGGCATGTACACCAACATGGATTACTTAAGAAGCAGCCTACTTTAATGAGGTCAGATTTTGAAGGTACGGTATGCGTAATGCAAGTCATGGCAACTCAGCAATTTTTCAAAAGTTCAATAATATTTGATGAAAATTGCCATATCTCAGAAACAGTTGATAATCGACTCATACAAATTGATTGCAGTTTAATCAAATCCTTAAGGGTCCTCGCTAGTGGATCTGTCAACAATGACAAAATAGCAGATTTTCGAATCCAGATATTTTTGTTGATTTTAAAGATGGAGAAAACCTTTCAACGTCCACTTATGAAGAATTTAGTAATCTACCCGGCTGAAGAATCAAATTTAGAAAAAAATTATCGGATTACATAAAATTAATTAATAATCAAAATATTAAAAACCAGTTTTCTCAAAAATCGTTCGGAGCAGATTTGTTTGCTTGGGTTGACGGTATAAATTGAATAGAAAGCTACCCGGCTGTACACTTATTTTTCGTTCAACTATTCTTTACTTTGTTTAAAATGAATATAAAATAAATTAAAATTAGGCAACCCACATTACAATGAATTGTTATTCTGCTATAAATATTTCCCGCAGTTACAAATGTGTAAATAGTTGGTCATAAATGAATTTTTATTCGCTTAGATATTGAGTTATTATTTCAAATATTTATTATATATTCTCTATGTGCAAAAGTACTCGGACATCCTTGGCTTATTAAATTATGTGCTATGCAACCAATATTACATTTCCCATTCACTAGCGAGGACCCTTAAGGGCCATCATAAAATGAAAAACAATGTATAGTATTTTGTTTGGTTCGTCATTGTGGAACACTTGTATAAAAGAAAATATTTTTAAACTGTAGAGCTTATGAGTTTTGTAATAAAATTTTTTCGCTGTGTAAATTATTATTCAATACTTGAATCAATTGTAAATTATATTATACGTTAAACATTTCAAAATTGTTTACATTTAGGTTATGAAATTTTCTTCATGGGAATATGACAACTAAAAAACGAAAGAGTGGAGATAGCGGTTTAACTGGAGATATACTTGTTGTAAACAATAAATAAAATTATCATGTATTTGCGATTAAATTATATATATATATATATTTATCTACACGGTATTACTGAGAATCCGTTCACTAAACGTTCTTACTCCGCGTCCTCTCTTATACACGTGATATACAATGTATACTCTAATAGTGCATGCACGCATCTATACCCTTGAACGGTTAAGCTGGCGTCCGTAATATACATGGCAAGACCGCGTCCGTATACTTTTATTTTAGGTTCACTGGACGTGCTACAATGTTGCCAATAAGTACCCGACTACTACTGCATTTATTTCTTTTTCAGATATGATGCAATCTCAATTTATTTGAGTAAGGGATTTTATTTTATTAGTAACACAAAATTTTCACTGTCATGCTATAACAAGTTTATTTTACGTTTGAAAGAAGTATTTAACATTTAAAATATAACAGTTGTCCATTTTTAATTTTTTCTCTTGGAATAAACATTACCATACACTTTAATACCATCCCATTTTCTATCTTTGAAAATACCCGGATAATTTTTTACCAGTTGCCGAACTTCTTCCTTCTTCGGTGCTTGTTTTCTTTTAATACGCTATTTAAAATACTATTCTGTGATCCTTTTCACCTTAGTTCTCTAGGTTTTCTTTGTGATTTTCTTTTCTTCATTTCGAACATATCTTTCTTTTTTCTTGAATTATATTTTGATCGATATTTTTATCTAGTAGCGTAGTCTCTCCATCAGTATCGCTCTCGTTTTGTGATTCTACAATCTCGTCACCTATATTCAACTCACTTATATTAGTTCCTTTGAATTCATCAATATTGTTATTTTGAGAAAGTAATATCTTTGAGACCTTGGCCGTCTGATAGATGTCTGCCGGCAATCTATACCATTTCTGGTGTGCTTTGGTTGTGTGGCCCATAAAAACGCCAGTCAGCTCTTCATTTCCCATTTTTAGTATCGGGAATATTTTTGCCAGATGCTTTTATAGACGTAAGCGTTGCAGTTTTACTTGGGCTTTTCAAAGCTAGGCAAACATGTTTACGAAAAATATGGTATCCACTTATACAATTCTTCCGAATGCAATTGAGGTAATAGGTATATATTATTATTCTCGAAGACATTTTCTCTTAATTGTATTGAAAAGTCTAGAGCTTCACGGGTATTCTTGTCAAACAAATCCGGTACACCTCCACCTCTCTATAACAATACGTTTTAAATGTTCAATCAAAAGTTGTTCACTAGGGTTTCATTTGGGCGACTAGGACGTATACCATCAATAACATTTAAGGCCCGGCCGACCGGTCTGTGGAGTGTACTAATCTGTATGGCCTATCTGTGATCATAATTTCAAATTAAACCAAAACAAAATAGGTATTAACATAATTATATTGTGAACTGGATAACTGTCGAAATGTAAATAATTTAAGTAGATGAGTGAAAAAAAGATATTCCTAGTGATAGTCCTGGATAATTGCGAAATTTTATGTTTTCTTTACTTTCTGATATTGTTGAGTCATCATCTAAATTCCATGAAAGAGTTAATATGAAAATGATCTACTTTACAATATTACAATATTTTACCACTGCTAGTCCAAATCTTGTTTATATTCGTCATAACTTAAATTTGACTTATATGTCTACTAGAATGATAGTAGCACTTATGAGTGTTGATAAGATAGTAGCAATTCGCTTCGCTTAGGTATATAATTAGTAGGGCGCGGACTCGAGCGAGTCATGACTCATCGCCCATGGGCGCACAATTGAGATGTATTTTTATAGAGGTTTAATTTTATTTATATAATTGGATAGCGAGTGGGTGGTGATCTATAAAATACAAAATACCTTATTATTTGCTCATTTTCTCTTCTGTAAGACTTGTTCTCTTTGAATTAAGTACATCCTTGTAGATAGTAAACGTCCTTTCTACATCGCAACTGGTTATATGTGCGTACTGGAAATATTCTTTTATTTCAGCGTATTTAGCATACACAGTGGCAGCAATGTTATTAAATCTGGATTTCTATTAAAAACTGCGTCTAACTTTTGCCGAAGGCCACATCCGAAGTCACTAGGAATACTTTTGAAATTATTAATAGTCACATCCAATGTGGTTAATCCATTTTTTAATTTGAGATTCGATTTTCAAAATATGTGATTAGTTTAGGCAAATTTCCAAAGTGTTCCTGTAGAAATAACAACTGATTTTTTAAATTTGGGATTTGTGTTAGTTCCTTGTACTCAGAAATACTTCGAGCATCGTAATTTAAGCATGTAACGAAATTTTGTAAACTATCGAAATTCTCCGCATAAAAACTATTTATATTTTCTCTCATTGTCGGGCTCTTCTCGAGCATAAACAGATATTGCAGTTCACCATATGAATTAGTGCTATTCAGAAAATGTGTGTTGTTTACATTATTTCTTTGCTCCATTGTAACTCCGTCGTAGTTTAACTCGGTCATGTCCGCGCCCTAAATTAATTAGAGTTCAGATTTTATGTAGAAGTATTTTTTAATGTGAGACTAAATATTGTATATTGTATTGTATACACGAAAAAAATGAGGTGTGACCATCACACGACTTTCTTATACGTATGAGCGTTTCAAATTATAGTATTTTAAGAATTTCTTCCTTCAAAAATTATTGAAAATATTATTCTAAGTACTTCTATTTTCTTAATAAATCTCTATAGAATGCATACTTTGCAATATATTCGACAAAAGTGGTACTAATAGTAAAAGTCCAAATTTTGAATTTGTTTTATACAAAGGGTATTGAAAATTAAGTTCTAAATACTTTTATACTTGTAACAACATACCTGTCTAAAAAGCATGAGTTGCGAAATATTGGCAAAAGACTGATTTTCGATAAGAGTAAAAGACCTACTTCTTCGAAAACCTTTCATAATAATAATCTTCTCAAATTTAATTTTGATTAAATATGAATTTTTTATAAATTTGTTTAAACTTAGTTATTGACGAAATATTGGCATAAATCGGTTTTTTCACTGAAGTGAACTAGTAACTTCCGATCTGCCGATTTTACTGAAAATCTAATCAGAGTGATATTATACGCGTAAATAAAAAATTTGGAGAGAGAGAGAGAGAGAGAGAGACATTTTTTAAAACCTCTTTTTCGGTATAAGGGGAATTCAAAACGTGGACAATTGCAAAAAAGTTTTTTTGAAAAATTATTTAAAAAAACAAAATAAAAAATTCTTACTTCATTTTCTATGATTGTCTAAGTATAGATAGGGAACATTTCCTAAACTTATATTAAAACAATTACACCATTTCTTTAATACACATATTTTTCTTAGTTCTAAATATTAGCGAATGCAAGAAAAATGAAAAAATAATTTTATGAAATATGTATATTTGCTCTAACACAAATATTAAAAATATGTAGAGAACATTAATTTAATATAATCGTACGACTTTCCGAACGATTTCACTATTTTAGTGTATGGCTGATATCCATACAAAAAGAAGTGGTATTCTTTTAAAAACTCCGAACTCCATTAATAAAACATACAAGAATAATTTGTTCAAAACTTCATTTTTATTTATTAATCCGGTAAGTTTAAATAACGGCAAGTTTCTGTTAGAAAGTTGTTCAAAAACATAGAAAATTAACCACTTATAATTTTGCGCGTTTTCAACCAATTTGCACCTGCGAGAACAATATTGATATAGTATTTCGCTGGATGTAAATAACTACAGAAAACTCAGAAATAAAATATCACCCGAGTATAATTACAGTGTTGCAATTTAGTGGGACGCCCAGTAAACCGCAATAATGGAAGTAAATATACAGTTCCTGATATACAGCTATCGACGGTAGCGCATTCTATTAGTAATCGCTTGCACTAGAACATATACATTTGTCAAAAATCAGGCAAAATGACGTCCAGCCAATTTTACGTTTTTCCATCAGATGGAGCAAAGTTACTACGTTTAAGAAATTTTTAAGGTAAAGTTACCCGGACGCCAAGTGAACCGAAATAATTACACATTGGACGCGCGGTAAGACCGTGTAGATATATATATATATATATTTCTTATTTAAAATGAGAAAGATATGCAGTCCCTTATTAATGACTTATTCGTGAAACTATTCAGAGTTGGTGCCCTTTTGCTTCTTTCTTCTTTCGTTCGTACATTTTAACAAAAATATAGACGGAAAATGTTATTGCATGTGTTTCTGGAACGATGATTCTCTTGTTTCCAACGGTGAACGAATCGAAATATTTATAACTATAGAGAAACAATGTTTCTATTTTTTATATGAAAACAATAGCATTCTTACTCTTGACTCAGAAGTACTTGCATACATATTAATTATTATGTACTCGTCCACTATCGTTTAAATAATTTACTTTCGTTTTTACAGAACATAGAAACAAATTCCGTGTTGACACAAACAGTTACGCCCCATAAGGATTTCTTCACGGCACAATTTTTATTGGCATTCCCACGCGGTGGTCAATACGTATTGGCCATAGAAGCGGCGGTTATTGATGAATATAGTAATGTGTGGAAAACAGGGCCTCGTTCTACATTGACGGTGAAGGTCCCTGAAGAAGTGAAATTAACACCGATTTCTATGCCAGGAATGGCGGGAAATGCCAACGTGTAAGTATTCCTTCATTTCATAGTTATTCTATAGTCTGTTTCAAGATATAGTACGAATGCAAGCTCCCACAGATTGCTTGAACACGAAATGAAACATGTAACTTTACTGTCTTGTTACACAAATAACTATTAATTCATCCTGCAACCTTTTCTCCATTTTAGAATAATCTTAATTGACACACTTACTAAACGAATTCGTAATAACTTACTACGATTAATATAACTATAATTCTATATAGTAAAATGTGTTTTTAAAAATAAATTTCTATTTGTACCTATGGATCACGTCATGAACGACGTATGTCGATTGTTATAAAAATTGACCTATACTGTTATCGCCCTATAGTACAGTAAGTCATTAGTATCTAAATATATTCCTTTCCATGCGGCAATAATTCGCTACGCATCGCATAAAATGGATTGCAGAAACTTTATACATGCATGCATGCGAAAGACGTTGATTTACTTTTTCACATTTTCTCGGAAAGTAGCAATAAGTAACAGCTAAAATTTGTAGAGTTTACTGCCTCAAACATTACTTTACAACGCTTTTCTCTTACAGGATATTAATGCCAGAAGACAGCCATTTCGTAAGACCGAACCAGAAGAAAACTGCATAGATCTTCTAGACGGTATTAAAAGATGAACAAGCAAAAAAAAAACAATAATTATAATGTACAAGAATATATATTGTATAAAAAATAATTTTTTAAAAATATGTGTATACATTTAACGTGTAAATTATTTGAATATCTATATATATATAACAACCCATTTCAACAAAGAGAATAAACAAAAATGTATATACCGTGTTATTCTAAAAAATGAAAATAGCAAGTACTTTTTATTAAATTTGTCAATAAATTTAAGATATACACAATAATTGACATTATCAAGCGTGTTAAAAACGCTGACTAGTTTATCTATGTATTGCACAAGACCAGGAAAGGAGACAGGTCAAGCAAGGGCCTTCGTATAATTGTTTTTTTCCATATATTTGCTTTTGAAACAAAAATAGTATGGACAGTACATGAATACAAATATTTGATATTTTTTCAGAATAACACTGTATATGTATATAAAATAATATAATTATATTGATGCACATAGAAACTTGTAAATTCGTTTAGTGAGTACCAACATCATCTATACACTTCTAGAAAAAATATTTGAATAATATTAAAACAACGAAAAATATACTAACTATATGTATATATAGTTAGTTGCAAGGCAATAATTAATTCTGTTTAGCATGGAAGTGTTAAAAACATATTTTAGATAAATGTTAATTAAAAGTTAATTGCAAGTAAAAAATAACAAATAACGAAAACTTAATTCAAATTAACAAGATATGGTTAAATTTGATAGACAGTACACGCATGCATACGTTTATAAAATTAACAGAAATGGCATTTAGTGCTTTTGGTATTTCTGCCTTAGAATTATAACTATGTAAAAAATAATATAAAGTGTACTGTAACTGAACAAAATTATATAATATGTATTTTGGGAAGTGCATTATTTGACTTTGAATAAATAATATTGATAATTATCTATATTATTTACTCCAAATATATTAATCTAAATGGAAATATATACAAACACAAAAAAGTGGATCCTAGACGTTCTTCTAAAAATATATTATTGTTTCTAATTCTTCATTAACAATATATGAACAGCATATATCACTAAAGTTGGTATGTCTAATTTTAGGTATGTGCGCATTTCTAAAGTTCTGAATTTATTGATAAATACGATCTGGTATTTTTTTACACATTATCATAACATGATTGTAGATTATATTGTTTTTCTTGTATTACTGTATAAACCATAATGAAAGTATGTAATTTATACTGTCTGAGTAAGATGTAGTGTTTTCATTCAACTAGTTTTCGAAAGATATATGTTTCAAATGTAAATAATGAAGTAATTACAATATAAATAATATAAGCTGCTCTATGTTGTATATTACTAATCGATATTTCTCAAAAAACTATGTGGAAAAGGCGACACACTCCGAATGTGTGTTATGTATGTACTGTTAAAATACACTTTAAAATAAACAAAATTAATATTGAAAATAAACATACTAATTGAAATTCTTAATATGTTAATAACGTGTATTGTTAAAGCTGTTCCAAACGGCTTAATACGAAAGTTACATTAGCAGAAAAGCTTGTCAATGTTGAAAGTTTCGTCAACAGTCTTTCATTTACATATTACATATGATTATACAACAAAATATGATCTTATTAAGAGAAAACATGAGTAATAGTAATTATACTCATACATCATCTTCTAGGATGAACTATTTGTCAGACCTATGTAATTAACTGAAGACGGAGCACACTTATTCAATAAATATAGCAATGCGTGATTTTTATTCTTGAATAAACTGTAGTAGAAACATTTAGTAGAAGATATATGTATTTTGAAAAGGAACAAAAGTTTGTTTCAAAAATAAATTTCTTTCCCAGTTTTTGAAAACACGTAAAAGGCGTTCCTCGGTTTTTTAAAACCTAGCATCCACTTTAATGTATTTTAATGTGAATAATTACAATATGTATTTCTATTTTTCATAATGTAAAATAGAAATCGGATAATTTAAAATATTACAAAAAGTGTGTTTAATATTTAATGTAAATATTAAGAAATAGTTGCATATAGCTTTACCTAAGTATGACATGTGTTAGGTAAGAAACATCAAATAGCAAAGTAATAATATAAGTATATTAAACAATTATATAAAATAAATTGTCGTGATTATAGAAATTGAAAAGTGATATGAAATCTGTATGCTTATGAAACTTAAGGCACACGACGGTGTGTTAATTTTTATTCTGCATTAAATATTTAAGCTGGTGTAATTACCAGGAACAACAAAGATATACAGGGTCGGGCAAAAAGAGCGGAACACCGAATTTATGGCTTAACTAGCACTTTTTCGAAAATTTAACCTAAATTAAAGTTTTTGTATACTTTATGTATTATTTATTGGTGTTTGCAGATTTTCCGTTTTTGTCACATTTTTGGAGATATGATGTCACCGGATAGTATTTTAAATGAATCACCCTGTATTTATATTTTTTTTGAATAGATATTTTTTTCCTGAATTCACTAATACCAGGTTTAGTGGGTCTCTGACTTATGGTTTCATAAGAAAAAAATAAAATGTAATGGCACCTAAATATTTATTTAATAAAAAAACGAACGACAATAACTAAAGATTCTAAAAAAAGTTAATGCTGCATTAAAAGTTCATGTCACTTTTAAGCGAGAAATGAATTTCATAATCATTTGTTAAAGTTAATGGACGTTAATGAATAGAATCTTTAGTTATTGTCGTTCGTTTTTTATTAAATAAATATTTAGGTGCCATTACATTTTATTTTTTTCTTATGAAACCATAAGTCAGAGACCCACTAAACCTGGTATTAGTGAATTCAGGAAAAAAATATCTACTCAAAAAAAATATAAATACAGGGTGATTCATTTAAAATACTATCCGGTGACATCATATCTTCAAAAATGTGACAAAAACGGAAACCTGCAAACACCAATAAATAATACATAAAGTATACAAAAACTTTAATTTAGGTTAAATTTTCGAAAAAGTGCTAGTTAAGCCATAAATTCGGTGTTCCGCTCTTTTTGCCCGACCCTGTATAATGGAAGGTGTAGACTTTCGTGTCGTTCTTTAATTGTATGTAGATCTCGATTTCCGGGTATGAACCGCGTCAGGTTTGACGTAGATGACAACGTTTCGTACAGTATTACCAGGGATACCTTCAGGGCTATACACAAATGTTCGTTGATTTGTAGTAGCTTTGTAGAGACTTCCGGATGTATGCTATTAGCTTGAACTGCTTAATCAATCAGATACGTCCTATGGGCGTGAGAATCCATCGTGAAGTTTAATAGAGCTTGCTGTATCGGATGTAATATACAGCCACCATCTATATTAAGATTACAGGCTATACGTTACACAACGTGGCAAGTTGTATTAAACTTCATAATGGATTCTCACGCCCATACGACGCATGCGATTGGCTCAACGGGTCCAGCCAATACCCAGGCAAGCATCTGATTAGATTCCTATATAAGTCGTAGCTCTTCCAACCTGGAAACCGAGATCAACAACGATGATTTATATTTGTATTTATGTTCTCAAGAAGAAGGAAAGTTGGTATATATTATAAAACTTATGTACTTATATCTGTGATAACTAGGAATGTCCTCTAGATAAGTATTTTTATTACAATTATGTAAAAATATATAAAACTGTATAAGAAATTACACATGTAACTAAAAAATATAATATTACGGAAATATGTCAATCATATATTACATATAGGTGTGTTGTATTTAGAGACACTAAAATTGCAACACCTTGTCATGTAAGTGAGATTTTTAATTCCTGTACATATAAAATAGGTAAGAGCAATAGCTAAAACATTTTGCACACTCAATACTTGACAGTTATATACATTGTAGAAAGAGAAATTACACTAACCTGCATGATCTTTGAGGCAAAGCATCTGATAAATGATTTTAACTAAATGAAGTCTCTAGATTTCATAAATGTCACTGTTTTATTGGTAACCGCCATTCACTGTTTGAGGATGTGTCCATAATGTCCATAGATTAAATATCATGTTTGATCATAGAGTAAGAAATAAAACCAGTGTCTTACTAATGCAATTGGGAGAGACGTTCTTTCAAAGTTTGATCAGTGGGCATTCACGTTAATTCATCCAGAAAAAATTAAGTTTCACCACTTCAGATTTTAATAATTTTTTTTTTGCCGTAAGTTGCTATGATCGAGTTATGAAACCATGTCATTTTTTTGTCCTAAGTCGAGTATTTTCCAAGATATTAGGGTGCAAAGTTTATGCAAACATGCGTTTTAGCTGTTATTCAGACTCCGCGATAGCGTGCAGTTGACAAGAAAAGGATTCATAACTTATTAAATTATGAATATTTTTATACCGAATCTTTATTATTTCTTCCCTAAAATATACCGATACTGTTAAAAATAGTTATGATTTTCTTTCTTGCTAGCTACACGACTAGCGCGGAGTCTTCCCTAATATCTTGGAAAGTATTCGACTTAGCCAAAAAAATAGATGGTTTTCATAACTTGGTCATAGCAACTTGCAAAAAAATTTCTTAAAAACCTGAAGTGGTGGGTGACAGTGGGACATGGTACCTAGCTCTCAGAATTTGAGAAAGGAGAAGGGATGATATTTTTGTATGGCAATATCTATGCAGAACTTTTTAATTTTTTATCATAGTAACAATATTTTTTTTATTTCGAAGTTAAAATATATTTTGTGCACGACTCATTTACAATATAGACTATTGCTTACTAGTTCAGAGTATTGGAATGGACGGTTTTGCCTTACCCGTGTACAATAATATTGTACCACTAGTGCACAATAAACAAGCCTACCATGACTTTTACCAAATCGTCTTCTTTGCGTACGATTTTTTATTTTGTCCAATGGATTTACATTACACTTTATGGTGATAAATGAATCCAAAGAAATTAAGACAATCAGTGATAGTTTTGTAATAATAGTGATATTTAATAATTGAACTTAATGTGTGAAATAATTTTTGATGCACATGTCACTATTTAAATCTCCTGCCAGTCCCGCTTGATGGCTCAAATGTCAAATCTGTCAAACATAAATTTTGCAGTGTACTCGTTAACTGCCCGTATTGAACTTTAAATCCTCTTAAAAGGAATATAGAATGGACATAGATGAAGAAATTAGTGGAACTCCACCTGATATAGTGCAAGCCGCTACAAAAGCTACAGATAACCTGTTACCAGAAACTTCGAAAACAAAATACGAAGCAGCCTACAAACGTTTCATGGACTGGAAACTTACAAATAATACGAAATCACTATCTGAAAACGTTCTTATCGCTTACTTTGAAAATCTATCTAAAAACTTCAAATCATCCACTTTATGGAATCAATATTCAATGTTACGATCTACTTTGAATCTTCGACATGAAGTTGATATTTCGCGCTATCCAAAACTCGGAACATTGCTTAAAAGAAAAGGAGATGGTTATAAGCCCAAAAAGGCAAATATACTCAGTCCTCAAGATATAAAAACATTTTTGAAAGACGCTCCAGATAGTCAGTATTTATTAACAAAGGTAGGTTATTATAGGTGAATTAACTTAAAATAATCAATTAAATTATTTGTTTTTACAGGTTGCACTAGTGATAGGAATTATGGGATGTTGTAGACGAGGAGAGTTATGTAAATTAAAAGTTGATGACTTTGAAGATTTAGTCAAAGCGCTATTAGTTAGATTGCCGGACACCAAAACAAAAATAACTAGAACATTCATAATCACTGGCCCGTATTACCAACTATGCAAAAAATACGCTGCACTGTGCCCTCCAAATGTCGCTGAAAATCGTTTTTTTCTTAATTATCAAAAAGAAAAATGCACAAAACAAGTAGTAGGTATTAATGAATTTGGAAACATGCCAAGAGAAATTGCAGATTTTTTACATTTACCAAATCCGAAGTCATACACGGGAGACATTGCTTCCGAAGAAGCTCGGCAACCATGTTGATTGACACCGGAGGGGATATCACTATGTTGCAGCGACATGGTGGATCGAAATCGAGCAAAGTGGCAGAAGAGTATATCGAAGATACCCTCAACAACAAATTGAACATAGCGAATAAGATAATGCATGCAGTTGAAAACATTGAAAATCAACCTTCAACATCGACTAATAATAATCTGTTACCTAATATAAATACTGTTCAAGAAGACTTTAATGTTCTAACAAGTAATGGCAATAATGATAAACATCAATTGAATTTTAATAATTGTAGTAATATAACATTTAATTTTCTTAAATAATTTGTATCATGTGAAATAAAATATAAATTCTTTCTAATTATGACATTGTTATAGTAAAAACATTTTTGTAAAAATTTCATTTTATTTTCTCAAATTTACGAACTTCCACGATTAAGGTAAAATTTAAAGTATAGGTCGTGCACAAAGTATAGTGTGAAACTCGAATGCAATTCGTAATTGCTTGCTCGTGCTATTGCAAACACTCTGCTTCGCCTCGTGTCACAATATTTGCACTCGCAAGCAATATACTCCATTGCATTACTCGTTGTACAATATACTGTCTATAAATATAAGGTCAAGAAGCTAGTGTTACGCGTAAACCACTGTCAGAGTTGACGTTGTATTTATTCCAACATATTAAGCGGTATTGGAACTAAAGAAAGTTGTTAGTGGTGTTAGATACATAAAAAGTATTCGATTTTGTGCCTCTAAGACATGTCATTTCCCATTTCCCTTTTTCTAAAGTAGCTATGCCTATCACCTGAACGTGTTGCGACTTTTGTGTCACATACAAATCTTTCTTTTATGATTCAGTGTCAAAATACTGAAACGGCAAAGCAAAGAGAAAATACCAATGATGGCAGAAGATAAGCAAAAGCAATTAAACTGTACCCAAAACAACGCTTTCCCTAACTATTGGACCCGTTTCGTAACCTCTGACTTCCACACTTTCCCTCTCGTATGTTCCCTTTTTGCCACCTTGTTTTGACACCAGCTCAATATCGCTAATCACAATGTCTCTACTGATTGCCTTACACATATCATACACGGTAAGGCTAGCTGTTGAAACAGCCGTGAGCGCTTCCATTTCTACGCCAGTCTTACCCTCGCACTGCACAGTCGCATATACAATAACGGCTTGCTTGACCTCATCGACATGCGCAGTGACTCGTATATTGGTCAGGGGAATGTTATGACACAATGGAATTATATCTGAAGTCTTCTTGGCACCGGTTATACCAGCAATTTGAGCAACACTGAGAACGTCGCCTTTCTTAATCATATCTTGTTTAATGAGTTTCGTAAGTTTATCGCCCACCTTGACTGTAGCTTTGGCCGTGGCTGAACGCTGAGTGTCAGGTTTAGGTGTGACATCTACCATAGATGCGTTTCCTTCATTATCTATATGAGTTAATTGTTCGGCTGTGGAATAACATCTCACCGTTGATACTTGAACGGTTGTCACATTTAAGTTTGATCCGAATAGTTGAGGTTGATACTTCCTTGTGGAACCTAAAATAACAAAATCTATAAAAAATGCATCAAATATATGTTTTTTTTTACATAATTGAAATATATTATGTCTGGTTTAGTTCCAGAGTCTGTCTAAATTATTTGGTACGTCTAAAAAAGCTGGATTTATCTTATTTCTAGTTTTGTAAAGCAATTCGTAGGAGTTCATATTATTAAATATTTAGAGCATTAACACTTTTTTTTTTAAACCGCAGTATGCCAAGCGAGGCGCATAATAATAATTTAAAGAAAATGTTATTAAAAGTTCAAATAATGATCACAGGATGCCGTGCACTCGACACGACACTAAATATACAGCCTCTGCAAAATTTGTCTCATGAAAAGTGTTTGCAATGTAAAGCCTGATTTTTATATTGCTAGGTGAGCTGATTTTAAATATTGCATGCATTTTCCTCAGTCTCATAAGGATTTTTCACAAAATAGTCTTGAATATATGGGGGGAAAGCGTATTTTACATATTCTGGCGATAAGTGGTCTTTTCAATATATTTATTAAATCTATTTATAAATTTATGTGAAAATTTCAGGAAGTAGGCTGTGAAAAAACAAAGTTTTTTGAGGTATTGTCGAGTGAAACTTTACCAAATGATACAGAATTTTCTTGGCTACAAGCACCAAACCAAAGTTAATGCTTTTAAATTTAAAAACAATGTGAAAATGATTTTTTACTGAACACCTGTTTTGGTCAAATATTTTCAAAAAAAATTAAAAACTCAAAAACTATTGGCTCAATTTTGAAAAAGAAAAAACAGTTGAACAGATAATTTAAACCAGTACAAGAAAATCTAAAAATATATAGGGTGAGTCATTTAAAAAAGTTAAGGAAGTGCGTCAGAGCTTAAAGTATTTTTACAATATGCTCCACAAGCAACCATGGATCTTCCACTAATTGTTTTTTCTTTTATTTTAAATACAAAAGAGCAATCGCAGAAGCGGCTACTAATGACTCACCCTGTATATCGACGAAATCAAGAAAACCGACCGAAAACATCGCATCATTCTTCATTAGTTTAAAAAATCTGTAATCTTTTTTAAAAATAAAACAAGAAAATGGATGTGCTTAAAACCACACAGCAGAAGTGTAAAAAACTTCATCAAGGCGAGGTTAATAATACGAAATACACGCGTATAATATTCAGTAACGTATTAAATAAAACGTATTCGCACATTTATTACATTTACACATGTACACACGCGTATAATATTCAGTAACGTATTATACGACTGATGCGCCATGTTCTCCCATGTAACGGTCGGTTGGACGTAAGTATATATATCTCTAATGCGCGGGCAAAAGGGCATAAGTCGAAAAATAAACATTCTCGGGAGAAATTTATGAAGTTTCGATCGGCTTTGAAAAATATTGTTTTTGTAAAAGTATTTTATTATCAGTATTTATGGTATAACTGGACGATGTTATACAAGCATGTATTTAATGATTGCTCCATGAAAAATAATTTAGAAGTTGATATTGACTTAAGTCTAAAAGAACCGCAAAAAAGCAACATAATTCCTTTGTATCAAAAAAGTTTTATTAGAAACAATGTACAATTACGTAACATTATGTTCTAATATTACATACAGGACATTATTCGTCGTCAAATTCAGAGTCTTCTAGGTCAGGATCATTATCAGCCATATCTTTAGTTTTAAGCCCCCTATAAAAACTCTTATAAACGTCTGAAATTAATGAAAGCATTTCTAATAGATGGACTTTCTTTTCAGGAGCTATGGGGAGAGGACCGTTGTAGCGTTTTATCAGCTTTAAGTCTGTAGTGCGACGTCCACGTCTATTGAAATTGATTTCTTCAAACATTTCAGTTTCATCTAGACTTTTTTTATAATAAACCATTCCATATTCTTTTGTATATTTTAGCCATTTACATTCTTGCAATTTAAAAGTTCCTCCCTTTGAATTTGTTTGCTTTTTTACAAATACAGTTGTTAGCAAGTTTGAAAAGTCATAAAAATCATCCTGCGTCATCTCCACAACTCTGAATGGTTGCTTTTTATTAGTACAACGTATCAAAGTGGCCCAATCTTGAGGATGAGATATTTTCATACCAGACCTCTTCTTTTGTTTTTCAATTAATGAGTGATCGATGTCACATTCCATATGAGAATGTCCTGACACCATAAACTTGTGATTAATTTCTTCTATATGGGAAAGTTGCAAAACTGCCATGAACATTGCAGCTACATGAAAATTCTTGTTCTGCCCGCCACAAGTATCGGAATATAAAGTAATTTTTTTTACCTCTGGTGGCAGACTCATAATCTCTTTAAACAGGCAAGATGCGATTTCATTGGCACCGCGCATCGCTACAGCCTCATGCCATAGGTAGCATGAAGCTGATCCAGTCCCACAATTATGTACTGTCAAGTTGTAAGTCCAGTACTTTCTTTTATAGAAACTCACAGAGGTCTCTAAAAACGGCGTTGGCAGGCATTGTTGTAAATCGAATGTGAAACACATTAAAGTTGGGTCGCTTCTTGAGAGAGTCTTGTCATTTTTCTTGGATAGGTAAGCCAAGTCGGCCTCCCTATGGTGTATCTCTTGGGCTGCTTTTACATTTCTAAGTTCTTCCTCATCTGTAATGACATCAAGCTGCATCTTCATTACCTCACATTTGTGACAGGTATCTGTTTTTGGAACTTTGAACGCTAATTTCTGCTTATGAAACTCTAATTCATAAATCTTCCTCCCAAGGGGTTTAGGCGTAACTTCACGATACAGTTGGTACATCTTTGAAAGGTTTAAATCTGATGATAGGTACTTCTTATCATTTACTCGTCGCGTATAATGGCTTTCATATTTTGGGAAAGATTCAATGTGATCAGCAATTTCTTTTAATTTGTCGGGCTTTGATTTATTAGCGGGTTCATGTCGGCCGCGTTGATCTTCTTTGATTGTTCCAGTTTTAGTTTCAGATTTTTTCATTAAAGCGTTCCGAATAAATTTGTCGGTTTCATCTATAGTTGATTGAAAACAACGCTTGCATACTTTGCGCTTTTCACCGTCGATTTCAAATGCGTAATTGTAGGTGATATTTCGTTCTTTTGGAGTATTTGCATTCCTTATGCGGCGAGTACAAATTTCGGATGATGTTACCAGTTTTCCGATATAATTAATTCTTCTTTCGTAACTTCCCTGCTGCCAGTACTCGGTAAAAATAGTCTCCCTTAAGTTCTCGTTTAACCACATTTTACACTTCATTCTACAATTGCCCAATTCTCTCAATGCACGCTTTCTTTGCAATCTACCTTTAGCAGTTACATATTCTTGACCTGTGTGACGTTTAACTGTCCTTTCTCTTCTCAATTTTCTAGCGTAAGGTTTGAAAAGCGGTTCGTTTGGAACTTCACCATTAACTTCTTCAGCTGGATTTACATTACCATTATTTACTTCTTCAGTGTAAGTAATATTCCCGTTTATCTCTTCAGTGGGAATAACATTCATTACTTCGCTAATATCTTGATTATCACTTGCGAGTCTTGTAGTGTCATGTTGTATATCACTTCTTATTTTATTGCTATCTTCAACATCATCGTCGTCATCATCAGAGCTCGTATTAGATGGTAGATAGTTGGGATCTCTGTCACTATCGTATCCATCCCAGTAGTAATTATTTTCCTTGGACGTGCTAGCCTCTAAAAGAAAAATAACAGTCTTTTAGTATTATCAATAATAATTGGTCGATTACGAAAGCCATTCCCAAACATAACCACACTTTCTATTATGATATTAAAATAATAATTTATTCTGACTTACCGTCATCGGTCGGTCTTGCACACATCTCTAATATACGTTTTATTCGATTAGACATTATTGTTAACATGCAGAAACAGCGTTACACCGTCAAATAACACCGTTTACGCATCAGCTGATGTTGGTCAAAAAGGTTTATGTTACAAAGGTTTACAGTACAATAGGATTAATTCGACATAAGTCTGTAAGATCACTTCTATCAACTTGATCCAAGGGACTTATGTTACAAACGCCCATTTGCACGATCATATTTGTCGAGATACAACTTATGTCCCTGAAACAAAACAATATAGAAACCATATTTATCGACATTGACTTAAATCTATTTTACCAGACAAATTTACATGGATTTCTGCATCGCAGGTGTACTTAACTCTATTTTGCCATTTTTTGACTTATGCCCTTTTGCCCGCGCATTAGAGATATATATATATATATATAAATAGACGATATGAATACTCGCTTACAATCCCCGCGCTTGGTCTAATGGTTAAGTGCCGGCTTCTCACCCAGGCGGCTCCCGTTCACATCTGCTCTGGGACATGAATTTATTTATTCATTTAAATTTCAATTTAATTGAAATTAAATACCTCTATATGATTTATTTATCTTGTTCCCTTAGTCGACTCGAGCCTACATTACCCGAACGAGCGTTACATATCCGAGCGTGACGGTCAGTCTTGTTCAGTGCTTACAATCAGCGCAACGCGCCCAAAGAAGTTTACACTTCAAAAAAATATATTGTACAATTTGTATCAACGCCTACTTTAATATTCTGATATATCACCAATGGCTACTAGGAAAAAAAATCGAAATGTGCTGTAAAAATAAGATATTTGAGAGGATGAAGTTAAGTACATCACCCAGGCACATATGCGTAATTAAAACATCACTTTGCAAACATTTTTTGGGCAAATACAAAATAAAATTTCTTTATTTTTTATTTATGCGAGCGGACAGAATTGTCCTTTATAATCTTTCGTATTTCATTTTAAAAGGGAAATATTAACACATAAATTTTATTTTATTAAGAATTAAGTAAACAATCTGTGTTTAGAAAATTTCTTCTCATTCGCATGTTCTCTTCAAGAAGCAATAAATTATTGCGAATGTTCAGGTAGCATAAACCTGATGGTATGGTAACCACAGAACATTTCGGTACTTATGTACGATCGGGATTCTGAAATATTTTTTGTACAAAGTTTGTTGCAAATTATTTATAAATAATGTTTGTACACCAAGAGAAATAATTATCCGTACACTTCGCGGAGATATAAAGTGGTATGGGCATGTTCGCCACATCTTAAAAAATTTAAAAAACAATTGGATCAATAAAAAAGATTATTAGAGAGACTGGTTGTCTACCCAACATTCATTAAATGTGGAAGAAACCATTACACTACTATGAACCATTTTGTTACCACAAGATCAGCCAAACCCCTTGAGATTAGTAACACCTTATTAAATACTTGTATTTGCTGCACAGGTTATTCAGATATTTTATAAAAAATTACGACTATTACATGTAATATTTTACTGTCAAATTATAAAAAACTTAGAAATAATCTACATTTATCTATTCATCCACTTATAAATAACAATAGCTATTTTTGTTCAGACACTATTTTATTTTTATTATATACTTAATACGTATTTGCTTAAATCTCGGTATAACTTTTAGTTTGGAGCTCACTTTAACCTATAATATAATATTTTTTATCACGATAGTTTATGTCGTAAATTATACATTCTATATATATTTATCAAGAGTACAAAAGTATTTAGAGCTGGATTTGGCATATTTTTTGTATAAATGGAATTTCAAAATTCGGGCCTAAAGTAACACTTTTACTCTTAGCGAGTTGCATTTTCTTTCGAATATCTCAGAAAGTATGCGTTCTATAGAGATTTATTAAGGGAATAGAAGTATACTTATAATAGGATTTTGAATAATTTTTATGTAAAAAATTCTTAAAATTTGACTTATTTTTCTATGAAATAAAACTATCTGAAACAATTTTGTATAATTCCAAAAGCTCATTCGCATATTTTTTTTAATTCTTTATTTTAAAAGTAGCACAATTTATTTTTTTAGATGAAGAAAATACTATAAACTAAAAAAAATGTAAGTACATGGTAAATAATAAAATATTATCATGGAAATATAACAAAACTTGTATAAGTAATGTAGAGAACACATTTGTAAAAATAGAAATATATACAACTGCATATGTGCCTACCAGACACAAACATGTTTTAAATATATTATAGAGACTTAAAGAAATGTACATTATTCGATCGCATTTTATATATACAGGATGTCCCAGAAATAAAAAGACGGAGTAGCAGGTATGTAAAGTCCAAACAGGAACAGGCCCAAATATGCCGCAATAACGAAGAAATTAAAAATTTAATTTTCTGTTATTTTTTTAAATAAAAAAATTACATTACGGACCTGGCACACGTAAGAATGCTCATTTGTAAATAGAAACGAACACGCATTCAAAGAAAAATACGCTTTTATTTGTATAAAACGGGAAAAAAATGTTAAACATTCATAATAAAACATATTTATTGCCGGATGCGTTCTAAATAACGCAGCTATGTATTCGATTGTTGACGCAGATGGGCGACTGACTCACTTTATTTGCAGACAATAAAAGATTGTTTTTATTTTTAAAATAGGAAGGTAGGATTTAAATCCTGACTGCGCGCCGGCCATGGTGTATGTCTTCCACGTCCAATCCATCGAGGATATGAAACATTGAGGTAATTGCGCACTGCCAATGAAATGTGTGGAGGCGCGCCATCGTGCATGAACCGGAGTTGTCTTCTAAGTTGCAGAGGCACATCGTCGAGATATTCCGGCAACGTATTCTGCTAAAACCCTAGATAACTCTCTCCGGTCAGTCGTGTAGGTAGTATGTGCGGTCCAAGCAGACTATCACCGACAATTCCTGCCCAAACATTTATTGAGAAGCGGTGTTGGAAATGACCCTGCTGTATTACATGCGAGTTTGCATCGCTCCAATAATGTGCGTTATGAAAATTTAACACACCATTTCGGGTGAAGCAACATTCATCCGTGAATAGTATGCTGGCACAAAAGTTCACATCTTTAGCTTGTTTTCGTCGAAACCAGGTACAGAATCTAACAAGTGCGGGACGGTCCTGCTGTGCTAGAGCTTGAACCCGTTGCAGGTGGTATGGGTACAGCAAGTTCTCGCGGAGGAGTCGATGAATTGTCGATCGGGACACTCCGACTTGTCTTGCTGCAGATCGCGTGCTTATACCTGGATCCCTATCTACCACATCCAGGAGATGCTCTTCCGCATGTAAAACTCTCCGTGTTCTTTCACGACCCCTGCCTTCGTAGCGTGGGAGTAGTGTGCCTTGTTCGCGTAACCTAAACACTTGATACGACGGACGCCTGCGATTAGGAAAACGTTCGGCGTATAAACGTTCAACAGCTCTTCCATTTCCACCTACTTCACCGTAGAGATACACCATATCCCATAATTCTTGCGTCGTAAAAGCCATGTCGATAACTATGTGTCAACTCACATCGGCGGCTAATAACAAACTGAACATCTATGTATCTATCGCCCTTGAACATGCATGCATTGGCGGCTGGTCGGTAATAAAATCGCGGGCCACACAACAAAAACTTATGTATTTTTTTAAATAACATCCATTGTGCTGTTTGACAATGGATGTTATATACAAAAATACATACGTTTTTGTCGTGTGCCGCGCGATTTTATTACCGACCAGCCGCCAATGCATGCATGTGTGCAATTCTATACCGCAAGTCGACCAGAGTCGGCGTAAGGCCAATTGAATTCTTTATTATTTTTTTCCTGCCGTCTGCGCACGAATAAAGACTTGATATTTTGAGGGTACGTTTTTACACAATCTAGCTTCCGATTTTTGCTACTCCGTATTTTTATTTCTGGGACAGCCTGTATTTTAAATCTCTCTTCTGACCGAATAAATACAGTTTACACATTTATATTACCCCTTTAGCGCATACCTGTGCTTTATATCCATTTACAATAATGTGTAAGACGGAAAGAGAAGTTATACGACTGACAACGTACTCTCCCTCTTACTTTAGAAGACCGATATTCATTCATATCGTTACCTGCGCGATCCAGTTCGTTCTACAATTCAGTAAATAAAGCGTTTGCTTTACTTTCGACCCTGCTACGTCTGCAACGATCTTAATTTTAATTTTAGTGTAATCCGTACATTTAGTGACATCTATATAGCATTAGATTTCGAACACTAGCTAATTTCATACCTATTGAAATTTTTACCGACCATAACCGGGCGGGCCTTGAGCATTTTTGCGGTAACGGTATTTTAGTGTAATTGGTTTTAGTGGCAAGCCACAGTCTCCGATTTAGTGTTATTTCCATGAATATGTACATTACACACAACGTTTTATTGTAATTACATACTTGAATAGAAAGAGGGAAAGATAGCTGACAATGCGAAGTGAAATAAGCACTTCAAGATAGATGCCTGAAGCAAGTACATCTAATACAGCACAACAGAAGATTCTACCTTGATGAAACATTGTTAAATGAAGAGCAAACAGGATCAAACGTTTGCGGTGACACTAATGTAGAGTACACAGACTGAGTCTTGGCCGATGGGCGGAGTCTTATAGATCAGTGCGAGACAGAGAAAGTATTCGGAAAAAGGAAATGACCAGCTGCTCGTGCTTATCCTAATATTCGTCATCTTTAAATGTACTTGAGCCAATTAAACATCATAGAGACATTACCAGCAGTTATGTTACTATTGATATAAGAGTCAGGCAGAATAAATGTAGCAAATAATAGAATATTTAAAATAAACAAAGTGACAGAATTTTTATAAATATATTAGCAAATTATAATAGTATCAAAGTGGAGAGTGTTCATCAAATATAAATTATTATTTATAAAACATAAATATTTCACAAGTAATGCTTTCTAGACAGATATATTCAGAGTATGAAAGTATTTAAAGTTTGATTTGAATTAATAAACACTCTTAGTTTTGTCAACTAGCACTTCATTTTTAACGTTATCGACCACTATTTTTTCCTTATTTCTTAAGTAAGTTAATAAAGTAGCTATAAAAATCACTGAAAAAGTAATTTTAGAAAACTCCAAAACACATACTTGAATTAAATGTTGTTAGCTTAATACTATAAAACCCATTATACACATGCAAAAATTCATAAAAAAAATATAAAAACCCTTACATAGCAAAAAAAAATGTAAATTTCTATGATTCACAAATGTCTTCTAGAACAAGATGAAATGAAATGGAACTGATAAGTTTCTACTTTTGAGATACTAAAGAGATGAATACGTTTCACAAACGAACGCAATTTACCTTGGCATCACAATTTACAGGTACTGATATTATACAGAGAGAGCTATCCACCAATAAGAATCATAGGTCTGTTTTCCATATGCGGTAAATTTTCCATGCCTGAAATAAAAGAAGCCAAATATCCGCATGCGAATAGTAAAATATTGACAGATCATTTAATAAATGTCTGATATATAAAAAAAATAATTTAGAAAAGTTTATTCGGTATTGTATACAGGGTATAACAAAAGTATCAAAAAATATTGACTTTGCACTCTAAACGCGATATACGCGAGTAATTATGACAACATTAAAAGGAGACCGTTTATTAATTTTTTAAGAAGCTAAAAAGGATACAGTGGCGTTTGCCTTTAATCACATACAGAAACATAAGTTCTTAAAGAAAATATGGAAGTGGCGGTTTATTATCCCTATTTGTAATATGAAAATATTTGAGTGATCTTTAAGAAACACTATAATAATTAATTTAAATAATGAAATATTTAGTACTACACACTAGTTTCGCTATAAATATAATTTAAAAGAAATTAATATTGTATTATAAGTCCTTAAAGAAATTAAGGACGTGGCGGTTTATAATTATTTTTTATTATCTTTAATTTGAAAATATATGAATGATGAAAAAACCAACATTTCCTAAATTTATAACGAAATATTTAGTGCTACATATGTAAATACATACATTCTGCTAGGAATATAATTTAAAATAATATTGTATGAGAAATTATTGTACAAAACCAACAAAAACTAGTTATTCATGTTTTTTATTCTCATTACCAATTTCAAAATATCTGAATTATTCAAAAGGAAATTTATATATTGTAAAATTTAACTTTTAAATGACAGAATACTTAAAAGCTTATGCAAAAATACTTTCTAATTCTCCTACTAATCTATAATTTAAAATAAATACGTATTTTAAGTGAGAAGTTATTTTTACATTTAGCAACTGTAAACTTAAAGGATATGGAATAAAACACACCATAAATGTAAAGTTCATTGCTGTTTCTTTTTCCAAACAATTAAAAAGATTTTATATGTTTAGCGAAACAACACGCGTTTATCTATAAATTAAACAATTAGTGCCATTTTAAAATAATGAATCTATTAATATAATATTCGTATTTATAAACGAAAATATTCAAGAAAATATTAACCCTAAAAAATAATTAAGAAATGATCTACACATTAAATACCGACTCCCATATACCGGGCTCTTTTTTTATCATTACACATAGCATTTTCCCTATGTGTAATGATAAAAAAAAATTGTCAATGCATTAGGGATATAGTCATTGTATAGTAGACAACCAGTTATACACTCGTATTTTGACAAGCAGGAACAGTGAGCTGTCATAAGATTTTTATCAGTCAATTTTCGTTAAACTTTTTATTAAAATTTTAAAATAAAAATTGAGTTTGTAGCAGAAACACTGTACGATACACGTGTTAAAATGTTATTTTATTTTGCTTATTTTAAATTGCTCCAGTTCCTAATCACCCTCGTGCCGCAAATCTTACTCGCAAAATAAAATAGCACTTTTAACAATTATATCGTAAATAACTAATTTTGTACAATTTTTCTTACAATTTTAAAATTCGAAATATATCACGTCGTCAACATCATACATCATAATTGCTACATTAAGGATTTCCCGCCATTTCCCACTGTCCGCGTAACGTTGATACAAATAAAATAATATTCTGGAGATCCGTTTCTCTTACTTCTACCATAAATTATTTGTACGGAAAAATTAAACTTTGCAGCGTACATAAAACCTTTTACATTTATTACGAAACTGTTAAAATTTAGCGCGAAAGTATTTGATTCGGCAATAATACTTGTACTGGTAACACTGGGCGATACAGAGCAAAATAAAGCTTAGAAGAATTAGGTTATGTTTTTAATAAAGAAAATGCAGAATATCACTTGGAACAAAATAATTGGTTTATTATAACAATTAAACGAACTTAAATGTGAAGTCTAATATCATAACAAGTTCTCGAAATGTCCACCTTGTCTTTCAAGGCAATAAGCAAGGCGATCTTGAAAGCAACGAAGTGTATTTCTAATAAATTCTGGCCTTATTCCATTACATGCAGTACGTATACGCTCTTTTAGTTCATTCAAGTTGCGTATTCGTACATTGTTGTAAATTTTACTTTTTAGGTAACCCCAAAGAAAATAGTCATTTGGAGATAAATCAGCTGATCTTGGGACCAAATCTACCAATCCACCGTCTTTGAAATAAGTTATTTAAAAAATTCCTGATAGCGTTAGTAGATTGTGGCGGGGCCCCATCCATTTGGAACCAGGGTTCATCAACATTCATCATATCAATTGATGGAATGATATGGTCTCTCAACAAATGCAAATATTTCACTGCAGTAAGGTTACCGTCAATAAAAAATGGGCCAATAAGTCTATCGCTTATTATTCCAATCCAGACATTAACTTTTTGAGGGTACTGTGTTCGGGTCAGGTTTTGAGCGTGAGGATTTGTACGGGACCAGTACCTAATAGATTAATGGATAGGAAATTTAATAATTTTTCATGGATAAATGTAGGGTACAAACCGAAAGTTCTGAGAGTTGACTTCACCGTTTATGGTAAATGTAGCCTCATCAGTAAAAATTATTTTATTTAAAATTTCTTGGTTTTCATTTAACATGTTAAACATTATTTCACAAAACTCAGTTCGTTTTATCTTATCCTCTTCGAAAAGCTCTTGATGATTTGATATTTTGTATGGCCTACATTTAAATTCTTTCAGAATTTTGTATACCGAACTGTACGATACTCCAAAATGTTTAGCTACATCTAAAAGCGATCCTACAGACCGTTCCTCTACGTAACACAGCATATTTAATTTCATGTCTTCTGTTCGAACATGATTGGTTCTATTTCTTTTTTTGTGAGAATTTAGAACACAACCATCTTCTTGAAATTTTTTAAAAAAGTTCAGAATTGTTTTTGCACAAGGTATAGGCCTGTCTGGATAATTGACGGAAAACATGTCTCTAACTTGCCTTAAACTATTATTTTTCTGGTACCACATTACTATTGCCACCTTGTCATTTCTGTTGTATTTATCCATGATTTATAAATAAATTATCTATTTTTTAATAAAATGTATTTAATTTATGACTTATGTTTGAATAAAAATTCAGAAATATTAGACATAAAAAATGTTTTTCCCGTCATGGCAACCTGATTTAAAAATTAAGGTATGCTATACGTAAATTCTTCATTGGTGTATAACTGGTTGTCTACTATACAGTGACTATATCGCTAATGCATTGACAATTTTTTTTTATCATTACACATAGGGAAAATGCTATGTGTAATGATAAAAAAAGAGCCCGGTATATGCGTGGATGTTGGTACCGAACTGTTTCACATTTGTTAGAGTAATAGAGTTGTATGTATGTACTATATATGACATTATTAAAATGAGTACTATCGGCGCACACTGGGTTATTTAAATAAAAGGGTCTTGAACGTAATTTGTGTATTATTTCACAAGACGGTACATTCAAAATAGAAAATTGTCTTAATAAGTTGTTTGGTTTATTGTTGTGCATATTTTGACGTTTTTTTTATCTGTTCATATTTCCTTTTGTTTTGTTGCTATGGCAAACAACTTTGTTTCTGTTAATGACACTCTGATTTATTTATTTGCAAATTTGAAAAATAAGAAAATATATCTATCCTAGAAATTCTATTCATTATGATATTTTGTCATTATGAAAATAAATAAGAAGATTGAGAAAAAGGCTAAACTTTATTGAAAAAGTGAGAAAAACGAACGAAACACTAGAGTACCTTAAATTCAAGAATAAATTCACAATAATGTTCATCCACTGATTGCCAAACAATTACCTAGATTGTTTTTCAAATTTATTGCAGTCCCTCTGTACCATCTCTAAAGGTATTTTGGTATTTCAGCATTTATTCGCACCTTCGAATCTTCCAAATTGCGTGGTTTTTCTTTGTATGCGCTGTTTAAGCGCGGACCTATAAAACAAGTTCAAGGGTAACAAATCTCGGGATCTAGGAGGCCACTCAAAGGTTCCCCTTCTGCCGATTCATCTGTGTGGAAACACGTTCCTAATGTACTCCATAACATGCCTTGCAAAATGTAATGGCACTACGTCTTGATGGAAGAAAGTTGTATTATCAATGCCTTCATTTTCTGATATGAATAATGCATAGGTATGACCTGATTTGCAGCAGTTGAAAATATCTATCAAAGCTTAGGGGTTTCTTAAATGAAAAAGCCCTAATATGTCATATAATGCCTGTCCATACATTAACCTTTTGCGGATAGTATGTGCGCGTCTTTTTTCTACTCAGTGCGGGTTTGTTCTCAATCAGTAGGGACAATTATGTTGATTTATAGTTCCATTTAGCATAAATGTCGCTTCATCGGATTTAAAAATTGTTATCTTGCTACGTTTAACACGCAAGGGCCACTAGTACCAGGATATAATGGCGTCTGCTGGGCGATAATTAAACTAAACAACCTAAATGTAAGTAAATGGTGAAGAATTTTCAAAGCCCTTGCTAACACACCTACTTGAAGTCTTCGGAATAATTGGCGCCACTCATACGTTAAGGTCTATAAAGATCATACGTGTATGAGACAACTGGTTGTTTACAAGGTAGAGAAGTAGGGCCACACGCGCAAAAGTGATGGTATCAACACACTAACAAAACCAACAAAAACAGACCCAGAAGCAAAAAATTGCAAGCTCAATAAAAACAACTTCGCTTTATTTAGTGATCGACCAATATATAAGTTCAAACAATAATTTGAAAAAGAAATTGATTTATATTAATGAATTTGATCTACACGTATAAATGCAAAAAGGTGATATCGAGTTGTAAAAGTATAAAATAATGTTAATAAATCTGGTGAAAACAAGTTGTTTCCAAGGAACTAAATAAAGTTATATACAGTAATGTCACAGTTGCGAAAAGTGGAAAAATTAATTATCGTATAACAAAATAAATCTAAATAAGTTTACTCAAAATGGCTTAAAAGTCGAGATTAATAGAACAAAATAAAAGAAATGAATGCTTTGACCAAAGCTCATAAGTTACGTTAGTTATTAGCAACACTCAAAATCTACGTAATACCCCATACATACAAATTTTAAAAATTCTCTAATGATGTAATTGCCAGATGAGCATTAATTAATAGTAGGTGCATATACATGACTGATTGAAAACCTGCGTAATCGGTTCAAAAAACATAAATATGAAACTAGCTCGTTCACAATACACAGACATGTTCTAGTAAAATAATTTTTAACAACAATAAAAAAAGAAGTAACTGTGTTCCAATAAAATCTAAAGTATACGTCCAGCTCCAATTAAAAAGAATAGTCTCGCTGCAAGCATATAGATGACAAATGAACTAAAACTGAGCATAAATCTAAAGTTTATTCACTCTAAACTGGAAGAGTTGAACAATAGATAATAAATAAAGCATTGTAAAAATACTAAAACTATTTAATATTCTGCTAATAATAAAACACTGAATATTTAGTAATGGAGGAAAATTATAAAAAATACAGATACAGCAACCCATTATACATGCCATCTGCACCCATACACAGTGTATTCCCAAAAGAAATGGACATTAAAATTAAATCGGAAAAGAAAATGAACTGTAAATCGGCCGAGAGCGTGGCAGCGGCAATTAAATATTAAAAAAAGTACATATACGCAGGACAAACTTTTTGACCATAACAATCTTCACTGCCTCTATTCATCATCTCACAAAATTCCATCATTTGGTCAAAATATCTTCATTTAATTCGTGTATTAACTGAAGTTAGTTGTTTTCCTTTGTTTGAAATACAATGCATGGATGTATAGCTGATTTCCAAATTTTCTGCCACTTGCCTAATTGAAACTTTAAGCGTTTCTTCAATTGCTAAAATCCATCCATAACATTATCCGCGTTTGTTACTGACTTAGGTTTGTCAGATTTTTAGACATCCTCGATTTTTTTTAATAACCTGAGACATTGTTCCTTGAGAAGCAGGAGTATCCGAATAAATATCATTACATACATCGCATGCACCATTTTGAATTCGTCTTTTATTTCCATGTCCATACCCAATTAATGTTTCAATACGTTGCATCTCAAGTAATAATATTTAGTAATTGTTGCAAAATAATAATGCCTTGTATGTCAAAACGTAAGTTGTGATATTTCCACGACATTATTGAGCTACATTAATTATTGGTAATTTCTAAATTGTTTTTTTTAATATTATTTTAAATATAATGAGAAAATATCTCTAATGAATAGAGAGCAATACTCTTATTTTAAAATAGCAATAAATTAGGGGTACCATTTAAAAAAAACACAGGTTGGTTGCCATAGCAACAAAACAAACAAAGACAAAAACAGATTTAAAAACGTCAAAATATGCATATGCATAAACCTAACAATTTTTACCTAAAATATTTCTTCATAATTTTTCTAAATAAAAAGTTACAGTCATTATTTGATACTTCTGATACACTGTTACTCTCAGATATACTATAGGCAATTTTCTATAGAAATTAGGAATAATTATGTTTATAGTTACTATACAGGCCGTTCTATTTTATCTGTCAGCAAATATTTCGTGCTATTGTATGAATGATGAAAAATGTTATATAAGCAAGTTATTAGAGTAATAATTCTTAATAATGTGTAAAAATCGAAAAAAACAATTGAACATCAAGTTATTCAAGCAAGGCAAAAAAATATCTGTACAACGGTATATCACATACTTATTAATCTACCGCGTGTGGCATAAGACAATTTGAGTAACAGATTATTCAACATAAATACGACAATATGAAAACCAATAAAGGAATAAGTAATTTAGTTTTATAATTTTATGTAACGCTTAACATCTAAATTCTCTGTTTGGTGCTCGCCGTTGTTTGCAATGCATTCCCAACATCTGCTTATTAATTTTTTTTTGTACTTTTTGTAACTTGTTTCCGTGTTATTTCAGCACATGCTTCAGAAACGCGATTTGTAAGATCCTCTAAATGTGGACGTGTAACATTAGCTTTGAGTTTTCATATCTCCAAACAAAACAGATCAATACCGAGATGCCGGACAATCGTGCCGGCCAGTTTAGAAGTGAAGTTGAAAAGGACAGTAAATTGCGGCCCTACAATTTGCTATCCATTAAACTACTAGTTTAAAATATCTTTGACGTTTCTTGCATTGTGGGTAGGTATGCTATCCTATTGAAACCACATATCACGACGCATCTGTAGGGGTATATCATCCAAATATCCTTCGATTTCTGTCGTAAGGAAATTAGCATATCGTACAGCAGTAAGCATTCCGTGATAAAAATAAGGACCCAGTATAGTATCACATAGTATAGGTACTAAGCCACACATTAATAGAAATTTATTGTTGCGTTTTCGGGGTCGAAATAAACAACACGTGCAAATGTTTTGAAACAGTCGGTATATTTTCACACTTAAAATTAATCACAATATAAAAATATAAAATAAATGTATCGCACTTAAAACTACTACAAATAACACACGTATTTATATCTATCACTACTATTTATGTCTGTAATATTTATGTATTTCTAGAACTATAATAAAACTGCACCACTCACTATATTTATGTTTATTTGAACTGTACGAACACTAGTCAACGAATTCCTCATCCCGGGACCCCAGCGGCTTTTATATCTGCATACAAAAAGTCTAGAAATATACGAGAAAACTTCTGCCTTTCTTCTCGATAAGCCCGGGAATATACGAGAGAAGATCCAGACTTTTTGCTTACGCCGTACTTGTGTGTAGATGATTTATGACTTGTTTACAGTGCATTTTTATCGTCGCGCCGAGGTTTACTTTTTTTGTGGACTTGTTTCGTTACACTATGTTGGAACCTGCATTCCTTAATTTGACGTGGATTCTATTATTACTCAAATGATCATCTTTCTATTAGAAATACCGTTATTATTGAAATTAGATTCATCTCTGCAAATAATGACTTCTACTAAATGCTGATTATTGTTATGCCAGTAATAAAGTGTTACCACCCATCTATCAGAATCACCAACTCTTAAACCGTAAACCAATTTAATTTTATAAGGGGGTCATTTTATGTTTTTTTTTAAATACATAGGAAATAGTTTGTCGTGGTGACTTATATCCTACGTCAAGTACCGCTTTGCGTATTGAATTTCTTGGATGTGCTCTCTAAAATATGCACGTTTACTTCTGGGTATTCGTATTTTAGCAATAAAACTATTATTTCTTCGTAAATTACGTTCAATTCTTGCAAACGTGCGAGGATGTGGCTGTGTCCTTTCTGAATATAAAGTTTCTCTAGGATTGTCATTGCATCTGATATACGCTTTCAACATATCCATTTTTTCATTATTAGAATAGTAATTATCCCCCCCATTAAGTGTCACGAGAAGAAAATGAACAATCTCAAATTACTAAAAAGAACAGAATGCATACCATGCCGCCTTGTCACTAATTAAACAACATGGACAAGTAACGTGTCTAAGGAACATTTTTTGAACTGTCTACGTTTTGATCGCGCTCAGTTATTTATATTCTATTACGAGGTAAATAAATGAAATAAGTATAACATGTAATAAAAGTGTATAAGTTCCATTGAAAATGTGAAATTTATTTGCTTTACCTGAATTATTTGATGTTCAATTGTTTATTAAGAATAAATAATCTAACCACTTTATTGTATGTCATTTTTAATCATTCATACAATAGCCGAGATATTTGCTGTGATACATAAAATCTAACAGACAGGGTTAAAAAAAAGTTATACAAAAGTCTGACACATTAGTGACATTACATAAAATCTTGACTGTATTCTTTTAACTTCAAAATTTTCCACTCAACATGAGTTAGAGACATTCGATTCCTATGATCCCACTTAACGCTATTTCATATAAATAAATATATCGGTAACGGTATCAGAGTAATATTTCCAGAAAGATTGTGTGCGTCTCGAAGTGGGGGATAATTAACGCGTTTACGCGTGTGTGATGGGAATAGTGACTTCCCTCTACAGAATTAAATACAGTCCTTCTATGTGAATCATATTTGATATTAAGAAATTGAGAATAGTTGCGAAAAATTCTGTCATTGTAGTGTCAAACTTTACCTGCATGCTTTCTCCTTTTCCTTTTAACTGCGGCTTCAATCAGAGCAAGTAGATCGCCTTCCGTTGTACCTGCTCTAAGGGCATCTCTCAAAGAAACTTCCGTATTCCCAAACAAGCAAACTTTCAAGTTACCATCCGCGGTAATCCTCAACCTGTTACATCCTCCGCAAAAATGTTCAGTCATCGACGTAATGAAGCCAACTTGACCAACATGACCGGCAACTTTCCACGCTTTCGACGTATCGTTCGGGCCATTCTTTAACTCTTTAAAACATGGAAATTCTAATTTAATTGTACGTAGCATGTCTCTGTATGACACCATTTTCTGCACTTCCCATTTGTTACCGCTGAAGGGCATATATTCTATAAAGCGAACGTCCACATTTTTATCACGAGTCAAGCGAACGAAATCGGTTACTTCATCATCGTTAAATCCTGCAATAATTACGGATAAATGCGAATCTTTCTGACGTCACACGGTATGCTTGTGATTTCCGACAAACCTTTCATAATCACGCAATTGATTTTAACTGGACTGTAACCCAGTTGCAGAGCTAAATCGATTCCCATGATGACACGTTCGAAACCTTTTCTTCTTGTAATCTTCTCGTACCGATCCGCTTTTAAAGTATCTAAACTAATATTCAATATATCCAAGCCTGCTTTTTGGAGAGATACTAATTGCCGAGTTAAAACTAGTCCATTTGTTGTCATTGCTACTGTTTCTAATCCTTCTATTTGTTTTAAAGCAGCTGAAGACAAAATTGCATGTGTAAATTTGCGCTCCAAGAGATTCGCTATTTAGTTTGAAACAAATGTGTTTGACTCTTATTATGAGCTTGGCAGAATTTTTATTATTTATGAAATGCGTGGCTTCACCGACAAACATAGTAAACTAATAACAAAAATAGGAAAACAGGTCATTTGTAGCTCCTGTTAGAAGATATCGTACTGACGAAGACTAACGAGTTTGGAACATGTGTCTGCAATTGCACTACACCAACACTTCGCAAAAATTCATTTTTAATTTATACAGGGTGTCTCTAAAAGGTGCGGAAAAAACGCTACCACATTTCTGAGGGCGATCTAACCCAACTTACCTCAGTCCAAAAGTGGATGCACCATTGCATTGAATTGCCACAAGAATAACACCCAAATTACAGAAGCATATGTGTCCATATACGGAATGAATTTTTTATATCCAGATTACTCATAAACGGCTGCTCCAATCAACTCCTACCGGGTATACCTTTTCTAGGTAAAAAACATTGGAGAATAAGAATTTTTATTTAAAAGTTAAATACAGTGTGTCTCAAAAAAGTTATTACGTTTTAAATGGATACAATATGCCGCAGGTGGCGCCCTCTACATTTTGCAATGAAAATGAGAGCAGATTTAAATTTTTTACCCCACGAAAGCCCCCCTACCCAAATATTGTGACAATATACCAATTATTACAGAAATTATTTATAAAAAACTAAAACCAAATTGAACTTTTGACACTCTGTATCTCTGAAAGCATCCACTTTTGGGCTGAGATAAGTTGGGTTAGATCGTCATATTTTGCCCTCAGAAATGTGTGGTAGCGTTTTTTCCGCACCTTTTAGAGACACCCCAGTATATTTCCGCGTTATCATTCACTACTTTATGTTATTAGTATACTATGTTTGTCAGTCAAGCCACTAAGTCCAGCTGACCTTTTAGATTAGTGTTTTACGTTTCTTTAATATATTGGCTATATTTTAAATAAAGTTGATGCTTCAAAACAATGTCATTTTTGTCATTTGCTCTTGACAAATTAATTATTTTAAACACTAGTTTTAAAAAAACTCCAGTACCTAATATATTCGGAATAAAAATGTAATATTTAGTACTTATAAGTGAAAGGCGGTCGGCAATTTCATGTAGATAATACAACTGAACTTGCTACTTGCAAAATACATTCGAATATTAAATGGGCAAACTTTATAAAATAAGAATGCAAGATCGGTCTAACCACATCTGTTTATCCAGGCCATGTCACCCACCGCTTCAAATTTGTATGATTTTTTCTTACAAATTGTAGCAATTTACCAAGTTATAAAATTATACAACTTTTTCTGCCTAAGTCAAGTAATTTCCAAGATATTTGGGTTCAAAGTTTACGACAAAAGTGCGTTTTAACCATTCTTCAGACTCCGCGACAGTCGTATAGCTAGCAAGAAAAAAATTATGAACATCTTTATACCAATTTTTTCGGTGAAATATGCTGTACAGTAGTTTTAATGTCTTGTATTGCTAGGAACCACAGTAAAAAAAATACAGTAAAGCTTCGAATTGAAATATAGCACATTTACAATATAGAGGAAACGCGTTATATTCAATTGCACGTCATTGATGACGTTTACATGTTGTCATAACTGTATTAGAGAAAATAAAAAAGTTACTTTGTTAAATTATATATGAGGGCTTTTATTTCATTAGTTTAAGAGGGGTGTTTACCTATCGAAAACTAAGGCATCGCCGTTTCGCGTTTTTTAAACTTATTTTGTAATTTTAGAATCTCAAAATTGGGTTAGTGATGCAAAAGGCATACATTTATAATGTCAAGGTCAGTTTTTGTACTAATTTATTTTCTTAAAAAAGTTATGTGTTTTAGAAATAACCACAAAAATGCATGAATTTGATTAATGTCTACTAACTAAGGCTGGTACACAAAAGGAAAAAAACGACCTCTACGCGCCAGCTGCACATTTGACGTACGATATGAAAAAAAATTATGTAATTATTTTTGAAGATAAAAAACATTAAACAGGAAACATTGTTACACACATTTCACACGAGGTTTTTCGAGTCGTGTATCCCCACTTTACGGTATCTCTACCGGTCCTAGCAAAGACGAAAATCTATCGGAATCGGTCGGCTATTGCAGACTTAAATGCGAGTGACAGTTTAATTACAAACTGTCACTGGCATTTAAATGTCATGTATACCTATAATATTCCAGTGTATAATAATATAACAGTTATGGGCAAGCGAAAATTGGCTTATTATAAAACATCAACAACGTCAACAGTTCCGTAAGTACTCATTCTTTATACATTATGTTTCCCATCTATAGTATTCCTTAATCTATGAATAAAACCGAAGCGCTGTGATGGAAACCGAATATCGTGTAGCTCCACTTACTCACACCCCCTTGCGTCTACCCGTCCCGCGAGTAATATAAGTTGCATAAGTTTCTATTTGTTGGTAAACGCCCGTCTTAAATAGAAAATGTATAAATTGGTACTAATGTACGCATTCATGGCAAATTAACACATAATTTCCATTTCAGTATTGAATTTCTCTCTTACATATTTTTAATAGACTAATAGTTCAATTCGGTGTTGGCAGATAAATCATATCTGTCAAAAAGGCGCGCGTGTGTGTGTATTTTGATTATCAAATTTTCGTGTTTATTTTTGCTTTGATTACGGTATGAAAGACGGAACTTGAGAAAGACGCTGAAGTCTTAGAGCATTTCAATTACTAAATATATTGTTATAGTTGTAACCTAGCTGGCTTACTTTTATTATACACAGTGCCATTTGCTTATATAACACCAAGGGCAACCTCGCCGGTTACAGAATTGGTCTTCTGAATGTCGTCCAGACACCAAAAATACGCACTCCTGGCTGCCTATATGTTCAGGCTTCAATGTTATGATCTGGTAAAAGTACGGCCGTTGACCTTAATGTCAACTTGTTCGGGCGGTTTAAAATAAATCAAAGTTATGGTGGTTTTAGAGTGGTGCCTTGGGACAAAAGACCTATTGCTCACAGCTGACTCAGCGGAGAAAAATAACGTGAGTACTTCTTATTGTTTTAATATGATTCGTTACTCTAGAATATACTACTTTCTCTATCTCACTAGCAAACGGTAAAGGTAAGCAAAAAAAAACACACGGTTAGAAATTCATTTGAAAAGTACATAATAATTAACTTTTATTTCTGTTAAAACATTATAAAATCATATCAAACGAATAAACAATTCAACAATTAAATTATGGTCACAATTGATACACATTATGGTTTAATATTAATTACATATTTACAAAATCTATGTACATAAATAGAATACAAATTAAATACGCGTCAATGACCTCTATATGTCGCGTATAAAATCAAGCAAGAACGTTTGTACGTTCCTAGTCCCTGAATTAACAATTACAATCCCAGAATATTCCGTTAAAGAAAAACATAAATAAAATGGTGTTTGAAATAAAATACGGATGATCAGGTTTGCTTAAATTATATTACAACTAAATTTTTGTACGTTACCCTGCTCGCAGAAGAACCTTATATATATTTCGTCGCGGAGAACAATTTCAATCGGTACGGACTTTCGCGCGTCTATTCGGTGAATTATTATTATATCTTTGTTTATGCTACAAAGCGCGGACAATGTATTGAATTTATACGCGCGTTACAAACAAAATTTGAAATCTAACGTTTCTGAAAATGAAATACATATATTAAATACAGAGATATATATATACATAGTCACGACATTTATAGTCTGACTCGGACGGGAATTATAGGTAGTAGCGGTAAAAATGTCTATTCCTTCACGACCCCTGGTCTGAATGAAACAAACACTTTCGGACGGATTTTAGCGGATTTTGAAACGATTATTCCACGGCACAGCAAGGGCCTGAATATAATACGTTTCTAGGATAAACACCTATCTTTCCCACGCCATCAAGGCTGAGTAAAGAAAGGTAAAGGCAGCAGAAGGATAGGAAAATAAAATGGAAGAGACACACTTGTTGGTGTCTTTATATATCCGTAAACCCCCCTATTTCTGTAGGAAAAACTCGTTTTAAAATATACAATTTGCGCGCGACTACGAGCATGACGTATACATCCTTATATTGAAAAATAACAAATAACTTGAATGATCGTTGCACATGAATACATATACAGGTCCGTCCAAAACATTTTATACAATATTTGAGCAAAATAACTTACATTCTATTAATTTAATATTGTTAAATAAATTAATAATGGACTAAAAATGTTAATTTGTGCAATTAACGAGGAACTTCGTTACAGCCCCCTCCTTAAAAGTAAACAACGAACCCTAACAACTAAATATCAAAAGTACAGAAACGGAAAATTAAAATTTAAACAATTAATTCTTGAAAGTCTATCATCTTAAAATTAAAAAACTAAAACTCGTCAGTTTATCATCACTCACGATGTCTATGACGCACGCACTATCACTGCTTGTTCTGTCTTTTCAGATTCGCGTGGTGGATCTCAGCTTCCCTGCGAGTCATCACGACGCTCACTCCGTCGACCCGCACATGGACTCGCTTGTTCCCATGTCGCCTCTTACGGACTCCTTTCCCCAGCGAACCTTCCTTCCTCACCCAGGCCCCAGGATTTGCCAGACGAGGTTTAACGGTCGGCGGCGGAATCGTCGGCAGCGGCGGAGGGTCTGAGCAAAGGAACGGCATGTCCAAGGAAAAATGAGGCAGAAAAGGAATAACTGGTAGATTTGAGGTACCATGTGCGGGAGGCGGCGAAGGAATTGAGATTGTCGGAGGGGAGGCATTGACAAAGGGTGCTTTCTTCGCTTCAGGCGTTGCTGGCAACGGTGACAATAAGTCGGGTACTGGAGAAGCACCGAAAAGTTGTAGAAGCCTGAAACCCAGATAGGCTTCTGCGTCGGGACTGTGTAACGTGGGTCCCACATCGACTGTCGTCTCATCGGAGGGCGGCACGGAGACTACTGGCTTGGGAGGTGTCCTGCAACAATATGTCTGATATTTCTCCTCCATGAGGGCAACGGTCGCTGGTGACACCAGATAGCGAGGCGTTATTGGTCGTTCGGGCGTCTTCAACCCAGGCGGTGTACCCCACAACGCTCGATATCGATCATCCATGGCGGATGGCGGCGGAGATACCAAGGGACGGGGAGCGGTCATCTTGCCTGGTTGCTTGGAAGTGCCCATTGCATCGACTGTGTATACTGGATGGTACGTACGAATTTATATATCCTCCTGGCCTTCCCCCACTACTTCCAGCGGATTTGGAGGTGGAAGATCGGTTTGGAGTTCGTCTGCGGACGGAATCTTTACATCTTTCACATGGACTTTCACGGGTTTTCGTCTGTTTGGTACCTGTAACATAAGAATAGACGGAGACAGGATCTGGATAACTTTAGAGGGACCTTCAAATTTCGGAGCAAGTTTAGCGGTAAATTTCTTAGAGGCGTCGGATAAATTATGGGTCTGGTGATACACCCATTGTCCAATTTGAGGGCGGTAAGGACGATGTCTCAGATTGTAGGGCCTACTTTGCCTCTGGAACGCTTGAGCCAACTTTATCCTGACAATCTTGAAAAAGTCGTCCAATTTCGACAGTTCTTGAGCCAATTCTTCTGTGTTCGGTCGAGCAGGATCCATTAATTGCCCATCAGCGGTTCTCCGCAGAGAGCTCGGCGGCATGAGTTCTCTACCAAAGTTAAGAAAGGCAGGTGTGAATCCCGTAGACTCATGTTTAGCGGTGTTGATGGCGAAAACGAACTGAGGTAGGTATTGGTCCCATTCTCTATGATCTTTATTGATGTATTGTGCAATCATAGGTCCTAATACCCTATTTGTCCTTTCCACAGGATTCGATTGCGGAGCATACGGAGCATTAAATTTTATCTTGACACCTAATCCATTAAAATAACTGGTGAAACTGTGACTGGCAAATTGTGGACCATTGTCAGCCAACAGGATCTTCGGACAACCAAAACGATAGATTACCTTTTCCTTCAGTGCCTGGATGATGGTTCGTGATGTGGCAGAGCGTAGCGGCTGGCACTCTACCCACTTCGTGAATCGATCATGTATTACCAATAATGAAGTATATCCTCTCTTGGAACGCGGAAAAGGTCCGAGGAGGTCCACACTCACTTGTTCCCATGGACAATCAACGGGTGAGAATAACATCTGGCCTAGAGGTTTTCCCTGATTAAATTTATAATGTTTACAGGATCGACATCGATTGACGTAGCGGCGGACATCTCTGAACATCCCTGGCCAATAATATAACGAAGCGGCTCTCGCTATACTTTTGGCGACCCCAAGATGTCCAGCTTCAGGAGCGTCATGGATTTCCTTCAGGACGTCGTTTCTGTCAGGGGTAGCTACACACAATTTCCATGCGCGCACTCCCTCGGTATGTTGTGTATCAGGTATGTGTCTGTACAAATTACCATTCTCCAATCGGTATTCTTGAAATTTTTCAGGATCTGACTGAACGTCCGCAGCCTTCTTGTTATACCAAGAACAAGACGTTTCTTCTAACAAGGCACAGGTATTTTCATCGGTTTCGTGTTTGAAAGGAAGCGGTGCTCGGGACAGAGAATCGGCTAAGTTATTCATCGCTCCTTTACGGTATTGAATGACAAAATCATACTGTTGTAAATCAACAGCCCATCGACTGAGTCGTCCTGACGGATTCTTCAAGTCGTTCAGGAATCTTAAACATTGGTGATCGGAAATAACGGTGAATTGGTAAAATTCTAAATAGTACTTAAATTTTTTGATACCCCAAACGACGGCAAGAGCTTCTTTCTGGGTCGTCGAATAATTTAATTCTGCCTTACTTAAAGTCCTACTGGCATAGGCAATCACTCTTTCGGCACCCTCTATTATTTGTATTAAAACGACTCCTAAACCTTTCTCACTGGCGTCGGTATGCAATTGGAATGGTTTGGAGAAGTCCGGACACGCGAGAACTGGGCTCTCTGTTAGTGCTTTCTTTACGGCGGCGAATGCGGCGTCTTGTTCCGTCGTCCATTCCCAACGCACATCTTTTTTAATTAATTTTATAAGCGGAACGGTAAGTTGTGCGAAATTCGGTACGAACCGACGGTACCATGACGTTTGTCCCAGAAAACCACGTATTTCTTTCTTGTTTCGCGGCGGCGGTACATTTAATATAGCAGCGATCTTGTCCGGGTCTGTACGGATTCCGTCCGGTGTTACAACATGACCTAAATATTTTATGTCTTGTTTGGCAAAAGTACATTTGTCTGGTTGTAGTTGAAGGCCTGCTTCCCGTAAACGCGCGAAAACATTACTTAAATTTTTCAAATGCTCCTCAAAAGTCTTGCCTAAAATAATGATATCGTCCAAATATACAAATGCGTACTCTGCCATTTCGGGACCTATCACCGAATCTAATAGGCGTTGGAACGTTGCTCCCGCACTATGCAATCCATACGGTAATGATACAAAATGAAATAGGCCCTTTCCCGGAATTGTAAAAGCTGTCACGGGTCTGCTATCCTTTTCTAATTCCACTTGCCAGTACCCACTTTTAAGATCAAGCGTCGAAAAATATTTACTGTCGCGGAGTTTATCAAGAATATTTGAAATATACGGCAAAGGATATGAATCTTTAATCGATACAGAATTAATTTTTCGGAAATCGACGCAAAACCGAACGCCACCGTTCTTTTTCGTGACCACGACGATTGGAGAACTCCACGGGCTGTTACTGGGTTCTATTATACCGTCTTGTAGCATCTTGTCTACTTCGGCGTCGATTAGTGCTTGCTTCTTCGGGTTGCACGGATAATAACGTTGTTTTATTGGGGCGGTATTCGGTTGCAAACGGATTGTGTGACGTATTAGATTCGTCCGACCAGGCACGGTAGTAAATTTACTTAATTCTTGATCAAGGAATTTTTTTAAGGCGGTCTCGTGGCGGTCCTGTACTCCGGAGATCCCACAGCTCGCGGCAAAGACTGCATTGTCTCCCTTAAAGTACAGTTTCCTTTCGGAAAAATCGAGAACAGCCCCAATTTCCTTGAGAAAATTAATTCCGAAGATGACTGAGCACGGGCTCTTCGGCATAATTATAAAATTTACGTCTGTAGTTCGGCTACCCATGCGGACCGGTAACAAAACTGAGCCAGGCGATTCTACAACGTCTCCATTTGCGAGGCGGACTTTAGATTTTCTATTTAAGACGCGTTGTGTATTGTTTTCCAACAACCGGGCAACTAGCGATTCGGACAAAAACGATGAAGTCGCTCCGCTGTCCACGAGGGCTCGTAAATTCTGGTTATGTATGTGTACGCGGATCCAGACGCGATTGTCTGGCACTGTCGAGTCTTTGATACCTGTGTTTGCGGATTCAGGCGGCTTTACTGCTTGCGGACGGTCTTTGCCTGCAGACCGCCCTTCTCGGCGTTTCCCTGGCATCGGCAGTCAACGGAACGCACATTTAACTTGCCACACCGTGAACAAAACATTTTAAATGGGTTACGGCAATAACCACGCGTATGCCCCTCTCTGCCACAGCGCCAACAACGGTTTTCCGGGTGTGATAATTTTTGTGACGGCGACGGCGGTACAGGAAATTGGCGAGGCTTATTATCCTGGGCGGCATATGACAAATGATGCGAACGCGAAGTACTCGGTTTATCGCTGGGCGGACGTTCCGGTGCTGATAGCGTACTCTCTTTCTTACAAAAGCGCGCCTGCTCTTCCAGCAGTAATTCGTAGTCGGCAGCGAGTTTAGATAATTGCCGGAGGGATTGTATCGCGTCCCTACGTATATACATCCTGTAACTAGGTGACATGTTACCGTATACACGTTCCAATTTATCACCTTCGGACATATCTTGGCCGCGTCTCATCAACGTCAATATGGCGGTTAAATAATCTTTAAAAGATTCTTTTGGTTTTTGCAACCGAGCGCGTATTTCTTCTTCGATTGAAAAATTATACCGAGGCGGAAGATATTGAAGTTTGAAATCCTCTAAGAACTCGTCCCATGTACCCCATAAAGTTTTATTATTCCGGAGCCAAAGCAGTGCTTTGTCTCTAAAAAGCTCAGGCAATGCATGTAGCATATGTTCGTCTTTAATCCCATAGCATACTTGGAGTTCGTTGACTCTTTCCAGGAAAAATACAGCGTCCGAGCTGCCATTAAAATGAATCCCCCATTTCCTTATTTGAGCACAGATTTCCGCGGAAGAAATCTGAACGTTAGTGTCCCTTTGCGGTGGAGCGTTTCCCTTATTCGTTGAACCCGTTTTATCCTCTTTCAGAAAGGTACTAATGCGTTTACGTACGTCCTCGACATTACCGGTAGCGTCTAACCCTAAAGATTCTGCTGCGGCATTTAAATCCTCTTTTTTCAAAGTATATATCCACCCAAGAGGGTTTGGATTTTTGCCTTTGTCCTGATCGGTCATTTTATAATTTATACTGTACAAAATAAAAATAAAATAATAATAAAATGAAAATGTATTGTAGTTGCAATTTTATTCTCCTATCCTTTTACTCCCTCACAATTAATAAAGAATATGTACGTTTTACTATCCTTTAATAAAAACTTATCTCTATGTATGTACATAAAAATGTGTATCAATTTTCCTATCTTACTATTTACAAAAAAAAATAATTATACATGTATATCTAGCGGAAAACTGTGAAATTATTCAAACAGTTTTATTAAACGCGGCGGAATTTAATTTTTTAAATCTCTTAAAACACGGCCCCACGTTGGGCGCCATCTGTAACCTAGCTGGCTTACTTTTATTATACACAGTGCCATTTGCTTATATAACACCAAGGGCAACCTCGCCGGTTACAGAATTGGTCTTCTGAATGTCGTCCAGACACCAAAAATACGCACTCCTGGCTGCCTATATGTTCAGGCTTCAATGTTATGATCTGGTAAAAGTACGGCCGTTGACCTTAATGTCAACTTGTTCGGGCGGTTTAAAATAAATCAAAGTTATGGTGGTTTTAGAGTGGTGCCTTGGGACAAAAGACCTATTGCTCACAGCTGACTCAGCGGAGAAAAATAACGTGAGTACTTCTTATTGTTTTAATATGATTCGTTACTCTAGAATATACTACTTTCTCTATCTCACTAGCAAACGGTAAAGGTAAGCAAAAAAAAACACACGGTTAGAAATTCATTTGAAAAGTACATAATAATTAACTTTTATTTCTGTTAAAACATTATAAAATCATATCAAACGAATAAACAATTCAACAATTAAATTATGGTCACAATTGATACACATTATGGTTTAATATTAATTACATATTTACAAAATCTATGTACATAAATAGAATACAAATTAAATACGCGTCAATGACCTCTATATGTCGCGTATAAAATCAAGCAAGAACGTTTGTACGTTCCTAGTCCCTGAATTAACAATTACAATCCCAGAATATTCCGTTAAAGAAAAACATAAATAAAATGGTGTTTGAAATAAAATACGGATGATCAGGTTTGCTTAAATTATATTACAACTAAATTTTTGTACGTTACCCTGCTCGCAGAAGAACCTTATATATATTTCGTCGCGGAGAACAATTTCAATCGGTACGGACTTTCGCGCGTCTATTCGGTGAATTATTATTATATCTTTGTTTATGCTACAAAGCGCGGACAATGTATTGAATTTATACGCGCGTTACAAACAAAATTTGAAATCTAACGTTTCTGAAAATGAAATACATATATTAAATACAGAGATATATATATACATAGTCACGACATTTATAGTCTGACTCGGACGGGAATTATAGGTAGTAGCGGTAAAAATGTCTATTCCTTCACGACCCCTGGTCTGAATGAAACAAACACTTTCGGACGGATTTTAGCGGATTTTGAAACGATTATTCCACGGCACAGCAAGGGCCTGAATATAATACGTTTCTAGGATAAACACCTATCTTTCCCACGCCATCAAGGCTGAGTAAAGAAAGGTAAAGGCAGCAGAAGGATAGGAAAATAAAATGGAAGAGACACACTTGTTGGTGTCTTTATATATCCGTAAACCCCCCTATTTCTGTAGGAAAAACTCGTTTTAAAATATACAATTTGCGCGCGACTACGAGCATGACGTATACATCCTTATATTGAAAAATAACAAATAACTTGAATGATCGTTGCACATGAATACATATACAGGTCCGTCCAAAACATTTTATACAATATTTGAGCAAAATAACTTACATTCTATTAATTTAATATTGTTAAATAAATTAATAATGGACTAAAAATGTTAATTTGTGCAATTAACGAGGAACTTCGTTACATAGTTAATGTATTGTGAATAATCTTTTTTTTTGTTTTATCAAATGTCATTGACAGAAATAAAAGTAGATCCGGCAACATACACAAGACGAGTCGTCATGGATCGCGTTTCCTCTATATGTATCCCTTAATCCAGATTACCTATAATTCCGTAATTCGGATCATCCATTGCGCAGATAGCCATGTACGTCGCAGTGCAACCTCGTGTAAGACGGTGATTTCCCCGAAAGTTAAAAAGCATCATGGTGGCAAAGAGACGGCGCAAAACATTAACTCCAGCGGAAAAACATGGGATATTACAAAAATTACGATGTGGTGTTAGTGGTGAAGTGTTGGCTGATAATTATGGAGATATGTCGGACATTTCGGATATTAAAAAGAAATCTGAGCAAATAACGAGGTATGTATGTTAGCATGAATATATGTATAATTTATTAACGTTGGGGTCGTTAAGTAGCTACATCGGAAACTGTTTTTCTGCACCGGAACGTAAGAAAACTTTGAGAAAAGGAGAAAAAGCGATACAACTTTACGCAAAATATTACGGCGATAACAAGTTCAACACAAGGTGAGGTTGGCTAAATACATTTAAGAAGAGACATGGTATTCGTTATCATCTCAAAGTTAGTGGAGAGAAATTATCTAGCGATTCTGATGTTGTCAAACCGTTTCTTAAATACTTAGCGAAAAAAATTAGGGAGATGTATTTGCAGCTGAATCAGATTTACAAAGCAGACGAATCTGCATTGTTCTGGTGCCACTACAGTTGAATCACGCTACCAAGAATGCGTGGATGACGTCAGCTTTATTCGTCAAATGGTTTCGCGAGTTTGTTGTCGAAGAAGTGGGAACATTTCAGAAAGACAATGAGTGGCAAAGCATGCAACAGAGACGCAATTACACGTCTAATTGCACCCCCCTCATCAAAATGCCATTCGACTGACTAAAATGTATTATCGCAAAAGCCTCTTTCTAATACTCTAAAAAATCTGAATTCAAAGGATGTAGAGTTTCTGCTAGCTAGTTCTTGGAACAAAATGGCTCCTGAGGCAATTCTAAAATGTTGGCACACAGACAGTGATGCGCCAGACTCTGATTGGGATTCTGAAGATCTGGTTCTATTGTCCCTACTTAATCAAATACGTGAATCAGTCAGTGATGAGCATATAGCTGAGTCGCTCTCGCAACCGACATGCGCCACCAAATTAAAATGGCGTCAAATTTGAGATGTTGCACAATTTTACCTGTCAAGGAATATAACCTACAGAAGCCATTTCAGGACTGTCATAAATAATAATATTCATACATCTTTTGACATTTGTCATAATTATCTTTTGACGTTTGTTATAATTGTCATCTAAACATTTTAAATTTGTCAACAATGCTTACCTCCTAAACAGTATAGCCAAATGTTATATAAAATATAGGTGTAGAAAAAATAATATTTAATAGCTTTATTTATAATATTTAATTTGTAACTGGCTTTCATGTAATAGTATTTTTTTATGGGAAGATATATACCCTGAAATATTAATTAATGAGATTAATTTTATTGATCTGATTTGTTCCGGCCGATTGGAATTTGTAGTGGTATTGAATCATCGTCTTAGTTCGTACCTTGGCCGTGTCGGTTGCCAAAACGACTCGACCATAGTGAAATTGCTGATATTAACAATATACTGCAGAACGCTACCGCTGAAAATAACTGACGGAATCAGAGATCTGTGAATGGATAGATGGCGATGGAGAGCATTTACCGTTGCATAGTGATGAGAGCGACCTGGAAGAGGAAGTTGTAGGGATTGATCCAAAAGTGAAACATGATAAAGCCTTGTCCATACTACGTACGAATGATGCGAGAACGCGCAATGCAAACCAGGCAGTGCAGTATTAAACAAACAAAACTTACTGAATTTTTTAAATCTTAGTTTTATAAATCCTTGTTTTACCTTGTATTCTCCTTACTTTTTATATACGACATAACGTATTTTAGTTTGTATTTGAGTTTATAAATCCCTACAATACATATTTTGGGTATTATTTATTAACTTTTCAAGAAGGTTTCGATAATCCAGATGTTTCACTACTTCGGATTGCCTCGGTTTTTATTGATCCGAATTAGCGAAGCTTTATTGTATAACTAAATGTACTTCCAACATTTTGAGTTAAGAAAACAAGAGTTTTTCAAAATGAAACATGGAGGTGAGATAGTGTAGTTACCTAGCCAACTTTTTTTTTTAAATATACCTCTAAAGTACGATCCAATAGGATTTGAAATAAAATTAATAGAGTTTTAGCTACTGGTATATTGATTTTGTTGATTAAAAACTTTCATTATAAATTACAAACTCCAACGTACTGTAACGAAAACAAGTCAACAAAAAAAATAGAAGAGTAAACATTGGCGCGACGCACCGTAAATAAGTCATAAATCATCCATATATATATATATACCGTTTGACTGAAATAAAAGTAGATATAGGAGGTGCTTTCGTTCGTACCCGTGATTCATAATCACACGATCAGTTTAGACAACGCACGTGTTCGATTGCAATGATCACTTTCCCCCCACTTGTGAAACAAGTAATCACGATTAGCAAACCCCTTACCCCGCTGAATCAGACAATTTTTGTGTTCACTGTGATTATGATGATTGTGATTAGTTTACATAACGGCAACATAACCTTTAAAAAAGGCGTGTAGTGGCATCTGATCTTGTAGTCGCAGCCGTGGAAAAGATTTAAGATGGAAAGAAGTATGCAAGGTGGAAGTAGTGACAATTCACATTTTAAGAATGTTCAACTTTCTAATTTAAGCTTTGCGCATTTGGCGCCATCTATGCATCCAACTTTTGCATGTTCGTTTGTAGTGAACACGGTCCGGGTATGATTACTTGATCATATGTTCATGTTCATTAATACGTGATCACTATGATTAATACGAACGAAAGCAGCTAGGGAAATACAATCACGCACACATGTGCATGCAAACATGAAATGGAGGGGTACGATAGTAGGGGAGTACAGATGAGTTCATATCGGGACACCGGGGTACCCAGGCCAGTGTTGCGATTGCTGTTACAGTTGTAACAGATCTGTTACGTTTCACTATGTTTTATTACGTCCTTACGAAAGCATATAAATCTATTACGTTTTCGTTGATTTTTCAACGATTTTTTTTACTTTAATTTCAAATCTTCCCAAGCAACAATATCACAATTTTAGAGAGGGATGAAAATATATATTTGCTAATGTAGGACAAGTATGCGTATAGTGGTTTTGCTACTACGGTTGTGTCCAGGGCCGCCGCGTGGGTATTAGGCGCCCTTGTTCAAATTGAAATTTGGCGCCCCCGCCCCTTTATGGGGTTCTGTTGGACTCTTATAAAGTGCTGCAAATTATATGTGATATACTCTTTTATAGTATTCAAAATTTGACTTTTGAACTGAAAAGCTTTAGATTATTAAAACACGTTTGTCTTATTGTTTTTTATTATTTCATAAATTTTAAAAACAAAACAATGATAAAACATTTTTTAAGTAAAATATAAAAAATAGAAAATATATTCAAATATTGAGCTTTAGCAGCTACAAACGCTCGTATCAATTCCTTTATATTTAATTTATCCAAAATTTCGCTCTCTATGGATATAATTGACAAGTCCAATAATCTCTTCAGCGCCATGGTAGATCGCATGTAGTTTTTTATAATTTTAAGTTTTGGAAAACTTCGTTCTCCAGTAGCTACCGAAACTAGCAGGGTTACAGAAATCTGTAAAGCTATTGCAATATTTGGAAATGTATCGGTAAGATTGTTTTCATAAATATAATTTAAAACATCAATAGGTAACATATCCTGATTGGTAAAACATCGCAAAGATTTTATTTCTTCGAACAAATTTAATCCATCAATGTCATTTTCATTAACATTTTTAGTATCCGTTAATTTTTGTTCTAATTCTTTACAATGTTTTAGAATTTCATTGTCACTCCAGTTTTTTAAATGAGGTATATAGTGTACCACCATGAAGTAATTGTAATCTTCTTCTAATTGACTGAATCTTTCAGTAATTGAAGAAATGGCAGTGTCTAATATTATATCGTAAAATTCAACCTTAAATTTTTGTCTTGGATTGTTGATTGGTTCGTCGGTTTGTTCATCTTTTAATAGTTTCTTTTTAAACCTGTTTCGACTTTGTGGAAAATCAGTATCCACCCCCAAATCATTAGCAACGATACTTGCATTGGCAATTGCATGTTTGCATACGTTTCATCTGATCTACGATTATTTAGTTCTGATATAAGATTTTGTAAAGTCACGATTTGTAAATCACATTTAGAATTTTGCATTATTTCATTTACCACATTTACTAAATTTAAAATATCGTGCCAGATGTTAATGGAACAAATGAATTTAAACGAGGAAACCTTCTGAATCAATTTTTTTTGCTTGAATTCTTGATTCCATGTCTCTTGTTTGATCTTCTTTAATATTTATTAACACTCTCAAAATTCCCTTCAAATCGTTTTTCAACGGTCTTAAAGCTTGAATTCTACTTTCCCATTTGGTGTTGGAGAGTGGCTTTAAAGTTAGATTTTCAACATACTGTTGAAAATAGACCAACGTTTAACGGATGAAGAAAAGTAGTTGTAAAGCTGCATCATTTACAACTAAATTTAGAGAATGCGCAGAGCAGGGGATATAGAGTGCCCTCGAATTATTTCCAAAAATTATTTGTTGCAATCCTTTGTGCTTTCCTCTCATATTAGCACAATTATCGTAAGATTGGCCTCGTAAATCTGAAAAATTTAGTTCCAACGATTTTAAATGTCCATTTATGAATTCAAACAGAACCTGTCCAGTAGTGTCGTCGACAGATTGAAATCCTAAAAAAATTTCTTCAATTTGGGCTTTATTGGTTTCCTCGTTTCCTCGACTTTTGGTTGTCACATTTAAAAAATGAATGTGTATTATCATTGCAAAAATAAGGCAAACTAAACAACGACGTTGAACCGCAACAGCTTCTCAGCACATAAAGAATAAATATATGCCGATACAAAACATTCCCAATTCCTGTTGTTACATGTTACAAATTCTTAGATTTTTAACACGTTCCGTGTGGTAGCGCGAATTCCACACGGAACGTGTTTTTATTGTTCGCATCGGCAATCAAATTTTGTTTTACACAAACGAAAACAGCCCGCAGAAACGAAAACAAAAGTAAAATACAATTAAAATATAAAATTAAAATAAAATCTCATTTTATTGCTTAGAAAATATAAAAAATTGCAAGCGAATAATTAACAACTTTTATTTAAGTAACATTAAATTAAAAAACTATAAGTACTATCTATAAATTTTGGCCCCCCCCCCTGGACCAGGCGCCCTTGTGCGGTGAACAATTTTGCCACCCCCACGCGGCGGCCCTGGCTGTGTCCTATATTTTTGGAACAGTATTCTTGAAGCAAAATCACTATATGTACACTTGTTCTACATTAACAAATATATATTTTGATCCTTCGCTAAAATTGTGATTTTGCTGGTTGGGTACATTCAACTAATACCTACATCAAGAAAAATATTATTGGCTGTCAGATTTTGGACAAAAAATGGTTACCGTGTTGCGGTTTTTTAACTATTCAGCCTACTATTCAGGGACTTTATATAGTCTTGAAAATAGCTGCGCCATCTATTACGAAACAAGGTAAATCTATTACGTTTTTGCGCAGAATTCTATTACCAACTCACATGTCGCTGGGACAACACTGACCCAGGCTTTAGTGCAAAACGTTGAAAGTTAGTATGTAGACGTTTGCTTTAAGGAATTGCTACGCTCTTTACGGCTTTTGTATAATATTTTGGTAACTGATGTATAATGTATTAACATTGAACTGAAACAAAACTCTATAAAATTTGTAACTAAAATAAAATTCTTATAAAAAATTAAATAAAATTCTCACATTTAAAACGAAACAAAATATTATACTTAATGAACTATACAAAATTTAATGTTGAAGATGTTCAAATGTCTGTCCCTCTTGCATCAAGCAGTACCCTAAACGATTATAAAACCCATTTCGTACATTCGATAGCATTTCAGGAGTAATCATTTGTATGGCGTTAAGAATTTGTTCTCTTAAGCCATCCAAATCAATCGCTCTATTTCCTTCAGCGGTATTAATATTTGCGAGTTTGCTCAGATACAATGTATGTACGTTCACGCTCTAAAGTTACGGAACGAATGTGTTGTCCCCGCTCTCGATCTCCCCACTATCTCCCCACACCACCGGTCTTATACATAGGTACATGTTTATGTGTGTGTATTTGAAGATGCATATTAACTTTTAACTACGACAATCTGTATATATAATGTATAAGCGACATAAAGTCTGTATTATGTTCTACAAACATCGAGAGAAAGAAAGAATTTTCGCGCATAATTCCAGAATTTTATATGCCGATATAAAAAGCGGCCGGTGCCCAGAAAGAATTAATTCATCCAGTAGTATTCGTAGGGTAGAAATGAATATAGTGAGCGATGCAGTTTTTATTACAGTGCAATAAATATATAAATATTACAGATATAAATAGTAGTTAGTGATAGAAATAAATACGTGTGTTAATTTATTCGTAGTAGTTTTAAGTGCGTTACGTTTATTTTATATTTCTATATTGTGATTAGATTTAAGTGTGTAAATATACAGACAGTTTTAAAACATTTGCACGAGTTGTTTATTTCGAACCCGAAAACGCAAGAATTTGGTGTCAGGTGTGGGGTTGGAGGATGCCCACGAGCGAGTACGCCATCATATTCAGGATGCCAGCGACAGGATGAAAGATCGTTACGACGTGCGAGCCGAGAGAGGTGGTTATCGAGAAGGGGACCTTGTTTGGTTGTATAATCCTCAACGTCGCCGAAGCCTGTCCCCAAAACTCCAACAGCACTGGGAGGGACCATGCGAAGTACTAAAGCGAATAAATGACGTGGTTTACCGCATAAGACAAACACCCCATAGTAAACCGAGGGTGGTGCATTTCAACCGATTGGCCCCATACCATGGACGTAACAACGGCGAAGTAACGGATGTGCGACAAATTACCAGAAAACATAGAGAGCTAACTTATGGAAATTTCATGCAAAAATATTCTGGTACCAAGAAGGCTCGTTTTGGAATTACCACGGAGAAGTAACAGGATCTTTTTACCGTACCCTGTGATTATGCCTTAGCTCACTGTGTGGCCCAGGACGTATGTATGCCTAGAGGGATTGCCGTGGAATTCAAGAGGAGATATGGCGGGGTCAATGAACTGATCCAACAAAAGCCGAGGATTGGTAAAACTCTGGAGCTAAAGCGTGACGGACGATCTATCTTTTACCTGGTCACAAAAGAAGTCTCCAACGAAAAGCCGACCTATCGTGCATTGTGGGAATCCCTTGTTGATTTACGAGGACGTGCACTCGAACAAAACATAAGGAGGCTGGCAATTCCGAAGCTGGGCTGCGGATTAGACCGTTTGCAATGGAGAATCATAAGAAACATGCTGGAGGTGGTGTTTCGGCATACTGGTATGGAAATAGTCGTATGTAGCTATCGGCCCAATCAGCCCGTTATACAACCTAAGACGGTGGATTGCCATTTCCACAAGACAACTGGGTGCACCCGTGGGTCCCAATGTAGATTCCGTTATCCACCAACAACAAGAACATGGAATAGCGTATTTCGGGACGAAACGCAGTTCTTAAGAAGGGGGCAATGTAACGAAAACAAGTCAACAAAAAAAATAGAAGAGTAAACATTGGCGCGATGCACCGTATATAAGTCATAAATCATCCATCTATATAATGTGTAAGCGACAGAAAGTCTGTCGTATGTTCTACAAACATCGAGAGAAAGAGATAATTTTCGCGCATATTTCCAGAATCTTATATGCCGATATAAAAAGCGGCCGGTGCCCAGAAAGAATTAATTCATCCAGTAGTATTCGTAGGGTAGAAATAAATATAGTGAGCGGTGCAGTTTTTATTACAGTGCAATAAATACATAAATATTACAGATATTAATAGTAGTTAGTGATAGAAATAAATACGTGTTAATTTATTCGTAGAGTTTTAACTGCGTTACGTTTATTTTATATTTTTATATTGTGATTAGATTTAAGTGTGTAAATATACAGACAGTTTTAAAACATTTGCACGAGTTTTTTATTTCGAACCCGAAAAAGCAACAGTACTATTTGTCCAAGTGTGTGTGGAAAATAATAAATACGACTGTCATCCTATATTTATTACAATTATATAGTAAACAGAAACTTATGAAATAGGAGATAAAGCTTAAATAATATCATAAATTCTTACTTGTTTGTCTGAGGGACGGGGCTTGCTGAAAACTTGTGAATATCGCTGTTGTACAAAATCAATTTCTATTTCCAGGAAGTAGTAGATTCGACCTGATCCTTTGTAATAGGAGTGCTGATTTTGGCAATTACATTACTCGAAAGGCACGTAGTAAATGTCTTCTCTAGAATACCAGTGAAATAACGGAGCTGATGCGAAAAGAGCATAAATTTTACCTTAATATCATCTTCCTCTTCGTTCTTTGACACAACAGTTCGAGTGGATTGTCATAAACACATACTATGTAAGAGTTAGTGCAGAGTTTTGAAAACCTTAAGATAGGAACATCTCCGAAAAGTAAAGTACTGGTTCACACTAACTGTTAGTTCATATACAAACAATTGACAGAGGCACAAAATGTATTGGCTGAGAGTTCCACGAACTGTCTTAGTTTGGTTAAATGCTTTCTAGTTGCTGACGAATTTCTGATAAAGATTTCTTTTGAGTAGCCAGAAATGAATATTTTCTATCTTTGTTGTGCAAAAACTGAACATTCTGCCTACACTATCAATTATATCTCTTAAAGAAGTTCGAAGACTTTCTTCTGCAACTAAATGATTTACTGTAGCTCCAATCCCATTACAAAGAGGTTTCTAATGGCTCATTGCAAAAAAAAAAAAACAAGAAAATGGGTGCGCTTAAAACCACACAGCAGAATTGTAAACTTCATCAAGGCGAGGTTAATACGAAATACAACTTTTTTTCGTTCTATATTACATTTAAATAATCGTCCGCGAAGTTACCAATTCGCGAACGCAACACAGTTCGCGAAATACAATTTCGCGGCCGTTGCTATGGCAGCGGCCGTTAAAGTAAATACACATTTTGACACATGTTTAATCACACATTCTACGACTTATTTTGACAACTATCAAGTATTTGTAGTTTATTATATTCGTCTCATTTCCATGGTAACGCATGTAAAGCAAGTAAACCACTTTAATTTAGCACCTTTAGAACTAAATTAAATTAAATTGTGTCTAAATTTAAATTAAATCGATTGAAAAATTTAACGGTTGCCCAAAAAATTGTGTGTATATCTTGTCCGCAAAAAACTTTAACGTACTCGAGATTGTCTTGCCTCGGCCGCAAGCATTATTAAGGAGATGTTCGGACGCATGTATATATATAAATAGACGATATGAATACTGGCTTTCGACTCCCGCCCTTGGTCTAATGGTTAAGTGCTGGGCCTCTCACCCAGGCGGCTCCGGTTCACATTTGCTGTGGGACATGAATTTATTTATTCATTTAAATTTCAATTTAATTGAAATTAAATACCTCTATATGATATATTTATTTATCTTGTTCCCTTAGCCGACTTTACCTGAAGAGCGTTACATATCCGAGCGTTGCAGGTCAGCCTTGTTCACTGCCTACAATCAGCGCAACGCGCCTAAAGAAGTTTACACTTCAAAAATTGACAGATCATGCAAACGCAAACTGAGTGTGTTCCAGCAGATCCAGCTATAACACACCATTTAGGGCGCAACATACAACATTTTGACAAATCAATTTTTACATCAGGATACTCAGATTTGAATGAAGAATATAATTCATTGAGATTTTAAAGTAAAACCCTTTTTTGCATATATACATTAGTTGATAGCCCATTAATTTTATTTCACATTCTATTAATCTAACTTCAAGGTATATTTTAAAAAAAAAGTTGACTTGGTAACTACACTGTCCCACCTTCATATCTAAGTTTCAAACACTCTTGTTTTCTTAAGCCAAAATTTTGAAAACACATAGTTATAACTTTTTTGTATGTACTTACCGCCTATAAAGTGACATTTCGCGCATGCATCGCTCAACCGGTAACGAGTGTTTCCCGGTCGGCTGGACTGCAAAAATTTCAAAAAACACTGGCTCTTTGGGACATTTAAAAACAAATCGAACTTTATAGTAATAAAATTTAGTCTATAAAATACTACTTCCCTCGACTTTTCTGTACTATAAGTTAGGAAAATGGGAGTAATTGCTAAAAATTCTTGACAGTGACAGTTAATTGTCATCACACCCAAAAAGCGGTAAATTCACTATAAAGATGAGAATAGTGAGTAATAGGTACATACATGAAATGCTTAAATTAATTTTAGGTAATCTATTTTAGGTATGATACTAATCACTTTAATCAATATTTTTTTAATGTAATGTTCGTACAAAAAATATTGCACAAACCACTTGCGTGAAAACATCTTCTACGCATTCGCGCAATTAAAAGCACTTGCTTCCTTCGGTCGCTTGTGCTTTCAAAATAAGCTCATGCCGGAACATAGTCTTCGTATTTGGTGCGTAAATAACTATTTTTCAATGGTTCAAAGCAATACAATACATTCAAACTATTTTTTCCATCCTTCACTATGTAAAGAGAACATAACTGCGTCATAGATAAAAAAATTCATTACATAGAGAAAGAAAAACAAAACAACTGCTGTGGTGTATATTGTGTTGCATATTCAACAAAATTACGAATACATTCATCATGGCTGCTTACGTCCAATTTGACAGTTGACAAAACATCAGTGACTGTCAAAAAATTAAAAAGTTGTAAATAATACATTTTGTAATTACATATTTAATATCAGTACTTTTGTAAGTAAGTAAGTAAAAATGATGACGCGGACGAGAAAATGTTGTACGCAACACGGGACCAAAGCAAATTACAGTCTCGACATGGTTACGCATAATACATGAAAGTTTGAACCCCAGTATCTTGGAAAGTACTTGATTTAAAGATTGTATGGTTTCAAAACTTGGTCATAGCAACTTGTAAAAAAAAATTCATAAAAATCTGACGTAGTGGGTGACATTTCATTCTTTTTCTGGGTGAATTGACGTGGAATGACCCAAATATGCTTGAAATTAAATTAAGGTAGAATTAAATAAGTAATAAATATAGCTGAAATTACGGACGTACCAGTTAGGTCTGCGTTACTTGGAATACAAAGCGCGTAAGCATCCAGAAGTTAACTCTCTTTTACATTACTCTGGCTTTCACAATAATTTATTTCTTCTTCAGGAGAACATACAGGATAATAATAATAATAATAAATGTATTGTTATATCCCCAAGGACAGTACATCATTGATTAAATTAATATGAACTAGCTGCCTAACTTCAAAACTAAATATTAATCCAATTTATTTTTTCAGAAACTAATAACGAGAAATTCAAAAAGATCTTTTATCCCGCTTTAGTAATATATGACACATCTTAGGTATGTCTCGGATTTTTCGGATAATGTTCTAAATTTATAGGTAAATAAAATGTCCTGAAATTTATAACACGGACGTAGATTACAGAGTATTTCTTTTTGTACTTTTAAGACAAATTACATTTATTCTATTAGTCTTCAAAAGATCCATGATTCAAATGTCAAAATGTAAACTTCTTGAAATGAATTGGTAAAGTTCTATATTTATCAACATTCCTCAAAACAGTATATGGAAATTGCGGCATACGCCTACGTCATGCATTTTAGCAGCATGATAGACAATCTTTTTTAATCACTCTGTACAACTAAAACAACAATTATGAAAAAAATATATTTCAATGACTAATATTTTGGTAAATTGCTGTTATTTAAATTCAGTCTCTTTAACAGACAATCTTAATTTCACTGTACAAATGAAATTATTTTAATGTGTATATGTATACATACCGTGCATTTTTTTTAACGCGGAACATAGGGATTTGCATGCTAAAAATTCTACCCCGTGTTAACTTTTGTTGCGGATCAAATTTGAAAGAAATTTGCATTTCATTTAATAAATCAAACATTTTTCTACCAATTGTACAATGTTTTAATGACATGAAGTTGTTCTTTTTAATTATTTTTTCGTTTTCAGTTGTAATTAATTCGCACAAAATTGAGTGACAAAATCAACGTAGCGTAAACATTTTATGCTAGATGACATCGCTCGTCACTTCACTATCGACAAGTAAATTTACGAAAAAAATGTCTATGTACACAGTTGCAGAACGAGTGGAAATTGTTACGGCATGTATCCAAGGAATGTCCTTCAGGGATATTTTTGACAACTTTGCTGTAGCATATCCTGATCGACCAGTTTTAAGTATTTCGATTGTGTCTCGAATTTACAATGAATTCCAGAGCACAGGTAAATTGTGACCACAAGAAACGAATTAGAAATCCATCTGCAGTTACAGAAGAGACTAAAATAAACATTTGTTTGATGGTTGAAAACGAGGGCTCCACAAGCTTAAATATGCTTGCCGATCAGTTCCAAATTTCAAGAAGCAGTTGCTATAAAGCGCTGAAGACCGAAAAGTACAAATCTTATAAGATTAAAAATGAAGAATGGAATTTTGCCAATATTGGATGGAAAGAATAAATAACGATCCAAATGTTTTAACAAGAATACTGTTTTCTGACGAGTGCACATGCTCTGGATGGGACGGTACACAAGTAAAACCAAAGAATTTGGGCACGACAAAATCCCTATAAGATTCGAGAGGCCTCAGAAAGTTAATGTTTGGGTGGGAATAGTGGGGAATACATGTTGGGGCCGTTTTTTATAGACGGGAATTTAAATCAACGGAAATATTTAGATCTACTTCAGATGGAAGTAGGTCCCCCGTCTGGATGAGTTGCGAGGTAATGGGGAAATAATATTCCAGCAAGACGGAGCACCAGCTCATAGTGCTGCCACAATCACGGAATTCTTGAATCAAAGTTTCCCCAACAGTTGGATTGGAAGATATGGACCATTTAGATGGCCTGCCAGAAGCCCAGACCTTACCCCCACTCGATTTTTTTTGTGGGGTCATGTATCAAGTAAAGTCTACGACAGTGTTCGAGAGAAACCTGAAAACTTGGAAGAGCTAAGAGCAAGAATCACAGACGCTTGCAATTCAATTACAGTGCGACAATTGCAAAATACTCGTAGAAATTTCTACGATCGGTTAGGATATTGTGCAACTGGTGAAGGCAAACATTTTGAACAATTTCTTTAAATTATTTTGATGTTCACTAATTCAATAAATTGTCTCACAATGTGTGAAATTATATTTATTTTTGTTATTTATACCGCAACAAAAGTTAATATGGGGTAAAGCTTTTAGCACCCAAATTCCTATGTTCCGCGTATAATCGTAAATAAATTTCTTGTTAACAGATTTGGATCATTATTTATTTTTTCCATCCAAAATTGGCAAAATTTTTACTTGTCACTAGCGAAGTGAATTTTTAGCACGCAAATCCCTATGTTCCGCGTTAAAAAAAATGCACGGTATATATTTGTTAACATTAATATATGTATAACAGTATTTTAAATGCATTTTGATATTTTAGTAAAGAGAACTTAGGGATTCTTGTTAGGTAAAGATATAAATCTCTAAAACAAGTTTTCTTAATTAGCTATACCAACTGATCTATTTTTAGAATTGTATGATAAGGCTGAGTTAAAAAAATCCAATTAGAAAATAAGTGTTAAAAATTCTTCTTCTATATTTTTCTTGTAGTAGACACTAAAATAGTTGCTTGGACAAAAGAGGTCTTAATTTCTTTTTGAATTAGATTTAAAATATAAAAATAAATTAAGTACTTACCAATAATATTGACCAAATCTCGCCTGACACTTGGTTCACCACCTGTTAGCCTTATTTTTGTAACACCTTCTTTTACAAATAATTTAGCAATATGTATAATTTCATCTGTAGTTAATAAGTGTTGCTTTGGTGTTAATTCAATACCTTCAGCAGGCATACAATACTGACCTTAAAATATATTATACTACTTAACATAAATTCCAACATTGCTATAGAAATTATTAATAATTGTATTTAGGATAAACTTACATCTTAAATTACATTTTTCAGTTAATGAGATACGAAGATAATTGTGAAATCTTCCAAATAAATCAGTGAGAGGGTTTGATTCATCTTTCAGTTTCGTAGCACTAACTGTTGACAGTGTGGATTTGAATCTTTTTGGTATGTTTTGTATAACTGATCGATACATCTTTACAACCTGCAAATAAGACTTAAATTGAACAACTGAACAATAAAACTCCTGCTCTGTTCAAGGGTTTTGACCTTCGTGCACAAATTAGCTTTATTTGCTAAACATGCATACATACTAAGTGATTTGTATCTGTACATAAGTAGTTAAGATAATCAAGAAATAAATATAAACAATAACGGAATGTTTACGTACAATATATTTTCAATTCTAAAAGATTTGATAAAAACTAAGCATTTATTACCTAAAAAGACTGAGTCATAATTTACGCCACTATTAACATTCGTTTATAATTTACCATAAGCAATCAACCATCAACACATCTTTCACACATATCTACACATCTTGATCATATATACACGTCCATCACAGAGGCCCATAACAGGCAAATACGACATTTTTATAGAATAGATACCTATTTAAAAATCACTATATTAGAAAAGGATAAAAAGAAATTAGCTTTCTATATACAATATGCTATGACTGTTGAGAGATTTAACAATCGCCGTTAGTTTATAACTTGAAGTGCAACTTAAGAAAATGCTAATTATAGAATGGATCGTATTTAATTAATAAAATCAGGTTTTAATAAACGTCGTCACATAAACTTTAGAGGGAAGGATAAAAATTGCACCGGCTAGAAAAGAATAGACATAGTGATTTTGCGATGGCGCTGTCATAATAATCAGTGTTGCGATTGCTGTTACAGTTGTAACAGATCTGTTACGTTTCACTATGTTTTATTACGTCCTTACGAAAGCATATAAATCTATTACGTTTTCGTTGATATTTCAACGATTTTTTTTACTTTAATTTCAAATCTTCCCAAGCAACAATATCACAATTTTAGAGAAGGATGAAAATATATATTTGCTAATGTAGGACAAGTATGCGTATAGTGGTTTTGCTACTACGGCTGTGTCCAGGGCCTCCCGGCGTGGGTATTAGGCGCCCTTGTTCAAATTGAAATTTGGCGCCCCCGCCCCTTTATGGGGTTCTGTTGGACTCTTATAAAGTGCTGCAAATTATATGTGATATACTCTTTTATAATATTCAAAATTTGACTTTCGAACTGAAAAGCTTTAGATTATTACAACACGTTTGTCTTATTGTTTTTTATTATTTCATAAATTTTAAAAACAAAACAATGATAAAATATTTTTTAAGTAAAATATAAAAAATAGAAAATATATTCAAATATGGAGCTTTAGCAGCTACAAACGCTTGTATCAATTCCTTTATATTTAATTTATCCAAAATTTCGCTCTCTATGGATATAATTGACAAGTCCGATAATCTCTCCAGGCGCCATGGTAGATCGCATGTAGTTTTTTATAATTTTAAGTTTTGGAAAACTTCGTTCTCCAGTAGCTACCGAAACTAGCAGGGTTACAGAAATCTGTAAAGCTATTGCAATATTTGGAAATGTATCGGTAAGATTGTTTTCATAAATATAATTTAAAACATCAATAGGTAACATATCCTGATTGGTAAAACATCGCAAAGATTTTATTTCTTCGAACAAATTTAATCCATCAATGTCATTTTCATTAACATTTTTAGTATCCGTTAATTTTTCTTCTAATTCTTTACAATGCTTTAGAATTTCATTGTTACTCCAGTTTTTTAAATGAGGTATATAGTGTACCACCTTGAAGTAATTGTAATCTTCTTTTAATTGACTGAATCTTTCAGTAATTGAAGAAATGGCAGTGTCTAATATTATATCGTAAAATTCAACCTTAAATTTTTGTCTTGGATTATTGATTGGTTCGTCGGTTTGTTCATCTTTTAATAGTTTCTTTTTAAACCTGTTTCGACTTTGTGGAAAATCAGTATCCACCCCCAAATCATTAGCAACGATACTTGCATTGGCAATTGCATGTTTGCATACGTTTCATCTGATCTGATGATTTAGTTCTGATATAAGATTTTGTAAAGTCACGATTTGTAAATCACATTTAGAATTTTGCATTATTTCATTTACCACATTTACTAAATTTAAAATATCGTGCCAGATGTTCATGGAACAAATGAATTTAAAAGAGGAAACCTTCTGAATCAACTTTTTTGCTTGAATTCTTGATTCCATGTCTCTTGTTTGATTTTCTTGAATATTTATTAACACTCTCAAAATTCCCTTCAAATCGTTTTTCAACGGTCTTAAAGCTTGAATTCAACTTTCCCATTTGATGTTGGAGAGTGGCTTTAAAGTTAGATTTTCAACATACTGTTGCAAATAGCCCAACGTTTAACGGATGAAGAAAAGTAGTTGTAAAGCTCATGCACTACCCCGAAAAAATTAACTGTTTAGAAGGTAATTTTAGCTGCATCATTTACAACTAAATTTAGAGAATGCGCAGAGCAGGGGATATAGAGTGCCCTTGAATTATTTTCAATAATTATTTGTTGCAATCCTTTGTGCTTTCCTCTCATATTAGCACCATTATCGTAAGATTGGCCTCGTAAATCTGAAAAATTTAGTTCCAACGATTTTAAATGTCCATTTATGAATTCAAACAGAACCTGTCCAGTAGTGTCGTCGACAGATTGAAATCCTAAAAAATTTTCTTCAATTTGGGCTTTATTGGTTTCCTCGTTTCCTCGACTTTTGGTTGTCACATTTAAAAAATGAATGTGTATTATCATTGCAAAAATAAGGCAAACTAAACAACGACGTTGAACCGCAACAGCTTCTCAGCACATAAAGAATAAATATATGCCGATACAAAACATTCCCAATTCCTGTTGTTACATGTTACAAATTCTTAGATTTTTAACACGTTCCGTGTGGTAGCGCGAATTCCACACGGAACGTGTTTTTATTGTTCGCATCGGCAATCAAATTTTGTTTTACACAAACGAAAACAGGCCGCAGAAACGAAAACAAAAGTAAAATAGAATTAAAATATAAATTTAAAATAAAAATAAAATCTCATTTTATTGCTTAGAAAATATAAAAAATTGCAAGCGAATAATTAACAACTTTTATTTAAGTAACATTAAATTAAAAAACTATAAGTACTATCTATAAATTTTGGCGCCCCCCCTGGCCCAGGCGCCCTTGTGCGGTGAACAATTTTGCCACCCCCACGCGGCGGCCCTGGCTGTGTCCTATATTTTTGGAACAGTATTCTTGTAGCAAAATCACTATATGTACACTTGTTCTACATTAGCAAATATATATTTTGATCCTTCGCTAAAATTGTGATTTTGCTGGTTGGGTACATCCAACTAATACCTACATCAAGAAAAATATTATTGGCTCTCAGATTTTGGACAAAAAATGGTTACCGTATTGCGGTTTTTTAACTATTCAGCCTACTATTCAGGGACTTTATATAGTCTTGAAAATAGCTGCACCATCTATTACGAAACAAGGTAAATCTATTACGTTTTTGCGCAGAATTCTATTACCAACTCACATGTCGCTGGGACAACACTGATAATAATATAAAATTTACGGTTAAGTACATGTAAATAACAAGTACTTGACACAACCAAGATGAAACAAGTTTCGAGATGTTTGTGTACTAATAACTAACTCACATGATCACAATAATTAATAGGTAGTATTCTAATACAGATTATATTCATAGACGTTATACGGAAACTAGATTTTAATTTAAGGAAAAGGATTTGGTGACAGATAAACTGGCAGTAAAGAAGACAATTAGGATACCAAAGCAATTTCATTATTTTGTGCAAAATGTCTTTATTTCCTGCATATGCTGCTGCAGATGAATCGAAAGAATCTACATCATCCCATGATAAAACATGGTTAAGTCTTTCTAGTTTTAATAATGAATTAGTTACTGTAATAGAGCCAAAAGTAAGTACAAAATTAGATAACAATACATCTTCGTCAAAGAATGAAATTCATAATCAAAGAAGACATAAAAGAAAGGAAGAAGATAAAAATAAAAACGTAATATTAACTGAATCTGAGAGTGATTTGGATAATTTTCAAATTGATAAGACAAGAACTAAACAGTATCTTTCTGTTCAAACAATATCTAGGCCATCGGTGCCTAAATATCATAGAACATACAGCATCTTTAAAAAACATAAGAAACAGAGGAACTATAAGAGATACTTTCAATTTAATTTGCAAAAGTGTGATGACAGTGGTAGTGAAAAAGAAAGTAAATTAAAAAAGGAAGATCTGAAAAACAGTGTTCCAAAAGTGGTTGATGAAAATTTTACAGGATTTAAGCAAGAAGAAGACATGAGTCAGACAACAGCTTTTTATAATCGTTCATTAGGAGAGAATCCTAATAATATCGATATGTGGTTACAGTATGTGAGGTTTCAAGATGCTGTGTATCAGTTTGAAAAGACTTATAGAAAAGGCAGCATAGCTAAAGGACTACGTGTCACAGCAGAACGTAAATTGGCTATTTTGGATAAAGCTTTAACACATTTACCAAATAATGAACTGTTATTACGGGAACGTTTAAATATTTGTGTTAGTGTATATCCATCTGATGAACTATATGAACAGTTAAATAAGCTTGTTGAAAAGGAACAAGGCAATATAATTTTTTGGCAAGGTTTAATTGAATCCAGACAGTGTTCAATGTCACATTGCAATACACCTTCTGTAATTAATCTATATGTAAAGTGCTTATATGTATTACATCAATTGAGGCGTAGTGCAAAATTAGAGAAAGTCATACTGGAAGAAAATATTTTACGTATGCTTTATCAGTGTGGACTGTTTTTAAAACAAAGTGGTTTATTTGAACTATTATGGACACTACTTCGTTTGTATTTAGAATTGAATATATCCCAGGATAGAAATAAGTTTCATTTAATTTCCTCATTTGATGAAAAACAATTGACGGGGTTAGAAGATGTCATATTAGAATCCCAACTTCCATTGCATGAATTATGGTTGCGTATCGAAAAGTTAAGAGAATCCTGTCACTGGTTACCTTTTAATGGTGATGAGGAATGTGAAGATCCACAGAGGCTTGTTTTTTCAGAAGATGTAGCTGAATTAATCCATCCAATTACTATGCCAGGAAATACATTTAAATTAACAGCCACAATTTTAACTCTATTAAAAGTACCATTATTACCATGTCGACATTCAACTATGAAAAATTTAGGTTTAGACTATGTGCCTTGGGCATTAGACTCTATAGAAACTGTCTTGCCAATATTTTTAAATATGTATCCGATTGATGTAACTAATACATTATATATTAATTATTCTCAAAAATTATCAGTAGGTCCGCAATATTTAAAACCGCTACCTGGTCAAGAACATTTTCTCATATTTATTTTAAATATAATAAAAAACTGTGTGGATTCATTGAGTGGTTATGAAAAGATTGCAATAAGTGTCTGGTGGTTAAGATTCCAAAGAATACTCTATGTTTTGGAGAGCCAAGGCCTCGTTAAGATGCCCACTAGTTTAAAAAAGCAAATGAAAGGTGAAATTAAATCACTATTGAAGAAAGAAACAAACAGTATTATCTTATACGAAGAATATGCATTATTGGAAAAGGATTTGGGAAATATCGATAGTTGCATTAATGTTTTAAATACAGCCATTTCTATGTATGATAATAAATTAGTAGACTCAGTTGAGGAATTAGATGTGAAAGCTGGTTTGTGTTCTGTATATCGAACTCTGATTGAACTACATTTGTGTTCTACTGTAAGCCTTTATGATAAACAAAAGGCTTTGAAATACCTGGTGATATTGTCACTAGGAAGAAGTGTGAGTAGTAATGTTTTGAATGAAGAAATTTTGAACGAAGCCTTGTTGAAATTTAAACACATCTCCCTCTTACTCGTGCAGCAAAAATTTGAGCCAGTAACACCAGTTCACCATTTCCTTCCAAATTTTATGACCGATTGGATCATTTGCAATGGCTGGTTGTTATACCTGACAAAAGGTGTTATAGAATGCGGTGCGTTTATAGAAAATATCCTAACCAAAATTAACGAAAAATATCAAGATAACATTTGGGAAAAAGAAGTGTTATATGAATTCTATGTTGCTGTACTGTTAATGAATTGTCTGGAAAATTCTGGTAGTGGATTGTTCAGAGTACTAGATGATGTTTTAAAAAGAAGTATCGAGCAATATCCTAATAACATTTTCATACTGTCAGTTATAGCAAAGGAACAGGCGATAAACTGTTGTCTAGGACAGTCTTTCTGGAAAATGAAAAGCCTGCTTATGAAGTCCGGTCATGCATTACCTAATTTATTTCTGATTTTTATAGTTAAACAGAAAATTTGTGATATAGAAGAAAATTGGACTGATACATTTACAGGTAATATTATTTCTTACTTTCTAACATTTAAGAATATGACTTACACAAATGTCTACACAAATTATATTTTACCCTTGCTTCAGAGCCGTTTCACAAAAAGGAATATTAAAACAATTCGTGAAACATAAAAACTTCTTCTAACAATTCAAATTATTCATAAAACAATTATGTAATATTTATAAAGAATATAATTTTAGTTTAGTTTCATGTCATACTTCTTGAAGTTTGTTGTATTATTTGTGTCACTTGGGGTTTTGATTTGTGAATAAATATCTATCTTTTCTATCTATCAATGCTGGTTATTAGAATAGATTATATAAATTTATGGTAAATGATGATGTAATGTCGGTTGTTGTAAACCATGTTGTCAATATGCCAAAGAAATATTTTACCACCTCTTAGGTACCTGTTTTGTGAAGATGAGAAGAGGAACGCATGTTGCAAAATCATCAGCTCTTCTTAAGGAACCTTCTTAAAATTTGCTTAACGTTTATACACAATCTCTGAGTGACATACAAATTTCTTATTCTTGGGCGCATTTTTACTTTTACTGTGTCTCAGAAAATTATAATAAATGACTTTATTGCAAAATAAAAGGCAATATACATAAAACAGAGTAATAATTAATATAATAACTAGGGAGCGGAATCGAGCGAGCCATGACTCATCGCTCATGGGCGCACTATTGAAATGTTGTATTTTTAAAGAGGTTTTAATTTTATTTATATAATTGAATAACAACTCATAAAATACAAAATACATTATTATTTGTTGATTTTGTTGTTCAAGGCGAGTAAAGGAGTATTAATACTCACCAGCAATACTTTCTCATGGTTCTCTTCTGTAAGACTTGTTCTCTTTGAATGAAGGACATCCTTGTAGATAGAAAACGTCCTTTCTACATCGCAACTGGTTATAGGTGCGTACTGGAAATATTCTTTTATTTCAGCGTATTTAGCAGTTTGATTTTGTGTCATTGTCCCCATACACAATTGCCACAATGTTATTAAATCTGGATTTCTATTAAAAACTGCGTCTAACTTTTGCCGAAGGCCACGTCCGAAGTCACTTGGAATACTTTTGAAATTATTAATAGCCGCATCTAATGTGGTTAATCCATCTTTTAGTTTGAGATTTCGATTTTCAAAATATGTGATTAGTTTAGGCAAATTTCCAAAGTGTTCCTGAAGGAATAACAGCTGATTTTTTAAATTTGGGATTTGTGTTAGTTCCTTGCACTCAGAAATACTTCGAGCATCGTCATTTAAACATGTAACGAAATTTTGTAAACTATCGAAATTCTCTGCATAAAAACTAGTAGATTCCAGCCATGTTCCCCATCTAGTTATTACTGGCGCGGGTGGCAGTGACAAAGATGGAAGTTTTTCCCTGTAAAGGGCCACTCTCGATGGTGCTTTTCTGAAAACTTTTTTAAAAGCCGATATAAGTCTATCAACTTCCGGATAGTTGTTTCTGATATATTCACAGATTCTGTGGAGAGCATGTGCTACACAAGTAATATGCAGCATATAAGGATATGTTTCCTGTAATAGTCTGCCTGTTTTTAACATATATGCGGCACTGTCACTAACAAATAAAAGTATTTTTTCCCTGTACCTGTCGTCCGAATGAAGCATTTTGTGCAAATTCTCGTCAATGGTTTTAGCAACTGTTTCCGCATCAACTGTATTTGTAACTTTAGATGCTATTACATATGCCTTATATGGAATAGTTGGATGTAGTACACCAGCTACAATATTTACCACACAGCGTCCTAATATATCGACAGTTTCGTCGGCACTTATCCATAGGTACTGATTTGAAAGATGTCTTCTAATGCATTCTACTGTTTTCGTGAAGCACTTAGAAACATAACATTTGCGTAAGGTGGATTCATCAGGAACATGTCGACCAATATATTTTTGGAGAAATGTTTTGAAAGTGGGATTGCCAAGTTTCTTTAATGGGATATTAGCCGCCATTAAAGCTTCACAGAGTTCTTCGTTAAAATTGTCAGCTTTCAACGGGTCCAATTTCTGTGTATGTTTTAGCGATGCTAAGTGACGTTGTACGTTCGATTTTTTGGCATTCTGTAACGATATTTTACAGACTTTGCAATAAATATCGGAATCACTGACAATGGATATACAATCAGTATGACTCTCAATCCAACTCGCCATTGTTTCACGATGTATTTCTCGACGTTCTTCCATATCATATCTGAAAAAGTCACATAAACAATGTTCTAGATCTAAATAAACGATAACTAAAAATTTTAATCTTAATCTTAACAAAATCCAATTAACACTTACGTCGATATAAATGGAAGAAGTAGATTCAATGAGCCGGCAGGAACTATTACAAAAATTACGAAGTACGTAATTAACAGTTAAAACAATGAAACAAGGAAACTAACGTAAGGTATAAATGAAAATTTTATTTCTCTTGGAAATATAACGTAAATATAATAAATTTTAAACACTCCTGACGCCGTTATCTACGCCCGTGTATAAAGAATTTTACCTCATAAATTCCTTATTTTATTGCCCTTTTTTCTCTGATTCTCGGTCTCTTGTCGAGCGTAAACAGATGTTGCAGTTCGCCCTATGAATTAGTGCTATTCAGATATAATGTAAACAACACGCAGTTGTTTATATTATTTCTTTTCACGGTTGTGGCTCCGTGGTAGTTTAGCTCGCTCGATTCCGCTCCCTAATAATAACAGGAATTAAATTAAATGTAATTTAAATATAATTTTGCAAACTGAATACGAGTATCAGAAAACACTGCTAAATTAACATAATATAATAATAATAATGAATGACCGCGGATACAGGCTGGGCAACAAAAGAATTAGTATGGTATGTTACGCCGATGATGCGGCAATTATTGCCGAATCAGAAAACGACCTACAGAGACAACTCTACAGGTTCTTCCAAGTGAGCCGCCAACTTAATATGAACATTTCTATAACCAAAACCAAATGCATGACAATCACGAAAGATCCGCACAGATACAAGCTAGTGGTGGAGGATAATCTCATAGAACAGGTGATGCAATTCAGATATCTGGGCACAGACATATCAAGTACCCACGACCCAGTTAAAGACCTGAGGAGCCAACTTAACAAAGCATCCGCACTATCAGGATGCCTACGAGATATAGTCTGGTCAAACCCGCACATGCGAAAAGATAGGAAAATTAGAATCTACAAGACTTGCATCAGACCGATTATGACGTACGGTATAGAAGTCCGCGAAGACACCAACAAGACGAAACACATGCTAAGGGTCGCCGAAATGAAAACACTGAACACAATAGTGGGGAAGACAAGAAGAGACAGGGTGAGAAACTCGGATATGAGGGAACAATGCCAGATACAGGATATTGTGAGATGGGGAAGACAACGTAAGAGGCAGTGGTACAGTCATGTAAGACGGATGGACGAGAACAGACTCCCGGAGATAGTCCTAGAGAACAACCCGCCCGGCTACAGACCTATCGGAAGGCCACCTAAGAGATGGAGAGATAGCTGGCTATCTACCTCTCAGGAAAAGACGCAGGGGCAAGTTCAGAATTAACAGATCGACAGATCTTTAAGTAGTAGAAGAAGAAGACTTTATTGCAAAATAAAAGGCAATATACATAAAACAGAGTAATAATTAATATAATAACAGGAATTAAATTAAATGTAATTTAAATATAAAATGCGAGTATCAGAAAACACTGCTTAATTAACATTCCTACCTCAAACAAACTAATTAAATTAAAGTGCCCATCCTTATCCTAAAACATTCGACTGTGCGCAACTACATATATGTTAAATGATTAAGTAAAACAAAAAAATAGGTCTGGAGACGCGTTAAGTTCAGTTGCACGTCATCGATGACGTTTACATGTTGTCATAACTTTATTAGAGAAACTAAAAAAGTTACTTTGTTAAATTATACTTGAGGGCATTTATTTCATTAGCTTAAATAGAAAATTTATAAATTGATCGTAATATACGCATTCATGGCAAATAAACACATAATTTCCGTTTCAATATTAAATTTCTTTATTACATATTTTTAATAGACTAATAGTTCAATACGGTGTTGACAGATAATTCATATCTGTAAAAAAGACGTGCGTTGTGTATATTCTTCCTGTCAAATTTTTCATGTTTATTTTTGCTTTGATATAAATTATTTAAAAACAGTGTGTGTCATGTGTTAATTTAATGCGAATTGCGTAAGTATTGCTTATTTTAAATTATATTATGGATACGTAATGAAACATTTAAGGTTTTTTGACAATCTAAATCAATATAATAAATAAGTTGAGAAAGACTGAAGTCTTAGAGCATTTCAATTACTAAATATATTACGTTATAGTTATTGTATTGTGAATAATTTTTTTCTTTGGTTATATCAAATGTCACTGACAGAAATAAAAATAGATCCGGCAACATATACAAGGCGAGTCGTCATGGATCTAGTATGACGTGCAACGGAATGTAACGCGTTTCCACCATACTTACATACTACACCGTGATCGGATTCAGAGGATGTACGCTTATGCTGAACATGTTGCGAAGCGGTCACCATTTTTGCGAGCAGAAAATTCTACGCTCACTGAGTGAGCGTACATTCTCTGAATCCGATCATGGAACTGTTGCCATGCTGAATGCGACTATTAAAACGTTTATATTTGACATTTAAATATGGTTTGGTTTCATATTTGTATATAAAGGAAAAACATTTAGAGAATATCACATACGTCATCACAAAGTTGCGCGAAGAAAAAATGCCAGGGGCGCAGGTGGTTGAGAGGGCAGAGGTATTAGGGCTGATTTTTTAAAACCTTAATAATTGTGAAAATGTTTTTACGATAGTTTAAAACTGTTTAAACAAACAGATCAAATAATATATAAGTATTTTTAAGTGTCTTGATAAAGATAATTATTTAAAGAACAATATTTTACTAAATTCAAAGAAGCAACAACAAAATATATCCAATATAACGTAATCGTAAGTCCCACGCTACTGTTATACTAACACTCCTAAACTGGATCGGATAGAATATAATGAACTCGCCCAACTCTAATACGTTCATAGCGCATGACCAACTTAAAAAAATAGCGTTCGTTAAAGTAAGACTTTATACAGCCAAAAAGGGTGAACTTTTTAGCACCAAAATAAAAAAAAAATCTTTAACTACCATGTGCGTCGCTCACCAAAATGTCATGTGATACTTTTGGATGTATCTGTTGGTTAAAATTGACTTTGAGGAGTATGTACTATAGTCCGTCTCAACCCTATTATGCAGTACAGGTCTTAAGGTGCCAGTCCACAATGAGAATATCTCATGAGATTTTTGTCTCATGCAATAAAAATCGCTTCAATTTCATTGTGGAAACGGTCGAAAGACCAATGAAATTGTAGTTAGCCTGCGATTTTTCTCGCATGAGACATAAATCTCATGAGATATTCTCATTGTGGACTGGCACCTTTATGGCAATTGATTTCATGGTTGCTAAATCGACTCATTGTATAATGTCGTTATAGTTCTGGTTCAATATCTGACATTTTTTGTAATCAAAACATAACCTATACGACTGACTGTCATTCAATTGATGCATACAAAAAATGAATAGTAATTTGAAACACCAAAAGGGGAAAATATATGGGAAGATGGATTAGTTAAAATACTTGTAATAATATAATCCTTTGGGATTGTTCTGTAGAAAATTATTCAACATCTAACTGAATATAGTAAGCCAGAGTAAATAAATTAATATTTCGAAGAAACACTTCAGGTATACAATTTTCTTCGTTACTGAATATTGACATCTTAATCAACTATCCACTATAAATTCAGACCAAGACAAAGTAAATCACAAATTTATTTTTCATAAAGATTTGTCTATTTATAAAAACAACTTAAATAATACATATTTATGAAAAGAATAACAATAACCACACATACACATGTACTTTTATTTTTTAATATGTTACATGATATAGTCTTATTGAAAATTAATATGTTAATCTACATTTCGTTATACCCATTTAAAGACACAAATTCCTCCCAAATTCATTTTGCAAGAACATACTTTTTCATTTATAAGAACAAGTTAATAATACATAGTAACATTTATGAAAAAAACTAACCATGACCATACAAAGGAGTAGGTACACATATTGTTTTATTTTTCTTCAATCACTTAAAGAATCTTGATCTGATGATGAATATGTGAGGTTAATTAACTCTTCAACATCGTCTTGCAAGTTGGCAAGGTGGCCAATGTAATTCAGCCAGTTGTTCACTGTTACATTCTGATAACCCTCCACAATTAATTGTTCAATATCTCTTTGCTTGAATGTCGTATTGTGCATTTCAATGTAGTGCTTGTGCCCACACCATTTCAATTGGGTTTAATTCAAAATGATAAGGTGGAAGCCAAAGAACATAATGTCCATTATTCTTTGCAAATTCATCAATTATGTTTCTGTCATACTGAGACCTAACCTCTGACACACAAGCCAGTAAATCTCTTTTTAACATGTCATTATCAAGTGGTATTTTCTCTCAGTAAGCCATTCAATAATTTGGTCTTCTCCGTGTTACTGCTGGAAACTTTTCTAATTTTCTCGTGTAATATGAGGCATTATCGAGCCCAACAACCGAGTTCTCTGGTATATTTGGAAGCAATTTATTCTTGAACCAATCTCCATATGTATCTGCATCCATTTCGCTATGAACATCAGCAGTATTTTTCTTATAAAGAAATGTACATTCAGCACCAACAACAAAACCTTGCTCGCCTCCAGCATGAATTAATGGATAGCGAGGCCCAAGACCACTTGGTGATTTTAAACCAGTGCTGAGTCCTTGTGTAAAAGCTTGTCGACTGCTGTGAACAGTAGCGTCAGTTCACTTTTTGTTTACCGAGTGTCCTGTATTCATTCATGATTCATCAGTATATATTATAGTTCTACCTAAAAATAAAACAATCACAATCAAACACAAGCAAATAATAAATTGCATAATGAACATAAAAGTATAACAAATTAAATAACAAATTATACCTTCGTCTCTGAATTTTCTGATGTCTCGTAAGTATTTTTGTCTCCACCTAATGATGTCATCTCTTTCATTAAGAATACTCTTTCGTCCCACTTTTTAAAATTCAAAACCCATATCATGTAGCAATCTGTAAAAAGTATATGTATATGTATATAAGTTATCACGTTTATCAGAATTATAGATATAGGTATGCATACTTATTTTTAAATGCTTGAAAAGGATAATATGCTTGCTAAAAATAACAATTTAACAGAAATTATAAATAAATTAAAGACAATATAAAAGTTTACACACTACGATAAAAACTGACATTTGACAGCAGCAATTACTCATATACCCATATACTTTGCATAATAGAACATTCAACAAGGCAACCGGATATAAAGATGGCGTTATTAAGAGACTACTAAAGATAATAAGGGATGCAATATCCCTATTAAACCTGTACTGCATAATGGGGTTGAGACGGACTAAACTGCTGCAGTTGGCGGATTATTAATTTACATCTTAAGAGAATATGACCATTCAAATACACGGAAAACGTAGTGACTTAGCGACTGTTTGTAATAACTCACTTTTTGTATTATTCGACTCATATGTATGGTTCGTGATTAAGTTGGATATAGGATACTGATAACAATAATATAATACGAAAGAAAAATCGAGAAGTCCAATAATTAGAAAAATTTAATAAAACGAAAATAAGTACCTAATAAAGCTTGTGTTTACAAGACTTTAGATCGAAAAAATACATGGAACTAATGTGAATTAAACTAGCGACTGTTAGTAATACCTTATTTTTTTTGATTATTCGACTCATATCTATGTTTCGTGATTACCGCTCTATATTTTACGCCTTCTTTAGCTAGTATATTAACTAACCCAACATTTTATTTAGGTGGAAAGCTCGATTACGTTGGACTGAAAAATAAAATGTTATCTCTCTTTCGCGACTTAACTAGTGCGAACATGTGCACGCGAAGATGTGGTTTAGTATGGAGATTGTATTTACAATTTTTACACGAGAATTTTGATCCTAATTTATGCAGAAACGCCTACTACTGTGCCGTAGAAGAATGCCCGTGGTTAAAAGTAACATGCCCTACCTTATGACGTTATCATATGCTAATTATTTTTCTGATTTTAGTCCTTGTATATCGACGCTGCTGTATACATTCCGGCCGAATTGCCGCAAATTCAAGATTTATTAATTGAAAAACAACTGAGGCTACATGTCACACCTGAAGAATTGAACATAATGAGAAACTAAACATATATTTTATCATCTGTGATATATAATTTATGGAATTGTAAAGTTTATTTAATTTTGATGATAAATTTTTTTTGCACGCCCTTACTTTTTACTTATATTTTTTACTATGTCTGACACAGATAACAACACAAATAACAGAGAACAACGACCATCGAGAAGCGACAAAGATGTAAAAAGCGTGTTCCTGTTTCTTCGGTAGGCGATGCTACCGCGGCTGTCTGGTGTCGCCATTGTCGCTTGATCGTCTGACCCTGGTATACCTCCTGTTAGTCAAGTCAGATTGAGATTTGTTAATTTGACTAAAATGCCTGGTTACTATTATGCCGTTCGAGATTCTTTAAAACTGGAGAAGCAGTTTCTAACACATTTAATGAGCAATATTATTTTTGCTGATCTTTGTTATGAATTTCCTATTATATCAAAAAGAAAAATTATTTATTCTCTCTAAAACAAAGTACCACGACGCGACGTGGCGCGAAAACAGACAAGTAAATTTGTACTATTTTGATTTTATGCTGTCGTAGAAAAAGTAAAGTTGTACTTGTGACTAAAATGAGGTTTATAAAACTTGATACATAATTATTAGAACAATGTTGTGTATTTTACATTTGCCAATTTATTATAGGAGCAACAGTATTTCAGTGTAAATATAAATATGTTTCCTGAGTGTACTTGGTGGTTGTTTATCATTCAAATACGACGAGACAAGAGTGGGACAGGGAACTTCAAAGGATCCGACAATACGGTCGCTTCTCTATGGTCGTTCTCTGGGATAAGGAAGTATTGTGATGAAAATTTTCGATCTCGGAATTTTTGCAGATGTCCACGTTATGAAGTCTACTGACACCGATAATGAGGTTTCTGAAAAATATCTGTCTCTCTCCGTGTGTATGTGTGTGCGTGGGTGACCACGATAGCGGCTAAAGCTCTCAATACCAAACGTTATATTAACAAGTATAATATTCCTCTTGAGACCTGATTAAGATTTCGGTGAAATCGATAAACTGGACGCAGCAGTTTACTTGAGTAAATAAACGGATTTTACAAATATCTGGTCAACTACTAAGTTTAGACAAATTTTGAAAGAAAACAAATGCAATTAAGAGTAAATAATAAAAAAAAAGTTAATAAAAAAAGTCTTTAAAATCGCAGGTTTTTTAGCTTATTGAAATTGTTTTTTTGCAAATATATAGTTTTGTGGACAGATACTAATTGAGTAGTGAAGCATTAAATGCTTAATTTTTCTAAAAAAAATACTGGAAGTAACACTTTCACTCTTTAGCATTTTTTTTTCAAATATACGTATACCAAATTATGCAGTCTATAGAGAGTTAGTTATCAAGAAAATAAAGGTACTTTGAGCCGGATTTGCGATAATTTCTGTATAAAAAGAAGTTCAAAATTTGGACCGGAAGTAACACTTTTACTAAGAGGTTTATTTTATTTAGAATACAGAATTTAAAACTTAATTTATAACAACCTTTTATAGCTACCCCCATATGTGGTGCCCACACCTCATTTTTTATAAATGTGTAATAAATCATCTTAAGATAATTAATATATATCTTTAAGCAAGTACCATGCGATCATTTAAATTCTAAATTATAGCAGGCGGGATTTTTTTTATTAGGTTGTCCAGAATGTCAATTATTGATTAATTAACATTTTGAAACGTAACTTTGACAATTCAAATTGTAAATTAGTACTTATATACCAACTTAATTTAAATTTCACAGCCTGCTCTAATTTAGAATTTAAATGATCGCGCGGTATGTACCGTGCCTTCAACATCTTACCTTATTAAAGTAGACTGTTTTTTTTTAAAGTAATTAAGTAGTCAACGTTGGTGTACTTGCTAAGCTTTTGAAAACTTCAAATTCTGACAGTTGTCATACTTAAATTGAAAATATATACCGCATGTGTAAAATGACATTGGGCGTTGTTACCGGTGTGCCTAGTATACATATATCCTATCCCCAATATGATTCTACAAACGCGGTATACCATGTGCTTGCAGGCGACCTGCGTATAGGGCTTACTGTAAGATAAAACGACGACACCGAGAGTTTGTATGAGTTAGTACGAGAAAGCAATATACAAACTGCAGTACAGCTGCTATCTATCCTTGTTGCCCTGATTAAACGGACAGACAGCTTAGCCCGTTCTAGCCTTAGCGTAAATCTACTCGAATCCCCTCTTTTCCAACACTACACTCGACCAAAAAGCAGTTTGTATATTGCTTTTTCGTACTAACTCATACAAACTCTCGGTGTCGTCGTTTTATCTCACAGTAAGCCCTATACGCAGGTCGTCGGCAGGCACACTGTATATAGACGCTTATTATTATTTACATGAGATAACCAAACTATCAAAATTATGCGTTTGTGTCTGATTATGAACACTGTTACCAACTAAAAAAGCATGTCCGTCTCTAACGAGGAAAGTATTTGAAGGCACGGTATATCATTGTTGACCACGTCTTGATGAACTTACATTCTTTTATTCAGTTTTGACACTGAATTATATGTATGTATATGGTAATAATATTCAAAAATATTGCAAACATTATTTTATAGATTTGTTATCGCTAACCACATTATTAGTTTTAAACAGTGCAATTACTTACAGAAATACTATCATATTGTGTTCAAAATATTTTCGTTATCTCGGCTTTTGTATTAAATATACTTTACCCGCTAAAAATACGGATAAAGTGAAGCAGTTAACATATTAGCATCTCAAATGTCAATTTTGACATTTCAAGCGAAAATTTTAAACGTTGCAGCGTTGGTTGATTCCTTGATTGTTGTATTATCTTCGCAGCATGACGGATTCTCGTTTAATGAAACAAATTACGATTGTTTAAACGTATTCTATCTCTTTTTAACTACGACAGAGTATTTAGATCGCATTTCGATACTTACTTCATACGCTAAATAAACAAATGTTTCTAATGTGTATACGTTTTATCGTTTCATCCTTGTTTTTTGTTTTTAAGTTATATGAGAGGTGGGTTGGGCGATGTTTGTATATTGATAGTTAAATTAACGGAATAATAGTAAAGATAAATTAGACAGACAATATTTTCTAAATATGTAGTTTAATTGATTATGGATTTATTGTATAAGAAAAAGACATTTTTCTTATTGTAAATAGAAACAAATCTTTAACAGGGGAACCTGCGTTGTTACTGATAAAATTAAGCTCATGCATACATGGATTCCTCAAAATTACATATTGTTTACGAATTTCGCGATAACAATTTCGGACAGATCCATAGATATCCCATTGCACCTACTATAATTGTCAAATTCCATTGCCTCAAAAAGTGACTAAACCGTGTATAATTTGCTTATCATATAATCTTGCAACGTTTTCAGTAGAAAATTATGCTTTAATCAACAACTCAAAGTAATAACGATATCCTTTATTGGAAGGAAAGAGGAAATGTTAAATGAAGAAATTGCAAGCAATTATAATCACATTTTCGGTATCGTTATCTCTAATTGATACCATGCACGTCCTCCTCATTATTAAATAGTAATTTTCTGTACGCAAACCATGACGATTTAAGATCTATTTCGTTCAGAATGCTTAGAGTTTTTAGATCGTATATAAGGAATGCTAGTGTTGCTACATATTTAAACACATTTAAATATAATTGTGTATAAAGGATTTTATAATTACCAAATTAGAAAAAGCGACGATTTCCTAAAAAATGTTGCTCTTAGCGTGCTCTTTTCTACTTATTAGGTAAGACAAGTAATAATACTTATTTAAACTAATACAATTTTAGCTCTTTATATGTAGAAGTTTCCAATGGAATATTGCCTAAATCCATGAATCAACAAAAACCAAAAACTATTTTGCCAGACCATTATGTGAAAGGTGATAGATCTCTCAAAAAATCGAAGGAGTATTCATTTCTTAAAGTTACTAACTGATCATTACAGAAGTTAGACCGCCGACATATAAAGGAAAGCCGTTAGAAATCGATTTCAGCATGACTGTTGTTGACATAAATTCCATAAATGTAGAGGACATGGATTTCAGGTAATTATATTAACAATGTTGTTCTATTTTGCATCTAAAAGGTAAGAGCCAAGACTTAATTGACTGCTGTATAATAGCCTATTATAGTAGAATATTCTTTTTTGAAGTTGATTGTATCACAATATAATATAAATTATCGTGATGCAGATACTCGTAAATAAAATTAACACAACCAGTGCAGAACACATATGGTCAACATTCACTTCTACAACTAAAAAGATTCTCATATGAACATGCGCATTACATGCTAAATAAATATGTATGGTTGAATAGCTTTGGCGACTGGCGACTAACATGCGCCAATAAATTAAAATAGCCTCAAATTTGAGATGTTATATAACTTACAACCTTTTGACATTTGTTGTAATTGTCATCAAAACCATAAACAATATAAATTTGTCAACAACGCTCGCTTACTGCACAGAATATCCAACTATTAAAATATAGGTATAGAAAACTAATATTTCATAACTGTATTGTAATATTCAATTTTTAACTGGTTTTCATGTGATAGCATTTTACTAGCGGAAGGTATATATCCTAAAATACTTTTTAATTAGTTTAATTTTGCGTTCTGGTCGATGGAAATTTCTAGTGGCATCAATTTTGGTTTTCTAGCGGTGACGTCATATACGACAACGGTTCAACCAGCGTTAAAACGATGGTCGCATTCAGCAGATACAACAGTTTCGTGATCGGGTTCAGAGGATGTACATTCCCTCACTGAACATGTTGCGGAGCGGTCGCCATTTTTGCGAGTGGAAAAATTCTACGTTTAATTAGTGAGCGTATTCTGTATGCATGCGCCATTAGCGCAATCCAACACCAACGTAACACACAATTTTGAAGAAAGTTACTAGAGAAGTAAGATAAGCAAATTAAAGGTACTGTGCAGAAATAAATGCATTATAATATTGGAGTTAACCGAGTATTTTAATCGGGGTTGGTAAAACCGGCCCTTACACTAAAAACTACGCAGAACTTAATACAGAAAAACATTTATTATTATTGCTTATTCGGTTTAATCTGTATAATTCTAACATATGGCAGCAGTGAAAAGTACCAAATGGAAGGTGATCACATAAAGGTGAACACTCAACTGTTGTCAAGTGAACAGTGGCAGTGGGAACGGTTCTCGATTTGTCTGCTGAATGCAACCGATGTTTCTGCGTGTTCCGAACTTGTTTTGCATATGACAGCAAAAATATAACTTTAAGTTACTCAAAAAGTTGTTGTTAGTTTTCTGACGGCTTTTATTTTAAAATATTGGGAACGCATGATAAGCGGTTGAAATGGTGACACTCAACACGGAATTTTTTTAATTAATATTGATTCCCTAACGCTAACATTGTTATTCAATGTAGATCAAAATAAACGAAATTCCAAAGCACAAAACTTTCAACGAAAAACATCGTTTTGTCAGGAAAATACATACATAACCTTAAAGATGTAGGTGTCACGTGATCCGTTTTGAAATGGGTGCATTTTTTGTGACACTAAAGCGGTTTTAAGAACAAAAAGCCGTCTTCGGTGGTAGCCATCTTGAAACACAAACCGGGTATTGTCACTCGCTAATATTAGTTCTGTCACTTCGCTTAATAATTACATTGGTCGCCTTCAGCAGACAGAACAGTTGTGCAACGGTTCAGTGATCATGTCCAGAAGACGTTCGCTTACTCTGAACATGTTGTGGAGCGGTCGCTATTTTTGTGAGCGGAAAAATTATACACTCACTAAGTGAACGTATTCTGATTCACATGCGCATTAACGCGTTCCAACACCAATGTAACACGAAATTTTGAGAGAGATACTAGGAAAGTAAAACAAACTAAATGGTACTGGTCGCGGGTCACCCACACCGGCATCCAACATTTTCTGAACCCTTGCTCCATTTTAATACTATAATTAAATTTATTTTTTAACACAATAAGTTTACTTACATATTTAACATAAATTTATTAATGGTTAAAAAGAATTAAAAAGATCTGTGAATAATCATCGGTGGGGAAATGAGGTATTATTATCCATAGAAGAAAAAATTACTAAAAGGTCAGAAGTTTATGGAGAATATACCTCCGGTTAAATGGTAATGATAATTATTATGTTCAACGATAATATTCAATATGTGTACGATGTGTAGAAATAAATTTATTATATTAGACATACACGAAAAATAATGCAGAAATACAATTTATTATTATTGTTTATTACATTTGGCAGCAATGCAAAGTACAAGATGGGAGACGATCATCTAAAGCAGGACGGTCCTGTCTGCTGAATGCGACCATTACCACTGCCTTAAAAATCAGACTTCATCCAGAAATACGCCATCCCCTGCTTCGGTTGAACGTGGAAGTAGAAATTCACTCTTATTAGGTGTCACTTTTATTCCTCCAATAATACACTCTATTCCTTGTTTCTCTCGTAATTACTGCTTTCGCTTTTTCTCGCAGTAGTTCTAATCAGTGATTCATATTATTCATTCATTGTCATTATAATAAATGCGTATTCTGAACGGTTTTTAAAGATTTTTTAACATTCTAGAATGGATATGTTTCTACGGCAACAGTGGCAGGATTCTAGGTTAAGAATACCAGAGGAAGTTTTTGAATATGGCGACGAATACGTCACACTTCCGTCACAGTTTTTTGATAACTTATGGCAACCTGATTTATACTTTTTAAATTCCAAAGTTGTCGGTACGGAAATTTAAAGAATAAAATATATACCATATTTCGATTTCATCTTTTTCAAATTGTTACCTTTCAGAAATTGCTACCTTAACGCATAAGTTTTCTTCAGTTACCTTGTTTCGAAATAAAACTGTGAGATACTCTGCAAGAATGCACGCCATTGTCGCATGCCAAATGGAATTCCAGTATTACCCTATGGACATACAAATATGCCCGTTAAGTATTGAAAGTTGTAAGTAATACACGCACTCATCTTAAACGACAGTCATTTTCACTTTTATAATTTTTAGTTTCGTATGATAATTCCAAAATGCAACTTAAATGGATTGATGCAGGAGTCACCGTTAGTCCAGAATTGAAATTATTGCAATACCATATTAGACAACCTCTTATATTAACACAAAAGGATATATACACCAATGAAAAAAGCGGTGAGTTTTGGTGTTTGAATCAAATATTCTTTGGCGTTTTATACAAACATACCTAGCGATAAAAGATAATTACATTATCGACAATTACAGTAGGTGTTTTCGGAAATTAAACCCGGTCATTGGGGTTACAACACGGTTAGCACGAATGCGTTCGTTAATTCAGTCGGGTAAAAACAACCGTGTTCGTAAAATCGAAAAAGTAACCGGGTTGAACAACCCGGTTCGATTTTCAAAACCCTGGTAAGTGAGTAGGGTAATGCGGGTTGTTTTACCCCCTCCCCAGTCCATTTTTTCTGCCGTATTGCCAGTATAGTTAAACTATGTTATGAAGATAGGTATTTACAAGGTTATATGCAGACGTTTACGTTACGTTACTCAACGTGACCGCAATTGCGTTCGGAAATGTTTCATTTAACCGGGTAAAGTTACTGAACTTGTTAGGTACTTTCTAACCGGGTCAGATTAATGCTATACATTTTCCGAAAACGCCTAGTGATTAGTTTTAGGAAGTGTTTAAGTTTGTTAAGGCAGGTTTTCGAAAAGGCGAGCGAGTAAAAAATTGTCTTTCGCTTGGGTCATGTTTTCGAAGACGCGAAACACATGCGATAACTCCTCCTACCTACAGCCAGTGGCGGTTCCTCAACAAGTGCACATGTGCACGTGCACTCCCAAATTTAATGTGTATTCTTATTAAAAAAAAACACTTAAATTTTATCATTCTTTATTTAGTTTTATAATAACAGTATAATATGCCTATTAATACCAAAAACAATTCGTCAAAGACGCAAAGATCAGAAATTAAAACACGAGATGTAAATTTTTCGAACTAATATCCAAGCGATCCCGAATCCACCGTGTCGCTTAATCGCTTCGTTCACTGCACATGTGAATATTAAATCTAATTGGTGGAACCTTTGCCACCCGCATTCTTTGTTCTCCGCTACAGTCCGGCGACATTCGATATTTTAAGCTGTTCCGTGTGCGCATGTAATCTGTGCACTGGAACGTTGTTTCTCCACATTAAGAGTCGTCTATACCTCTCCGTTGCAGCATTAATCCAGAGTGAGACTCATCTTAATACATCAGATTTACTAATATGACGTTAAGACTTCATTAAGTAAACAGTCCGGCACGCAAACATAGTTTTTATGATTTCTTGAAAGCTACTCTGTTCTCGAGAACGGCGAGGGTTTATATAAAAGAAGCAACGTATAATATAGACAGAAAATTATACCTATAGTACAAGTAAAGTATTTAAAATGCTAAATCATAATAAGATGCATACTCTGCTTTATGTTCCCTGTTTCTCTTACTTAACCCACATTTCTCACAAATTTTAACATGAGATAATTTTGAAAATAATAAGATTTCCATATGTATGTACAAATGTAGGATAAATAATTTAAAAGTAAACTAAACTGATTTTTCCAATAAAAGTGCTTCTGTATAGTTGAAATATTGAAAAAGTAATAATTATCACGTAACACACTGTTGTATTTTGGTAGACAGTAATAATTATACACCGGACGTCCCAGGTTTAAATTACGACGGAGCAAAGGAATAATGTAAACAACACGCAGTTACTGAATAAGCACTATTCATATGGTGAACTGCAACATCTGTTGATGACGCGAAAACCCCAGCAAAAAGTCCATTTCACTGGAAAAATTTCCTTTCTTCATCGTGTAGGTCCAAGCGTGAGGGGTTTTTAAAATTTATTATATTTACCTTATATTTCGTAAGATAAATAAGGTTATATACAGTGTGGAAATAAAGTAACGGATAGAGCCATTAACTTCGTTAATATTCATTTTTTGAAAAAAATCTCGAAGGGGTATAGTGATATTAAGTAAAGGAAATATTTTTATCGCATTTTTAGTTTCTTACTTCATTTGTTTTTCATGTTATGACGTCACCGACTTTTTTTTAAGTGATAACCTATAATTTTTTTAATGTTATATTTGAAAAAAATTGAGACAAGGAGTCTTGAAGTTCAAATATTAAAAATTCATTAAACGAATTTAGTCACATAAATTTGATGGAAAAGTTGACGGCAAATTCGTTTATAAAAATGGCTTTTATTGTATATAATATAAAAATATTGAAAAATCGAATTGTATATTTACTATCTACTCCATTCAAAGTTAATGTATTCACATTAAAACTAAATTCATTAACCAGGAAAAAAATTAACATAACATCACAGAAATAACACTTTTTAAATTACATTTCCATTAAGTGTTCAAAATGACGACCCTGTACCATCCGACAATACTCAAAACGATTATAAAACTCATTTCTCACATTCTGAATAGTTTGAGCTGATATTAATCCAATTTCGTGTCGAATTCTGGGCTAAAATGAAATTATTCTAATTTAGAAAAGAGCAGTAACACTTGCTTTAATGTGTTACTGACAAATTATTATATTCTGACAGTTGCAACTAATGTTTTTTAGTTTTAGGCATCGGTAACTAAATTTATTTTGCCAATATAATGAACTTTTAATATTTGAACTTCAAGACTCCTTTTCTCAATTTTTGTCATATATAACAATATAAAAATTTTATACCGTCGGATAGAGAATTGAAAGTACTATCGAAATCATTTAAAAAAATTATAGGTTGTCATTTAAAAAAAAGACGGTGACGTCATAACATGAAAAACAAATAAAGTAAGGAAACTGAAAATGCGATAAAATATCCCCTTTAGTTAAAATCGCTATACCCCTTCGAAATTTTTTTCAAAAAATGAATATTAACGAAGTTAATGCCTCTATTCGTTACGTTATTTCCACACTGTATGTATATACCTATTCATACTTAGTTTCGTTTTTTCATTGTTTTGACTGTTAATTACATACTTCGTAATTTTTGTAATAGCTCCATTTCCTTGAATCTACTTCTGCCAATTATCTTGACGTAAGTGTGCACTGGATTTCGTTACTTTCAATAACATACGCATACATTTTTAGTTATAATCTATTTAAATCTACAACACTGTTTATGTTACTATGATATGGAAGAACGTCAAGAATGGCATCGTGAAATAATGACGAGTTGGATTAAGGGTCATACTGATTGCATGTCCATTGTCAGTGATTTCGAAATTTATTGCAAAGTCCGTCAAATATCGTTACAGAATGCCCAAAAAATCGCACGTACAAAGTCACTTAGCATCGCTAAAACATACACAGAAATTGGAGTCGTTGGAAGCTGACAATTTTAACGAAGAACTCTGTGAAGCTTTAAGGGCGGCTAATATCCCATTAAATAAACTTGATAATCTCTCTTTCAAAACATTTCTCCAAAAATATACTGGTCGAAATTTTCCTGATGAATCCACCGTACGCAAATATTATGTTTCTTGGTGCTTCACGAAAACAGTAGAATGTATTAGAAGACATCTTTCAAATCAGTACATGCGGATAAGTGCCGAGGTGCCGATGAAACTGTCGATATATTAGGACACTGTCTGGTAAATGTTGTAGCTGGTGTACTACATCCAACTATTCCATATAACAGTTGATACGGAAACAGTTGCTTAAATCATTGACGAGAATTTGTACAAAATACTTCATTCGGACGACAGGTACAGGGAAAAAATACTTTTATTTGTTAGTGACAGTGCCGCATATATGTTAAAAACAGACAGACTATTAAAGGAAAAATGTCCTTATATGCTGCATATTACTTGTGTAGCACATGCTCTCCACAGAATCTGTGAATATATCAGAGACATCTATCCGTAAGTTGATAGACTTGTATCCGCTTTTAAAAATGTTTTCAGAAAAGCACCATCGAGAGTAGCTCTTTATTGGGAAAACTTCCATATTTGTCACTGCCTCCCTCGCCAGTAATAACTAGATGGGGAACATGGTTTGAAGCTACTAGTTTTTATGCAGAGAATTTCGATAGTTTACAAAATTTCGTTACATGTTTAAATGACGATGCTCGAAGTATTTCTGAGTGCAGGGAACTAACACAAATCCAAAATTTAAAAAATCAGTTGTTATTCCTTCAGGAACACTTTGGAAATTTGCCTAAACTAATCACATATTTTGAAAATCGAAATCTCAAATTAAAAGATGGATTGACCACATTAGATGTGGCTATTAATAATTTCAAAAGTATTCCAAGTGATTTGACATGTGGCCTTCGGCAAAAGTTAGGCGCAGTTTTTAATAGAAATCCAGATTTAATAACATTGCGGCAATTGTGTATGGGGCCAATGACACAAAATCTAATTGCTAAATACGCTGAAATAAAAGAATATTTTTAGTACGCACCTATAACCAGTTGCGATGTAGAAAAGACGTTTTCTATCTACAAGGATGTACTTCATTCAAAGAGAACAAATCTTACAGAAGAGAAACTTGAGAAAGTATTGCTAGTAAATATTAATACTCCTTTACTCGACTAGAACTACAAAATGAACAAATAATAACGTATTTTGTATTTTATAGATCACCACCCACTTGTTATCTAATTATATAAATAAAATTATAACGTCTTTAAGAATACAACATTTCAATAGTGCGCCGATGGACGATGAGTCATCAACCTTTCGTGTCCGGTCAATAGTAATAATAATAATAAAGATTTTTTCCCTCTTGATTTCATATTGACCCTTGTTTTAAGTATAGTTATTATTTTTGTAATAAGTTTATAATAAATTATAATACATATAAGAAAACGCATACCAACATACAAGCAATGTCGCAGGTAAAAATAATCACTCTCATGCTTGTCAATTATTTCATTGGGTACTATTATTTGATTTTTAACGTTGTTTCTTTTCCCCACACTATCAGTGCGTTGTTTACTTCAGTGCAGCCGTAGTGAGTTAGGAAAATCTTAATCCTAGTGGCATAGAAATCAGACCGCATTTAGTCCTATGACGAAGATAAAAATTAAAAACAAATAACTGACATATCATAAATAATGCGGGGAAGTAGTTAAAATACACCAGAATCCCGGCATCACAAACTAGATATTATACAAGTCATAATTTTGATGTGGGGATTTGTTAGTTACCTCCATCGGGTGCGTCCCTATGGGAATTAGGGGAAGCTCGCTGGGTCTGCAATCCAGCAGATTCAGAGGGTAGTGAGGAAATAAAATACTCACCGTGAAACAAAAACTGACCCGGTCCTCCAGGATGGGGGTTGAGGCATTAGACTGGTTCTCTAATACTCGGAAAAATATACAAATACCAAAAAACCTAAACGAAGCCTCGGAACAACGGACGGATCTTTGAGACGACGAAAACGGCAAAGAAGATGGATTATGAATTTTGCTACGTGGAATATACAGGGTATTAGACTGAAAACGGATATTATTGCATCGGAAATTCAGAAACTGAACATCGATTTGATAGCGCTGACCGAAACCAAGAAAAAGGGAAGTGGCACAGAGAATGTCGGAGAATACATTCATCTATTTACTGGGGTGTCAAAAGAAATGAGAGCAGCTAGAGGGGTATCCATACTAATAAGGAAAGACTGGAAGAACAAAATTAACAACTGGGAAGCAGTGGACGAGAATATCCTAATGGTCAACTTGAAACTACATGGATATAACATCACCATTATAGCAGCCTACGCACCGTCAGAGGACGAAAGAGTCGGCATTAAGCAGGAATTCCTAGACAAGTTGGACGAAATCCTAATGGGTATTGGAAGGAAAAGAGAAGTCATAATGATGGGAGATTTCAACGCAAGAACTGGAAGGGCAAACAATAGCCCAGTAGTGGGACCATTTGGTGAAGAAATAATCAATGATAATGGCCGAAGACTTATAAATCTCTGCGAGACCCACGATCTTAGAATAAACAACGGGTTCTTCAAACACAAAGACATCCATCGCTACACATGGATGCAGAACACTCGTAACCTAAAAAGCATGATTGACTATGTAATAAGTAGACAAGAAACAACCATATAGATAAACGACGTAAGAGTCCTAAGGGGAATAACTTGCGGGTCGGATCATTTTTTGGTGAGAGCCAAGATAAGAATGCAATTTAGGAAAGTTAATAAGACCCAAGAGGAACGAGGCAGCAGGACAACACTCACAAACACGGTGGATACAACCAAATATAATTTTGACAGTTTCAAAGATGAAAGCACTGTATTTCTATATCAGAGACGACTCGATAGCAAACTACTGAACCCGGAAGGGTGTACCTTTAACAAGCTCTACGAGAACGTTATTAGCAGTCTAATAGACGCCACTCAAGAAGCTGTGGGAATCAAAAAGAAGAAGAACAACAACAAGAAATACTGGTGGAACGAGGAAATAGAACGATTAGTCAAAGAAAAGAAGCAAAAATATCTGAAATGGCTGACGACGAAAGGTGAACAGGACTTTGAGGACTATAAAGAAACGAAAAGATAACTAAGAACGAGCATCTCTGTAGCAAAAAACGAGTCATGGGATAGGAAATGCGAAGAAATTAACAACTATATAGGAGGTAGGAAGTGCTCGGAGGTATGGAGATTTATATCAAATGTTAAAACCCCAGGAAGGAACAATGCTAACATCCAAATAATCAAACCGGAACAGTGGCTAGAACACTACAAAGGGCTACTACAAGAAGATAGACAAGATTATATAATAGACTCCCCAAGACAGATTGCAGTACAAGGGGAAGAAGTTGAGATATCGGAAGAAACAATAAAGAAGACTGTTAAGAATCTTAAGTCAGGCAAGGCCAGCGGCCTGGAAGGGATATACTCCGAAATGCTCAAATATGGAACAGAAAGGCTCTATACAAGTCTCGCAGTAATTATCAATAAATGCCTAAATGGACATCCTGTTCCGCAAGATTGGAAAACGGCTTTTATATCATCCATTCATAAAAAAGGAAGTAAGCTGGACTGCAATAACTATAGGGGCATATCAGTCACAAGCACACTAAGCAGACTATACGGTAGAATCCTCCGTGACCTGATTGAAGAAGATTACCAGACAAAGAAGAAGAAGAGCAATGCGGTTTCAGAGCAGGAAGATCATGTACTGACAACGTATTCTACCTAAAACAAGTTATAGAAAAGAGATCTGCTAGACAGCTGGAAACCCACCTCACGTTCGTGGACCTACAAAAAGCATATGATACAGTCCCAGTGTCAAGATTATGGAAGGTATTAGAACAATCTAACATCAATTACAACTATATAACGGCCCTTAAAGAATTGTATAAAGACTCCAAATCCAGAATTAAGATGGGTAAAGAGCTCACAGATGCATTTACGGTAAATAAAGGACTACGCCAAGGATGCTGTATTCTCCAACACTCTTTAAAATATATGTTGCGGTGGCACTAAGGAATTGGAAGAGGAAGATTCAGAGAATGGGTATAGAGATAAATGACAAGTGCTTGTTTACCCTTCAGTTCGCTGACGACCAGGTCATAGTGGCCAATGACAAGGAGGACATGCAATATATGGTGAGAAAACTGATGGAAGAATACCGAGAATGGGGCTTGACAGTCAATATAAACAAAACAAAATATCTATGTATTGGCAACCAGGCCGGAAATCTGGAAGTGGACAATGGTCAAGAAATAATGCAATGTCAGGAATATGAATATCTGGGCATAACTTTCGACAACACCGGAACAGATGTAAAAGAGATAGAAAAACGTCTAGTCTAAGCAAAAAAAGTGATCGGATGCCTGAATGGAATTTTATGGAGCAAGGAAATAACAAAGAAGAGAAAATTTAATATATACGAGACAATGATAAAGAGCAGCCTTCTGTATGGAGCAGAAACCTGGAGGATTGCAGATAGACAAAGGAAGAAGGTTGAGGCGGTTGCAATGGATGCCATTAGAAGGTCTATGCGGATTTCACGAAGAGAGAGAATAAGGAACGACTATATAAAACAACAAATGGGAATAGAAGGCACGATAGTTCAGGACATCGAAAAGAAACAACTTACTTGGTACGGACACGTAGAACGAATGCAAAATAACAGGTGGCCCAAAACAATAATGCACTGGCACCCAAGAGGGAGAAGGAAACAGGGAAGACCGAAACTGGAATGGCAGAAAAGCATACAAAGATCCATGAGTGAAAGAAACCTCACACCGGAGGAATGTGAAGATAGAAGAGGATGGAAATTAGGTGTCGGACAACGGAGAAAAACGTTCTAAACCGGCATATATATATATATATATATATATATATATATATATATTCGATTCTGTTTATGTACCGACTAAGTAGAGTAAGAACTGCTTTAACGTCTTTAGCACTAAGAAAAGGAATTACGGCGCGTATTTCACAGTCGGCGGGATTCTCAATCGGCGGAGGCATTTTAAATAGGCAACAGCAAATATACAAACGATCAATTGTTGCCGTAATGGCGTCTGTGGCTTGCCAACAGATGTAGGTATACTGTGCGCATGCACGGGACACCGACCGCAGCGCTGCAGTGGCGAAATTTCAAAACGGTACTTATTTAAAAAACACGCCTCGTATTATTAACGCTCAGCAACAACTTAAAGAAAAAGGAGAGAAAACTGGAAGAACCCACCGTCATGTAACCAATTCATTATCATTTTGTCATAAATTTTCTTATACTTTGTAGACGAAAAGCTAATCAATCGGCATTGTTCGAATACTTTGCGTTCTCCATTGTTTGTAGTTGATCTCGGTACATTCAAATTCAATCGCTCAAAATACAGAATTTTGTCATATTTTACTTGCCGTGAAGTAAATAAGCGTGAAGGTGTTGCCATTTCACAAGAAAAAATTAAATGTATTAAGTACGCTAAAAGACTTATCACGTTTTCACATAAACAAAACAATTAAGATATGTGCGGTTAAAAATTACCTCACTCCGCTCTGTTAGCAGTGCTTCACTGACTTCACAAGCAGATTTTGATGTGTTTTTGGAAAACTTTTCTGGTATGTTAGGCACATTGTACATAAGAAGTCAACCCGGTATTACCGCCGATAATTATGGAGGTCACTCCTGTCTCCCTTTTTATGTGCAGGTCGTTGTTTCTCTACATTAAACCGAATAAATACTTTCCTTGAAGCACAGAGGGTGATAATAGACTAACTGCACTCGCAATGTTATCTATCGAGAAACAAATGATTCAAGAAATTCTTAATTTTAATGAATTGGTCATTGAAGAATTTATCTCAAAAAAGGAGAGACAAATTGATTTTCAGTACAAAACGTGTTTGTGAAATATAAAAGCTATTATATATTTATCTATAAAAACAATTGTTTGGCGAGGCCAAGCAACTTAGCGACGTAAGTTACTTAATTTCTAATTTCTTAATACGTTCCTTTAATTTCTACGCTTTTTAAGGATTTTTGGGCATGGTCCCTAAAAAATTTTTCGCCTCCGGCAATTTGCCAACAGCACTCTCTTATTCTAAGGTTGTGCACCCCCAAAGTATTGAACCACCAAATACCACACCAAAATATACGCTGTCTTCCTATTGGTAGTCGGGTGCGAAAATTCGCGTCTGTCGTCTCCAAAGCTATTTGAAATAGTCGCACGCGAATTCACCGCGCCGAAAGTATACTTGTTCGTGATTGGTGGAGTATCTTCGTCGCTCGCTGGCTCGTTTTTTTTCGAAAATCGACCTTTAATATTTCACAAAAATAAATACTCGATAATAATTTTGTTATTGAAATTATTATTCAACAAATTAATTTTGGAAAGTACATAATACTTTATTTTTATTAATTTTCATGAGCTTATATTATATACAGGTGAGTTTTTTCATTATTTGTATGGGGATCTCGAAAACCATAAGAGATAGGCATTAGGTTAAATGGAGAAAGATATGCATCTTTATAAGCCAGATACGTTTATGTCCATTTAAGAAAATGCATGGTTTACTAGATATTTGCAAAAAATAGAAATTCTCCAAAACCTTTTCAGTGCTATAACTCTTCTATTCATAAAGGTAGAATTTTCTTTTTGAATATTGTTTTTAAGAAATTCAATTTCAAACAACATTTTCTTAAATTTTTAATTTCAAGTTGGCTATGACATATTCTAATAGTGCATTTTTTTCTGCTTGCAATGATGAGAGAGTTCTAGCACTTATTTTAATAAATAACAGTTCAATACACTATGTTTAACAAAAATCATGTCTTGCCATGGAAAAGAAAAGAAACTTATAATATGCAATGTAATACAAGAAACAATAAAAACGCTAAATTAATTATTAACAACACGTAACACCCTAAATTTACATTAAGTGTTCGAAATGCCCACCATTATTATCGACGCACATACGGCACCTTTCCAACACTGAGTTAATAGCTCTCCTAATTTTGCGCCCATCTAACCTATCAAATACATTAATAACAGCTTGCAATAGCTCCTCTTGGGTTGCATATGATCGTACATATACGATATCTTTTATTGCTCCAATGACGAAGAAATCTAATGGTGAAAGATCTGGGGAACGTGCAGGCCATAAAACAGGACAATTTCTGCCGATCCACGAGTTTGGAAATAATTCATCTAAATATCTTTTGACCTGTGCCTGATAATGAGGCGGGGCACCGTCGTGTTGAAACTACCGTAAGTCTGTAAAATTAATACATCTAGGATATTGTCGAAATCTTCCCTAAGAATTTGCAAATATCGATTTCCGGTTAAAGTTTCATTAAAAATAAATGGCCCAACAAGTTGCGAACCAATAACACCACATCATAAATTAAAGCAAAACCTAATCTGGGGTCGCCTTTCTTCTAAACGGTGAGGATTTATTTGCGCCCACAGGTGTTCATTATGGCGATTGAAAATGCCGCAGTTTGTAAAACGTGTTTCGTCGGTCTATAAGATCTGCATCGGAAAGTTGTTATTTTCATGGCACATACTTACGAACCAAGCACAAAAATTTAATCGTCTTTCATCGTCTCCAGGGTGTAGAGTGTAGAGTTTGACTAACTAATTTTTTATAAGGATAGTACTTATGTTTTGATAAAACTCTCACTACTGTGCGTTGTGAGGCAGCAGCGTCTTGTGCAATTTGCCGCGTTGATGTTGATGGATTCTGATTAACAGCAGCTAAAACATTTATCTGCGTGTTTTCATCAATATTACCCTTATTTCTAGGTTTAACAAAACTTCCATACTCTTTTAAATGATTGTATAAATTCTTGAAGGTGTCTAACGATGGTTGAGGGCGATCAAAATACAATCAAAAATAGCGTTCGGGGGCTTGTTTACTATTTTTTATTCGATCATATCAAGTTTCTCAAGATTTGTGTACACCATAACTAACTTTGTAAAGCAACTAAATCACTAACAAAACCAACTGTAGTCACCCTAATAACGAACTGTCAATGATGAAGTAAACATAATGCTTCAATTATTAATATCGCGTTTTCCATGGCAAGACATGATTTTTGTGCTGTTATTTATCAAAATAAGTGCTACAACCCTTACATCATTACAAGCATGTCAACTATGGTTTCCATTTAAAAAAATAGACTGCTTGCTAACTCAAAAATGCTAAGCAAAATTAAAGATTTAAGAAGATATCGTTGTTTGATAGAGTACTCGTTTTTATACATAGAATTAAGTTAGGTCAGGCACCTTCATATTTAACGGATAAGCTAGTACAAGTAGGAGATACGCATAGTTATTGCACACGTAATGTTAAAGACTTTTATATAAGTAGATATCAACGAAGTCAAACAACAACAAGTGTATACGTTGATGGTTTGAAACTTTATAATACATTACCCAATAGTATAAAAGAATGTAATAGACTAAGTTTATTTAAGACGTTGGCTTATAAGCATATACACTTGAATTATTGACTTTAGAAGTTGGTTTGTAACACATATATCAAATTAAGATGTTATATTTGAACATATATTTATCATGTATACATAATAGCAAATTGCTAAATAAAGACATTATTATTATTATTATTTGAAATTGAATTTCTTAAAAACAATATTCAAAAAAAAAATGTTCTACCTTTATGAATAGCACTGAAAAGGTTTTAGAGAATTTCTATTTTTTGCAAATATCTAGTCAACTTTCTTAAATGGACAAAAACGTATCTGGATGAGGCTTATAAAGATGCAAGTCTTTCTCCATTTAACCTAATGCGTATCTCTTATGGTTTTCGAGATCCCCATACAAATAATGAAAAAAAAAAACTATAAATATTAAAATATTTGTTTATGATTTTTTTAAGGAAACTTTTCCCGTTTAATTGTCTATTTTCGATTCGAAAGGCAGATTGGTCATCATCTAATTCAAACATTCGCACCCTCGACTCTCGTCGTTGTGTTGTCATGGTTTAGTTTTTGGCTTTCGCTAGATGCGGTGCCTGGCCGGGTGACATTGTTGGTGACGTGTTTACTCACACTGGTTACAATGTTCACCGGATTAAGAACCGACATACCGCCAGTAGCCTACGTAAAAGTACATAGATAATGAACGACAGGAAAGTTGGACGGTGTTTAAATGGACGGCACTTAGCATAACATACGAGTGTAACTTGCCCTATAACCGTTATTATTCAGCATATTGAATACCAGTTCTTAGAACTACGTAAACACAATGTCTCTGTCCTTTTCATTTTGTGTCGGCTATTATTGGTTATGGATGCAAGCAATGATCTAATACTATTATACTACTAGATGCAGTGTACGCTATGTCTTGCTGATTAGGAAGTGACCCACACCATAGGAGAAAGAAGGAAAATATATAAGCGTCGAAAGTTAGACAAGGATGAACAAAATTGACCGTTTTATGTGGGCAAAATTCAAATATGTTGCTATAGCTTGTAATGGCTTATAATGTTTAAAAGTATTATTTTGTTAAAAATATGCTATATTAAGAGGAAAGTAAAGGTATTGCAACTTTAATAATCAAAAAGATAAATAATTAAATATATATTATTAATATGGTATTAAATATATTGTTTAATAACATTTTAAAGGTATCTATGCTAGTTGCCATTCTTCATTAAGGAAAGAAAATTAAATAAATGACTTTTAATGACTATGAGATAACTATGTCATTTTGTTCTTCTAATAATACCTATTTTAGCATGTTTGATGATCATTCAGTTTTTATTTAAAACAGTAGTATTAGAAAAATATTTTAAAAATCACTACAGATATCAGTTGGAAATTTTGATTTGACCACTAGAATTTTTTAAAATATTACCTGTGATACTACGTTCTGAAAAAATAAATATAGAAACTGATAGCTTTTCGTAGGTGTTCCTTACAACTTCTGATATATTCAAAATAAAAGACAATTAATGCTTAATTTTTTATTAAAATATATGTACATATAATTAATATGGATTAACAAATACGTAAATGGTAAATATGTGATCGAAGAAAAATGGAGAAAGAAATATTAAAAATACATAAAGCTAGAATAACAACTTGTATTATTTCGTGAGATGTTTTTTCTGTAACTAATTCAAATACTTCAACATTAGTTACATTTGGGGATTCTGAGCTATAAGGTAAATAGAACATTAAAAATGTCTAGGTAGAATAATAACTACAAATAGAAATCTTACTTTAACAGTTTTTTGCTTGGTGCATCAGTAATTTTTAATCGTTGAGATCTGCTATTACAGGGAATTTTTCTCAAGTGAGCAGGAAAATTGAAAATATTTTGAATTGCATTTTGGGGCAAATATTTTCTTCCATAACTTATAACAAAATCTTCAGGAACAAAATGCTCTGAACACAATCTTGAATATTTTGATGGCTTAAAATCCTTTCGTTTAGTACAAATTATCCACTGCTTGCATAGTACTTGATCAGATTGAAAACTAAAATTTTTTATATCAAATCTACAAATCATGTATTTTATTAAGAATAGTTAACCTGTGAAATGATACGTTCATTCCCTTTTCTGCCCTATTAGTACAACCATACGCTGCACATGACATTACCATTGTGTCTTAAATATGTGACTCCAAGCACTGCGAAGCTGGTATATATAATATTCAACAATTTAAAATATTTATTTCTAATTTTGTTACTGATAATAGCACTTTTAACCAAATATATATTACACTAAATCCATGAGAACAACACTGTTAAATTATAAGCTGAAGTTAACATTTGCCAATATTCTTGATGATTCTCAATTTATATACATTACCTATATCAAATAAAAATGAAATTCTTAAAATGTGTCTAATTACAATCATAATTTTATAAATAAAAATAGTTGATTGAATCATCATGAATCCACAGTTGTCTTTATACTCGTATTTCTTTAAATAAAAATAAAGTCAGTGGTGTATGAAATAAAATCAATACTAGAAGAAATCTATTAATAAAATACATAATCCAAATTACCAAAAAGACACATAAATATGTATAAATCAACAAAATTGAGAAAGTTTATATACAAAACAATGCGATATCGCGATGTTTTGCCCACAACTAACGGTTTTGTATATCTGTCTCCTTTGTATGTAGAGGTCAATTCCTCTCTCTCTACAGTCCATCTAGTAGTTCTATATTATTAGATCATTGGATGCAAGCCTATATAGTCACAAAACTAGTTTGAACTGAATTACTGATGGAAGAACTGGAGTGAAAAATACCGGGTAGCCGATTATTCATATCATAGGTTTATGAATACGACTGACGGGTTTACATATATTTATAATTTTGAACGTACACTTTGCACACCATTTTTACACCATTTTTTAGTAATAATTAGTGGTGTTATACCAAGGACAGTCATAAATCACTCTGTGGGCTCTGCCATTTGCAATGTGATGCTAAAGACAACTACCTAAATTGATTTTTCTGCTTCGCGCTGAGTAAATTAATTAGGAAATTTTATCACAAAAATTTGCCCACGATGAGATTTGAACTCAGACCTTCTTAATGCCGTCAAGATGCGCTAACCAACTGCGCCACGAGGCAGATGGTAGCTGAGAAAAACAGAATTTTACAAAATAATTAAAATTCAAATTTAAAAACAACTACTCGAGTGATAATCTGACTATTAGGATCATCCGAGTATTGAGCAATCGATTATTGAAATAATTCGGTTTTTCTCATCACTAAACTGGATCAAGACTAGCACTAACAGCTAATAACCTATGTCTCAAAATTTTTCGGAAAAAAGTAAGAGTCAAATTTTTTAATTTTATTTTTTATTATTATACACTTTAATAACAATATTATTCTCATATAGTCTTAATTAAACTAAACATAATATTTACATCACAGATAAAGGCCCATGCTCTTCTATGTCACGTAATTTATTTCTTACATGGCCCATCAGTTTTTGGATGGTATCAACGTCGACTTCCCGAATTTTCTGAGAGATTCCGCGTCTTCACTGCTCCTCATTTTGGGCTTCCTAATCCCCATCATATACCTTTCTGCTCAAATGAGATCAATGGGCCTCGCCTGAGGAAGATTTGGAAGATTATCTGCCTTCGGAACAAAATTGATCCCATTTGTGACTAACCAGTTCTTGTTCTCCTGGCGCAATGGCACGAGGCTTAGCCAGGAAAGAACATTATTTGATCGTTGGGATGATGTGTATTTATAAAATTTCGAAGTCTTGTGAGGCATTTTCGTATGTAAATGTCTGCATTGATGGCTTCACCTCGAACACGTCCAATATGCGGCCGTGAAACACCTGCCTCTGATATGGCACACCACACCAACATTTTATCTTCGAACTTGACTTTGCCTTTGAATTTAACATTGTCAGGAACGTCTTGTACATTGTCCTTATAGAAGCCATCATTACCTTTGATCAATGGTATCTTTGACATAACATGCTTATACGCTGACATTCCCAATGTGTTTCTTGCTCTTTCAATCAACCTTCGCTCATTCAGTCGGCTTAAAACTTTTGTATCCAGCCCCGGTCAGCGCTCTTACTGCCTCTTTCTGCTGTACGAATATCTTCAAGGCCGCCCCAGACGAACCTCACACTATTATCCCATACGACGCTCTGGAGTGGAATGAGCATAATACACGGTTCTTGCAGCATGGTAATTCGATACCTGCCTGGTTCTTCGTATGAGATAAAGGGCTGATGATAAACGATTGTGCAACAGCTGTACATGAGAATCCCATTTAAGATTGTTGTTCATTTCTATTCCCAGAGGAACCTAACTGTTTGGGTACAAGTGTTTGATTTGGTTGATATTTTCAGACGATTGGTTTTACTTTTGTTAATTTTTAAGTTATTGCTGCCAAACCATTTTTGCGCTTCTCCCATGGCGTTTTCTGTCTTCTGCCATACCTCAACCGTGGTCTGTGCTTGATTAACTCTTCCCGCCCCGATGTTGCTCGAGAGGTCATTTACATACATTATAAACAACACTGGTCCTAGTACTGACCCCTACGGAACTCCTCTGCTTACTGTTCGTACCTCCGATACAACTCGATCCCACACGACCACCTGTTCTCTGTTGCATGAGTAAGACTCCATAAAATGCAAAGGTGGTCCTCTCACTCCATACCAGAATAGTTTTTCCAGGAGAGTGTTAAATTGACAGATAGGGTGTCGAACGCCTGGCTCAGGTCGTAAGTAGAAAGAATCACTTCCTCACCACAATTTAAACTCTCTGCAATCTGGTCCACCATGTTTACTAGAGCCGTCACCGTCGATCTACCAGTGCGATATCCGTTCTGCGATGGCACAAGGGAGTTTTTTGTTTCGAAATAATTTACTAAGCGTTTTTTCATTGCAGTTTCAAATACTTTTGATATTGTTGGTAATATAGCAATCGGTCTGTTGCTTGGATCGTTTTTTCGCCTTTTTTGTAAGTCGGGACTATTCTGGCAACTCTTAGCTCCGCCGGAAAAGTTCCATTTACAAAGCTGGTATTTATAAGGTTTGCTATTGGGGCTGCTAATGCCGGAAGTACCCCCTTAACATTTCCACCGACATCCCATAAATATCAGCAGTACTTTCATTTTTTAGCCCCTCAACAATTGAAAATACTTCTTCCTCCGTCACTGGTCCCAGGAACATTGTATTTTTAATCATATCTTCTACTTTCCGCAGGTGCGTAGTGGCTAATAGTGCTGGACCTGGTATTGTTTTTATGGTTCTATCTCCTATCTCTGAAAAAAAAGTATTGAACTCATTTGAGTTGATCATTGTGGTGGAGCGTTTTGATTTGCCAAGTTGGAATTCATTATTTATAATGGCCCAAGTTGTTTTTATTTTATTTTCACTTTGCTGTATGTGTTGTGCTACCGCTTCTCTTCGCACGCTTTCCACTGTTTGTTTATATTCTGTGTAGAACGTTATTCTCGAGATTTTCTCTTTGCGATTCTACTGGGGTAGAATATTCCATTCAAAATAAAAATGCAATTTTAACGATACAAAACTTTATTGCGTTGTTTTGTGCATCTTGGCGGTAATAATACTGTCTCTTTTTCTCCCTTTCCAGTGCTACCAAAATAAACTTTTCTTCAAGGAGTTGGCGGCAAAGTTAAATTTATACTAAAGACTAAACATACCGCCGCCCTTGAAAGGCTCGACTTTCAAAACAGATAAAACAAGAAAATAAAAGAACTCAAACATTTTGCAAATATCACTAATTAATGAATGTTCATATTAAAAATTGTTAGTGATAGTTGATTTTCAAAATACAAATATTTTGTATTGCACGTTTTACTGTTCCATTAGCAGTACGTATGCTCACAACACGCACTACACCGTCACTTCCTGGATAAACGTCTTCTATTCTTCCAATTTTCCACAACAGAGGAGGTAGGTTGTCTTCTTTCAATAGAACCATGGTTCCTACACCCAACTGTGTTGACGAGGACTTCTGCCACTTGGTACGTTGCTGCAAGGAAGTCAGATATTCGTGCGACCAGCGTCGCCAAAAATGTTGAACCATTTGCTGCAACTTTTGATAATGACGCAATCGATTTGTGGGCATTTGCACTTCTACTTCCGGTATTGCCATTAAGTAGTCTCCTATGAGGAAGTGAGAAGGGGATAGGGCTACTAGGTCATTAGGGTCGTTTGTCAAGGGAATTAAAGGTCGGGAATTCAAAACTGCCTCAATTTGAGTAATCACAGTACAAAAATCCTCATAATGTAATAAGGCCTTGCCAATAACCCGCTTTATGTGAAATTTGGCGGACTTAATCGCTGCCTCCCAAATACCCCCATAAATTGCCACGTAATTTGATTTTTACTCAAAAATGATTGAAAGTTGACGTCCGTCTTCATTAAGTGATTACAACTTTGCACTAGCTTATTATTAGCACCTACAAAATTAGTGGCGTTATCTGAGTATAAAATTTTACAGATACCGCGTCGGGCCGTGAATCGCTTGAGCGCGTTAAGAAAAGACTCAGCAGTGAAATCACCAACCACCTCCATATGGACGGCTTTAGTGGAAAAACAAACAAACATACAAATGTATCCTTTAATGAGGCTGCGATTTTTGAATCTTTTCTCTTTCAAATCAAATGGACCCGCGTAATCAACGCCCGTTACTAAAAATGGTCTTGTCATGCTAACTCGATTTTTTGGCAAATCACCCATTATTTGTTCAGCAGAATATGGATTTGCTCTAAAACAAGTGACGCAATTTCTTATGACGTTTCTAACCGCGTGCCTGCCATTTAATGGCCAGAATTTTAATCTAACGGCGGCCAATATTGCTTGTGCGCCCGCGTGCAAATGACGATGATGTTCATCTTTTATAATAAGTTTTGTTAAACTGTGTTTTTGAGGTAAAACGATAGGATGTTTTTTATCATACACAGCCGAGGTTTTACTAATTCGACCACCTACGCGTAATAAATCGTGATCATCCAAAAAAACGTTCAATTGCGAAAGTTTACTCTTACGTGATATGGATTTTCCTTGTTTTAAGTTGTTAACCTCTTGCGAAAACTCCCGCTGTTGCACAATTCTTACTAATACGTCAGTTGCGTAATTTGTTTCTTCGCTAGTTAAGCAACCCGTTATACGATTTTCAGAAGACTCCTTTGAATTGTTTACAAATCTGAAACAATAAACAACCACTCTTTTTAGTTTATAAAATGTTGAGTATCGATGAAAAATGTCAAAATCGGTAGTAATGTTTAAGTTAACTAATTTCGCTTCCCGTTTCTCGGGAACGTTGTCGATGACTCCGATAGGACGACACCCGGGCCACTTATTTTCCTGTAAACACAACCAAGACGGTCCGTGAAACCATAGGTCAGATTTCAACAGTAAATGAGGTTCGATCCCTCTGGAAATAATGTCAGCTGGATTATCCGCTGAGAAAACGTGTCTCCACTGCGAAACATTTGACAATTCCTGGATTTGCGATGTTCTATTAGAAACAAATGTCTGCCATGTAGACGGCTCTGCCATCAACCACGATAACACAATAGTCGAATCTGTTCAATAAAAAATGTCACTGATTCTCAAATCTAAGGCCTTAACAACACAGTGAATTAATTGTGCAAGCAAAAGTGCGCCACAAAGCTCCAAACGTGGAAGACTGATAGATTTCAAAGGAGCGACGCGAGATTTTGCGCATAAGAGACTTGCCTTTGTTTGATGATTGGCATCGATTGATACTACATAAATACATGCCCCGTAAGCTTGCACCGAAGCATCACAGAAACCGTGTAAACTAATTTTGTTAGCACCTCTTATTATACATTGTCTTTCGATGTTTAAATTTTTTAGTTCGAGAAGCCGATTGAAAAATCTTGAACATGCCGTGAATATGTCTAATGGAACTGACTCATCCCAATCTAGCTTTAGCTGCCAGAGTTTTTGCATTATTATCTTGGCTCTGACCGTTATCGGTCCAATTAGTCCCAATGGGTCAAAAATTTGAGCTATCATAGATAAAATGACGCGTTTGGTTAATCGTTTCGTGTATATGTTAGTGTTACTTATCTCACATGACAATAAATCCGTTCCTGCATTCCATCTCATACCTAAAGTTTTTGTTTGGTCATTGTCGGTAATGTAATACTCTAATAATTCTGTTTTGTCAACTGTTGAATCTAATACCTTGTTTTCGTTTGATATCCATTTCCTTAGATGGAACCCGTAACTCTCCAGTAACTGTGTTAATTTGTCCTTTAAATATATCGCCTTTTCGATGGTTTCCGCGCCCGTGATTAGATCGTCCACATAAAAATCTTTCAAAATGACTTGTGCAACGTCTGGCTGTAAATGTTTGTTTTCGTGCGCTACTTGCTGCAATGACCGTATTGCCAAGTACGATGCACTTGCCGATCCGTAAGTAACCATTGTTAGACGAAAATGTTGAATGTCTTCATCTGGACTTTTTCTCCAAAGTATCCGTTGCAAATCTTGCTGTTCTGGTGTTATTCTTATTTGTCGATACATTTTTTCGATATCTGCGGTGAGTACTAAATTATGTTTTCTAAATCTTAGTAGTATGTCAAATAGATCATCCTGTAACTTTGGGCCAGTGTTCAACACGTCGCACAGTGGTCTGAAACGTCCAAAAAGTTGGTCAAAACCTAAAAAAACATTTTTTTTCAAATAGTTTCTTGTGTGGTAGTCGGTAAACGCGGTACCTGCGCGTCTATTTCTCGAATAGCAGATAGATGGCGCGCCTACGGGACGTGTAATTGTGTATGGAAGTCGCGGTTGTCAAAACTTACTACGTGCAACGTTCAACAATAAACGAGAAAAACAACATTTGAAGTGCACACAAAAATTCGTGAACGTGCAAATATCTTCAACAAGAAGATGGAGGATGCGCCTGAAGATTGGTATAATGTTTTGACACTTTACTTTTTTTAAACAATTTTTTATAATTTGTTATTAAAAATTTTCCGAAATTGTCAAAAAAGTTATGTTTCCGCGAGACTCCGCGTTGTTCGCTGATTCATTTGCCAGATGAATGTCTAATTAACTAGAAAATTGAAAATTCAGGTGCGACTTTCTGCGATTCTCCTCGCAATTGATTTATTTGTATTTGGTTGCGCGGCCTTATACATGTGACGCGTCACATGTATATGTCACATCATAGTTACATATTTTTAATTAATCTTGAAGAGATTTAATATGCGCACGATCCGAACCGAATAGTAACTTAGAAGGAGTCACTTTGAATTATATAAAGTGCAATTACCAAGAAATAATCATAATTATTATCATTATTTTCATTATTATCATTATTATTATTATTATCATTATTACTATTGTTATCAAAATTGTTATTGTCTTTATCGTAAGTATAATTATAAAAAGTATAATGAGAAACAACACAAAATTTATTAAGCCAAATTTTATATTATTTTATCGTATTTTTGAACATAAAACTGGCAATTTAAAACTCCCCTTTTTGCAATTTACCATTTTTACCTCAAATCTACAATCAGAAAGTAAAAAAACTAAAGCATACTGATTTTCAGCCAAATCCGAACCTTTTTCGAGTTTTGACCAGCTTTTCGGGCGTTTCAGACCACTGTGCGTCGTTTAATGATAAGTTGGAAGTTGTTCTCGCCGAAGCATCAAAAACAGCCCTTAACTTCGTTGTTAGGCTACTTTCTTTATATATTCCGTGATGTGGAATATAATACGTGAGTTTGCATTCGTTTTGTAACTCCTTTTCGCTTATTTTTTCCATGTGCCCTAGGCTTTCGTACTCGCTCATGAAATTGTTGTACTGTTCTTTCATGGTTGGGGTTTTGCTTAATTTGTTTTCTAGATTAAGAAAACGCCTTTTGGCACTTGTTTCCGATTCTCCTAGTTCTTTTAAATTTTCGCGCACTGGCAGTTTAACGACGAAGCTTCCAGATTCTTCTCGCTTGGTCGTTTCCAGAAATTCCTTTTCACATTCCCATTTTTCTCTGCTCATTTTTGGTGTATCGCTGGTTTCCTCTAATTTCCAAAAATTTTCTATTTTTTCGTAGAGACTTAAATTTAACACGACGCCATTTTCAATCTCATTCGATTTGTGACATACTGTATTTATCGGTCCCGAGAGAATCCACCCAAATTTTGACTTTTGCAATATTGGTTGTCCAGGTCCCGTTTTGATTTGACCAGCGCATAACAATTCCCAAAAGATTCCTGCACCTAATAGAATATCAATTTTGCTCGGTATACTAAATGACGGATCTGCTAGTGATAAATTATCCGGGATATTTACTGAATTTGTGTTAAATGTAAAATTCGGTAAGTCGTTGGTTATTCGTGGTATAATTAAACAAAAAGGTTCTGTCTGGAAGTTATTATATATAGATTTTATTTTGATTCGCGTACTATTTGTGATTTCCATCGATGATTGGTTAATACCTGTCACCGGAAGGCATATTTCGTTCATGGGTAGTTTTAATTTTTGACATAACCGCTCCGAAATGAAATTGGATTGGCTCCCTGAGTCCAAAAGCGCTCTCGCCTTATGATAAGCTCCGTTATTATCCCGCACATAAACTAAAGCCGTTGAAAGCAATACGCGTGCTTCAGGTTTAATGCTGGAAACATGTGTGTTCACTGATGCTGAACCCTCGCTATTCGAAACAGGATTTGCCTCTTTGTCAACCCATTTGTTGATATACGCCTGGCTAAGTCCCAAATTACCAATTTCCTCCGCGTTATTCATATGTAATAATGAATTATGTCGCTTGTGACAATGTTTGCAACCCGATGCCTTACAATTTTCAGAAAAATGATTATTGCGCAAACAATTAATACATAATTTAATTCGCTTTACTTCCTCATATCGCTTTTTGACGGGAAGTTTTTTGAATTTTTCGCACTGATATATATAATGTGAGTTTTTGCAAAATTCGCATGTTATATTTGACGTTGCTAAATGCGTATGAGAGTGTTCGTAATACCGCTTTTTTTCATGTTTAAAGTTTGACGCTTTATTTGGATTATTTGCCACCACGATCGTTTCTAACACTTGATATCTATTTGTTAAGAATGTAATTAAATCCGAAAATTTTGGTAATGTACTTTTTTCTTTAGAAATGGTAAACTCTTGCCATTCGCGTTTGGTTGTTATGTCCAATTTAGAAGTAAGTAAATGAATCAATAATCGATCCCATTGTCCGGTGGGTTCGCCTAATGCTTTTAAAGCCCTAATATGTTTACTAAAATCATCTATCGCTTTTCGTAATGAATTAGCGGATTCTTTATTCATAGATGGATATTCAAATAAAGATTGAACATGTTTTTCAATTATAACTCTCTTATTTTCGAATCTGCTTTAATAATTCCCATGCGATTTGATAGTTATTGTTAGATATTTCTAATGATTGCAATATCTCGCCAGCCTCGCCTTTGAGACATCCCTTCAAATAATAAAACTTTTCGATGTTGCTTAAGTTTGTATTGTTATCGATTAATGCTACAAAGGTATCGTGAAATTGAAGCCACTGATGATATTCACCATTAAATTCCGGTAAACTCATAGGCGGTAACTTTAAAGTATCTTTTTTTACATTATGATTCCCGTTCTCAATATTCGTTTTCGTATCGTATTGTACAAGAAATCCCTTCGCTTTTGCTTTGATTTGATAAAACATGTTTTCAAACGATTCACGCTCCGTTTCCTGCTGCTCACGTTCCCTGTCTTTTAATAACGCCTCTAAATTTGATTGTATTTCGTTAAATTCTAGGGATATTTGATTAAGAGTTTCATAACGTTCGGTTAATTCTAAATATTTGTCTTCGTTATATGCGTTTAAAAATTTTGAGAACCGTGTAATTTTCCCCAAAACTTGTTCTCGCTGTTGTTTCAATTGTTTGGAGGTCATTGTAAGTCAGCAACCAAGTAAACAATTGACGGGATAATAATGAATTTGTATGTAAAGATTTTTTAATATCTTGAAACATGCAAGGACAATGAAAATGATTTTGTTTTTCGTGATTACTCAACTAAAAATTCGTTTTTCAAATAGGTAAAAAAGGATAGGACTTACTGTGAATACACGTGCGTTGTCTGCGTTTCTGTGTTGCACCCCAAAACCACTGTTACCGCTACCAATACCGATCAACTGGTTTCTTAGGTTAACTACTGCTTCTACGTTATTTTGCTTTTCGATGTGCGATTCTTCTTGATTTTCCTATACCAATGGAGTGATGTTTTCGCTGTTTCGTTGTACGATGAGTAATAAATGGCATATACTTGTATTGTTTTAGAAACCGAGTATATCCCTGTTACGTTCGTTTGCGATGCACGTGGTTAACCTCTACCGTCAACACTTTTTTTCTTTTTACGTGTTCTCGTTGACTTTTTCTTTTAATCCGGCTCGAAGGACCAATCTGTAGAACGTTATTCTCGAGATTTTCTCTTTGCGATTCTACTGGGGTAGAATATTCCTTTCAAAATAAAAATGCAATTATAACGATACAAAACTTTATTGCGTTGTTTTGTGCATCTTGGCGGTAATAATACTGTCTCTTTTTCTCCCTTTCCAGTGCTACCAAAATAAACTTTTCTTCAAGGAGTTGGCGGCAAATTAAAATTTATACTAAAGACTAAACATTCTGCTTTATACTTTTTATATAGACCCATTGCATCTTCTGTTTGTGAGAACATAGCTACCACTTCTATAGCATCTAATATCCGTTTCTTCTGTTGCAATTCATCTGTATACCAATCCCCTATAATAGTTTTTCCGCCAATCTTAATCTTAATTTCTCTTACTGGAAAAACTTCATTTATAATATCCACCAGTGCTTTATGAAAAGAAGAAAATTCATTTTCACCGTTGTTCATTTCCGACCACCAGTCTCTTTCATTAACAGCCTTCATAAATCTGTACATGTTCGCAGTATTATACAGTCTGCATCTTCTTGTTACTCTGCTTTCAGATGTGAGACCAACAATAAAATCTACCTTTTGTGCTAAGTGAAGGCATACACATGCTAACAGAAAGATCTGAAAATTTCTTAGGGTTGCAGGTGAATATATTGAAAAACAAAAATAATTTTGTATATTTATGTCCTTCGTCCCATTCCGCGAACTTAAAAACGCTCCCTCGTAAATATACTTATACTGTTCTATCGAATATCCGTGTCTAATTCTAATAAACTTATTTTTCTATAATTAATGTTAAGTACTTCTATTTTATAACAGTAGCTGCGTCACGGCGTTTTTTTTCTTTTTTACTTTCTTATACGTAGTATAAGGAAGTATTGTGATGATGAAAATTTTCGACATCGAGATTTTTGCAGATGTCCACGTTTTGAAGTCCCCTGATACCGAAAAAGTGGTACGTTCGTAAAGAAAAAGAAAAACAATGGGGCAGGAATATTACGTTGCATGTGAAGGGCGATATTTTTAAGAGACCATCTATTGAAATGAATAAAAATGACCTGAAATAGGTTATTTTTACGTAATAATACAACTCGTCAGATTATCAAGTGTAATATACTAGTGTTATTACCATTTCAAGACCGTCTAACTTATCTGTCCTAAAGTATATTTTTCAGGAATAGAGATTTCTTATTATGTAAAAAATATTGTAGGCTCTTGATCTTTGGATGGCTTTTTGTATGATATTTGTGTTTGCTGCGTTAAGCGAATTCGTGGTCGTTAAGGTATTGGATGAGAGATACAAAGCTTCTAAAAAACGAGAGCAAGAACAACTCATGGTAGGTATGTCTACATTTTAAGTTAACGTATGTACCTACACAATGCGCATTAAAATCTACAAATATACTGATGATTTACAGTCTGTTTCAAAATATAAGAACATAACTTTCCACGGTTCTAATGCTTTTATTGCACCACCTGCGGCAATAACTCATTCATACGTTGCAAATACGTAAACCGTCCGTACCCGCTCAATAAGGAAACCAGATATAATAATTATCGTCACAAAAGGTGGTGCAATAAAAGCATTAGAGACGTTGAAAGTTGCCGGCGGTCGATCTTATGGTCGCCATCTTGTCAAGCGAAAATAAATGCTAAATGGAAGCTGTTAAAATTTAGATTTGAATCATGTGCATAATATTATCAATAAAAACATCTTAAATTATGTTGTACGGAGGGGCTTAAGTAGCGACTTATAATTCTTTTTAATTTACTGATGTATTGCAATGTACATTGAAATAGATATAATAATAACTAATAATTATACGTAATGTGAAACAAGATGCTATCTTTTGATCTCAATCAGTGTAATACTAAATTTAACCAAAAATTATATATGTATACAATAATGTTTATTTTTAACAGTTGTGTACTCTGTAGTTATACACTTACTACAAAGTAGCATATAAAAAATACATCAATTAATAACATTGAAATCAAGTGATTCTTCACACTGCCGACAAGTATCCCATATAATAAATATGGTGGTGTTAAATATTTATATAGGCGCGCCATATTTATATAGTAAATAATTTACCTCCACTTTGTTGTCGATTAAAAATAATGTTTTGATATTTGGTATCATGCAGATTAATTAACACCAAATACATCATTTTATTTTTAAAATAAAAGAAAAAAGTGATTATAGATTTACCTATTATGAATGCTTACTGAACTACTGACAAAATAGGACTAACAACATAAATTTAAAGAACAATAGTCATTAAGATTCGAATTAAATTCTTTAGGAAGGTATTATTTTGTATTTCTATCTAATATTAAATTATTTCTTTTTGCCTAGGAGACAACCTTACAACCGTGGTGTAATGTCCACGACAGAATAAAACTAAAAGCTATTAGAACTTCAAATTGCGGACTTCTCAAATTGTACTGGAAAAACGTAAATATGTACCTAATGAATTCCAACTTTATAAAGTATTTGTTTTTTTTTTGTTGCAGAAATACGGAATGGAAAAAATACTCTGGTGCGAAATAGACAGATATTCAAGAACAATTTTTCCCATATTTTTCCTTATTTTTATGCTATTTTACTAGCCATTACTTATTTTTAAAAGTTCAGTCATATTCTAGTGTATAAAAAAATGAGAATTACAATTGTTAACATAGGCAATTATTAAAAAGTATGGTTACATGTTTGCTATTAATTCTTTCATCACTATAGGGTAGTTTTGAATAATATAGGTACTTACATTTTCTTTACTTGGGTTGGTTTATCCCTTGTACAAATATAATAAGGTATGTTCATTTTTAAACATGAATTTTGGAGGGCTTTTATTTTATGCTACAAAAAAATGGAGACCGCTCTCTAAGAAGGTCCGCCCTCTTCGAGCAAAGAAGCAGAAACGGTATATCGATTTTTGAATAAATTAGCAATCTGTTTGGTAGCTGCTACTAATCGTTTTCGTATTCTGAATGCGACCAGTGTTTGTGACATGTGACAAATGCAATGGCATATAGATTGGCATATGCCTATTAATAACACATAATATAGTTGAGATTTTTTATCTGGCAATGCACGTCATAATTTCGTCACGAATTGTGGGAAAGTTTCAAAATATTTTATTCAAAACTACGGAACATTTTTAATTATTCCATTAGTTTGTTTAAAACAATTCTCTTAATTAGCAGTTAAAAAATATATCTTTACAATGAGATAAATCTATTTCCATTTATTTTATAGGTCAGATATTTATAAATATCTGAGTGTACTTGACCTATAAAATAAATGGAAATACATTTATCTCATTGTAAAGATATATTTTTTTAACTGCTATGAAATATATACAGGGTGTAGATAAAGTCTGGAACAAAATTAATATTTCTGTTATCTTCGGTTTGATGGAAAAACCCTGAAACAGGTCGATTTTGTTTTTATCCCGTGCACTTTATAACATCGTGAATTTAATTCTGTCGTCATCTGGTTGCGCGCGGGCGTGACGTCATTAGTTTTTTCAAATGGTAACCCGCCACATTTATTACCCCTTGTCGTTAGGTATTCCATTGTGCATGCAACGGTATAAAAAGTTTGGTACCTTACATAACAATTTTTGGGAGAAAAATGCTTTCGAATTTCAAAAAATTAAAATTTTATTTCTAATGAAAAACTAATCAAAAATTATTTTGAAAAATCAGATAAATTATAATCCGAGGTTTATCTTGGATTGTCGTCAAACAAGACACCAAAAAAATGTCAACGGAAGTGTTCAAATTGTCCGCCATTGACCATTTGACTGGCCAAGACGGACGTACACGCTTTCTACGACACGTCATATTGACAGTTCATTACTTGGTGTTTGAACTTATCCATTCACAATACTTGCTCAATTGGTAGTGTTGAACGTGCATTGCGAAAATGGCGAATTTGAGCGAAAAAGAGCGGATTCAAATTCTCATTATTGTTGGTTGTGGTGATAAAATACGTAGCCATGAAGAAGCCTGTCAGTTTTTCAATGCAGAAAATCCAAACCGCACACCGATTTCGCGGTCAACGGTGAGCAAAATTGTCGCAAAATTTGCTGAAACTGGTAGTGTAAAAGACAGGGCTCGTCAAGGTCGACCAAGAATTGAGGAAGATAGAAGGGTCAATATTCTCTTGGAACTTCAGGACAACCCCCACACTTCAACAAGGAACATTGCCAGGGATCATGCAGTCGATTTTACCACAGTAGCCAAATTGCTGAAGAAGGAAAAACTTCATCCGTACAAAATCAATCGGGTTCAGGAACTGAATGAAGATGACTTCGACCGCCGACTCGAGTTCTGTGAACAAATCATGCTACGGTGCGATGAGAATCCCGGATTTGTCGACAATGTGGTTTTTAGTGACGAAGCAACTTTTACCTTTAACGGTGAAGTGAATCGCCACAATTGTAGGTACTGGTCGGGCGAAAATCCTCGATGGGTTCGAGAGGAGCACACCCAACACCGGCAAAAAGTTAATGTATGGGCGGGAATAGTGGGAGATCGCATTGTGGGGCCTTTCTTTCTGGACAGAAATTTAAACGCTGAAACATACTTACATTTCCTAAGATTTACGCTAGTGCCAACATTGGTAGAATTATTTCCGGATGAAAACACCCCCGACAAGCCTCACCCCAGAATCGGGTTTCAACAAGATGGAGCACCTCCACATTTTGGCTGACGTGTTCGGAGTTACCTCGACGAAATTTTCCCCGGGAGATGGATCGGACGAAGGGGAACAATTGAATGGCCTGCCCGTTCGCCAGATCTCACACCACTTGATTTTTTTCTATGGGGTCATGTGAAATCAAAGGTGTACACCAATAAGCCAAATAACTTGGATGATCTGAAACATCGTATCCGCGAGGAAATGCGAAATATTGGTGCAGAGACAATACGACGTGTTGTAGAAAGCGTGTACGTCCGTCTCGGCCAGTGTCAAATGGCCAATGGCGGACAATTTGAACACTTCGGTTGACATTTTTTTGGTGTCTTGTTTGACGACAATCCAAGATAAACCTCGGATTATAATTTATCTGATTTTTTAAAATAATTTTTGATTAGTTTTTCATTAGAAACAAAATTTTAATTTTTTGAAATTCGAAAGCATTTTTCTCCCAAAAATTGTTATGTAAGGTACCAAACTTTTTATACCGTTGCATGCACAATGGAATACCTAACGACAAGGGGTAATAAATGTGTCGGGTTACCATTTGAAAAAACTAATGACGTCACGCCCGCGCGCAACCAGATGACGACAGAATTAAATTCACGATGTTATAAAGTGCACGGGATAAAAACAAAATCGACCTGTTTCAGGGTTTTTCCATCAAACCGAAGATAACAGAAATATTAATTTTGTTCCAGACTTTATCTACACCCTGTATATTTCATAGTGATGGCATACCTGATAATTTTACTGTGTGATCGGGAGTTGTTATGTCAAAATGAAATGTCACGTTTAACAATTATGGTACACATATAATGACATAACCTTTAAATATTATTGCGGGCGACGTTTAGCAAAAAGGTGAAATTTGGCAACAGCTGACAAATGTAATATTTGAATAAACATATATCAACGGTGCACATACATATCAGTACAATATCTTGCTTGTAGTAAGATAAGTAATATTATATTTACTGTAAGACATTGTATCCAACTGACCCTGCACGACGGATATGCCGAGTTGGGTCCAAGAAATACCCACCTCTAGTGCGAAATAGACGAAATTGAGTCAAAGTTATAGCATGCAGTTGGAAATATAATCAATATTAAATATATATATTTAAAGTAAAGTGTGAAGCCAAAGTTTAATTTTTTTCGTTAACATTCGGATTAACTCTCTCTCTCTCTTAATTTGTAATCGTTTTTAATGTTATTGCATATTTTTAACATAAATACGGTAATCGCCTTAAAAACTCCGAATTTTGAGATTATGTTGCCTCCGTCTTTGAACATATAATATTTATTTTAGACCAATAAGCCGTAATGCATAACAATTATACAAAATGAGTGCAAAACTTAATTATACATTAATTAAACTTCTCAGTTTCTGCCGCAGACGTTTGGTCCACTATCAGAAGGGACTGCTACGTTAAAATAGCAAGGGCCTAGGTAGCAGTACAAATAGGCGTCGAAATTTTACAACAGTTAAAGATAAACCTAATAACAAAAAAAGAAAGCAATCTAACATCATACCCTTTGTTGCCACTTCCTCAGCTGAAATAAGTGACAACAAAATAATATGTTACGATATATAAAAAAAGAAAATTTAGTTCGATATAACGTCTTCGTAATAGGATAAGTTAAAAATAACTTAGCTATCACTGAATCCAGTGTCAAAATACTCCAACCGTCCAATCACACAAACAAAAAGCAAGATATCTGCCTCTCACACCTCGATCGCCCGGTATGTAATCCATATACCAGGCGATCGAGGTGTGAGAGGCAGATATCTAACTGCTAAATACGCTGAAATAAAAGAATATTTCCAGTACGTTCCTATAACCAGTTGCGATTTAGAAAGGACGTTTTCTATCTACAAGGATGTACTTCATTCAAAGAGAACAATCTTACAGAAGATAACCTTGAGAAAGTATTGCTAGTAAATATTTATACTCCTTTACTCGACTTGAACTACAAAATGAACAAATAAAAGGTATTTTGTATTTTATAGATCACCACCCACTTGTTATCCAGTTATATAAATAAAATTAAAACCTCTTTAAAAATGCAACATTTCGATAGTGCGCCCATAGGCGATGAGTCATCAACTTTTCGTGTACGGTCTGTAGTTATCACCCAGACAGCTTCTTCGGGCGGTAAAGTACATATAAAAGAAAAGTTCTTTAGTAGCTAGTTCAGTCGCTCCCAGTAACGGTCTCCTCCTTGAAACACTGTACGAAAACACAGCCACTGTCTGGGAACGCCAACTAACATTGGTAAGATATTAGCTGTTATGGCAGAAACAGCTTACGGCGCTTTATCACTTGTGGGAGAAGGTGGTTCTAAAAAAGGAAATACACTTTGATTGCTATGTACAGGTGTATATTACAGAAAAGAATGAATGTACAAACGGAAAAAATATATATACAAAAGAAAAAGGAAGGGACAAGTACGGTTGTACTTGTCGTGGGAATGGCCGAAAAAGGATGTGTCGCTATCGTGTCTACGATAGCGCCTGTTCTTCTGAACAGGTTGGAGGAAGTCGATAGTGAATGGTGAAGAATTGTGCTATGATGATTCTAGACAACCTCTTAATCCCATTTTATCTAATTGTGACGAGGCTGTGAAAGTGGACCTGGTTTTATGCCGGCTGGCATGCAATAGAAGAGAGGGAACTCGTACGCGATCGGCCCAGGCATCGTGTGAGGTCAGATGGCGGCAGTAGTGGAAACTACGTTCCTTTAAACAACGTCGTAATAAAATCAAATTCGAACGGATCGCTTGTAACAAGGTGTAAAACTTCATAAGTGCTGATGTTCTCGATAACCATATATACTTACACAGATCTGCCTAATGAGCTAAATAGAAATATCGTCTTCAATAAAAGAAAACATTACAACACAATCTCTTCCTAAAATATCTGCGATTTAAATCCGGCGACACTGCCGTAATTACTACACCATATATTCGAAATACAACATCGAAACATACCACAATCAAATCAACTTGCACAATAATTACTGAATGTAACATCGCAGAGTTAAAATTTTTAGACCGTAACAGGGCATCTTCAGAGCTGTCAACTTAGATAGTTAATTAAGTTCTTGCAGTATATATTTTTATAAGTGTTTGGTACTGTTATATTTCAAAACTCAAAACGTGTTGCAAATGTTTAAAGTGGTCGACATCTCACGCATTTACTCAAACTTTACTTATTAATTAATTCTATCGAGAAAGGGTAAAAAAACAAAAAAGATATATTTCTATTTTATATAAATATATAACAATCAATAAAGTTACAATATATCTGTAGGCTTAATCCGATTCATAGTCCATTTCATAATTCTGATTCTCAAAGTCACCAGTATAATTTTCGCCGTCTACTTTGGCTGCCAACGCACCTTGCCTGGCTATGTATTGCATCGTGTACTTATTATAATCACATCTATAATACAGAAAAGATATATCTACTGAAGATTATCGATATTCTTCATACTCACATTTTTGCTAATTGCTCATACTTTCTGGTCAAGCTTTTTTGCAACGAAACTAGTGAAGGCATATTTTGCTGGGGTTTAATTCTTGGACCGTGATATGTTAAAATATGTTGCGTCCAATGCAAATAAAATTCCAAGTGTCTCGATGTGTCCAAAAAATTCGCCAAAATTGGTAGTAACCTTTCGACATATTGGTCGCCCAATGTTGATATCGTCAATTCGACTAGAATAGTGATTAATTAAAAAAAATAATCAAATATATAATCAAGAACGTCTGACATACCATCTTTTGGAGGAACACTTTCAATAACTTCTTGTATTAAAGCGGGGTCATTAAGTTTCATAGCCATCATTAAAGCTGTAACATTAAATAGGAATATAATAAAAGACAATTTGATAAAGATGATAAAAGTTATGCTTTACTTATAATAATGATAGGTAATATATTAGATATCCAATTGTGCACCCTTTGGGCCGGTCTTTCCATCTGCCGTTAAACCTCCTAATAACTTTATTTAGGAAATAATTTAATTTACCGTGTTTCCACTTCCTAATAAGTAGTATTTACCTAATAACAACGCTTATTTTGCAAATAACTTATAAGCTATTTGAACCTACTATTTTAATTTATTAGGTACTTATTACGCCGGGGTGACCGTCCCTTAGTGATCAGCTGACAGGTAATATATTGTTACACTTTTTTTGAAGTGAAAACTTCTATGGGCGCGTTGATGCATTGATTGTTGGGCACTGAACGAGACTGAGCCGTCACGTTCGGAATGAAACGCTAGTTCGGGTAAAGTCGGCTCCACGCTCGGCTTTGTATAATAATACTAACTAGCTCGTATGAGAATTATAATATTTGTATATATACATGCGTACGTATGAATTTTTGAAGTGAAAACTTGATCAGACCGAGCGAAATGTACTAGAATAATGTATACACAATAATAATAAATATATATTTTTTAAATGTAATACAGAACGAAAATGGAAAATGTAAATGTTAATGAATATAGAATGAAAAAAAAAGTTGTATTTCGTATTATTAACCTCGCCTTGATGAAGTTTTCACTTCTGCCGTGTGGTCTTAAGCACACCCAATTTTTTTTCTTATTTGACTCCATATGTCGTTTCCTTTTAGTGAACTTATAAATATTTCAGAATTTTTAGTTCATTTAATTTTGGCACATTTCTTTGAGCGATACTGTATATTTGTATCTGGACTTTCCGCATGTAGTTATATATAAGCCTTAAATTGCTGTTGTTTTCTTTTGTGGATTACCTTTAAATATATTCCGTGGAGTTGCGGTATATTTACTTGGAATTATCCTTATCTAATTACCTTGTATAATTGCGTGTTTCTTTTATTTCTAATTTTATGACTTAATAAATATTTTTATTTCTTGTGTGCCGGGACATCTAGTGTTGTCTAGTGGTAACTGCTGGAGTAGATAACTCTTTTATTGTCCAATGGAATTGATTTGTTCTGTATAATATTTTATAATTTTTGGGAGTTAATTATTTCCTATTTTGGTTTATTAAGCATCCTCTACTTGTTCTTTCCCTTCAACCTTTTAATTAATTGTCGTCTAACTAGTAATATGTGTCTGTCTTATCGATCGAATAGCAATCTTCGCGTGGAACATTCTGATTGGTTGTTTCAAGCAGGAAGACGGCTAAGCCATTTTCCCCTTGGATGGGTTAAGAATTTCCATTTTGACCGTCGTATCGTAAATTGTTTGAAGTACTTCTCTGCAGTAATTTGTGTTAAATTTAATTATCGTTAATGTGAAATTACGCTGTATAGAGCGGATAACAGGTAGAGGTACTATATTACTGCCGTTTTATTCTCCACATTTTTGGATATTTCTAATTAGACAGTTAATAGCTGGTGAGTTTAGTATTTCTTTTTTTTAAAAATGTTCATTAACGCTTTTCGTGTCGTTTCCGTCTGCCTTATTTAGCTTTTACCCTTGGATATCACAGTTTCATCGTACCGCATGATTGTGAGATTTACACGACACGTGCCTTTTTTTTATCCGAACATATACCGCCATTTTGATATATGTGTCAAATTTGTATGGATATCTGGGTTTGAAGAATAATATCCGTCCCCAAACTGTGGTGGAAGGTTTAACGGATCCTACCTACTGCTTGTGATCGCATCGAGGGAGAACCACCCCTTTTAGTCCACAATCCGCGGAACCTTCTACTGGACAACCAGGTTTTCTCTTGAGTTTCTTTTATTTTGGTCCTCAAGAGAGTTGAATTGTAACAGAACATTTAAATATCGACTAGGATTATACCAGTATTATTTTATTAATTTAAATTAAGCATATTGCTGTTTTTTTTTGTTAAATTTTGGACCGATAATTGCCAAATATCGAAGGCCTAAGCTGTACCCAGGCTTATTAATTTATCCTGCGTTTTAATTAAGTGTTTAAGAGCGTTATTCTAATTTTGTAGTGTTATTAGAACCTTGCAATTTTTTTTAACTTAGTAGTTCATAACTAATTTAAGCATATACTAGCCGATAATAAGGTTTGAGTTACGATTTGAATAATTGCCATAATTAAATTCTTTAATTTTCTTTGTGCCTTCAGCCGATTCTGCTAATTGTGCATTAATTTTAATGATTTACAGTCGTTTCTTTTGTACGTTGCATTTGATAATTAGTTTTGTTTAAATTAAGAAATATACACCTACAACGTGTGAATGATGTAGAAGTATCTTGTGTAACCATCTGTGAAGTAAGATCTTACTATTCCCATTTAATGTTTTTTTTTGTAATTATACATTTGAATGCTTCTGTAAAATTTAATCTAATTTGTGGGCATACATACCTTTTAATTTTTCTATTTTTTTAAAATGTGTACTGTTAATCACATGCTTTAATTTAGATTTAGTTGTATTTAAGCACCTTGGCAATTTTAACCATCATTTAAAGTAGTTGATTGTTCCTTTTAAATTCTTTATTGTTGACATATACAGGGTGATCCAACCACACGATCAACTATACCTATCATTTTGTATATCACTGTACTGGGTAATTTACAATTTCATAACACCTTGTTTTTTTTTTAATATAAATTTATTGCTCCCTTGTAGGGGTTCCACTCATTTATTGGTTTGGTCATTTTGTTACATTTAATAAACTTGTTATTCTTGTTTATATCGTGTATGAATGACTTACTATACCTAGTGTACCTAAATTATTTTCGCTGTCGGGATAAGTAACATATTGGAGTGGGCCTGAAATAGAATGACAGCGGGCGATCATATCATAGATAAGTTTGTCAAGAATTCAACTTTACGTGTTTAACATGCTTTAAATATAGAGCGCTGATTGGATGTGCTCGAGTGGATGCCCTTTCGTATCGACGTTTACACAAATAACACAATTTCACCATTTTTACTATGTATTTCGCATTAAAAGTGCTTAATTCGCGTTATTACATATCACAAAGCACAAACACTTTTAAAACAAATACGTGTAGAATTTAACTAAATCATACGAACCAAGTACGAGCACGATTCGACCAATGACAGCACGCCGTTGGATTTCCTTAAAGACTAAAATCGCTTGGCAATGTATCAATTCCCCTTACCCCACCTGTAGTTGTTGCGACCACTTACCTCGCCTACAACCTGCAGTCAAGCTTCCTCTACTATATTCCAATCTCTTTGCTATTTATTTAGGTACGTCCGATTGATTTAAAATTTACTGTCACGGTTGGTCATCATGATATTCATGAACAAATTCATGAATTGACAAATGTCAATCGGGTTTTACAAAAAGCATGTTTCACAGACTTTGATATTTAAGTTCTGCTACTCTGAACAGACTTAAGTTTATCATAATCAATCATCATTTTTTTTTTGTAAAGTTCCTAGATATTCACGAGATTTATTTTTGTGGTCAATTATAGTTGAGTCGCTCTCGCAACCGACATGCGCTACTAAATTAAAATGGCGTCAAATTTGAGATGTTGCAAAATTTTAGCTGTCAAGTAATATAACCTGCAAAAACCAATTCAGGACTGTCATAAGTAATAATGTTCATACCCCTTTTGACATTTGTCATAATTATCTTTTGTCGTTTGTTATAATTGTCATCTAAACATTTTAAATTTGTCAACAATGCTTACCTCCTAAACAGTATAGCCAAATGTTATATAAAATATAGGTGTAGAAAAAATAATATTTAATAGCTTTATTTATAATATTTAATTTGTAACTGGCTTGAAATATTAATTAATTAGTTTAAATTTATTGTTTTGAAATTGTTCCGGCCGATCGAAATTTGTAGTGGTATTGAATTGTCGTCTTTAGTTCGTACTTTGGCCGTGTCGGTTGCCAAAACGATTCTACTATACGTTCTATTACAGCTATCGCGGAGTTTATAAACACTTACGTGATAGTACTTTTATTTTTCATGTAAAAGTAAATACTGTATTCACATGTTGACGTTTAAGTAAAATAATGTCACATAACTGATCGACGCTTCCGCTTAGTCCTCCTGCAACAGTCGGGCCACTAATGCGGCCACTAAAACTCATGACTGTCATTTGAGTCTTTAGAGGCTTTGGTCTAGTGTAGGATCGCTGTCACCATCGGCTGCCTTCTTTTGTCACAAAAATGTGTCTGCAACTCAGAAATTGGATCACAGCTGGTGTGACGTTACTACCCACGCGGCCTTTTACAGGAAAGATTGCACCACCATGTTTCCCCTTTTTATAAAAGTCAAAATATCCCTCATAATTCGATTGCAAATCTTCGCATAGAGAAAGGATATGGAAAGATATATTAATTATATATCAATGTTAAAGATAATGTCATTTTCTCAGACAAGGTAAAAAGCGTCAAATAATTAAACTTAATGTTGTCGTTATACATATCAAAATAAAAAATTAAATAAAGTGCAAGATATCGTAGCCTTTTATTTAATTAATAAACAAAACTTATTGTACTTACCATTCGTATGATCTCTGTTAGTCAACGCTTCTCTTACAGCAACAGGAGTTATTCCCATTTGTAAATTCCATGGATCAAACACTAATCCTTGATTTAAGGAATATATTAATAAACCTTCTGTGGTCGCAGCAGCCCATGCTTGACCCGTTGGTGAAAATTGTAAAGAGAACACTCTTACCTATAAATGAAAACATTTCACTGATTCAACTGATTTATGAATTGTGATTTTGAAATTTTCATGATAATAAATCAGCAAGTTGGTAACGTCTTCCTTCATTTATTCGACAGCCAGAGTCGTGTGGTTTTATTTAATATTTGCGGTCCAACAAGTTAGAAAAATTAATAGAATCTACGGTTGGTTCTTGGTGAAACATTATGAATATTAAAACGAATAGAACACTTGGTTATGTTTCACTTAGGGACAGATTTATTATTCTGACACGTGTTTCGACCTCTCGGTCATTAACGAAGAGTTTACAGACTTAAACTAAACTAAGAAAGTTACCAGTACCTATTTATATGTATAGGCTAGTGTCTTAAGTACAGTGTCAATAATGGGGGTGTTTATGAAAGCAAGTTGTGTGTTTGTGACATGTTTATTTGCTGTTGTAGTTTTTTTAATTTCTAGTATTTCTAATAAATCTAATTTTCTTCCTTTATAACTATTATGTAACAATGTATAATTATTAGTATCAAATACATGTACAAGGTCTATGCAATGTTCAGCAAAGCTTGTATTTTTGTTATTATTTAAAATTGATTTTTTGTGTTCATTAATGTGATCTTGTACGGGTCTGCCTGTTTGGCCAATGTAGATTGCGTCACAATCACTGCAACCTACCTCATAAACACCTGATTTGTCACACAATTTTGCTATTTCTTTGTTATTGACTAAGAAAAAGCAAAATTGTGTGACAAATCAGGTGTTTATGAGGTAGGTTGCAGTGATTGTGACGCAATCTACATTGGCCAAACAGGCAGACCCGTACAAGATCGCATTAATGAACACAAAAAATCAATTTTAAATAATAACAAAAATACAGGCTTTGCTGAACATTGCATAGACCTTGTACATGTATTTGATACTAATAATTATACATTGTTACATAATAGTTATAAAGGAAGAAAATTAGATTTATTAGAAATATTAGAAATTAAAAAAGCTACAACAGCAAATAAACATGTCACAAACACACAACTTGCTTTCATAAACACGCCCATTATTGACACTGTACTTAAGACACTAGCCCATACATATAAATAGGTACTGGTAACTTTCTTAGTTTCGTTTAAGTCTGTAAACTCTTCGTTAATGACCGAGAGGTCGAAACACGTGTCAGAGAATAATAAATCTGTCCCTAAGTGAAACATAACCAAGTGTTCTATTCGTTTTAAGTTAGAAAAATATGCATTCTATTAATTTAAGCTTATTTTATTTATTTTAAAATTTAAAATAAATTGCCAAGATCGGTTACAAATTTTCCTATTACTCTTAGTCATACGAAATTTGAATGCCATTTGATAGTCCCGTTATTAACATTTTTATTTGGTATATTGTGGTTACGAAGGCGACCTGAAATGTTTCCGGAATCGGCAAGAGATGGCGCACGAATTTTGAAGTGGATTCATTGGTCGGCATGGGCAACCCTTTTTATAGCAACTGTCAATAGTTGCTATTTCAGAGTGTGTTTTGTGTAGTAAGTCAGGCGGTTTCGCAAAAATGGATAAAATCGAATTTCGTGCAGTGATAAAACACTTCTGGATGGCTGGGAAAACGCACACGGAAATTCGAAATATTTTGCTAGAGTTCATTGCGGATCTACTCCGTCATTATCGACCATCAGCTTCTGGGTGAGCGAGTTCAAACGTGGCCGCACAAGCACAAGTGATGAATCACGCGGTGGGTGCCCAAAAATCGCTACCAACGATGAAATGGTCGGCAAGATTCATGATATCGTATTAGCCGATCGCTGATTGAAGCTGAAAGAGATAGCAGAGACAACAGGCATCTCAGAAGAACTCTTTGACCATATCCTACACGAAATTTTGGGAATGAAGAAGCTTTCAGCGCGATGGGTCCCAAGGTGTGATCCTCACCATCTGCAGAAGGGAAAGACGATCCCGAGGGAAATACTACAGCGATTTATTGACCCGATTCGATGCAGTATTGAAGGAGAAATGGCCTCATTTGCAGCGGAAAAAAGGGCTCATTCACCCCGCATTGTCTTGTCCAAATTGTATGAGTTGCGCTACGAATTAGTTTCTCATCCTCCATATTCACCGGACTCCATATTCACCGATTTTTTCCTATTCCCAAACCTGAAAAACTCGCTGGCAGGAAAGAGACTTGCCTCAAATGAGGAGGTCATCGTCGCTGCAGATGGCTATTTTGCAGACCTCGAAACATCCTACTTTGCCGACGGCTTGAAGAGACTGGAGCACCGTTTGAAAAAGTTTATTGATCTTCGAGGACACTACATCGAAAAATAAAAATAAAAAACCACACCAATACCGTGCTTTTCTTGTCGATTCCGGAAACATTTCAGGTCGCCCTCGTAATAATTCAATAAATTATTATCGCATATATGTTATATTACCTCGGGTTTGAAAGTTCTTGTAGCCATATCTCCTTTCCTGACACCTGGAAGTCTAAGAGTTACATTTCCCCCTTCTAATTCTTCTCTCTCTTCGACTAGTGCTATATTACCATATTCTGTCATCTTCCTACGATTTATAAAATCCTAAAAGTATCAAATATACAAATTAACTATTGCAAAGTGTATGCCATACATACATAAATAAATTTTAAATGAATAAATCTTGATTTATTGTAAAGGAATAACGTAAGAATAATTATTTTAAATGTAAGTATACATAACACAAACAAAACTAAAAATAACTATAACCAGATTAAAAAGAAATGAAACTAGTAAATTATTTGTTCTTCGTTCCCTCAATAAATTTAAAAATAACTGTCTTCCGTCGGTTAGTCGTATGGCAACGTTTTAATAATAATAATATTAATACGTGAAGAAAAAACTTTGTACCCCTTTTTAAGCATAATGCACACACGAAGAAGTGTGAGATTTGGCCTAGTTAAAGTTCCTATATTATGACGGGTTGCTTTTGGAATCGCGAAATATAAGTCAAACGTCCTGGAACCTAATAAAGTGGGAAACTAAGTCGGTAAATGAGGGAGATATCTGGGTGCTGGATGAATCGGGAGAGCCTGTGGCTGATCCTGCTCACCTAGCCAATCTGTTTAATGACTTTTTCAGTGTTTCTGCTGTTGCCAACCGAGAGCCCGGACTTGTCCCGGATATGTCAGGTATTACGGAGAATTTTAATACCATGTTTCTGGTTCCAACTGACACTGTCGAAATGGACAGAATTATTAAGGAGTTGGTAGTGAAGAAATCAGCTGGCATAGACGAAATTCCTTACTTTGTTTTGAGATAAGTTAGTTCATATATTGCAACTCCATTGGTCTATGCGGTGAATAAAGCAATGTGTTGTGGGGTTTTTCCCGACAAACTCAAAATTGCAAAAATTATCCCTTGCTTGAAGAAAGGCAAATCAAATAGCTTGGAGAACTATCGTCCTATCTCATTACTACCAGCATTCAGTAAAATATATGAGAAGTTGTTGAATAATAGATTGCGGTCTCTTTTGAAAGCAAATGACATTTTTAGCCCGAATCAGTATGGTTTCATGGAAAATATTTGCATATGTGGAGTCACGGCTTAGGTATGCAGTTATATTCTGGGGATCCTCCACATGCTTTTCCGATATTTTTGTTCTCCAAAAGCGTATTGTGAGATCGATGTGTGGTGCCCCTTATAACTCGCCTTGCCGTGATTTGTTTCGCCAGATGAATATCATGACCCTGGCGTGCCTATACCGTTTGACTGAAATAAAAGTAGATATAGGGAAACACAGACACGCACACATGTGCATGCAAACATGAAATGGAGGGGTACGATAGTAGGGGAGTACAGATGAGTTCATATCGGGACACCGGGGTACCGAGGCTTTAGTGCAAAACGTTGAAAGCTTGTATGCAGACGTTTGCTTTAAGGAATTGCTACGCTATGTACGGCTTTTGTATAATATTTTGGTAACTGATGTATAATGTATCAACATTGAACTGAAACAAAACTCTATAAAATTTGTAACTAAAATAAAATTCTTATAAAAAATTAAATAAAATTCTCACATTTAAAACGAAAGAAAATATTATACTTAATGAACTATACAAAATTTAATGTTGAAGATGTTCAAATGTCTGTCCCTCTTGCATCAAGCAGTACCCTAAACGATTATAAAACCCATTTCGTACATTCGATAGCATTTCAGGAGTAATCATTTGTATGGCATTAAGAATTTGTTCTCTTAAGCCATCCAAATCAATCGCTCTATTTCCTTCAGTAATGTATGTACGTTCACGCTCTAAAGTTACGGAACGAATGCCATGTCCGCGCTCTCGATCTCCCCACTATCTCCCCACACCACCGGTCTTATACTATGGGTAAACCGAGAGCCACATTCTTGAACTGTTGTATACATACATACATAGGTACATGTTTATGTGTGTGTATTTGAAGATGCATATTAACTTTTAAATACGACAATCTGTATATATACGAGCTGGTAATGTTTTTGATTAGGGGTGAGAACGTGTCATTGCGTAATAAGGATATATATAGTACCATGCGGACCAGGAGCTGTGATGACTTTGTTGTGCCGTTGCATCGCTCTAAAACATTTGAGGATGGGCCTCGATATGAAGCAATTAAGGCTTATAACGCGTTACCAGCAAATGTTAAGCTGCTGTCTTCTTCTAACGTAAATACATTTAAAAAACAATTAAAAATATTTCTTTTGGGGGAAGCCTACTATATATTTGTATCTGTATGTTTTATCTGTGTTTCTTTTATTTTTTTTATTTCGTCTCTGACAGTTGCTCGTGTTCTGTATGAATCTTATAGCAAATAAACGATATTATTATATTATTATTATTATTATTATGGAGAAGAAGTGCAGAAAGATAAAATGTATAATGTGTAACAAGTACATTAAATTAAATAAAACATTCATTGTTAAAGGTCGAATTTCCACCACTGGGCGACCGCTAGTAATGATAAAAACGTGATAGCGTAGTTTTTCTTATAAGGCTGGCATACCATTTGAAACTTATTATTGCTCGATGAGTGTTCATATTACTCTGATGCAATTGTGATTCAGCATCTCTGAATACGTCGAGATCGTGAGAATCGAATACTGACTTTTAAGTTTGAGAACAGGTTTAATTATCTAGCGTATTTGTTTACATTAATTTATGACTGATTTATTGCCTACTTGGAAGAATTGTGTCAAATGTTCTCGAAGGATTTAGTAATGGGATCATTTGGCCTCAGCCAGTCAGTCTTGTGTGGACAGTCCCACTAAACATTTTTCGAATTTTGAAGACAATCGAATAGAATACACGTAGGCCAATACACATTTTATTGCGAAATTCCCGAACAAACCGTGCGCGTGCATCCAAACAGAAGATTGGTCAAAAAATAAATGTAGAAACATTTATTGATTTAATCACATTTCTATTCACTAATATTGCTGTGAATTATAAGCGAGCACACCACATTATGCTATTCTATTACTTCCAATACAAATGTAAAACACCCGCGAAATTCAAATTTTTTTTACTGAGGTGTTAAAAAACGTGTTTACAGTGTAGTACTGTTGTATTTAAAATCAAATTGCGTTTCAAATAACTAGGTTGTTTGGGCCAGTTAACTAATTTATGCAGATCTGCATTTTCTCGAATGAAAGTTATTAAATGGAAATATTGTAATGGACGTCAGTCATATTCCTTGCGATTGTTCATCAGTAATTACGTGCCATCTTATGAAAAATTATTATGTATGTATAAAATAAATGTACAATAAAAATATATATTTAGTTACACTGTATTAGCCAATCAGCATAAACGCCAAATTAAATGGCGAGCGGTGGGAGTAAGTCCGCGCAGCATTAGAAATAGTGGGACAAATATAGCCTGACATTATTGGATAGTCTGACTACTACTTCTGTAAGTTGGCGTACGCGTTTTTAAAAACTACTATAGCGCATCCCCACCGCTCGCCATCTAATTTGGCGTTTACTGTAATAGTAGAATTCAAATTTGATTGGCCAATAACCTAACCACCATACACAGGTCATGACAGCCAGTTCCACCTATGAAGTTCAAGCTCAGGGCCCCTGCCACGCCGCATCGACAAGAGAGTCGCCTCCGTAAGTCACCCATACCGCACCGGATCCTTGATTTCATCATCACATTGTGATATCCACTTCAACTCAGTTGGTGAGATTCGTAGTACAGCTATGGAATTATTGGCATAACGATGTAATAGCATAAAATACTTTGTTGGAGATTGTATGTATAGTTTTTATACAGGGTGTCCCAGAAATAAAAAGACGGAGTAGCAGGTATGTAAAGTCGTGTTTATAAATACACGTAAGAATGCTCATTTGTAAATAGTAACGAACACACATTCATAGAAAAATACGCTTTTATTTGTATGAAACGGGAAAAAACGTTATATCGTACTCATTCATATAAAACATATTTTTTGCCAGATGGGCGGAACCACTTTATTGCAGACAATAAAAGATTGTTTTTATTTCTAAAATAGGAAGGTTGTTGCTCTTTCATGTGTTTGTAGTCGGAAACAGCTAGAATAGAATATTCAATAAATCGTAGTTTTTCTAGATTACAGTAAATATTAAGAATGTAATTATTTTTTCTAGCAGGTGTAAAATTAAAGTAATTAATAGTTTGATATTTATTATGAAGTATCTATTCCTCCTCCTTTTTTTTAACACAAGTAATATGGTGGTCCTGAAAAGGACCGATTGTGAAAGTGAAGCAGGTGTATATTTAGTCCAGGGTCGGCGTAAGGCCAATTGAATTCTTTATTTTTTTTCTGCCGTCTGCGCACGAATAAAGACTTGATATTTTGAGGGTATGTTTTTACACAATCTAGCTTCCGATTTCTGCTTCTCCGTCTTTTTATTTCTGGGACATCCTGTATTATATATCATATTATTATTTGTAAGTTTAAAAGATTTAATATTATTATTTAAAAATAATGAATAATAAAATTAATATTATACATGTATTATCATTTTTCGAATAAAATGCTTTTCAGTTAATATAACTCTGCTCGTCGTTCTTTGGTCCAATAATTCGGACCTGAGAGCAATTTATTGCATCAATGACATCTGGAAATCCAGCACTTCACCAAAACACTTCCCTTTTCTTGTCCTACATTTAGAGTCAGATTCTTGACTGGTCGATGTATTCCAGCTTCGTCCAATTAAGTTCTGGCATTTTCCAATAGCATAAATAGACAATACAACATAGATTCGTAATTCTAGTTCTAAAGCATTGCTATGTATATTAGCACGTAATAATGGTACTAACATATTAAGTAAGTACCGCGCTAAATATCGCGATAATCTTAAAATTTTTCTAAATTCATTCACTTCTAATGCAAAAATATCCATTAAATTTCCAAATCTGAACTCTGTTCTTAACATAATAGTAAAAAGATTATAATATAGAACAACTCTCTATAAAACTCATGTTGTTATTCTACCATGAAAGCATATATATTCATAACATAAAAGTCCTTGTACATTAAATCGAGATTTAATCATTTGAATGAAATTTCCTACAAAATAGGCTTACGTCAACAGCATCGAATGATCGATTTTGCGTTATCTCAAATTTTTTGATGATTATCCCTTCCTTAACGTTGTAAATACAAACGTTTTTTGACTGTCCACCAGCCAAAATATAATTGCCGTCGGCGGAATAGCAAAGGCATGTAAACGACCTGTAACAGAAAGAGTATTACAACTTCAATTCAAGGTAAATTTGTGGTTTAGGAAACGAAAGCGTATTGTTGAAATCTATTCTGCTAACCTCAAAATGTAACGCCATCTATTAGTAAACCCAAAACGAATGGTTTATATTTTTTTATTGAAAGCACGATACACTTCAAAAAATCAAAACAAAAAAGTGTTGCTAAAAATGAAGTTGTTGGACAGTTTCAGGAATAACAATTTTACATACATTTCTATTTTCTTCTAATAGTTCAAAAGGTAACATTAAATGGAGATCAATTATGCTCTAGTGTTTGTTTGGATGTTGTACCTAGTAGGGACATAATACTGTGACAACTTCGAACGCACCCTGTCGCAGTAATTAACTGAGCGCATCCTTATAAAAAGACATGATTTTTGACAGCCAAGTATTAGCTTGGTTATATGTGCAAATAATTGGATTTGAGTTTGTTGTCGCTATGAAATCGTCCGATAAAGAAAACCGAATCGCAGTTATAGCATTGTATAAATGCAATATGAAGAAAGGAGATATTTTTGAGATGCTTCGACCACTCGGGATGAGCCGAATGTTTGTTTATCGGTGCATTAAGTTTTTCAAGGAGACTGGAAACATCAAAGACAGCCAGCGATCCGGACGTCTTCATACGGTACGTACGTCGCATGCCATTAAAGTAGTTGAGGCTAGAATTAAGCAGAATCCGCCCCAGAAGCAAAAAATTATGGCTCGACAAACGAATATGACTCGAATGTCAATGAGTCGTATTGTCAAAAAAGACTTGGGCCTTGAGGCCTTCAAATGACGTACCGGACAATTGTTGACTGCGGCTCTTAAGAAAAATAGGATCGTAAAATCAAAACGGCTTTTAGCGATATACGCGGATGATCTTCACGAAAAAATCCTTTTTACCGATTAAAAAATTCTTCACCGTCCAAGAAAAATTCAATAAGCAGAATGACAGGGTTTATGCACGTTCATCTGAAGAAGCCACCGAAGTAGTCTCACGGGTTGAAACAGGTCACCATCCAGCGTAAGTCATGGTTTGGTGGGGTGTCAAAACATCTGCCAAAGTGTATCAGAAATCCGTCCTGGAAATCGTTGTGAAGCCACTAAACTGATTCCTCCCAAAATTAACCGTGGACGTTTCAGCAAGATTCTGCACCAGCTCATTGGGCCAAGTCCACCAAGACTTGGTTCCAAAACAATTTACTGGATTTCATAAGCACCAAAGATTGGCCGTCCGGTAGACCGGACCTGGACCCCTTCGATTACAAATTATGGGCCTTTTGGAGGACATGGTATGCCACAAAAGATACAGTAATATTGATTCCTTGAAATAGACCTTGAGCCGAGCTGTGGCTACCTTTCCGATGAACGTGGTGCGTGCAGCGATTGATGCTTGGTCGGTGCGACTTAAGACTTGCATTAAGGGTCCTCACTATAGTGGATCTGTCAACAATGGCAAAATAGCAGATTTTAGAATCCAGATATTTTTGTTGATTTTAAAGATGGAGAAAACCTTTCAACGTCAACTTATTAAGAATTTAGTAATCTACCCAGCTGAGGAATCAAATTTAGAAAAAAATTATCGGATTACAGAAAATTAATTATGTCAAAATATTAAAAACCAGTTTTCTCAAAAATCCGTAGGAGGAGATTTGTTTGCTTGGGTTCACGTTATAAATTGAATAGAAAGCTACCCGGCTGTGCACTTATTTTTCGTTCAACTATTCTTTACTTTGTTTAAAATGAATATAAAATAAATTAAAATTAGGCAACCCACATTACAGTGAATTCTTATTCTGCTATAAATATTTCCCGCAGTTACAAATATGTAAATAATACATGTTAAAAACGTAGTATTTAATGTACTCTTGATCCTTATTTATCCAACAGATACAAGCATACAAGAACGTTTTTTCGGTGGAAAAACAATACATAGTTTCTCTTGGTACGTCATATCTAGAATATATTATAGTACACACATTAAACGAAAAAGCTGAATATTTGTAGTATCAGAAGAAGTTAAGTAGAAAACAATTCGTAAAAAATACAAAATAAATGTCAATAACTGAATAGTAAAAAAGTGTTAACTGGGCTCGGTATACTCCAATCATGTTACATACATTTTTAGCACGTCATTTTAATGGTGCTCCGCGATTATATAAATAGTTTATAACGCTTTGGATAGATGGCGCGAGGTAGAGGTGTAATTTTTAGGTTAACAGAATCGGCAAAGACCATTATGTTTAGGCCTTGAGAGCGCGCAGCAATAGCCAAAACCGCTATCTATGGAACGGAGTGGGTAACAGATGTAGATTTCGATTATTTCGCATCATTTCCTAACCACAAATTACATCGGTATATACAGTTGACTTCATGAAACATTAACATACTTTGCTTTCAGCGTTTGCTTCGCAGTTATCAAATCCGTATCAGATCTTCCGCTTCCTAAATCGTTTCTTCCTTCGATACTCGCTACCTGTTCAGCGGTGCGAATATTAAAAACGGTTATCTGACTGTTTAGCGTAGATACGGCAACTTCTAAACCATCAGGTTTAAACACAACACATAAGCCGTCGCTTAGTATTTGGATAGTTTCATGCGCTGAACCTTTTTCTATCGCGTCCCATATTCGTAAAGTCTTATCCCATGATACTGATGCTAAAGTTGTACTGGCAGGAGTAGGAGAAAATGCCACACTTGACTAAACAACGAAAACAAAGATAAGCATAAATTTGCGTATCATCTAAATTAAAATGTAATATTAAATTGACATACAGACATAATAACAATATAACTTATTTATTATTATTAAAATTTCCTAAAGTGTATTTTTAGGTGATATTTTGCTCAGGAAATGTGTGCCTTTTAAGCAAAGATCGGATATAACCATTTTACCAATATAACATTATTTTTATACTATACCGTCTCAGAATAAGAAGGAGTGATTCAAATATCCCGCCAAAACACATAACATATAGCTTAAAATGTAGTACACAATTTGATATGATATTATGATAATTGAGGTTAGAGGAACTGTATTATTTTCAAGTAAGGATTTAGCTGTTTTGTGTTTTATTTACTATTTTGGTTGAAATGGATGGATGTGTCGCTTTTCATTCTACCAATCGAAGCGGCAATAAGAGTGCAAGGCAAGTGGAAACAGGAAGTATAGTGAATGTTTTATATACCAACACGAAAATTGTGAATCAAGTCTATTTATTATTAAATATTTGTACAAGAGAGCAAGAATGACTCAAACCTCTTATCTTTCAAGACGTCCTTAAGAACTAGCAGAAGAAGTTTTGCCTATTAGTTTCTATTTCAAATATCAACAAAGAACTTATACAAATAAATCATTCGTATTACTGTTACAAACCTTGAGCAGGTAAATTTAAGCAACCACTCGTGGAAATGTGAATCTTACGTACAACAGTAATAAATATAAAAATTTATATCGGCTGAGGTTGCTTATACACGACCTGCAAAGATAATTACATATACACATTCCTAGTTATTATTCGTTATTTATGTATTTTGAAAATATGGGGGAAAATTTTAGTTGAATAATAGTAATAAAGTATAACAAATTTTTATTTCTATTATATATTGGAAATTAACAAATAATTTAGTGTATACATCAAGTTAAAAATATTAAAAATACAATTCAGACTATAATTACAAAAAAAAATTGCCGCATAAATTAGTCTGATTCACATGTGCTGGACATTAATAAGTCACATTCACTATCACTGTTTCAGACATAAATAATAAATGGTTTCACAATCATCCATTAATCCATCTATGTCTCACGTTCTTTTTGCTACTTTAATTACATGGTCGGCACATTTTTACCAATTACTTATGGTAACATTTCTAATTGCTTCTGTTAAAAGTTCTCGTACAAGTGATATTTTGAAAGGGCAATTTTTTGAAGCAACTTCACCTTCTAGTCTGGCCCAAATCATTCCTGTCGGATTGCACTCGCAATGATATGGAGGTAATCTGTGCAGCTGCCCTTTCCAACTTGGGTAATATTTGTTGTAACATCATACAAAAATGTTACCGTTCATTTGATGAATCAATACAATAGTTCTTCTTCAAATATATCAATTCAGATCCTTGCGTATCTTTACCAGTAGGGCTTTTTAATCCTGTTGATAGGCATTCCACAAAAGCTTGTCGTGCACTTATTATACTTGCGGCAATCCAAACTTCATTCTTTGTCTATTCTTCAAGCATGTTTCATCTAATTAAATATTGGACGACCATCATAATCTGTACTCTTTTATTATTCCCAGATATTTTCCACCAGATACTGTCACCTTTTTCTGTTAGTACAGGTTTCTTATTACATTTGACATATCCCAAATATAACATGAATATGAACATGTGGTAATATAATTAGTATTTAATTAACACTTACTTGAAATTAATGACTTTCAAGAATCTGTGTAGAACTGCTCAGTTCATTTTTGGTTTGGACTCATCTATAGTCATTTTGCAATGATATTAAGTGTAGGACGTTCGATGTTTAAAAAGAAACTGTGCACTGCCGCACATACAGTGTTTTTGACAGATTCATCAAATCCAATGTTTCAAATGCCTTAGGTCTTAAGCCGTCTGATCGCTTATATTCATGTTGTACATAAAAGTACGGACTGTATTTAATAACGCAATAAAGTATAATATACGAAAGTAAAAATGTAAGACACTAGGTTAGGGCTTGGTTATAAACATAAAATGACGTTTTGGCAGATTTATTATCCCATGTTTGACTTGCCTACGCAAGAACCAATGAGATACCTTAAAAATATACACCATTTTGGCGCGATATTTGAATCACTCCTTCTTATTCTGAGACAAGGTATAAATAAATACTCTTATTTCTGTTTGAGATGAGAATTGTTAGTACAATTAATAAATTTCAATTCATTATACAGAAAACTCTTGGTCATTGATACAATTACGTAAAATACAGTGTTTTAAGCATTTTTCGAAATATACTTTTAAGATAAAATCTGGAAAAAAATATCTTTATGTTACACTAATGTAGTTTTTTATACATTTTTTTGTTAGTATTTCACAAATTTCAATAGAGATGGCATCACTAACTGGAAAAAATTACAGTGACTTGATATACAGCATGTGTCAATTTTCGTTAGCCATAGGCGATTAATTCATGCAATACGTGACAACATAGCATCCCTACTTTCCTCTCTAATGCCAGCGCGACCGATACAAGCTCAAGTTAGAGTTAGCAGTACCTATTCGACCAACGTCTTGGATGTTTGTAATGCGTTGAGAAATAATATTTACGAGTTGCAAGGATTTATTTTTCTTTTTCCTTTCAGTAAATACAGAGAATTATTAAGCTGCGTTAACGCTGCATGACACACACAAAAGCGTAATTCTATAAAATTAAAAATAAGGTAAATAAAAAAGGATTCTGAAAATAATAATATATTACTAGATCGGGAGATCGCGGCGGCCATTTGATGTTTCCCGTTCCAGTAATAAGACGGCTTTTGCAGACTAGATCGCAACCTGTTCGCAACTAAAGATTGAATGTAAAATCTGGTGGGGACATCGGTCAAAATCGTTGTATGTCGATTGTTGCCGGGATTGGTGACGGACACGTTGCCACGTATTATTTGTATACGTATAAATCGCATGTAAAAATTGAATCCCTATAGCTAATGAAAATTGACACATACGGTATAACAATGACGACAGCGCCTGGGCCTATTTTCTATAGGTTGATGAAAAATCCGCCATGATGAGTCGATTGTCAAAGTTTCTGGCGTTTTGAACGTGTTTTTATGTAGAGAAGTCATATAATCAAGTATATTTTTTATTTATTTTTTTATCGTACTCTTCAAATAAGTTTAAAAAGTTTCGTTTTATTATTTGTGTAATCACAGGTTATAGTTATTTCCACTTTTTTTTTCTTAGAATTCCTATTATCTTCAGTTATTTGACTAGTTTAGTGTTTAGTGCTTGCTTATCGATAAATAAAATATTACTTGACTTATTACATTAAAATAAGGTAAATATAAATATAATATACATAGACAGTAAAGTTTTAAAAATTTAAATGGCATTAGAATTAGTAAATTAATATTTAGTGATATAACCTTATATTTTAGATATTGCAATGCCAGGTTGTGCTGCAGTTAGTTGCTCTAATTCTTCAGAAAAAGGATTCATTATGAAACGGTTTCCAAAAGATCCGTAAAGAAGGAAAGAGTGGGTTGCACACATGCATCGTGGTAATTGGAAACCGACTGACTATAGTGTGTTATGTGAAACACATTTTGAAGCTGATGTGTGGGAGAAAGTGAGGGCTGATGGGACATGAAAATTAAGATGTAATGCAATTCCAACAATATTTGCTCACAAAAAACCTGTTATACATAGGAAACCACCAGCAAAACGAGTAACTGCCCCATTTACTTTTGAAAAAAAAACAGTTGCCTATGACTTGCCCAAATTCAACCAACTTTGATGTACAATCTATAAAAGGAGAAACTAGGTATATATAAATACATAGTAAACTAGTATTGATCATATATTTTACATTTATATTTCAATTTTTAGCTTAAGTGATGAACCGGAATCAACAGTTGAAGATGCAACAAGAGATAGCAGCCCATTACATTGCTTCTTCATTATAGAACATAAGTGAGAAAATTACATGCAAAACACCACCGATATAGAAATGTTATCAAGAATTTAAGACGACAAGTTGGAACTTTACAATATAAACTTAAAAAGATGGATGAGCAGAATGGAATTGAGGAAAATGCTAAATTATTAAAATCAGTCTTTAATGATGATCAGATATCTGCATTAAAACAACCCAGTAAAAGATCTCGGAAGTGGTCATACCCAACTCTAAAAAACGCCTTAAAAATACGGTTTTCCTGTGGTAATAGTGGATATGATGAATTATTGTTACAGAATTATCCATTACCTTCTATCCGTACCTTACAAAGGCATTTGCAGAATTTGAAATTGGTATATTATATGAAGTATTTAATTTTTTAAAAATTAAGGCAGAGTTGTTTAAAGAGCCTTTTCCCTAATTTTCTAAAATAAGTAGCTACACTATTTCAAATGCTTAAGTATTTCATGTACTAATAATAACTAAATACTTATTAATTATAATAAACTGAATATATGTTAAAATTAACATTTTATCCCAAATTCACATTTGCCTCCACGTAATTTTCGACACAAGATGGCGGCCAAATGTTGTGTGTCGCCACTGTTATATATCAAGTCACTGTAGAAAAAATTAGAGTGTCTCTATAATGAGAGGGGTGAGAAGAGATAGAAAATTATTAGAAATCAAATCGGTGTTATATGGGTACCATGTGGGTATCTGTTAAATGGTAATATAAGAAATAATTCAGTATTATTAAACATAGATTGATAGAGTAACCTAATTTGCGTATTAAATGGATCCGTATTAAAAAAAAAAAACTGATAAATAAAGAATGTAACTGTAAAATACATTTTTGCACAAGACACCACTATGTAGGTACAATTTGCGTCAACCAATCAAAACAAATCTCATCCTGTCACCACTCTGATTATATAAAATGCACTACACTATAGTAGAATTACCGAACAGATGCAGTAGCAACAGCGCACGAGAAATGCGTCACTTGGATGTCATACGTAAAATAACGCTTACTATTGGTTGTGGCCGTCCTTGCAAACGAACCAATAGTAAGCGTTATTTTACGTATGACGTTCAACTGACGCATTTCTCGTGCATTGTTGCTACTGCATCTGTTTGGCAATTCTATTATAGTAGACGTCTGCCTATAGAACCTCTATTCAAACTTGTACCGCGAGATCAAAAATTATATTGATAAAGATTTGCCATGGAATGTAAAACGTCCGTCTTAGGTATCATTCTTTTGAGATAATTCTGATTAAATTATCAGGTTAACTGTCATACTGACATTTGAATGACATAAAATTTGTAAATAAATGTTTATTTAAAATGATTTACATGTTTGAATAACATTTTATTAAAAATTAATAAACAAATTACAATAAATGTTCAAAATGACCCCCGCCTTGTTCGATGCACACGTTTACGCGCCTTTTCATGCTATCAAAAGCATTTTGCAACATTTGTGGCGTTATTGTTACAGATACTTCAATAATCTTTTGTTGCAGTTCTTGCAAATTATGTACAGGAGTTCTAAAAATTCTATTTTCGCAGTAAGAGAATACAAAATAGTCCATAGTAGTCAAACCAGGTGACCTCGGAGGAAACTCAACTTGCGTATGCAAACTTATAAGTCCATCATCAAAAAACTCACGGAGAAAGGCTATATGGCTTCCTCGTGTCGTATGTGCTGTTGCGCCCTCATGTTGGAAATAACCATTATGAAGTTCATCGTCGTGTAGTTGTTGAACAAATTCATTCAAAATGTTATTTCTGTAAGAAACTCTAATTTCTTGGGACATCCTTTTCCATACGATTGCGAACGTCAATAATCACTTCATCTGTACGAATAGTTAGCCTACCAGCATCTTTTTTATGAGTAACAGATCCAGTTTCGCGAAATACACCAACACCATGTGCGAGGCACATATAAAAATCTTGCTCTACTACTGCGAAATTTGGGAAGTGTTCACGAAAATTATCCAAACATAAACGCTTACTGTATTCCCAAATACCATAACTAGCATACCTGTTCTAGAATACGCTTCAATCATGTAAGTTTTGTGTGCTGTGGTGTAAACCATAATTGAAAAACTACAAGATGTCAGAGAGAAAATATAATGACAAACATGAATGACAGTATGACACTTAATGATATAACTTAAACAAACGTTTTACATTCCATGGAAAACCTTTATCAATATAATGTTTGATCTCGCGGTATACCGGGTGGTGCAATAGTGTGTCGGCGGAGCTTAGTGTGAAAACTAATAACGCTGCAGCAATGAGACTTTACGTACGTATGTAGTATGCGACTGTGCATTTTCTAATTTTATTTACAAATATACAGGCTGTTCCAAATTTTCGCAACCACATTCAACTTTTTTATTTTAAATACATTGCTATACTTTCTAGATATTATAATGATAGCCATTCAAATTATCTTTGCAATGATATATGGATATGTGCACTTCAGACTGTTCGTTTTGATTTTATTGATAATATTGTTAAAATCTTGACAGTTGCAGCATCTAACATTTTAAGCTGTAGTCTGTAAATGGGTAGAATGCCTCACGTAACTCTTGTGTTACTAATTTATGGACTAACACGTTATTTGTTTTGAGGTTGAACAAAGTGAATAAATATACAGGGTGTTAAATATGTCGTGTCTAAGTTATCGATCTTTATTGGTTATTTTCTCGTTTTTTTTAAATCTAACCTGTAATATTTTTATAAGTCAGCATATTCCTTGTAAAATCGCCTTTAAAATGGTACCAATAACATAGTACTTATTTCTAGTATTTTCAAAGTTATAACCCTTTAATGGGATATACTCATGTTTATAACATGCAAAATGCGGGGCATCTAATAGTTGGTTGGCCATGAAAATAAAACAAAGTAATTTTAACAAACACCTGTTTTTTAAATGCTTTATCATTAGTTTTAGAAATACATTTTGAAAATTTTCGATAATAAAACAATCTTAATTTAAAATGTGTTCAAATATATTTCCATTCTGCTCTACACATGCTCTCAACCGTCTCTGTATCGACAGGCTTACATTCTCAGCTAAGTTATTCTCACTTAATTGAAGAAAAGCGTTTCTTATTCGTTGCTGCATGTTCTCTGCCGTTGTAGGAGGTGTTGCGTAAACAATGTTTTTTACAGTTGGCCACAGAAAGAAATCACAAGGTGTGAGATCTGGTGATCGTGGTGGCCAGCTTATCAAACTTCCTCTCCCAATCCACTTATTGGTGAATACCCTATCTAAATGTGCTCTTGCAGCAGCACCATAATGTGCTGGTGCACCATCATGTTGGTACCACAATCTCCTGATGACGTTATCTGGGAGGCCTTCTAATAGCAATGGTAAATTATTTTGTAGGAAATTTGTGTAGATTGCACAATTTAAAGTATTATCAAAAAAGAATGGACCAATAATAGTGTTTCCTATGATGCCTCCCCATGTGTTAACACTCCATTTTTTTTGATATAAAATGGGCTGAACAAAATGTGGGTTTGTAGTGTCATAATAATGGGTATTTTTTCTGTTTGTGGTTCCACAATTAGCAAATGTTGCTTCATCTGTGAAAAGCACATGATCTAGAAAAGTTATATCGTGTCGTAATTGTAAAAGTAGCCATTCACAGTACACTAGTCTCCTTTCAAAGTCCGTTTGTAATAAGCCTTGATGATTTTGAATTTTGTAAGGGTGAAACTTATGGTTTTTTAAAATCCTTTTTACAGCAGTGACTTCTATCCCGTGTTGTTTCGAAATTATCCTTGTAGATACGTGCGGATTTTCCACAATGGACTGGACGACTATCACTTCATTATCTTCTGTAATCATAGTCTTACTTCTTTCATGTTCGACGTAATTCACTGAACCCGTTCGAAGAAACCTTATTAACAACTTTTCAAACGTTTTACTATCCGGTGCTCTTCGGTCGGGATATTCCATCGCATATGTTCTTGATGCTAAAAATGGATTTCTGTTGCTAGCGCCAAGAGCAAATACCATGTCTATGAGCTCCTCTTTCGAAAAATTCATTTTAAAGCAAAAACAACAATAAACTATTATGGTATCTAAATGAGAAATAATGTCAATAAAGCGATATAACTGATAACAAGGTAAATACAGCAAGTAACAACTACTAACAAACAAACGGAAATTAATAATTCACTAGCCGAACTTAATTTATAACAACAAAACGCAATTACAGAAAAGAGAAAATACAGAAAACGACTTATAATGGACTTTTGAAGTAGAGATTTGACGTTTGGTTGTACAGCCATTTTTTTTTAAACCAAGGCCAACCAACTATTAGATGCCCCACATATTGCATATTATAAACATGAGTATATACCATTAAAGGGTTATAACTTTGAAAATACTAGAAATAAGTACTATGTTATTGGTACCATTTTAAAGGCGATTTTACAAGGAATATGCTGACTTATAAAAATATTAGAGGTTAGATTTAAAAAAAACGAGAAAATAACCAATAAAGATCGATAACTTAGACACGACATATTTAACACCCTGTATATTTATTCACTTTGTTCAACCTCAAAACAAATAACGTGTTAGTCCATAAATTAGTAACACAAGAGTTACGTGAGGCATTTTACCCATTTACAGACTACAGCTTAAAATGTTAGATACTGCAACTGTCAAGATTTTAACAATATTATCAATAGAATCAAAACGAACAGTCTGAAGTGCACATATCCATATATCATTGCAAAGATAATTTGAATGGCTATCATTATAATATCTAGAAAGTATAGCAATTTATTTAAAATAAAAAAGTTGAATGTGGTTGCGAAAATTTGGAACACCCTGTATATTTGTAAATAAAATTAGAAAATGCACAGTCGCATACTACATACGTACGTAAAGTCTCATTGCTGCAGCGTTATTAGTTTTCACACTAAGCTCCGCCGACACACTATTGCACCACCCGGTATATTGAGTCGCATTGGCAATCGACATGCAAATAATTTAAGATGGCGACAAATTTGTGATGTTGCAAAACTTTATCTATCAAGTAGTACAAAGTACGAAAGTTATTTCAGGCCTTTCATAAATAATAATATTTATACATATTTTGATATTTGTCGTAATTACCTTTTGACGCTGCTTATAATTTCCATACAAACAATGTGTCAACAATGCTTGCCTACCATATAAAATAGCCAACTATTAAATACAATAATATGTATAGAAAAGAGATATTTCATAATTTTATTTATACTACTGAATCTGCAACTTGCAATTTTCGTGTAATAGTATTTTACTAGTGGAGACTATATATTCGGAAATATTATTAATTATTCTAATTTTATTGTACTGAAAGTTTTCCGCTCGATGGGAATTTGTGATACTGAACTTGTCGTCTTTAGTTCATACTTTGGCCGATTCAACTATATGTAGAGTTCAAAACTTTTTTGTTCTTTAGATATGTATATCTTTTACTCAGCTTAATACGTGAAATTGAAGTCACACCCTTATTTCTCATCTTGAAATTTGAATAAAAATTGCACATTAAATTCCAAATAATGAGTATTATATGTTTGCATGGTTTCAAAATAGAATTCTGTGATTTTAATTTATTTTTCATTTGTAAATACAACAAGACCTTTTATTGTTACTAATGAAATGTTATAATGTCACTACTTAACAATATCAGTGACAATTGGAAATATTGTACTTTAGAATAATTCATTCGATATGAGAAAAAGGTGTCATTTAATGAAATTGTATCAGTTTATCTCTGTTTTTTAATTCATGTTAGAAATTTGATATATGCAGTATTATGCAGTATATGCACAGAAATCCTCACACGCTATATTAACATAACACTTTACAACCTTAAAAAAATTAATATAAAGGAAAAATGCACTAAAAAAAGTTCAAATGAAGAAAATAACGTTAATATTATATAATATTTATATATAATTTAGATCAAATATACTTGCACGAATGTTCCCAACCTTGTCCAATAAATTCTTAAACACTGCTTATATACCTGATGTATTTCTTTATATTGCAAAATGCCAGTTCGAGATAATGATTTGAGTGAACTGAGTACTATAATCAGTGAATTTATAGAAAAACTTACAACAGGGCCCTCATGGCCACTTAAAATTTCCAGCAATCTTCCTAACTTAACAGACCACAGAAAAATCTCGAACACATCCTGTCCTCCGGCAGCTATAAATTCACCACTTGAATCGACTGCAACACAAGCTAATTGGATAGGTCTAGGCGTCGTTAAAGTTCTGAAGTTCCGATATCTACACAAATAGTAATCTAATATAACAATGACAATAAGCACTATACATTTTTAACATTTACAGAAAAGGAAAGTTACTCAAGCGTATTATATTTAACCTTACCTTATAATATCAAAACAACGCACTGTCCCGTCCAGCGATGCAGATACAACAAACTTCTTAGTTCCACTAAATGCAATACCAGTTACAGCATTAGTGTGTTCGTGAAAAGTGACAAAGCAGAAACCAGAGTGAACATGCCACAATTTAACTTTCCCATCATCACCACCGGTTCCCATTGTTTGACCATCAATTGAATATGCGACACATGTCATGTTATTAGAATGTCCTTGTTGCTTTAAGACATACGTTTCACCTATAATATACAATCTAAATATTTATCGCACTCTGAAAAGTAAACCATAATTACTTTGCCACTCCCATACTAGTAGCTGTCCTAATCCTGCACAACCTAAAGCTATCCAATCAGCTGTAGAATTTAAACATATAGAAGTAATTTGTTGATCGGATATGCTCAGGGAATGTATTAGGTTACATTCGGGCATTTCGTGGATAAAAAAAGCTCCGGAAGAAAAACCTAAAGAGCATAGGGATTTAGTTATTTTTTATCATGTTTATAACCATGTGATCAAGAAAAGAAAAATAATTTCAGAGAATATATATCTATGGTTGAATTGATTTAGCAACCAACATGGCCACAGTATGAACTAAAGACAATACCACTACAAACACTCATCGATCGGAAAAATTTCAGAACAACAAAATTAACTAATTATTATAAATAAAGTTATTAAATATTACTTTTCTAAATCAATATTTTATTTAATAATTGGCTATTCTGTGCAGTAGGCAAGCATTGTTGACAAATTAATATTGTTTGAATGACTATTGTAATAAATGTCAAAAGTTGTGGGATATTCTTATTTACGACAATTCTGAATTGGGTTTTGTTCGTTTATATTACTTGAGAAGTAACATTATGCAACACCTCAAATTTGATGCCATTTTAATTAATTAGCTAATGTTGGTTGCTAGTGCGATTCAACTATAAATACAGAATACAATCTATCCTTGTTTACATATTATTCCCATTTTTAAATACCTCCATAATCATTAAATAAAATTAATAATTGTATAACTGTACCTGTTACCAATATTTTTGTAGCCTTATGATAAGAAGCAGAAGTTAATTCAGCTTTTCGATCATCTTTACGAGCTGCGTCTGCCAAATAATGTCTTGCTATTCTCTTATAATATAATTTATTTTTTCTATTAGTATCTTCTTCTATTTTAACATCACTTAATGCCACTGTTAATTCCTCTTCTGTTCTCTCAGGGATTTTTGTAGCATCTATATCATCTTCATCTGACTCTGCTGATGATTTCTAGGTAGAACACTTATGTTATATTTATTCCATATAACATTACTTTTAACAAACCTGTTTTTTTACTGGTGTTGTATCTAAAGGTATAAAATCTGTTGTTTCCATGGAAGACTCCCAAACACAAGTTTGTCCATTTCTACTTATTGATATTAAATCTAAGCTATTGTTTTCAAAGAAACAAGCAGTGATACTGTCTGTGTGACTTCCTAATGAATAAATTTTAAAATTTGCCCACCTATAGAAGATAAATATAAAGATTAGAAATTTCATCATAAACCCAAACTTACTTATCAAGAGGATATAATTTAACAGTCATATCTTTAGAACCCACAGCTAGGGCTTTTGAATCACTTGACCAATCCAAACAAGTAGTTTCATCATATGCTCCATGATATACCTTTTCCATAACAAATGAATTGTATTCACCAGTGAAAGGTCCAGGTGCCTTGAAAACAAATACTAAATAAATGTTATAGTTTTGCTCACTATAAAAAAGAACTATACCATTATTTTCTTTGCACACTGCAAAATGTTTTCCATCTGGACTAAATTTGACAGCACTGACTTTTCTTTTAAATCTATATTTATGTACTACTGTCTGAGATATTAAACTAATCATGGAGGCATCACCTTGTTCGTTTATTGCGATAAGTATACACCCATTTGGACTTATATCTAGCGCATTGTAATTATATCTACTTTCAATAGGTAATGTTGTTGCTTTGTTACTGTAATTCAGTTCCTTAATTATTCAGAAACGGAAATTAGTATAGCAAAAGTTTACCTTCTCAAATCGAATACTGATATCCTATTACCAACGGGGCTTATAACAGAATTTCCATCAGGAGTAAATAATAAATCCCCTTTTTTGTAAACTGTTCCCAATAAATTAGTGAACTACAAAATGTTATACATTATAATATAATTTATTGGTTAATACAATGTTTTTTTAATTCATTATCTTACCTTATATGAAAATTTCATTTTGAAAATTAATGACAATACTAATTACATTTAAACACGTGTAATACCAGCACGCAACAATAAACATAACCTACATATACAACACTTGACAAGTTTCAACCATTTTTAAAGTATGACGCGTCATCTGTGTATTGATAGTAACAATTTTGATAGTTATCTGTAAAAATTAGTTTTCAGGTTGATATCACTGCTTTGTTAATATGTGTCCACATATGTGTCGTATTCAAAATAGTATAAAACTTCTAACAGGAATTCTAAATAAAACCTTATCTGGTGTGATTATGTCATTATAAATGATATAGCTAAAAAATTGTAAGTGCACTCGACTTTTAGAATAGAACTTACTTATAATGTCGGGTGTGACTGATTCATTAAATTTAGTAAAAAACGGAATAAACACGTACTTTTCCGGCAAAGAACCATGGCAAATAGTTACTTTTACTACCTCAACTGTGTTATTAAGTGTATGGTTCTACAATTTTATTTTTGATGATGAACGTAAGTGCTCAATAAACATTGCTGAAATTTTTATTATAAAAATACATATACTGTTTTTTATTTTCAGCTCTTATTACAAGAGCTAAACGTACATTCTTCAAATATGTTAAGCTATTACCACCTATTAAGCAAAAACTTGAGTCTGAATTGGCAAAAGTCAACGATGAATTTGAAAAAGACATTACATCGAAAACTTCTCATTTAAAGTATTTTACAACATTACCACAAAAACCTCTAGCACCATCTGAAATTTTACGAATAGTAGATGAATCACTCTCCTTAGGTACCTATTTATAGCATTTTGAAGTTACGCATTAATAATGGTTATTTATCTTGTTTAGGTAATTATGATTATAATGGAGGACTTGTTTCTGGTACAGTTTATTCAATAAATCAAGATATCAGAAATATTACAAAAGAAGTGTATGGAAAAACATCTTATACTAATCCATTACATACAGATGTTTTTCCAGGTATATGTAAAATGGAAGCTGAAATTGTGAGAATTAGTGCAAATTTATTCCATGGTGATTCTAAAACATGTGGTTGCGTAAGTACAATTTTAAAAAGTGTTAGTGAAAGTTATAAATACAATAGTTTCATTATTGATAGTGGAACAATTTTATTAAATTCATATTCTACACCACATTCTATCAGCAATGAAGTGCTTGCTTTGTTGCTAGTGATGGAATCATTGAGGAAAAATACTATGAAGATGCTGTAAAGTATCTCCATAGTATTTTTGCTGTACTCTCAAAACGGGAGCATTTGGCGGGGCTAAGTGTGGGACCAATATGGCTGCCTCACCTAGTCCGGACTACTCAAAATTATAATTTGTCATCCCACACCTGTCAGGCCTACACTAACCTATGAAATGTTATTTCAGACGAATCTTCTTATCAACGCTGTCTCTGCTGTTGCATCTACGTAGAGCACCTTAAACCATAATGTCTTTTAATATTAAACTTATTATATAACTTTAATACACGATGCACTTAACAAACACTCCACTTTTTACCAACACTACCTGTTTGACGTAAGTGTAGTATCAATATGGCGGACCTATACCCGGTTTGATCACCTGACGTCGTCTCCCTACCTATTCTTTCTCAATCTGATAGAATACTACAATGTATTTGTTCATATTCATTTTTTTGTTAGTTTGATAATGAGGGATTCATTTGTTTAAATGAATTGAGATAAAAAATTAATAACTATTTTTCAAAACTTGGTGGTCCAAATGAAGTAAGCCACTACAATTTATTTGTTCATGTTCATTTTTTTGTCAAATAAATAACTGAATACTCCTGTGTGTTTTCGCGAATTCATTTCTCTGATGATACATTGGTTGCATTCAGCTGACGGATCGAAAACCGCTCTCGCTGCATCAGTTCACTAGACAACAGTTGAGATGTGAGCGGACAGCACAGTTTTCGTTTATGTGATAATCTGCCATCTGGTACTTTTCACTGCTGCCATACCGCCTTCAAATACTTTCCTTGTTAGAGACGGCCATGTTTTTTTTAATGGTTGGTGACAGTGCATCTAATTCTGACAAAAACGCATAATTTTTAGTTTGGTTATGTCATGTATGGGTCTATAATTTGAAAATTGTATGACAACTGTCAGAATTTAAAGTTTTCAAAAGCTTAGCATGTACACCAACATTGATTACTTAATTACTTAAAAAACAGACTACTTTAATGAGGTAAGTAAGATTTTGAAGGCACGCTATTTTAGAATTATACAGATTAAACCAAATAAACAGTAATAATACGTCGTTTTGCTGCATTATGTTTCGGCCTACTCTTTGTGTAAGTCGAATATTATAATAAATTTATTTCTACACAATATCTTTACGTTGTTAATCTTACTTTTCTAGTAACTTCCTAAAAATGTTGTGTTATGTCGGTGTTGGAAAAGGTTAATGCGCATGTTAATCAGAATACGCACTAGTGACCCAAGAACGCTAAACTAATAAGGATCGTGTGTATTCGTTGGCACACGCCGTTTGGCTTGTGACGTAGTCGTGCGACCTACAACTACTATATAAAGTATATATATAGTGCGACCTATAGCTACTATATTTAGGACAGCTGACTCGTCGGCCATTTTGGAGATACTTGTCAGTCATATTACGTACTTATTTTTAGTTATTATTATATATTCTGGGTATTTCTTAAATATACGACTATTGTAAAAAATTATACCTTCACTATTTCACGTCCTAAACCGGCTTAATAAAGTCAATTATTCGAAGTTCTATTCAACATTTGCTATTAGCATACATATTTACCGCCTTAAAATTATCTCCAAAATGGCGGTCGAGTCAGCTATGCTTTATATAGTAGTTGTAGTGCGACCTCTTCGAACTTAAAACTTTTGAAATCATACAACATTACGGCTAATCATTTTAACGAACTTTTACAAATTCAAAATAATTAGTGTTTATTATTAATTTACCTACATGGAAATTTTATCTGGGCAATGAAGACATTAAAAAACGTAATAATTTTAAAATAAATATGTATTTGAATTTAATTAATTATTTTTCTTAGCTTTTTTGATGTAAATCACCTGAATTCAAATAATCTTTTATTTACATTGTACTTTCTGGGACTGCACTAAATAAAATGTGTTTGGTCTATGAGGTTTCAAATACTACATGTAATTTACACAAAAGTTAAGAATTATTGCCTTAACGGAATGTTTGTACAGATTATTAGGTAACTAATTACTGTAACTAAGTAGAAATAACTATTTTCTATAGTAACTATCGAAAGTAATGACTTTTCCAGTCACATCACTGCACAGCTAGGCCTCACCGTGACGTAACATCGCTTGGAGCCAATCGGTGGACATTGAAAGATAGGGATCTAGTGGTCCTTATTAGTTTAGCGTTCTTGCTAGTGACCATAGAATTTTTCGGCTTACTAAAATTGCGACCGCTCCACGATAAGTTCAAAATGAGCGTACATCATTTGTAACCTGTCACTGAACAGTTGCGCAACTGTTGTGTCTGAATGCGACCATTGTGTATAATCGATTTTTTTATCTGGCGATGCATGTCACCGTTCGTCAATTTTTTAGTCGTTGCCAAGTTTCTACTTGTTGACAAACGTCACATTAATAATATTTAAAGGTTATGTCATTATATTTGTGCTATAAATTTTAAAACATAGCATTCCATGTTGACATAAAAACTTCCGGGAACAGTGAAAATTTTAGGTATGCCATCGCCAATGAAAAATAAATATCTGAGTTTATAAACACAGATAATAGAATAATTCACAATTACTTTATGTTTTTCATTTGAATACGGTGTAGAGAGTCATGATTTTGCCGGGAAATTGACAATTGATTGGATGACATTTCAAGTTGCTTCACAGTTAACAAGCATGATTTTATAATGAATTTTACTAAAAATGAGCTTAATGGCTTAGAAATATGATTTTTGTATGTATTGGGGAAATGACAAAAAAATGGATATATCTTATTTACAATACACTATACCATCAATATCTTTCATAAAATATGTAGAATATAGCACAGCAAACAAATTTTAAAGCAAACAAATTTATAACATAATTTTATTAGGTGTAGAACAGGAACTGTTACGTAAATTGATGAGTAAATAGTGGAACAGAAATTATAAAATAACATTAAATATGAACATTAAAATAGGTAAAAAATATTTTAACAAGTGTTCAAATGAATATTCATTCAGTTTTAAACATTTCTGAGCACTACCGAAATGATATTCGACATTTATAAGGAGTTGAGTACTTAAATTTCTAAATATTTGTCGAACATATTCTCGCATAGCTTATTTTGTCGTTACAGGTATACTGTATATTTGCTGTTTTACACTTCCCTGGGAACATTTTATTTAAAATATTTCGTGTCTATAGCATAGAATGCGGCGGCTCTCCTTCTTGTTGCAACCACACTCTTCGTAAATTTAGCGGAACGTTTCCAATAATCCCCCTAAATTGCTTGATAGAAATAATAAAATTTCTTTTAACTATGTATTTCTTTAGTATGGATAGAAGCTTCATCAGTAAATAACACATTATCAGAAATAATTGTCTGGACATTAATTTTAGTTATTGTCAATTGGCAGAACAATCTTCTAGTTTTAAAATGACGGGTGTGTAACTCCATATTAAATATATTCATTACGGATGATATTTATTTTATTTAAAGTCCTTGCAATGATGTATGTAAATATGTGATAAATGATTATTTATCTCATATTTAGTTTCCGTGGTTTTGAATAAGCAATACTATCAGTAGTAATGAAAGTTTCCACTGCTCTTCTAAAGCCATCTATTTTAGGACATCTTATGCCAGGGTAACGCTGATGGTAAACTCTCTGGGCTAATAAATAATTTCTTTGATATTCCTCCAGTACAAAAATATTCAAATAAAAAGCATAAATTGGCAATATCAAAAAATGACAATAGCTCAGTAATGATCACTTTTAAAGTAATAACGCATGTTTTTGGTGCGAAATTTAATAAGCAATTCAAAAATGAACCGATATACAGGCTGTTCTATTTGAAAAATTGACTTTTAGACAAACTTGTTATGTAATTTTAATTCGGGTTTCAGCACATGCAATTAACAATTGAAAAAACGTTCTTGTATTAGGACCTCTTATTATGAACAACACTACCAAAAATTGTATCGATCTAAGACATCGTTTTCGAGAAATATAACATAAAATATTGAATTTTTCAGAAAAACGGTAATAAGTCGAAAACTTAAAATTTTAGATCTAAACTAATCGGTTGTTCCATTCATAAAGTTCCTTCCCCAGGGAAATGACTCAGCTTCTTTTTATTTGTTAATTTGTTGTAGGTAACTAGTGGCGGGACTGAATCGATTGTGATGGCTTGTAAAGCATATAGAGACTACGCTAGAGAAGTACGCGGAATTAAGAATCCAGAAATGGTTGTGCCAGTAACTATTCACAGTGCATTCGATAAAGCAGCGCAGTATCTTAGAATACGTGTTAAATCTATACCAGTGGACAGTAACTACAAAGTAGATATTCGCGCCATGAAGCGAGCTATTAGCTCTAATACGATTATGGTTAGTATCGATAACAGCAGTTTTATTTTTATTTTCGATATTCGCCATATGAACATTGAAGTTTCCGGAGTCTCACTGTTTATGTTCAGTAATATAGAACCTCAAGGAACGGGCAACATGAACAATAACCACATGAGAAAACCCAAAAAAACAACAACGACAGCTGTTTTTTATCGTTAAAACCTTTAGAGTAAAATTTAATATTTTGTCATGAAATCTTTATTAACATATTTCCACTGAAATCAAAATAGATTTCTGTTTTTGAAGTGGTTTCCGATATCTTAATCACTTTTAATGTCTAATAGTATTACATAAATCATACACATGTCACACTAATACCATTTATAATTATTTTAATGATTAAACACCCAGGAGAATGGTATCGTGCTTTCAATTACTTAACTTAGTTTATAATTTTAATGTAAAGTTACCGTCATTGAAAAATTATACATAATAAAAGCTATTCAATGAGCCTTTTCGCACTCTACCGACTAACATGGGCAGGTACAGCCAAAAATTGCGAAACTGAGGAGTGAATGATCTGAGAAACGGGCGAACTTACGGTCAAATCAAAAGTGCGGTGTCGTTGGGTTATTGTTGTGTCATAGGCCTTATTTTATTTCTTCGAAGCCCCTAAAAAAATATTAATTTTAACATTTTGATAGTCGTCATCTTAAAATTTGTATTTTCAAGTAGAACATTTATCATATCAGAATTATAATTAGTGTTGTATGCCAGAGTTTGGTAAAACTGAATTCCAGTTAATAACGGAAAAACATAAAAAATAATAAATAAAGTTAATAAAATTTTATTCACAATAAAGTTGTCAGGTTAACGCCTAGATACAAGCTATTTCGTTTTAATTTATTAGTTAATTAAATTGATTCTTCTGAGTCAATTCAGTATTTGCAACCTTTTTCACCATAATTATATTATACATAACCAGTACTCACTCATAATGCTTTTATAAATTATGTGAATAATATGAGATTTATACAATTTTGTACTATGATATCAAAAATTAAATTGGTCAATGTTGGTCATGGAATGTAAAACGCTTGTCTTAGTTTAAATCATCCTTTTGAAATAATTCAATCATTGTCAAGCTATACTAACATTATCAATAACCTACAAATGTGTTACCTACTTAGTTCAGCTGTAAAATAATAATGAACTACAAGTTATGAAATAAATAAAGTTTTTATTAACCAGAAAAACTAAGTTAGAATAATTGTTGGAAATGTCCCCCGTTTTGTTCAATGCACAAGTTTACGCGCCTCCTCATGCTGTGAAAAGCGTTTTGCAGCATTTATGGCGTTATGGTTGCACATTTCTGAACAATTCTTTGTTGCAGTTCTTGCAAATTATGTATCGGATTTGCGAAAATCTTATTTTTTAAATAAGGAAAGATAAAATATTCCATAATTGTCAAACAAGGTGATCTCGGAGGAAACTCAACTTCCGTATGCAAACTTATCAGCCGGTCATCAAAAAACTCGCGGAGAAAAGCAACATTTTCTCGTGTAGTATGTGCTGTTGCACCGTCTTGCTGGAAATAACCGTATTGAAGTTCATCATCGTCTAACTGTTGCACAAATTCAGTCAACAAAATATTTCTGTACCTTTCTGCGTTGACGGTGAAATTGAAAAAAATTGGCCCAATTATTCTTCTGCGAGAAACTGCCATCCAAACACCAATTTTCTGAGTATATAGTGGCGTTTTAATAAAAATATGCGGGTTATCAGTGCTCCACATTCGCATATTCTGAGAATTGATGTATCCCGAAAGGTGGAACCAAGCTTCGTCAGAAAAAAAAGTTAAGTTCAGCAGATCGTCATTCATTAAATTATTAACGAACCAATGGCAGTACGCAAGGCGTCTGGGGTGGTCTGCATCTTATATGGATGCATGTTCAGGTCCTTCTTTACAATCGTTTGGCATGTTCCATAAGAACGCCGAATTTCTTGAGAGAGACGTTTTAAAGGTTTTGTAGGCTCTTCTTCCATACGTTGACGAACGTCATTAATAACTTCTTCTGTACGAACTCTTGGTCTACCAGCAGCTTTTTTTATGCGTCACAGAACCAGTTTCGCAAAACACTTCAACACAATTTGTAAGGCATGCATAAAAATTGCCCGGTAATACTGCTACGGCTGGGAAGTGCTCTCGAAAATTGTCCAAACACAAACGTTGACTATTCCCAAGTTCCATTAACTAGCACACCCGTTCGAAAATAGGCTTCAATCATGTAAATTTTGTGCTCTGTGGTGAGAACCATGATTCAAAAACCGTGCAGGCTTAGAAAACTTCAACACAATAACTTGACAGATTTTGACATTCAAAAAATTATGACATACCTAAATGTACGATGCACGCTACGACAATAATTTTAAAATCCATGACCACCATTGACCAATTTAATTGTTGATATCCCGGTATTTCCGTAATAATAATAATAATAAAATATACGAATTCCGAATCTTTCCGAACAACAATGTTCATGTGACATTTTTGTACCTTTATTACACTGCTGTAAATTCATCTGAATAAGGTAGATTTTCTAGTTTTATAAAAATGATAATTTTCTTGTAACAGATTTTACAATATACAGATTATAAACCACGCTTAAAGTCACTGCATCGTTCGGAATGATTCGGAAAAAGAGTAGCGGGGGGACATACGCGCTAGCGTTAGAATAGCATAGAAAGTAATTACATTTTACGTAACACTGTCAATACAATGTTGCTATTTTATACGTATAAACGTAAGTTTGTTATAAATATTTTGAGTTATTTCTTACGCACATTAAATTTCTTTTCTTAAATTTCATAATAAAGTACGTAAGCAAATGATTTCGATAATCACGTGAAAGGAACTACATTTTTATCAGATTTTGTTAGAACATTTTCCTGTTTTGATAAATTTAAACAGGTAATGAAAATTGTAATTTCAGTGTAGTATTTAAAACAAGTTTTTAATAAAAAAAAGCATAGACATCTAAGTAGTCTTCAGAAGTTGGTTCACTCTAATAAAATGAAAAAAAAACCATTACATACGTACCTAAAGAAGTAAATACTGGTAATAAAGAAATAAAAAAACATTCTAAGGAACAAATTTCTGGAAAAGATATCGTAGTTAAAAAAGGAGAAATAACGTAAAAGCGTGTTATATTTACGAAAACATCAACTAAGGACCTTCACATTGCTTATTTTCTTCCAAATATTTGAGAAGGTTTACAACAAGCTTGAGCTTGTGAAACTAGATGTTTCCTGGACATTTTAAATACTGAAATACAAAATATGTGTATGCTGTAAGAACGAATTTGAAAATACAATCTTTTCAGTAATTGAGTGAATTCTATTATTAATGTAAACAATAATAACAAACTGAAAACCTATTAATATAAATATTATCGTAAACAAAAGAAAATGTGAGTGTTAGTTGTTTAATACATGTGCATAGTTCTATTATTTTCATTGAACATATTATACACACACAAAAAATTTGCGCTTTATAACCTCAAAGTTTCTTAAAATATAAACATCTACTCTACTGTCTTAATTTTTGCTAGAATGTGTGTAGACGCTAGTATCTTGCAAAATACTCTTTTCCAATACTCGGTTTTAGTAACTCGGCCGAGTTACTGGCACCGTGTAAATTAGGCATATTTTCAAGCACTAATGAGACAATGAGAATCTATGTACAAATCACTTAAACTTCCACATACATTGGTGCCTCAGGTTAATCCCATTTTCGTTATACATAGGCAAATTTGTCCTAATTGTATGTACAATAGGCTGTACATATTTGAAGAATCTGATATTTCGAAATGGAATCAGTGTGACAGTGAATTCAATGAGCCAATTGAATTCGAAAATGAGGCTATCGCAAAAAATTCTGAACGCTTGAATAAAGTTTCACTAGATGGCGCTATAAACGCTTTAAATGTATTAACTAAGTGGACAGAGCAGATTGATATTAGAAGGAATAGTTTCTTCAACTTTATTTTTCGGCAATGTGATAGTCTTACATCATAAATGAAACATTTGCTAGAAACTTTATTAACATGTAATACGAAAAAAAATCAGTAATGTATTGGGCGACCCCGTAGCTGAGTACACTCCTGTACACGTCTAGGCATCGACAAAATAAATTTGTCGATATCTGCTTATGGCACCTCGTTCCAAGCAACTTGAACTTCGTGGATTAACTGTGGAGGATGGTGCAAAATGGACAGTCTCCTTCCCATGATATCCCACACATCTTCAATAGGATTTAAACCCGGTGAACGGGATGGCCACGGCAAAACATTAACGACGGCTTCTTGGAGGAAGTCCATAGTTCGACGAGCAGTATGGAGACGTGCGTTGTCTTGCTGAAAAAGGACGTGTGAACGGCCATCTAGATACGGTAGTAAAGTGGTTTGTAGGACGTCATCAACATAACGCGCAGCTGTCATACTACCTCTAATAAAGAAAAGTGGTGATCGGCTACCATAGGCAATAGCCCCCCAAACCATTTCTCAAACAGTCCTGTGTACATGCCTCTAAACAGCAAATCCAATATCACGTCGCTCTGGAGACGCTATTTTACCTTTCTACGGCCATCGTGCATACCTGGACAGAATCGTGATTCGTCGCTGAATACGACATTATGTCATTCTGCCTTCCAATGCTGCCGTTCTTTGCACCAGTTCAAACGTTGAGGACAGTGGTCCGCAGTCCAAGGAAGCACTAATTGTGGACGGTATGAAAAATGTCCAAAGGCTCGAATGCGGCGATATAGTGTACGCATAGTAACAAGTCTACCTTCTTCTCCAAACCATTGGTCAGCGATTTGACGCGTAGTAGTAAAACGGTCTCGTAAAGCTTCTTGTCTGAAGTGTCTATCTCGACGCTCTGTGGTACGCCTCGGTTGACCAGTTGCTCTTCATCGTGTTCCTCTACCTTCTTCTGTCTACATATGCATTACCGTCATTGCAGTACAATTAACACGGCGACCAATTTCGCAATAGGACAAACCAAACCGCGGTCACACCATTTGTTTAAATATAGTGATACAACAAAGTAAATGTGTTTTTATTGTTTTAATATGGATTATCACAAAGTAACGGCTTACAGCATTAATTATTTTAATTACAAACCAACATCTCGATAGGCAACAATTCTACCCCTGTTAAAGTCATTAACATGGTGATAATTTTGGCGCCTGATACTGAGTATAAAATGATGTTGATTTTGTAAATTAAATATTTAGGCTCGACACTGACGGTAAAACAAATGAAGGAAGACGTTTCCTAGTTGCCAAATTAATAACATGAACATTTCTAAATTGCAATGCATAAATCAATTACTACCGAAATTGAATCCGTGAATGTAATTCTATGTAGTACTTTGTAGTCAAACCAATCGACCAATTTAAGATTACCAACTGTATATTAAAATCATGGTCTGCTTCGAATAGAAATCTAAGCATGGTATTATTATGGTACAGGTTATACTTTTCAGATAGCTGGTTCTGCACCTAATTATCCTTATGGCACAATGGATGATATTGAAGCCATTTCCGAACTTGGCGTCAGATATAACGTTCCAGTGCACGTGGATGCTTGTTTAGGTGGTTTCTTAACGGTATTTATGAACGAAGCTGGTTATCCAACGCCCGTTACTGATTTTAGACTACCAGGTGTAACGAGTATATCGGCTGATACCCACAAATATGGATACGCTCCCAAAGGCACATCGGTAATTCTGTATAAAGATATCAAGTAAGATATGATGAATAATAGGTGTTCTGTGTTGTTGTACTTTTATGTAATGTTTTAGATAAATATTACGCATAATAATGTACCTACTGTAAAAGTTCCTAGCTTGCAACAATTATTAGATGAGCTTATGTGGTACATATCAAAAACACAAAGAAACCGTAGGTGTTAGTAATATGCGTTTGTAGAATTATCTATTATTTCTTCCTAAAAAGTATATTACACAAATTCATTAATAAACAGCAAAAGCAGGCTTGGTATGGTCATTGCATCTTTGTTAAGCCGTTAGAATAAATTTACTTACGCAATCCGCATTCTATAATAAGCACTGGCCTGCTTGGGTGATTTTTGTAAAGTAAACCACGAAAATTAATAATACAACAGATTAAATGAAAATGTAAATTTCTCCAAAATTTAAATGATGCCTTTGCTTTAGAAGTATAAAAACAAAATATTATAAACTGCAAGAGATAAATGATTGAAATATTTTCTAATAACTGTGTTGGTATGTAGTGGAACTTCTAGCCAAGTTCTTTATTCTCCACTGCGCTGTCGTATTAATAGGTTTGTTCAAACCTCCAGTTCTGAACGGTTCTAGAACTAGTGCGCATGTCATTTAAAAAAAGACTGTTCGGACCATGTAGTTCTGGCACTACAAATTCTGAGAACTACTAGTTCAGTGTTCGGCCTTTCAGAACGCGTAATTCAAGAACCGTTCTGAATTACGAGTTCTGAAGAACCGAACATTGAACCTTGTCTTTTTTTAAATGACATGCGCACTATTTCTAGAACCGTTTAGAACTGGAGGTTTGAACAAACCTAATATGTTTCTACGATAAGACGAGCTACGTCATCACTAGTACATTCGAGCCAATAAATAGTGAATTATGAAATCCCTAAAGTTTCTTAAGTATTATAGTTGCCTGGGAACGTGCTAGGTTGGCTGCAATGCTTTTCATGTTATATATTATTTGCAAATAGGGTAATATCGTGTAAAGTGATGTCACTACTAACCTAAAAATTAAGAGATTTGTCGAATAATGCAAAAATAAACAGTAATTTGAAACTCACTCCTGTCATCATCATTAAATGGGTGAATTGTGATTATAAAATATAATTACAGCCTGTACACTAGAGATGGCGTGATTTTATGAATTTAAATTTTGACATGCAATCTATATAATATAATATATCTAATTGATCTACGTCGCCGCGATTTGCATTTTAGCAATTTTTACGTTTTACAATTTCCACCCCTATGTGAATTCAGATTTTTTAAATTACCGACATATCTTCCAAGTTATTTCCACTGCTCAATATTGACGGGAATCTACCCCATACAGATTCGTAGGTAAGATTGAACGTATATAGATCCCAAAATCGAACCCTGCTGAACTACACATCCTACTTCTCGTTTAACCGACTTTGATCCATTCTACTCCACTACCTGACATCTGTTAGTCTGATAGAATTAAAAAAGGAATAATGCTGCACTTCTACTAGACCATAATAATCGTTAATTATGGTTAACAGAATCAGATGATTATATAAGGTCCAACATATTTATTTATGCCATGTGGTTGTCAGCTGTTTCTCGACTTGACTCTTTAATAAGCTTCCTGCTTGATATTGAAGAAGTTATTATACTCGAAGTAGTTTATTATTCGAATAGCAGCACTGCCCTAAAATATTTTGGAAATGTAATTATCACATGGTTCCTGAAGCAAGGTTTTAGGAATTAGTGAAAATAAGAAAAATGTGTGGAAAAAATAAACGCGTTGTTGCCAGATTGGTCGCTATTTGAGAGAAACATATTTTGTTAAATGGCAACACCCCATTTTTTTAACAATTTCTAATACATCTTGAGATTCTAGACAAAACAAAGAGGATGCAAGTTTTTGATTAGAGTGGCGGTTTACGAGCTAATAGTGCCTAAACTTTAATACATTTTTCAACATTAAAGGAATAACAAGGAGGCTATGTTTGTCATAACATGACTATAAGTTCTGTGTAATCTTGAATTAAAATCGATTCCTATAAAATTATGAGTGTACAGCAACTTCATGACGATGATTGTGATCGGCGACTGGAATTTTGCGATTGGTTTTTGGAGAAAAAACGCCTACAACCACATTTTCAAAATTATATCTTATTTAGCGATGAGGCTTCCTTTTATTTAAACGGTTTGGTAAACCGGCAAAATTACAGATATTGGTCTGATAATAATCCTTGTTGGGCTGAAGATAGGCGGGAACATATCAATCCTAAAGCTAATGTTTGGTGTGGCATATTTAACAACAGAGTGATATGTCCTGTTTTCATAGAAGGGAATTTAACCGGTGCAAGGTACTTGACATTGTTACGAAATCAGTTCGACCTTTTTTTTTAAAAATAAACGTTAGGTAATTAATTTTTGTTACTATTGCTATTCTATTAATGTTGGAAAATAAATTAAGTTTAGGCACTATTAGCTCGTAAACCGCCACTCCAATCAAAAACTTGCACTTTTTTTGTTTTGTCTTGAATCTCAAGATGTATTAGAATTTGTTAAAAAAATGCAGTGTTGCCCTTTAAGAAAATATGTTTCTCTGAAATAGCGCCCAATCTGGCAACAACGCGTTTATTTTTCCACACATTTTTCTTATTTGGACTAATTCCTAAAACCTTGCTTCAGGAAACAAAAGCCTATCTTTTCAAATAAAAAAGTTAGCCTATGTCAAGATTTAAAAAAATAACCTTATATATATATATATATATATATATATATATGGGAACAACTCTTGCAATTTTTAGATGTAAATAGAAAACGTCATCAATCCAACACTTATTTACAACAGTTGTTAATGGATATTTGATTTCATCATTGACGTATTTCAATAGCAAAAAAAAAAAACTGAAGAATCCCGCATACATTAGACGTCGCTATTCTAATCTATACTTTATTATTTGGCGGTTGCCTTGCTTAATACGGAAGATGTTCTGGTGGTTCTAACGTCAAAAGGACGTTGAACATGACGTATGTCGTCTGATATCAGAAAAGGCTTAATGAGTGCAACGAAAGCTTTCAGACTATTTTGAATGAAAAATGTTACACCTTAGGAAAACTTTACTATTTAGAATTTTTCGCATAACATTTAACATGGTTTGTACTTTGTAAACTTAACATTATAAGACACTTAACGGTCCTAATTATTCAATGTGACGCAGTTTTGTTCGAAAGCCTTGCATAAGTCGTTCGCAGTACTCTATAGGAAAATCACGTAGTTCGGATCATGTTCCTTAATTGAACTTCATTTTATGCTTTCCAACCGTTCTCGTAGATCTTCTGAGTTAATAAATCCGATAAGATTTCAATAGGTCTAGCTTGAGGCAGGTTTAGCGGGTTATGCGTACAGCGTAATGACTTGAAGCCAAGTCTGGCCAAAACATGACATCATCACTTGGATGATGTTCATTAATGAAATCAACTAATTGTTGCAAGCCTCGTTCACTGTAAAGAGCAAGCCTCGTTCACTGTAAAGATTGGCGGTTACTGTTTCTCCTCTCGCATGCCCTATGTAAGGTCGAGAAATACCTGACTCAGAAACACTGCACCAGACTATGATTTTTGTGGGAGTTTTGTCTTTGTTTTATACTTTACTTCATCAGGAGTTTCCGCATTGCTAAGCGGAAAACACTTTTATCGTCCATAATGATTATTGTGTTTCCAGCAAAATGGTCTTGTCTCAAATTTCGACATCTTGGAATTCTTTCAAGTTGAGGAGCCGTAATTTTGGACACTTTTGCCTTTCCCTATAAGTTTTTCTCTTGCAATGGTGGTGTTAGAAACAGAAGTTTTTCTTGATATTTGTCTGCGGCAAGTTTTCGTGGTTGGCTACTTTTCGGTAGCTTCTGACAGGGTATACCCTCCGCGCACTCACGAATTGTTTGATATACAGTGCACTCGCGATAATATGAACTAATGAAAACAAGGCCAGTTCAAATTTTTGGGATTGTTCATATTTACAAATGGCACAAAATTTTAATAAAACCAAGTCATTTACTTACCACCTAAAGTTCTTTCCTGTATAAATGAAAGTTTAATTTAAATAGTTTAAATTTTTGTTTTATTTTAAAACATAAAAGGAACTTTTTCATTAAGTTTGTTTGCAGCAAACAAAAATATACTTATTTCTATACATATTCATATACATAAATACTAGCGGGCTTATTCATAAAAATTATGCAATGTTTAATAAGCTCTTATATGACAAATGTTTCACAGAAATATGTCAAATAAGAGCTTAATAAACGTTGTATAGTTTTTTTGAATAAGCCCGTAGAAATATAAAGCTAATGTTCAAAAAAGTCGGTTATCTTCTTTTGCCGTTTCTTTTGGTCGAGAACTTTTAAAACTGCCTTCTCACGTAAGTCTCTTAAAACATTTAAAACTCGCTGTTCAACTATTTCACCTTCAGCCCAATCCAACGCCTTATTGAAAATACCGACAGCCTCCCCGGCTTTATCGTACTCTTTGGTTCCTCCACACAATCATCTTCATCGGATATGGCTTCTACTTCATTATCTTCACATTCAATAGCATCCTCATTCCATTCTTTAACGTTCGAGGCCGTATATTCAACCTATGAAAAAATATAGAATAACACACAATTTTAAGTACATTTCAGAGAATACAAACATCGGGTAGTAAGGCGCATAAAACATTGGCGGCGCTTTCTTCCAATTCACGTAAATTCATTTGCAAATTTTCTCTAACAACACTTAGAGGAATTTCATCTTCGGGATTCACTACCATATTTAAAATGTTGTTCCAGCATTTGGATAACACAGCTGAATCCACTCTTCTCCAAGCTGATTCCAAAATAATGATAGCTTCCTTCAATGTAGTCTGCTTCATAGTTTCTATCAAACCACCCCCCTTAGCAGCAATGGAAGCCAAAAGGCTATTTCTGTAATACAGCTTTGTGATCCTTATAGCATTTTGGTCCATGGGCTGGATGAGTGGGATCACGTTCGGTGGCATAAACATCACAAAAATAGAGTCGTTTTCAGATTTTAATTCGTCCTCAGGTGGGTGAGATGGGGCATTATCTATTAAGAGAATAGCTTTCACTGGAAGCCCTTTTTTGGTTAAAAATTGTTCCACCTGAATTATGTAAAAAATATTTTAAAATGAATAGGTATGTGTCGATTAATGTCAATATAAAAACTTTTACCTCTGGAACAAATGAGCGATGAAACTAGTCTTTAAAAATGTTGCCAGTCATCCACGCTGATTTAGAATGACGATAGTGAACAGGGCAATCAAAATTCTGGAAACAACGGGGTTTTTTTGTCTTTCCGACAACAAGCAGTTTGAGCTGATGAGATCCCGTAGCATTTGCACAGCACAGGAAAGTAACTCTTTGTTTTTCAGTCTTTGTACCTGGGGCTGATTTTTCCTGAGACGACACGTATGTTTTGGTTGGTAAAATTTTCCAAAATAAACCCGATTCATCGGCGTTATAAAGTTGATCATTACTTAATCCAAGCTCTTCAATCTTCGATCTAAGTGCCACTTTAAATGGTTCAACCAACTGGGGTTGAGAAGAAAGTTTCTCTCCAGAAATTTGGAGCAATCTTACGCCGAATCTCTTTTTGAAATTCTGCAGCCATCCGTCACTCGCGTTGAAGTCAGAGTTATTTTCCTTAATATTATAATGAAGCTCCTTGGCCTTTACTTTCAACGTTAGTCCACTGATGGGGAATTTCTTATCCCTCATACGCATAAACCATTTATACAATGATTTTTCCATTTTTGGTTACTCCGACGGTCGCATAGTTTTTCTTTTTCCAGGTCCGATGAATGTATTGTTGACACATTTTGAAATTGTATTTTTATTCTTTTTTATTCCAGATACTGTGGACTTTGTCATTCCATATTTCTTCGCTAAATTAGTAACACTTGCACCTTTTTGTAAATTCTCCAAAATTTCATATTTTTCCTTTAAAGTTAGAAATTTATGTTTTTTTGTATGCATATTTTACAAATTATTCACTTTTAATTAACACTTAAAAACCAAACATGCGTTTGCGTCTGCATACATGTAAAAACTAACTAAAAAGTGCACTTGTTTGTTTGACCATTGACATTTGGCATTCAAATGTTAATAACTCGGGGTTTCCCCTAATTTTTATACATATTATGTAGCTGAAATACGATTCAAAATAAAAAAAATAAATGTTCATATTTTAAAGCTTTTGTACAAAGTTCATATTTTGGAGTAGTCAATGGCAGAGAAAAAGTGTTCATATTTTGGGGTATTCATTTATTAGGGTGTTAATATTATCGCGAGTGCACTGTATGGTACTTCGAGAAATATTTTCATTCTCAAAAAGGTGTACAATTTGTCGCTTATGCATTTTGCCAACTAAATTATACATATGCGTTCGTAGCTCTAATTTGTAAGCCACATTGTTACAATTGAGAAGAAAAATGGCGTGTAATAAATATACGATATAACCATGGTAACACATGGCAATTTTTTTACTCTTTACTTTACTTTACTTTTCAAAACTTTGTTTACGTATTCGAAGAAAACGTTTTAAAATAGTCTGAAAACTTTTGTTACACCCGTTATAATATATGGGATAATCTGTACTGTATAAACGATGGACGTCTTTTTATTATTCTCTTACACCCATCGAGAGGCTAATGGGATCTGCGATTAAAATTACGCACTTCGTGTACTTACTTTATAATAAATACAATTTTATCTTCAATAGATACCGGCATTATCAATACACGGTAACTACTGATTGGCCAGGTGGAGTTTATGGTTCACCAACTGTATCTGGGTCAAGACCAGGAGGAAATATTGCAGTTTGTTGGGCTACAATGATGACCTTAGGCAAAGAAGGTTATATAAAGGCCACAAGGGATGTAATACATACAGCTAGATACATTGAAAAACAGTAAGGTTTGTGTTATAATTCGATATTATCGTAACTTCCTGTTGCGTTCTAGTTTGAGAGAATTACAAGGAATTTTTATTTTTGGTCAACCAGCCACCAGTGTTGTAGCTATAGGATCGAAAGTATTCCATACGTATCGTCTAGCTACGGCACTTCACGACAAAGGATGGAATTTAAATACATTACAGTATCCTTCTGCGTAAGTATCATAAATGCTGTATATTCACCTAATATAATGTGTCTGTAATTGATTTACGCCGGCGTCATCTGCATTTTAACGATTTTTACGTTTTACAATTTTCACCCCTGCATATATTTAAATTAATTGTCAAATTTGACATAATCCCATAACCGCAATTTAAAGGTTTTTTTTTATCGGTGATTTTGAACATTACGGTTAAACTAATCAACTTTAACATAATGCTATTTCAACCTACGAGGAAAGAATAGAACAGGAGAGATAATAAACTGGTCGGGGAATAGGTATTATTTAGACGGAAGTTACCACTTTAAGGCAGGTCAGTTATGGCAATATTGACCAATCATAATTTATAAAATGAGTATTTTGAATAACTTGTCATATATCTGACATGTTTTATTATGTGTTCAGTGGCGTAACATACATATTCTAGGCATGTTTTTTTATGTCTTCTTTAATAATAATAATAAGAGAATTTATTGGCATTTGAACAAGATAATAATACATTGGAAAATATGTAACATATAAATTAATGTAACTAGCATATAAAATAAATGTATATATATGGAAAGTTGCTTCTTGTCCCTAGCCAAATAGACTAAGTCGCCGTATTGTGATCATATCTTAAAGATATGATCACTTAGCGTTCAACCCTTAGCCTAGTGAATAAAGTGGTAGTGAAATAAGGAATATTAATCACAAACATAACCAGAGAAATTATTATAATGCTTATTGAAGACTAACCCACGAAAAAGAAATTACATTTGGTAAAAGAAAAAGAAAAAAAAACGAAGGAGAAGATGATTTAGAGAAAAAAAAAGAAAAAAAAACACATATATACATATTGCTGTGGTATTTTCTTGTAAATAAATGAATAAATAAAATAAAGAAACCAAACAAATAAAGAATCAACAGAAATAAATATAAATTTACATGTTAAATATAAATTATAATTCAATATTTTAACAAATAAATACAGTATAATCCACTAATCAGTACAAATGTATGTAGTCAAAATTGTATATATTTAGTGTTTACTCAAAAATTCATAACTAGGCAGTAGTATACACAACAATGCAATATGGGTTGCATACCCGTAAAAATAATAGCATTCACAATGAAAAATAAATGGAAAATATAAAACAATGTTAAAATAAATTAGAGCACAAAATTATGTTAAATATTCCATAAAACAATATTCAAATACTGACCTCCGTTTAATAAAAGGATATAATAACCTAAAGCAGTATTACTAGCAGTCAATAGAAAAGTAGGTCAACCCGGCAATACATTCTTTAGCAGCGATAATAGTTCAAAAATAGGAATTATCACCAAGAATATCAATATTATAACCACCAACATTGTCAAGAATAAATGTTATGTATCAGTATACACGTTTCACTTATATTTTCTGCATAAAATATTATTGAATGTACGTAAAGAGGCACGATTTGTTCATTTTCTTCTCTACACGAATATATTCCAAGAAAGACCAAGCTAAAACCAAAAATACAATATTAAACAAAGGTCTATATACATAAATAAATATATAAATACCACTTATTTCACAGTCACTAAAAGCAATTATATTTTCGTCCGTAGGGACACCAAAACGCATACAAAGATATATGATTTACTTGTTTTCGAGATACACCAACGCACCCAGAATGTAAATATTGTGGCCTGATTCACCATTAAAAAATAAAACATTATGCTGGCTATGCAAATTCACTGATATTTACAGAATAAAAAGACATTGTTGAATGTACATCTAAATATGCGATAGTACATAATTTTATTCACGTACAAATGCTTCAAGACATTTAGGCTAAAAATAAATAAATAAAGCATTAGTCAGTACATAATATAAGACAATAAAAGAATACTTACCAACAAATAAAATCATTCAAAATGTCCATGGAATAAAAGTATAGAATATGTAAATAATAACAATAACAAACATGGCGAAAAGAAGGTCACATGACCACGTAATTTCAATAGTTATCAAAATAAACACGGAGGGCGTAGCAGACGAAAATTCAAACTAAAGGAACGATTTAAAACAAAATGAATCGTTCGTCAAATGTTAATCGCTATAAAAGGCGACACACAGGCGAAAATAAGGCAGTCCATAGGAAGTCCATCGGAAGCTCTTCAAGACTTAAAAGGAAACCAGTGTTCCGAAGAAATAAAGAATCTAAAGGCATAAAACGCTTTAAGATTCAAACGCCGTAGTCGTAAGAAGCGGCAACGATAACTGCGCGCCAGATATAGAGGCGCGAAATACCGGGATTGGACCGCACAAAAGCTACAACAATAAATTTAATTAAAATGGAGGGACTGGGCTACCAGGAAGAATTCGAGATGTTATACAACCAAGAAAAGTGAGTACAAGCACTATAAAATAAACTCCATCTTGCAATCCTAAAATAAATAAATGAAAGAACCTTCATGAGTGTTTCATAAACTATCGAGCAACGAAATTTTCGAATATTTAAATAATTAATAAATGTTTCTTTGAATATGCTTTGGGTTAACGTGCGAATCTTAATTCAAGGCGATTTAACGAAGCATTAGTAAATTTTCCGGATAGCAATAAAATTTAGAACATTATTTAAATAATTTAAAATAAATTCTTCTTTGAATATGCTTTGGGTTAACGTGCGAATCTTAATTCAAGGCGATTTAACGAAGCATTAGTAAATTTTCCGGATAGCAATAAAATTTAGAACATTATTTAAATAATTTAAAATAAATTCTTCTTTGAATATGCTTTGGGTTAACGTGCGAATCTTAATTCAGGGCGATTTAACGAAGCATTAATAAAATTTTCGGATAGCAATAAAATTTAGAATATTGTCATAAATAATTAAAAATAAATTCTTCTTTGAGTAAGCTCTGGATTGACGTGCGAATCTTGGTTCAGGGCGACTTAACGAGGTGCTAACGCTTTAGTAGAATAACGGCAATTTCGAAATATGAGCATACATGAAGGATTAGAGCAGTGAATTTTATTTTTATTTATGATTAACAATTTCATAAAGAATCAAGGATTGCAAGGTGCTTGTACCGTAGATGAAAAAGGCTGGATATAATAATGAAATGTATAATGTATTGTATTGCATAATAATGATATTTATTCAATTTTTTGTAAAAATTTATATTAAATAAAATAAGTTGTGCTGACATTCATATCTACTTATTTATACCCATCCCAAGGAGAACATAAGGAAAGTAAACATCACTATCACAGCTAGGACTCACAATAAGTATAAGACTGCGACACATTACCCGTTATCGAAACAAATAAATTCACACTTAGACCCTGAGATTACTAAAGTATATTAATTTATTAATTCAATTTTTGGTTATTAACCAATATAGAAGAAGTCACAGCATTAATTTGGCGTCCAACGTCCTAGGCTTATCGTTGGCCAAGATCAAATTTGGCACAAAACGTAAAAGGGCTTATCATTGGCCAAGATTTATTTTGACGCTCATACGTAGTAGGTTTATCGTTGGCCAAGATTTGATTTGGCACTCAACGATAAAAGGCTGTGTGAATTTACTTTCCTTATAACGCCATAAGCACACAATATTCTCCTATTGGGACAGGGTGGATAAGTGATAGAATAAAAACAAAAATAAAAAAAAAAATGGCTGATGAAAATAATAAAAATAAAGTCGAAAAATCTGAAGAATTTGAAGGAACGATGGATGAAACTACACTTCTCAAAAACATAAGAAAAAAATCATGGGAAGATAAAATGGAATATGTGCTTCAAGTCCTATTACACATGAAAGAAGAAATAAAATCAGACAATGAGAAGAACAATGAAAAGCTAAACAAAAAATTGGATAAAAATAAAGAAGAAATGAAAGAAGACAATGAGAAATTAAATAAAAATTTGAAAGAAGAAATCAAAGCAAACAATGAAAATCTGAATAAAATCAATCAAAAGATTGACAAGGGATTCCAAGATTTTCGAACAGAGATGCGTCAGTTAAATGCTAATTTAGAAAACAAAATAACACAGTCTGTGTCAGGTTTAACGAAAGTAATAAGGGACAATACAAGAAGGTGTGAGAATACGTACAAATCACTGATAAACGGAACAAATGACAGAATGGACGAAACGATAGAACGATTTGACGAAGAAGAATCATTAGAAAATAAAATAATAAATACCAACGCAACGAACAACAAAGAAGAATCATTAGAAAATGAAATAATAAACACCAATACAACGAAAAACGAAGAAATTACGAGGAATATGCCAACCCATGAAGATGATGCACAAATAGTAACAAAAGTCAAAGAAACCTCCACAATAAAACATACATGGAGAAGAACCAAATACATGGATTCCAATAAGAAAATTTTGAGAACACAGTTGGACACGTTGCTATATGAAGAAGAAGATAACAAAATTTCACATTTATACATTTCACGGCAAACATTAGAAATACTCATAGGAGCAGAAAAATATACAGGCTCATGGAAACGACAGGCACTTAGTATAAAAATTGGAAAGGTTATAATGACACACAAAGAAGTCAACACACTGAGGGGGACCGAAGAAGTTGCACTGATAGAAAAGGGAAGGATAAGTATAGCCACAGAAATAAATAAAGAAAATAAAGTATCACTTTACCATTCAATAAATACACGTTCAAGTAACCAAGAAGATAGGGAACTTAGAACACCAACGACGTACCTCGAGGATATACTTCGGCATAACAAGAACATTATTGACTTTCGCCTCAAGATTTTGGGAAAATAAATTCCCAATAAATCAAGGAGCACGGCGGAGGATAAATTGGGGACCTCCGATGGGACATGGCTATCCCACTCTTACCTTATCCAACGACGACACCCCAATCAAGGAGCACGGCGGAGGATAAATTGGGGACCTCCGATGGGACATGGCTATCCCACTCTTACCTTAGCCAACGACGACACCCCAATCAAGGAGCACGGCGGAGGATAAATAGGGGACCTCCGATGGTGCGTTGCGACACTACTCCAACCTTAGCTGACTTCAACAACGACACCCCAATCAAGGAAAATGAAACGAGACATATACAAATATGAAGATCCAATGAAAGTACCACTGAACTACCACACATATCAATCAGAATTGGGGAAGAAAAATAAATAAAATAAAAGCTACTCGACTACAGCGTCATAAATGAAAATTTAGGGAAACAAGGACGATATATTCCTATAAAGAAGATTAAAAATAATTACAGCAAATAAAAAACCTTTGGTAACCATTGATAAAGTTTTCTGCGTTAATGTAAAATAAATAAAATAAACCTACTGACAGAATTTGTAGTAGTATATAATTTAAATTGCAACTGCATATTGGGAATGGACTTTTTAAGTCAATATAGCACAAGACTGGATATGAAGGACAAGACTTTTCACATAAGAGATATGATAATTCCATGGAGCGAAGAAGCACCAGTAAAGAAATAAATAAAATTAATTAATAAATTATATGTAGAAGAAATAGAAAAGGAACTCACGCAAGAAATGATTAACAATTCATATGACAATAAATGTACGCATCTCGTGAAGCATCCAAAGAATAAGGACTTCACATCAAAAGGGGATGGTACAAGTATAAATTGCAATGAAAAGTGTAAAAATCATGTGAGCAATCTTTTAAAAATAAGCACAAGAGACTAGTCGACGACAGTCCTGGCTTGGTAAGAAATTACGAGCATAAGCTCGAGGTAAATGAAAAGAAACCCTTCTATGTGAAAACATATCCAATTCCCTATAAATATTATTTAAGTGAAATTATAGAAATAAAAGAAATGCTGAAGAACAATATAATAGAAAAAGCAGAATCGAACTTTATCAGAGAAAAATATAGAAGATTCAAAAGAAACATTATCAATGAAGTACACAGATGCCAAGTGGTTTGCTACGATAGTTTTGAAAGATTCTTTTTGAACCAGGTAACATTAAGAAAATAAAAAGAAAATACTATTTCTTCAAGATAAATTCCCCGACTGATATGTGGAAGACAACAAGATTTTATATATGCATATCAATTGTAGGCTTAATTGATGCCACGCAAAAGATATTGAACCCACACGAAGAAGATATTTCCAATTCATTATATATATTTGTATATGTCTCACTTTAAATAAATTAAGTACCACTTTCCTATTAAAAATGAAAGGTGAAAACTCAAACTAAGATATCAAACAAAAATGAAGGGGGTAAAGTTAAAATATAAAACTCACACGATGAAAAATATGAACCCATGAGAAAATAAGAAGGGATAGTTCCAAAAATTATATTATTTAAGTTATGTAAATAAATATTAAGAGAACAAAGAGGGACAGCTCCCAAGATCATATTATTTAAGCTATGTAAATAAATATTAAGAAAATAAAAAGGGATAGTTCCCAGAATTATATTATTTAAGCTAGATAAATAAGGTATTAAAGTAAAAAGGGATAGTTCCCAGGAACATATTATTTAAGTTATGTAAATAGGTATTAAGGAATTAAAGGGGTAGTTCCCAAGATTATAGTACTTAAGTTAGAATAAATAGACTTTAAGAAATAAAAAGGGATAGTTCCCACATAAAAATATAGTAAATCTAGATGTAAGAATATTAGCTAAGTAAAAGTTTAAAAAAATACCATTAAGTAAAGAAATTGCAATATGCGCATATTTTTCGTAGTCAACTATGGCATATTGACAGTTTCTTAACTTGGGATATGCTGTGGTATTTTCTTGTAAATAAATGAATAAATAAAATAAAGAAACCAAACAAATAAAGAATCAACAAAAATAAAATATCATTATGTTTATTTTAAATAAATATAAATTTACATGTTAAATATAAATTATAATTCAATATTTTAACAAATAAATACAGTATAATCCACTAATCAGTACAAATGTATGTAGTCAAAATTGTATATATTTAGTGTTTACTCAAAAATTCATAACTAGGCAGTAGTATACACAACAATGCAATATGGGTTGCATACCCGTAAAAATAATAGCATTCACAATGAAAAATAAATGGAAAATATAAAACAATGTTAAAATAAATTAGAGCACAAAATTATGTTAAATATTCCATAAAACAATATTCAAATACTGACCTCCGTTTAATAAAAGGATATAATAACCTAAAGCAGTATTACTAGCAGTCAATAGAAAAGTAGGTCAACCCGGCAATACATTCTTTAGCAGCGATAATAGTTCAAAAATAGGAATTATCACCAAGAATATCAATATTATAACCACCAACATTGTCAAGAATAAATGTTATGTATCAGTATACACGTTTCACTTATATTTTCTGCATAAAATATTATTGAATGTACGTAAAGAGGCACGATTTGTTCATTTTCTTCTCTACACGAATATATTCCAAGAAAGACCAAGCTAAAACCAAAAATACAATATTAAACAAAGGTCTATATACATAAATAAATATATAAATACCACTTATTTCACAGTCACTAAAAGCAATTATATTTTCGTCCGTAGGGACACCAAAACGCATACAAAGATATATGATTTACTTGTTTTCGAGATACACCAACGCACCCAGAATGTAAATATTGTGGCCTGATTCACCATTAAAAAATAAAACATTATGCTGGCTATGCAAATTCACTGATATTTACAGAATAAAAAGACATTGTTGAATGTACATCTAAATATGCGATAGTACATAATTTTATTCACGTACAAATGCTTCAAGACATTTAGGCTAAAAATAAATAAATAAAGCATTAGTCAGTACATAATATAAGACAATAAAAGAATACTTACCAACAAATAAAATCATTCAAAATGTCCATGGAATAAAAGTATAGAATATGTAAATAATAACAATAACAAACATGGCGAAAAGAAGGTCACATGACCACGTAATTTCAATAGTTATCAAAATAAACACGGAGGGCGTAGCAGACGAAAATTCAAACTAAAGGAACGATTTAAAACAAAATGAATCGTTCGTCAAATGTTAATCGCTATAAAAGGCGACACACAGGCGAAAATAAGGCAGTCCATAGGAAGTCCATCGGAAGCTCTTCAAGACTTAAAAGGAAACCAGTGCTCCGAAGAAATAAAGAATCTAAAGGCATAAAACGCTTTAAGATTCAAACGCCGTAGTCGTAAGAAGCGGCAACGATAACTGCGCGCCAGATATAGAGGCGCGAAATACCGGGATTGGACCGCACAAAAGCTACAACAATAAATTTAATTAAAATGGAGGGACTGGGCTACCAGGAAGAATTCGAGATGTTATACAACCAAGAAAAGTGAGTACAAGCCCTATAAAATAAACTCCATCTTGCAATCCTAAAATAAATAAATGAAAGAACCTTCATGAGTGTTTCATAAACTATCGAGCAACGAAATTTTCGAATATTTAAATAATTAATAAATGTTTCTTTGAATATGCTTTGGGTTAACGTGCGAATCTTAATTCAAGGCGATTTAACGAGGCATTAATAAATTTTCCGGATAGCAACGCAATTTAGAATATTATTTAAATAATTAAAATAAATTCTTCTTTGAATATGCTTTGGGTTAACGTGCGAATCTTAATTCAAGGCGATTTAACGAAGCATTAGTAAATTTTCCGGATAGCAATAAAATTTAGAACATTATTTAAATAATTTAAAATAAATTCTTCTTTGAATATGCTTTGGGTTAACGTGCGAATCTTAATTCAAGGCGATTTAACGAAGCATTAGTAAATTTTCCGGATAGCAATAAAATTTAGAACATTATTTAAATAATTTAAAATAAATTCTTCTTTGAATATGCTTTGGGTTAACGTGCGAATCTTAATTCAGGGCGATTTAACGAAGCATTAATAAAATTTTCGGATAGCAATAAAATTTAGAATATTGTCATAAATAATTAAAAATAAATTCTTCTTTGAGTAAGCTCTGGATTGACGTGCGAATCTTGGTTCAGGGCGACTTAACGAGGTGCTAACGCTTTAGTAGAATAACGGCAATTTCGAAATATGAGCATACATGAAGGATTAGAGCAGTGAATTTTATTTTTATTTATGATTAACAATTTCATAAAGAATCAAGGATTGCAAGGTGCTTGTACCGTAGATGAAAAAGGCTGGATATAATAATGAAATGTATAATGTATTGTATTGCATAATAATGATATTTATTCAATTTTTTGTAAAAATTTATATTAAATAAAATAAGTTGTGCTGACATTCATATCTACTTATTTATACCCATCCCAAGGAGAACATAAGGAAAGTAAACATCACTATCACAGCTAGGACTCACAATAAGTATAAGACTGCGACACATTACCCGTTATCGAAACAAATAAATTCACACTTAGACCCTGAGATTACTAAAGTATATTAATTTATTAATTCAATTTTTGGTTATTAACCAATATAGAAGAAGTCACAGCAATATGTATATACATACATACAACCACATACACACACATACTCAAAATTCATATCCACATATATGCGTACACACCTAGATATAATTATATGACGTACTGCTTTAATCAATATTCAGAAGAAGTTTCGTAATAATTTAATCCTGTTTAGCTAGTGCTTTTGTTAGTTGTTTCCGGAGTAAATATCCTGAAACATTTAGGTTTATTGTTGGGAGAATATTATTTAGTACTTTGGCTGCACTATATGAAAAACTGCGTTTAAATATTTCCTGCTTGTGTTTAGGGATTGTCAAGTGATACTTGTGTCTCACATTCACGTTATGTTGTTGATGCCTGAATTTCATTTTATTATATAAATATGGTGGCATTCTAGATTTTAAGATATTTAAGAAGAATATGCTCTTGTGAAGTAGCCGTGTATTTGACATATTCAAGGTACCGCTCTCTTTAAGCCTACGAGTGACCCCTCTCCTGCCCCGAATGCCATGTATTAGCCGGATACACCTATTCTGCACTCTCTGAATCCTCATGGAGGTCTCCCTGGTTATGCAGGAATCGTAAACGACATCACAATAATTAAAGTGTGACAGCACAAGGCTCCTGCACAAAAGCGACCTCGCTGACTCGTCAAAAAGTTGTCTGTTAATATACCGGGTGTCCACACGAAAACTTTATATTGAATTATTTCTGGTGTTTTTGAAGACAAAAACTTGAAATTTTGGGTGGTTGTTCAGGATATAGGGGGACAATGAATAGTGTATTTCATACCGCCCCATCGGGTCACCCGCCGCCGCCGGCCACCCCCACTCCAATATTTTAAATGATACCCTGTATTTTTTTTTGGTGGTTTTGAAAGAACACAATTTTCTTGATATTCCTATGTGAAAAAACTAGTAACACACATTATGACATTTATGAGATATTTAAATTTAAAAGTTTCAGATATCAGAAATTATTAACTCCGAAAAATCATAAGTTAGTCATGGAAATACTTAAAACAAGATTTATTCACAACATTTTAGTTAAATTAAATGCTCAAATTGTTCACCGTTTACATTTAAACATAAATAAAGTCTATTTTCAAAAGCATTTCTAACATTTTCGAACACTTGTGGCGTTAAATTTCGACATTCCTCTGTTATTCTATTACGTAAATCAGCTATTGATTGTGGCGGTGTCTTATAAACAACAGACTTCAAATGTCCCCACAAAAAGAAATCTAGGGGAGTTAAATCGGGGGAGCGAGCTGGCCATTCAATAGAGCCCCTACGTCCAATCCAATGTCCTGGGAAAATATTATCCAAATAATTCCTAACGTCTAAACAGTAATGTGGCCCAGCTCCATCTTGTTGAAAATATAATTGCTCCTCCTCTATTTCATTCAAGTTTTCTTCTAGACACTGTATGATAAGAGGATGTATTAGCTCTTCCAAAAATTGTAAGTACTTAGGTCCATTTAAATTTTCCTGGAAGAATATCGGGCCAATTACTTGGTTATTAAGAATTCCAGCCCATACATTAATTTTTTGGGGATATTGTGTGTTGCCTTCTCGGAAAAAATGGGGTTTTACGTCGCTCCAATATCGACAGTTGTGTCTATTCACAAGACCATTTAAGTAAAAGCAACTTTCATCACTAAAGCAAATACTTCGCAAAACATTTCCATTTTGCCGAATCATATCTGTCATTATTTCACAAAATTCGACTCTTCTGTCGAAATCACCATCACCCAACTCTTGGTGAAGTTGAATTTTATAAGGGTGTATTTTGTTTAATTTTAATATCTTATGGCAGGTTGATTTTGGCACTCCCGAAACTTCGGATAATTTTCTCAACGAAAGCTCTGGGTCTAAATTAATATGCCCAAGAACTGCTAGTTGCATAGCTTCATTTAGTACACCACAATTATTCGTATTCCGTTTTTTATTATTTACAGATCCAGTTTGCAAAAATTTTTCTATTAGCGTTCTGACATAAGCAACAGATACGTTTCTGTTTGGATGGTTTTCATTGAATAACGTCGCCGCTTGGGAATAATTTTTGTTTGCAATCCCATACAAAATCACTATTTCAGTTCTCTCTTCAAGAGTATAAACCATTTCAGCGAAAAAGCCGAAACTTTAAGAACAATTTTACAAGTATTAATATTAATGAAACACAAAAGTCACAATTTTGACAATTCTAATTTAAAGCAAACTATTTCCATGGCTAACTTATGATTTTTCGGAGTTAATAATTTCTGATATCTGAAACTTTTAAATTTAAATATCTCATAAATGTCATAATGTGTGTTACTAGTTTTTTCACATAGGAATATCAAGAAAATTGTGTTCTTTCAAAACCACCAAAAAAAATACAGGGTGTCATTTAAAATATTGGAGTGGGGGTGGCCGGCGGCGGCGGGTGACCCGATGGGGCGGTATGAAATACACTATTCATTGTCCCCCTATATCCTGAACAACCACCCAAAATTTCAAGTTTTTGTCTTCAAAAACACCAGAAATAATTCAATATAAAGTTTTCGTGTGGACACCCGGTATATCATTTTCAAGGACATTATCGCTTTTCTTATAAGATACGATGTGTTTTGCTCAAATCTCAGCGCAGAGTCAATATGCAACCCTAGGTTCTTAATACAGTCCGAGATTACGATTTTTGTCGATTGAATATAGATGTTCAATGACGCCTGGACTAACATACGCACGCGCCTAGGACCAAAAACGATAGCTTGGGTTTTATTTGGATTTATTTGGAGCTGATGACCACCACAAAACCGGGAAATGTTATCCAAATCTCTGTTAATCCTCTCCTGACCCCAAAGGTATTCAGATGGTTTAAATGATACATATAACTGCGTATCATCTGCATACAGATGGTATTTGCAATATTTGATAACGGATGGCAATGTCGAGGTATATATACTGAACAGCAGAGGACTCAAAATGGCACCTTGTGGAACCCCATTCTCCATAGTAATTTTATTTGATATGACATTATCTATTCTAACCTGTTGTGTTCTTCTCACCAGGTAAGATCTCAATAATTCAACAGCTGAGGAAGCCAAACCTTTTTCTTTAAGCATTTGTAAAAGTAGTTCGCGGTGCACAGTATCGAAGGCTTTGCTGAAGTCCAGCAAAACCAACACAGTAACATTTCCTTCGTCTGTACCCTTCAACACATCGTCCAAGATGTGAGCAAGAGCGGTAGAACAACTATGATCTGAAACCATACTGACATTCTGGTATTCTATTATCATCTACAATATAACAACGAAGCTGATTGGTGAGACATCTTTCAAATACCTTTGATAGAACTGGCAATAAGCTGATTGGTCGTAGATCTGTAATATTCTCAACATTAGCTGTCTTGGGAATAGGCTTAATAATAGATGACTTCCATACCTTCGGAAGAGTACACGTATCTACACAATAGTTGAAAATATGCAACACATAATCGACAATCATCGGCATACAGATCCTCAGCATGCGAGTATCAATGTTGTCGCTTCCTTGGGAATTGGATTTTATTTTACTCAGGGAACTAAGTACGTCACCCACTGATATTTAAATTTGAAAGTCGACGCATTGACAGTTTGGGTCCGTGCATTCTCTGTTACTGTGATGGCGGACATTACAGATTTAGCAAAAAATGAATTAAGTGCGTCAGCATCCTTCAGATGCTCAGGTATTTGTTTATCTTTTACTACATTCATTTTCCTAAACTCCATCCATAGACCACGATGGTTATTACAATTGAGTCTACACTGATGGGTAAAGTAAGCCTGTTTCTCACGTTTAATTGCACGGTTAACTTGATTCCTCAGCTGTTTATAGTACGCGTGATGGGCGGGTTCTCTAGTTCTATTGTAACGCCGTAGCGCAGAATCCCTAGTTTTAATCATCAATTTTATGTTATACGTTAGCCAGGGAGCCGGCGGTTTCGAAGATGATATACGTCTAACAGGAGCATGCTTATTGAAGACGTGTATTAAATTAGCGTTAAGGAATCCTATTTTTACGTTAACATCGGGTAAATCATATATCAGATGCCAGGAGATTTTGTATATATCATTCACAAAATGGTCGTAATTAAAATATTTGAAACATCTAGCGTAGAATTCCCTTTTAGGTGGGTTATTTGGTCTAAAGTAAATACTGCAATAGATGACTTCATGATCTGAGAAGTCCACGTGTAGTAAGCCCGACCCTCGCAGTGGCAAGTCCTTGCTGACAATGAGTAGATCAAGCATAGTCGATGACTCACGGGAAGTACGTGTGGGGCCATCAATAAGCTGCATCATGTCAAGCGTCTCAAACAAATCAAGCAAACTACGGGCGTAGGAGTCCTGTGGGTTCAGCAAGTTAACATTGAAGTGTCCTAGACACACGACAGAATCCGTCGTCGTATTATATTCCGAAAAAGTGTCCTCAAATTCATTCAGAAACCTCAAAAAGTTACTTTTGGGTGGTTTGTAAAAGACCCCCAGATGAATTTCTTTACCGAAACCCACTAGCCGCATCCAGAGATACTCAATAGAGTCATCCGCATAATGCTTAGAAACAGTTACCGGCAGCTGATTTTTACAGTAAAACGCAACTCTACTTCCCCTACTAGCTCTATCGTTTCTCTAAAGATCGTATCCAGGAACAGCGAACAATTCTGAAGGTAAATCCTTCGTTAACCATGTTTCAGATAGGGCAAGAATATCATAGTTATTTAGTAAAATCATTTCCCTTATGCTATGAAAATGTGCTGGCAGCGATCTAGTATTAATGTGAGCTATTTTTAGTGACATGTCTGTAGAAAATTACCGCTATATACGAATTGAAATTTAAAAGACAAGTAGCAACTATAGCAGTTTCCCTCATGAACAGAAAGTAACAATCATCAATTGAAAATCTTAATATATAAAAGAAATAAAATAGAAAATACAAAAATGCACATACATAATGAATTTATAAACTTAATATACTGAGAAATAAAAAATAAATAAAAGAAAGTGACTATAAAAAGGTTATTTACTACTATTTCCTCTCAAGATCCTTGATGTATGTCCTCCTTCTTTTGCATTCCTGGCACTTCCCGTCTTCCTTCCCTACTTTTTGTTGACTTGTCTTGGTCCTCGGATGTCTTTATTGGTTTTGAACTGGTCCTACCGGCGTTCACCAAATCGTTGGCTCTATCCGTCAGCAGAGTATTATTCCGGGTAATGTATGCGTCAATGGAATCCGACTCAGTATCAAATACTGCACCATCTATGTACAATTTGCTATTTCTTATATAAGCTCGCAATTGTTTACTGCGAGCCTCCTTCAGAAATCCATAAAGGAACTTATTGCGTATTTGATCCTCTTTACATAGGTCATCTGAGATAGAAATTCCAGTGCCCTTCAGTTTTCTCAAGTTTTTAGTTATCGCTAACTTGCGAAGGTATGAGATGAACTCGACACATATTATATTATTATTGCCCAGACTGTATATATTCCCTATGTCTGACTGAGATAACTCAATTTCAAATATTTGGCTAATCTTTGCGAGAACAGTCTGTATCAGAGAAATCTGACCATCCACGGACAGACCAAATATGATTATATTGTTTCTCCTAATTTTTCTTTCTAATTGTATAACTTTATCCTCCAAAACGCGATATTTATTATCTAAATCTGTGATCGTTTTATTTATGCCTTGAATTTCCTTTTTAATTTCGTCCGTTTTATTATTTATAAGTGCTTGTATTTTGTCGAATAAACCATCCAAGGATGTTTTTTGTTCATCTTTTTGAGTCATAACAGACGTTCCAGTGATATTTCCACTTTTATTTGTAATTTACGAGAGTATATTTAATTAAAACTTAACAAACCAACTCGTTCAAGATTAATTTGATATCGTATGTAGCTGTAGTATACTTTAACGCTACCTTATATGCGGTTCCGCAGTTTTTTGCTGCCTCTCGTAAAAAGATACGTAGATTTTTGCCGGAGTTATAATAAATGTTACTATATTAAAGAGAATAAAATGATTGAAAAATTAATGCACTCACGATATGTCTTTAATTATTATTGGACTGAGAATCTATTTTAAATATTTATGCGCGCCTATGCATTGCGGCGGCCATATTGAGTTACCACTTTGGACAAATATTATTTTTAAAGAGACTCTCTCCTGTTCTATTCTTTTCTCGTAGATTTCAACATATTGGCAATGTTATACCGCGAGATCTTAAATTATATTGATAAAGGTTTGCCATGGAATGTAAAACGTCCGTCTTAGGTATCATTCTTTTGAGATAATTCTGACAATTTAATTCATCTATCAAAAACATGACATTTTAATACACGCTGTGTTAGTTTGCTATCGGATAAATTGCATGTTTGCTAGCGGATAAACTGCATGTAGATTTTCCATGGCAACGAAAATTCAATTCTGACAGTATCGTTCAAATAAATTTCATACATAAACATATGTATTTTTCTCTTTCTTTTGTATATGTATTCAAAGGAATGTTAAATAAAAATATTTCGGTTTATTAATATTAATTAAATGATTCATTAAATTGTCTTACCAAATACCATTCGAGTTTGTGTTTATTTCCGGAACAAACTTTCATTTTGACAAAACTCAAACATTGTTGCTTAAGGGTAACACGACTCGAACAAATAACAAAAGGTAAAACCGCTCCACCTTCGGTGTCGCGGTTTTACCATGTTATTTGTTGTCGTCAGTTACCAAGCAACAAAGCTTTCGTTCAAAATGAAAGTTTGTCCGGATAAACACAAACTCTTATGGTATTACCCCCGATTAAATTATCAGGTTAACTGTCATATTGACATTTGACTGACATAAAATTTGTAAATAAATGTTTATTTTAAATGATTAACATGTTTGAATAACATTTTATTAAAAATTAATAAACAAATTACAATAAATGTTCAAAATGACCCCCGCTTTGTTTGATGCACACGTTTACGCGCCTTTTCATGCTATCAAAAGCATTTTGCAACATTTGTGGCGTTATGGTTGCACATACTTCAATAATCTTTTGTTGCTGTTCTTGCAACTTATGCACAGGAGTTCTGAAAATTCTATTTTTGCAGTAAGGGAACACAAAATAGTCTATAATAGTCAAACCAGGTGACCTCTGAGGAAACTCAACCTGCGTATGCAAACTTATAAGTCGATCATCAAAAAACTCACGGAGAAAGACTATAGTTTCTCGTGTCGTATGTGCTGTTGTGTCGTCATGTTGGAAATAACCATTATGAAGTTCATCGTCGTGTAGTTGTTGTACAAATTCATTCAAAATGTTATTTCTGTACCTCTCTGTATTGACGGTGAAATTGAAAAAAAAACGTACTCCGAAAGCTGAAACCATGCCTCATCGGAAAAAAATGTTAAGTTTAACAGGTCGTTATTCATTAAATTGTTGACGAACCACTGGCAGTACGCAAGACGTCTGGGGTGGTCTGTTGGCAAAAGAGCTTGATATGATTGCATCTATATGGATGCATGCTCAAGTTCTCCTTTACAATGGTTCTGCATGTTCAATGAGAAACTCCAATTTCTAGGCACATATAAAAATCTTGCTCTGCTACTGCGAAATTTGGGAAGTGTTCACGAAAATTATCCAAACATAAACGCTTACTGTATTCCCAAATACCATTAACTAGCACACCTGTTCTAGAATACGCTTCAATCATGTAAGTTTTGTGTGCTGTGGTGTAAACCATAGTTGAAAAACTACAAGATGTCAGAGAGAAAATATAATGACAAATATTAATGACAGTATGACACTTAATTATATAACTTAAGAGCCGGAATCCCTCAGCGAAAATACCAATGTTTGAATAATCTGACTGATCCGTGCGACACTAGCGGGGCTGGCTGACACTAGTCAGTATGTGTCGACATCGCACCGACTAAGGTTCCAGTTCCGCGGACATTCAGCGCGCGCTATTTTCTTAATTGGGTATTACGGTTGGAAAGAAATATGTTGAGCGGCTTGTAAAGATAGTCAAACTTACTATTTCTGTAGAGTGCGATATCAAATTTTTCTTACATAACCAATTCCAGCAACATGAAGCATGTCATATCTGCATTTATTTTCTATGTCAAACTACCGTATATACTTTTGTAGTAAAAGAGTAAGAAAAATACAACCCTTCATTATGTTAGTATCTACTTTTAGCAACAATGTGCTTCGCTTTATCAAATACGAGCGCAAATGCTTGCTTGTATGTTGATTCTAGATCAAATATATTAGAAGGGAATACATGGACAAGTAAGAAATTATTAATGTAAACAATAAATCTCGATCAAATATTTTACTTTCTTATACGTAGTATAACGTAGTATTGCGATGATGAAAATATTCGACATCGAAATTTGTGCAGATGTCCATGTTTTGAAGTGCCCTGAGACTGGAAAAGTGGTTTTTGAATAATGTGTGTGCGTCTCTCTCTCTATCTTTCTTTCGCCATAATAGCGGCTATACGGCTAAAGCTATCAATACCAAACTTTATATTTATGAGTATAATTTTCTTCTTAAGATATGATTAGATTTTCAATGAAATCGATAAATCGGAAGAAGTAATTTACTTCAGTAAAAAAATCAAATTTTACCTCTTTCTGGTTACTACCAAGTTTAGACAAATCTCAATAGAATTAAAATACACACATAAGTAAATTTAAAAAAAAAATTGTAAATCAAAAATCGAAATTCATTCCGGAAGTAACACTACTCTTATGTAATAGCCGTTCTATGCTAGTATTACGCAAATTATTCATTTTATAGACATTTATCATGAATATAAAAGTACTTGGGCTGGATTTTGAATATTTTTTGTATAAACATTTTTCCAAATGTCCACACTATTACTCACAAATTTATTTTATTAGGAGGATATAAAATTTAAAACTTAATTTGGAACTACTTTTGCAGAATTCGGAACGCATGTACGTACGAGGGACAAGCTACAATTATTGAGAATAGAAAGATTGATACAAGTTTTTAGAATTTTTATTTTAAATATGTTCAAAGTAATTGCCATTTACAATGATGCACTTAACCATTCTCTCTCCTCCCATAGTTTAAAAGCGTTCAACCAGCTGTCCTTAGGAATACTATCAAAAAAACACTTAACGGCGATGGCAATCTCTTCTTCTGACTAGAACCTTTTCCCTCTCAAATGTTTTTTGAGCTGAAAAAATAGCTAGAATTCACACACATCGCCAAATCCGGTGAGTAAGGAGGATGTTCTATAATTTTGATTTTGTTTTCCGCTAAATACTGAACAGTTGTCCCTGCTGTATGGTACGATGCGTTATCATGATATAACATGATCCCTTTTCTGGGCACTTTACACAACACAGTAGGCAAACAATTTTCAATATACCATTTATCGGTAACTATCTTCTGATCTTCTAATTTAATTGCGGCCACCAAACCCGTACTTCTAAAAAATACGCGCTCTAGCCTTTCTTGAAATCATAGTAAATCACTATCCGAAAGTTCTCTCGTGATAATTCCATTTTTCCGATAACAGAAGCTTATTCTATGGACTATTTCTCAGACACTATTCAACCAAATGTCACAAACTAAACTGCAATTGACAGATAAAATAATGCACTATTTAATAAACAACAATTTGTTTTGCACGGGTAACTAGATTTTTCAATTCTCAATAATTGTAGCTTATCTCTCGTATAAGAAAGTCGTGTGGTGCCCACACCACATTTTGATTATTATGTAATGCATTCTCACAAATAACTTAATAAATTGCTTGTATAAATTTGCCTCAAACAAATGATGCAATAGTTGTCTGTTTAAGTATCCGAATGTGCAAATTTAGAAGGGGGTGCCTCTTTTTCTGGATCATTAACCTTCTGTTTTAGAGTGGTCTTTTTTGATGTCTCTCTTAGCGGCATATTCTTTGTCTGTCGGGGATCAACCAATTCTTGTAAAATATGATCCATGTAGAAGAGTTTCAATTTTTTCCACCATTTGCTTTGCCCAAAATGTATCATCTCGCTGAATGATTTCAACTTTAATAGGTTTATTTTCTCCTGACCAGACTGCGAAGAGACATGTATTCCTCTTAGTAATATGCAACTGTCCTTGAACTTGAAAATACCAGGGGTGCTTTTTATTGACCACCATTTCTCCATTAATCGTCCTCCAGAATCTAATTTTCTTATCTTTAACAGCGTCTTCTATTGATGTCTTGTACGCTGATATTGGACATTTAATCTCTATGATGGCATCCTCTCTTACCAGACCATCCGGAGTAGCACCAAGATATGGAATATCACTGTCAATAAACAATCCGCAAGGCTGAATTGTAACACGCTCATGTAACGAGAGTTGATTCAGAGCTATTTTTTCATTGTCTATCCCATGTTTGATAGAAGCAACATGTGCAATGCTGCTTTTATATAACAATGTTTTGACAATGCTCGAGCTGGTAGTACTTCGTCTATTTATAACTTTCCCAAAATTTGAGGCTGTTAGCAATTGTCTACGTAACTCAAGCCATTCACTGCAATCTCTTTGCAAAATAGTGGCTTCTTGTACTTGTGCTCTCTCTTCGTCCGTCTTTCGTAAATTGGCCAAGAAAGTGCTCTTTAAACTTTGAAATTCTGGAGAAGGTAAATCTGGTCTTTGGCAATTCTCACCGTAATGTGTATCTATACGGGATTTTGATTTTGTAAATTAATTCTTTTTAACACGGACGTATTTTTTGTTCTTTCTGATTCTTCTTTGCTTCAATATTTTTGATTTTTATTTGGGACTAAGACCCATAAGTGATTTTTGTAGTGTGTAGAGTGGTCTTTTGGTATTATAAGACACCACAGCTGCTGAACATCGGGACTGATATGACTGACGTTGGGTAAAATTTATTCTTTTCCCTCCTACAAATTTCGCAATAATAGAATGTAATTGCTCCACCCTGTTACTGTCAACGTTGTGTATTAAACCTCGTGAATTAGAAGCGACAGCACCAACAATAAACTGGATTTTGGTCCAAAAAGTTGAAGTTCTAAATGTCTGTGCAAGATTTTCGCTGGTCTTTTTACTTTGACGGTAATAGTTTTCGCAAGACCTATGATCACCAAATGCATGGTTACAGCTGTTTGTAATATCTACGTATAAATCATTAATTTTTGTTTGCAATTCTTCTGTTCTATTTGCAAGTTGCTTAATAGCTAAACAAATTACCCTCCTGATTGCCAGTATCCTTTGCATACTTAAAGTTTTGCGCATCAATAAAGGATATTTAAGTTCCTTTGTTACATTCCTTAATTTATTGCACATGTTGCGAAGTAAGTGGTTTCTGCACTCGATCTTCTCTACCGGGACATTTACATAAGGCCTAGCCTCCAAGATTTTGGAATACGTACTGGAATCGCCATCTGCTATCATCCTACCACATATAATGTTGTACATGTCCACAGAATTTTTGAATCCTTCCACCAAAATGTCAGACTCCATACTAGTCGAAGGACCTGAATAATTCTTATAACATTTATGATCTTTTGGAGCAATTCCTTTATTTTCTGCTCGTGCGCAAATAGAACAATATTTATTTCGTATTCCAATGTATAGTACTTCCCCAAATTTTCGTCCAACTACTGCTGCTCCAGAAAGTGCAGAATAATTGCTTTTATAGGATCTCTTTGCCCAGCATCCATCTACAACGACATCAATGACGGCTTTACCGTCTTTGACCCTACCTTCTTCTATAGCAGCTAGTCGTTCACGTTTGGCTGCTGCTTCCATCGTATGAACTGCAGTTTTACACCATTCATCGGACATCTTATTATTCTTTTTGGAAAAATGTTTTTGAGTCATCGTTGGGATATTCATATATGCAAAGAGCTCCTGAAATTGCGAAAATCCTATATGTTATTATACCACTCACTGCAGAAGTATTGATGTCGAGGTTTTCCTTTGCTTTTGGATTGCAAGTATTTATAAAAAAAGAAGTTTTGCACGGCACAATTTAGTTTTAGTTTCGACATAAGACCACTTTTTTTTCCGAGTATATACTTAAATTCTCTTAAGTACAACCAAATGCTGGACAATGATTTAATATCATCTTCAAGTTTTTGAAAAAGTATTTGATATCAACAATACGCCTTTCATCTGTTTCTTCAATTTCCAGCTGCTACTTGATAAGAGTAGTATTACTTCCGGCCGAATTTTATAATCTCTTTTATCCAAAGATTGTTCCAATTGCAGCGCTAAATACTTTCGCACTTGTAATAAACCTGTATAGAATGCATAATTTGCCAGATATTTGCAAAAAAAATCGCAATTCGATAAGAGTAACACTGATATATCCGGTCCAATTATTCAATTTTTTATATACAAAAATTGAGCGCTGAATACTATTATTTCAAATAAATACTAGTATTTCAAATAAATCTGTATGGAATGCATAAATTGCGAGATATTTTCAAAAAACCGTTTTTTGAAAAAGACCTACCCCCGGTAGAAATTTCGAAAAAAAATTTTATAAAATTTTTCTAATTACTTTTGAATACATTTCTATTCTCCAAAAATATGTCTAAACTTAGTACCTAGTTGATAAGGTATTAGTAAATTTCGATTTTTTTGACTGAAATAAATTACTACTTCCGGTCTACCGATTTTACTGAAAATCTAGTCAAATCTCAAGAGAAAAATTGCACTCATAAATATAAGGTTTGGTATTAGTTACCTGTATCCCTTTGGCCGCTATCGTGGTCACATACACCGATAAGAGAGAAAGTTATTTTACTTTCTTTTACTTAGTATAAGCAAGTATTGTGGTGATGAAAATTTTCGACTTCCGAGATTTTTGCAGATGTCCACGTTTTGAAGACTCCTGATACCAAAAAAGTGGTTTTAAAAAATGTCTGTTTCTCTCTCTCTCTCTCTCTCTCTCTCTCTCTCTCTCTCTCTCTCTCTCTCTCTCTCTCTCTGTGTGTGTGTGTGACCACAATAGCGGTCAAACGGCTATAGCTACCAATTCCAAATTTTATATTTACGAGCATAATCTTCCTCTTGGGATCTAGATTTTCAGTAACATCGGTAATAATAATAATAATAATAATAATAGTTTATTCGTTCCTAAGGATACAATCAAATGTATATGGAACAAGTCACAAATAATTAAGTATGCAATTATAAAAGTAAATACAAAAAACACACAGGTACACACATGTAAATAAATAACATTTCATACCTAAGGTAATAATAAATCAAGACGGAAAACAAACATTAAAAACATTTGTCACAGAGTAGCATAGAAATGTCCGCTGAGCACAGCCAAGTCAGTTATTTTTAAAATAATTTTCAAACTCTTCAATATTGTAAAAGACATTAGTAAGCAATACATCCTTTAGCCTCCTCCTAAACACGTTTACATTTTGTAGTGACTTTAACCTCTCTGGAAGCAGATTAAATAATCGGCATCCAGCACTTATGGGTGATTTCTTATAATACATGTGATTTACTTTGTCCAAACGTATATCTGCTTTAGCGCGAGTATTATAATTATGATAGTCAGAATTTTTGAGAAAAGAATCCTTATGTTCAAAAATGTATGTCAAGAGCTTTAGAATATAAATTGACGTCACCGTTAAGATCTTACCCGTCAGAAATGCATCTCTACACGAGTCTCTTGGTTTTATATTAAATATTAAACGAATAATGCGTTTTTGGATAATGAAGACCCGTCTAACGTCACTACACTGTCCCCAAACAGTAATATTAAATGAGATTGCCGAATAAACGAGGGCATAATACACCTGTACCAGTGTTTCACTACACAGCATGCGCTTTAAAGCACAAATAACGTAGAAACCCTTATTCAACTTTTGGCATATACGATCTATTTCTTCCTCCCATGAGAAATGGCGGTCAATAATTGAGCCCAGAAACCTCACCGACGCCCTCTCTCCCAAGATACTTCCATTGAGATTAAGACTTATGTTAATTGGAGACTTTCGTTTGTTGTGAATCTCCATAAGTGCAGTCTTTTGAATATTGACAACCAAAGCGTTTTTGTTACAATAATTAAAAAATTGATCCATCACAGTCCTAAGTTTACAGCGTAATATATCAGGATCTGCATCCGACACTATTATATTGGTGTCGTCCGCATACATATAGACATTACCGTGACTTATGTGGTTAGGCAAATCATTCACATATGCTAAAAATATCAATGGACCCAAAACACTCCCCTGAGGAGTTCCCAAGTTTAAATCAAATTTATTTGACTTAGTCTGATTCATTTTTATACCAATTTTTCTATCATTCAAGTAAGAGACTATCCATTTGTTAATGGAGCCTCGAAGACCCATATTATATATTTTGTCCGAAACAAAGTCGCTCCTTACAGAGTCGAAAGCCCTTGAAAGATCGAAAGACACTAAGGCCACATACTCCCCCCTGTGTAAGCAATCGTACTCGTATTGGGTGGATTCCATTACAGCTGTTTGACACGAATACCGTTTTCTATACCCATACTGAGAGCGAGTCAAAATGTTATGTTTATTTAAAAATATTTCAATTTTATTGCTAACCATCTTCTCTATTATTTTAGAAAAAATACTTAGAAGAGATATAGGTCGATAATTCTCGATCATTTTCGGATCTCCCTTTTTAATAATTGGAACAATAGCTGCACATTTTAGTGCTGAGGGAAACACTCCCTCTATTACAGAGCGATTAACAATATCAGCAATCATCGGCGATATCTCCAAGGCACACTCCTTGACGAGTTTTACTGGAATTTCATCAATCCCAGCTGACTTGTTATTCTGAAGACCATAAATAGTCCGGCGAACATCATCCACCACAACCGGTCCGAAATAAAACGTTTTGTCATTCATTTGTCCATTAGTACATTCGTTTGATAAATTATCTCCAAAGTGCTGCTGCAGATTCGACTCAGCGATGGTGGACAGATATTCCCCAAACAAATCGCAAACATAACGCTGATCGTAGATCGGAAGTAGTAGTTAACATCAGTAAAAAAAATCAAATTTTGCTAATACTTCGTCGACTGCTACGTTTAAACAAATGAATAAAGAATTCAAATGTACTAAACATTAAATTTGAGAAAAATGCAGTTTTTCGAAATTCCTGTCAGAAGTAGGTTTTTACTCTTATCAAAAATGAGTTTTTTGCGAATATCTCGCAAGGCATGCTTTCTAGGCTGGTACGGTCGCGATTACATAAAAGCGACCGGCACTTTTTCCTATTGTAATAATATATATCATATTACTTAATTTTTGCTGTCATTGCTGACAACATATATAACATTTTAAAAGCCTGATTTACCAAAATTTATAAAAATAACACAAAATGTCAAATTAGTGGTCGCTTTTATGTAACCGCGACCGTACATTACCCTACAAAAGTATTTAAAACATAAGTTTCAATACCTTTTGTATAAAAAATTTCAAAATTCGTATCGGAAGTAACACTTTTACTCGTGTTGAATAGCGATTTTTTGCAAATACGTTGTAAATTCTGCATTCTATATATATTTATCAACAGTACAAAAGTATTTAGAGTTGGATTTGCAATATTTTTGTATACATGAAATTTCAAAATTCGGACCGAAAGTAACACTTTTATTCTTAGCAAGTAGCACTTCTTTCGATATATCTTGCAAAGTATGGATTCTACAGCGATTTATTAAGATAATAGATATATAGAAGAAGTGCCTGGAATAGGATTTTGAATAATTTTTGCATAAAAAAAATTAAAAAAATTGTGTAATTTGAAACACTCATACGTATAAGAAAGTCGTTTGGTGGCCACACCTCATTTTTTATAGGGCATTGAAAAGTTCATTCCAAGATGTAAAAAATTTATTCAAATTAAGGGGGCATCATTAAATAATAAAGGTTAATTAATTTTATTTTTTTTCATACTGATACCGAGAATACGTTTTTCTGCTGCTGATTTACTTTATTCCCCATTCCAAAGTATAAAGATAATAGCTAAATGTATGCGTGACAAAACGTAGCGAGAGACGTGACTACCACCTCGAACGTTAGATCTCAACTGATATTCGGGTCAGAGGGGAATGTAATGTGGCACTGCTTCTGCGCAGTAAATAGCATAATAAGCAATTTTCGTAATTATTTATTTTCTAATTAAATATTTGAATTTATGAAAAAGTAAAACAACTATCGTTTACTTATTTATGAAGCTATTGTACTCATATTTTTTTAAAACTACGATATTTACTAAATTGCAAGTAATTGTTGTTTTTCGAAAATTGCAGTGCATGTTTCATTATTTTTTTCTATCGAGCAAAATTACCGGAATCGTGTTTTCGAAACAACAGTCGTTTAATTTAAGTTCTCGTCTACAACATCATGTATTTTTTTTACAATAAACAACAACTTTTGTAGGAACTAGAGTTGTTTCCAAACGCGGTTTTGAGGGATTCCGCCTCTTAAGACAGACGTTTTACATTCCACTTATCAATATAATTTTGATCTCGCGGTATTATAGTTGCATATAAACATGATCATATGGTTATAAAATAATATTTATATTGTAAATTAAATATTTAGGCACGACACTCGCGGTAAAAGAAATGAAGGAAGACGTTTCCAAGTTGTCGATTTAATAACATGAAAATTTTAAATCGCAATGCATAAGTCAATTACAGACACCCACTGTATTATTCGGATTCAAATAGGATTTTGACATTATCGAATGTATGTTTTTTAATCATTAGCATTCACATTTGTGTGACTCACGTTCACTCTCAGACCGGTGTGGCTGACAGATTTATAAGAGACGTGAAAGCAGCGCTAGAGGAAATACTCAAAGATCCCGAAGAACCAGTCGAAGGAAAGGTTTGTGACATAATGTTTGATTTAAAATTGTCGTGTTTATAATTCGAAATTACATTTTCTAGTTGGCGATATATGGGCAAGCCCAAGGTATTCCTGATCGCTCGATCGTGGGTGACTTCACTAGATGTTTTCTTGATGCCATGTATTACACACCCCCCACTATAAATGAGGAATAAGTTTTATATTACATTACTTTTTACATGTTGTTAATGCAATTATTACGTGAAATGTTATTAAATAAGATGTCTTTATACTGTTAAAATATAAAGCTTGCTGGGAAATATTTTTATATATATATCCCAACTATTTTACTTAAAATATAAGCTGAAGGGGGTAATGCTGAGGCCAATTTGCAAGCGTTTCGTATCGACGATATTGTGTAGTAACCATTGTATAGAATCGATTGAAACAAGGAGTAATTTGTTAATTAAGCTTAAATCGAAGTACCTAAAGAAAGAAAAAATTTGTACATAAAAAAATGCTACTGAATAATAACATTTTAAAAATGCTTATATTTATCGTATACTTTAAGGTGTAATGTTTGTCTTTAATGGCAAAAACTGCCTGTGGGTACCTTCATGCGTCTTTTACCTTTAATATACACTTTTTAGTACATCATTAAAGCTTACCGTTTTGTCTTAATCACGTTGATAAGAACGTATGTTTCTTGATACACATTGCCTATATTCCAGGCGCTTAAAGCAATATTCGTAAGACGATCGCAGAGCACGCCGCCAGTTGGTCGGGAGAACGATTTTGGTGAATCTACACTGCAAAAATAATTTTCCTGTTGGCAAAATTCCGTTTTCTTCAATTTATTCAGTCGCCGGCTTGCAACGGCGTGTAACGCGAAATTACGATAAATTGTTTTAAACAATGTGGTTTATGTACGCATGTCGCTCATGTTGTATTGCTCATAATATTGTTAATGAATTAAAAATAATTTTAATTCATGTAATTTGTTCGCCATTTTTTATAGTTGTTAAGGACGTTTATCATTATTATTTTTGTTTTATTGGTTTTTATAAAGTAATAGTCTATGTTCTATGTAAAACGTATATATGTTTAGTTTTAATCTCAATTTGCTTTATTTTACAAAGGCACAATTAATTAGAACATGTATATTTCTCTGTATAAGTGCTTACAGTCATTTTATTACTTCATAATCGTAAAATAATGAATATTTAAAATTAAATCTGGGAAGACTCCTAATGTAATCTCTTTCTCAGAAACTTTTCTATTATCCGTTCTAGAAAATCGGTAAATGCCTTGTCTAAATTACCACTTATTTTCTTGCTTTTATTAACATCATGCCGTTGTAGTACTAAAAAATTCATAAACATTAGCCGGATTTCAGAAAAATTTGTTGGCGGGAAAAGAGTAAATTTCAGCGGACGACGATCATATCAAACTCGACGCGAAGCCGCTTCAATTGCATTCAACTTGGAACCGGGTGATTTACCGCGCGTTATTCATAAGAAAGCTGTATAGGTACAGAAGTCCAGGAAAACACACAAAAAAGTTTATGACTAGCTGGAAAAGAGTAAGAGCTTGGAAAAAATGCAGTAAAAAGTTATTTGCATGTAAAAACAAGAAAAAAAGGGAACCGATAGTACCTGCTGACAGCGATTATGGTGACAGAAATAGAAATGGTTGTGACATTAACAAAAGAGCAGTACGATATAAAAGAAAAAGAAATTTTGACTTCAATTGAAAAATCGGATTCTGAACGTGACGAGTTACAACAAGCTACTATAGGGCAAAGCACTAACTTATTATGGAGGCAGCAGCGCTCTGTAAGACTGACTGCGTCCAATTTTGGAGCAATATGCAAAATGGGAAAGACGACGCATTGCGCAAATTTGATAAAACGTCTTTTGTACAATAAATTTTTCGGGACTGCAGCAACACGTTGGGGACAGGAACATGAATTTGTTGCTCTAAAAGAATTGGAAAAAAGCTATGGAATTCGTGTACACGAATCTGGTCTTTTTATTGACGGCAAATAGAATTTTTTAGCTGCTTCGCCGGATGGTTTAATAGATGACGATGGCATTGTTGAAATAAAATGCCCGTCAGCAGCTGCATCGTATTCACCAACGGAAGCCGCTCGAGAGAAGAAAATTAAATTTGCGGAGATAGTTGATGGTCGAATAACATTTAAAAGTAAAGACAATTATTATTTCCAAGTGCAGCTACATGTAACAAATAGAAAGTACTGCTTGTTTGTTATATGGACACCTTTCGGAATTAGTGTACAAAAAATCATAAGGGACGATAATTTCTGGGATGCGAATATGAAGGAGCAGTTGGTGACTTTCTTTTACAGATGTTTTCTACCTGAATTGTTTGATCCCCAGTATCCAAAGAAAATGCCTATTCGTGATTTACGTCAGTAGAAAAAATAACAGAATATATATCAGATATAAGGAACTACTTTATACGGACAAAATTTAAGTGATTTTAAATTTTAGTTTTACTCTGACTATAAATAATCACGTCTTGGCTTTCTTATGGCGTTATGTATTGTTTGTTATCCTCTTATATTTCCTATTTTTTTAGCTTTTTCAAGTTTATTATATTATTCTGATATTCTGCTATATACAGTTCTTTATGTCATTAATTCTGCAACTTTATTCTGTTCTATTCACTAATTTGTAGAATGCCAATTTCCTATGTTAATAAATAAATATGATTGTTATTTATTATGTATTTTTTTCTTGTATAATTATGGAAAACATAGTTTCTCTGACCATAGATGATACCGTCATTATTTTTTAATATGTCTGGCCGATACATGTATGTGTGACACTTTTAATTAAAAATAAATTCTGGAAAGTTCTGATCTTTATAATAACATTTAAAAATGTATTCAAACAACAACGGGAAATGTAGCAGAAAAAACAGTTGAACAGACAATTTAAAGCAGTACAAGAATCTCCAAAAATATATAGGGTGAGTCATTTAAAAAACTTAAGTTCCGTGCATTTTCGGTGAAACCGGAAGTGCGTCAGAGCTTAAAGTATTTTTACAATATGCGCCACAAGCAACCATGGATCTTCCTCTTATTGTTTTTTCCTTTATTTAAAACACAAAAGACCAATCGAAGACGCGGCTACTAATGACTCACCTGTATATATTTACTCCAAAATTTAAAAAATTCCAATGAAAATATAAGTGGTATCAAACAAATACAGAAACACAAATATTAACCCAGTAAACATTTTTCAAATTTCCCACAATATTATTTAGTAACATCAACATTAAAACTGAAAATGACCACTCATATATTATAAATAGGGAAGTTAACATGTAAATGTCGTAGTTACTAAATAATACTGTGGGAAATTTGAAAAACGTTTAATGGGAAGATAACGCCCCATAAAGGCGAAGAACTATACGAAATGTAAAATCTATGAAATGAAACATGAAATAGTAAACATCCCAATAAGCATTTTCCAAATTATTAACTTTTTACTTTCTTATACGTAGTATAAGGAAGTATTGTGATGACGAAAATTTTCGACCTCGAGATTTTTGCAGATGTCCACGTTTTGAAGTCCCCTGATACCAAAAAAGTGGTTTTTAAAAAATGTTTGTGTGTCTGTCTGTGACCACGATAGCGGTCAAACCGCTGTAGATATCTATTCCAAATTTTGTATTTACGTGTATAATCTCCCTCTTGAGAACTGATTAGTTTTTCAGTAAAATCGGTAGACTGGATGTAGTAGTTTACTTCAGTAAAAAAATTGAATTTTGCAAATATTTCGTCAATTACAAAGTTTAAACAAATTTATAGAGAATTCAAATGTACTCAAAATTATATTTGAGACAAATTGTCTTAAAAAGGTTTTTCGAAATTCCAACCGGAAGTAGGTCTTTTACTCTTATCGAAAATGAGTTTTTTGCGAATATCTCGCAAGTCATGCTTTCTAGGCAGGTATATTACGAGTATAAAAGTATTTAAATTATAATTTTAAATATCTTTTGTATAAAAAAAATTTCAAAATTCGGATCGGAAGTACCACTTTTACTCTTACCGAATAGCGATTTTTTGCAAATATTTCATAAGTTATGCATTCTATATATATTTGTCAAGAATACAAAAGTATTTAGAACTGGATAGTTTTTGTATATATGAAATTTCAAAATTCGGACCGGAAGTAGCACTTATACTCTTAGCGAGTAGCACTCTTTTTCGAATATCTTGCAAAGTATGCATTCTATAGCGATTTATTAAGAGAATGAAAGTACTTAGAATAGGATTTTGAATAATTTTTGTATAAAAAAATTCTTAAAATTGTATAGTTTGAAACGCTCATACGTATAAGAAAGTCGTGTGGTGGCCACACCTCATTTTTTTCTTAAAAAGATAATAAATTCTGTATAATGTGAACAGGTTCTTTTGTCTATTAATGTGAAATAAATGCATGAAATTTGGAAAAATGGCATTTTTGATTAAACGATATTATCGAATAAAAAATCGATATCAGTCGATATTATTGAATAAAAAAATATCGATTTTAATCTCGATTATCGAAAAGAAAATATCGATATTTTTTTAAAAACGATATATCGCGCATCCCTAATGTATGCTCCTGGGATTTTTCACCAAATGTAGATGTTTGTAATAAAATTAATAGCTGACTAAACATAAATAGTTTAAGTAGATTCCAGACTATGCCATAATATTTAATTTAAACAGATACTAATTCGTATTAAAATCAAAAAAATAAATTTAATCGGGAGTCTGAGGGCTTCCACCTCACACTCGACGTGACAAAAATCGCACCTCATCGGTTACGGGTTAACTTATATAAGAAATACATAGATGCAAATCCTGGGCTTGTGGTAAAATTCAAATATCTTTAGATATCGGTATTTTTTTATATCTATAAAGAAACGTGTGTGGCGACCTCGATCCGAATGAATTACCTATTCATTCAAATGTATATTATATGCTTTATGAGATTGAATACACACTTTCCTTTCCGAATATCAGTGTAGTTTAAGTGTCCGAGCAAAGAAATGTAAACATTGGACACAGATAACAATAGCATCTCTATCCCGAACGATATTTTCTGGCAATACGTCAACTATAATTTGCATGGCACGTCAGATGCACTGGGGTAAATGACAGCCCTAATTCTCTATCTCTTTCAGAACTTTATTGTTCTTGTCATCGAGTATTTTTAAAAACGGAGCATGACCCCCTGAAGTAATATTTAATAAAATAAGCGAAAACGGATAGAAATTGGAAGAGAGTATCTTTATGTAATAATTAAATTTCCTGCAAAATTTTATAAAAATCTATTAATTATTTTTCTTAATTTTTATCGGTTATTATTTAACAGGTACTCTTGTAAAAGGTGTCTGTAATTGATTTAGCATTACGATTTAGAAATTGTCATTTTATTATATCGGCTACTTGGAAAGGTCTTCATTTGTTCTACCATCAGAGTCATGCCTAAATATTTAATTTACAAAATTAACGTGACTATCACAATCATACGTTTATGTTTACATGTAAATATCACGTTGCCAATAATATTAATAACCCATAAGTTTAAATTCATATTTTAAAAGTTGATAAACCTTAAAATCATTGCTAAAATCACTTACACTGTGCGTATGGGATTATAATGTAAAAATTGACATTATGTTGAATTCAAACAGGATCTGAAATTGTAACGCCTGAAGTTTACTATGCAAATGCCGATCAGTGAATCAATTACAGACACATCCGTGACATTACAGGCCATTTTTATCGTAACAATGCGGGAGACAGAGCATTCGTTGCCTACGAAGAACACGTAAGTAAATACGTGCGCGTGGAAATTTGTTCACAAAAGTCCTTTAAAGTGTCATTTTAAAACTAACATTTATTAAAAAAATATAATATTTATATAAATAGTAAACATTGAAAAATATAAATAGGAAATACAAAAACAATGCCCATTATTTGAGTGACTACGAAAGTGCTCCAACAACAAGTGCTTTCCAGTTAGAGGTTAAAATGAACTAGGTCAATATGACCGAGATCAAAATGAACCTACCCTCGCCGGAACAAGTAATGGTAAGACTTCGGAATGGCTCGCCACAACAACATTGAACATCACTTCGTCTTTAGATGCTACACGCTAGTACTGACTATATGACACGCGGATCGAATTCAATTACAATCTTGATTTTTTTTATATAAATGTTATAATCATTGTTAATATATTAATAAATATGACGTATAGTTATTTCAATGTTAATATTTCTGCCAAAAATAATCTAATTAACCTGCAAGTAAACATTCGCCGGCAATTTGAATGTGCATTAGCCAGGAATAATATTACCTCAGTACTACATAAGTAACTGTATAAAATCAATTAATCATCTAATATCATTGAAAAAACTACACAGCATATTTATTGTTGCCATCTGCACGAAACTAAAATTCCCACAAACTACTCGTAAAATTTCCTTTTTCCTAAAAAAAATCCCTACACCAATCAATCAAACTGAATTTATTTTTATAATGTATATACATGAACATATAATTAGTGTATTTCTTCTCTTGTTTTTCTAAATATATTTTTTTCTTTTTTAATATCGATAGTCTAACGTAGAGTAGTACACTTATAAAGTGATCCATTCCAAGGTAAGGTTATGTGTCCTACATTTTTAAGTTGGTAGCATTGACTAATTCGTAGTACTGGGAAACACTTGAAAAAAGAAAATGAGACAAATAAGGCTTTAAATGTTTATAACAAAGAAATCATTTAAATCACGTGAGTGTTTGAAATAAATAGAAAAAATCAAACTCAGTATCTGTCTAATAAGAAAATACTCTAATATAGGAAATTTTAAGATACCACCACACTTTACTTGAGATGGATCTTACTGCGTCTGAAGTCTGAACATACTACCTTATATAGGCGTCCGTAATTGATCTACGCCTTGCAATTTAGATATTTTTATGTTATTACATCTGCAACTTGGAAACGTCTTTATTTATTCTTCGATCATAGACGCACCTAAATATTTACAAAACAAATAAGTAGCATTAATAACCAGTAGTTTCGAATTCATATTCTGTTGAAGATGATTCGTTTATGACAGTAATTTTCAAAATCACTCCTAAAAAACTGTTTAAACTGTGCTTATGAAGTTCTAAAAGTCAAATTTGATAATTAACTGAATTCATGTAGGGGTGGAAATTACAAAATGTAAACATCGCTAAAATGCAAACGGCGGCGTAGATCAATTACCTACATATAAATTTCTATCGTGAATGGTACTCTTAATCAAGAACATATTATCAAGGTTGATATTAACACTAAATAAAGGTCTTTTTTACAACAAGATGGAACTACTTTACATAACGCCAGGGAGACACGTCAATATTTAACTAACAAATTTTAGGTACGATGGACCAATTCCGTTCTTACACATTTTTAGATTTGGAGGTATCTGAGATCTTGTGTACATCACGAGCTCTGAAATCCAGTTAATTTTAAGGGAGAGGACCAATAAGTACATGTAATGCTTATCTCAGTTTGGTATTGAGGAGTTTTGTTGTTTCTATACTTCATTCACGTTAAGAATGCAGCGTTGGATTAGATAGGAGAACATTTCCCGAACTGTGATTGGCTGTTACGCGCGACCGATTTACATTAAAAAAATTATATATAGGAAGCTATAGGTACATTATTTGAAAACATAATTTGAATTTGTTGTAGTTATTTTACAAATAAATAATTTGAAGTGGAAGTTTGAGGTTAAGAGAATAAAATTGACATTTATATTTCAAACCACCCGCCATTGTTTATTTCTATGATTGTGCCAGTGTCATACAGACGCCGATTGTTGCGCTATCTACTGCATTCTTAACGTGAATGAAGTATAGTTTGTTTATATTGTTTTTTTTTATTTACCAACGACCGTGACAATTCGTGAAAAAAGATTCCATATTAACAAACATATATTTTCATGACACCTAGGTGTATGTTGTGTATCCCATTTCATACATATATGCATATACGTTAAGTTAATGTAATTTCTACCTCCACTGATATCCTTTTGTCATTATAAGGACGCTCTATTAAAATATTTTAATTTTAAATTCATGTATGTTGAAGTTGATTAGTTTATGTCGACAGTTCTTAAAATCATTACTTGCACTCATGGGATTATAATGTAAAATTCGACAATTATTTTGAATTCAAGCACGGACCGAAATTATAAAACGTGCAATTCGTTAAAATGCAAATGGTCGATCGTAGGAAATCAATTACAGACACCTGTTATGATCTTAGTTTATTGAATGCCTCTTTTGCGCTATCATTGAAAATAGTTCTTTTGTATTCAGTAATGATTATAGACCGGACGCTAGAGGTTGATGACTCATCGCCAATGGGCGTACTATTCAAATTTTCTATTTTTAAAGAGTTTTAATTTTATTTATATAATTGGATAACAAGTGGGTGGTGATCTATAAAATACAAAATATTTTATTATTTATTCATTTTGTATTTCTAGTCGAGTAAAGGAGTATTAATATTTACTAGCAATACTTTCTCAAGATTCTCTTCTATAAGATTTGTTCTCTTTGAATGAAGTACATCCTTGCAGATAGAAAACGTCCTTTCTACATCGCAACTGCTTATAGGTGCATACTGGAAGTATTATTTTATTTCAGCGTATTTAGCAGTTAGATTTTGTCATTGTCCCCATACACAATTGCGGCAATGTTATTAAATCTGGATTTCTATTAAAAACTGCGTTTAATTTTTGCCGAAGGTCACATCCGAAGTCACCTGGAATACTTTTGATGGCAGTGACAAGGATAGAAGTTTTTTCCTATAAAGAGCTAGGTACTCTCAGTGGTGCTTTTCTGAAAACTTTTTTAAAATCGGATACAAGTCTATAACTTCCTGATCAGGAACATTTCGACCAGTATGTTTTGAAAAATCCCACTTTCAAAACATTTCTTCAAAAACATACTGGTCGAAATGTTCCTGATGAATCCACCTTATGCAAATATTGTGTTTCTAAGTGCTTCACGAAATCAGTAGAATGCATTAGAAGACATCTTTGAAATCAGTACCTATGGATATAAGTGCCGACGAAACTGTCGATATATTAGGACGCTGTGTGATAAATGTTGTAGCTGGTGTACTACATCCAACTATTCCATTTAATGCATATGTAATAACATCTAAAGTTATAAATACAGTTGATGCAGAAACAATTGCTAAAACCACTGACGAGAATTTGCACAGAATGCTTCATTCGGACGACAGGTACAGCGAAAAAATACTACTAATCTACTGATTTCGTGAAGCACTTAGAAACACAATATTTGCGTAAGGTGGATTCATCAGAAACATTTCGACCAGTATGTTTTTGAAGAAATGTTTTGAAAGTGGGATTGTCAAGTTTATTTAATGGGATATTGGCCGCCATTAAGGCTTCACAGAGTTCTTCATTAAAATTGTCATCTTTCATCGGGTCCAGTTTCTGTATGTTTTAGCGATGCTAAGTGACGACTTTTTGGGCGTTCTGTAACGATATTTTACAGACTTTGCAATAAATTTCAGAATCACTGACAATGGAGGACATACAATCAGTAACCCTTAATCCAACTCGCCATTGTTTCACGATGCCATTCTCGACGTTCTTCCGTATCATATCTGAAAAAGTAACTTAAACAATGTTCTAGATCTAAATAAATAATAACTAAAAATGTATGCGTGTGTTATTGAAACTTAATGAAATCCAGTGCACACTTACGTCAAGATAATTGGGAGAAGTAGATTCAATGAAACGATATTAAACTGGAACTATTACAAAAATTACGAAGTTTGTAATTAACAGTCAAAACGATGAAAAAACAAAACTAACTCACCGTACTTTATTTATCTTACGAAATACAATAAGGTAAATATAATTAATTTTAAAAACCCCTCACGATTCTACCTACCCCGATGAAGAAAGGAACTTACCAGTAAAATGGACTTTTTTGCTGTCGTTTTCGCGACAACAGATGTTGCAGTTCACCATATGAATAGTGCTATTCAGTAACTGCTTAATGTTTACATTATTTCTTTGCTCCGTCGTAATTTCAACGTGGGACGTCCGGTCTACAGTAATGATGTTAACATAAAAGTTCTATTTCTGTGCGATATATCCTTAATATAAGGACCATGAGGACAAGTATGCATTATCAAATAAAATATATCTACATTAATCGTGTGAATTTATTGTTCACAATTCCAAACAACCTAATTAATAAGACATTATTGTGTATTAAAATATTTAACAACGTAAAACTCTGTTTCTATCTCAAGCAATTAGAGTAAATTGCTTATAGTATTGTGCTTGTTGATATTCATTAATATTTAAATAATGAGGTGTAGCCACCACACGACTTTCATATACGTATGAACGTTTCAAATTATAGAATTTCAAGAATTTTTTTATGCAAGAATTATTCAAAATCCTATTCTAAATACTTCTATTTTCTTAATAAATCTTTATAGAATGCATATTTTGCAAGATATTCAAAAAAAAGTGCGACTCGCCAAAAGTGTTACTTCCGGCCCGAATTTTGATTTTTTTTTTATAGTAAAGATACTGAATATTATGTTTTGAATACTTCATACTCGCAATGTACCTGCCTAGAAAGCACAACTTGCGAGATATTCGCAAAAAACTGATTTTCGATAAAAGGCCTATTTCCGGTAGGAATTTCGAAAAACGTTTAAGATACAATTTTCCTCAAAAATAATTTTGAGTATATTTAAATTCTTTATAATTTGTTTAAATCTAGTAATTGGCGAAGTATTTGCAAAATTCGATTTTTTTACTGAAGTAAACTACTACTTCCGGTCTACCAAGTTTATTGAAAAACTAAGCAGATTTCAAGAGGGAGACTATACTCGTAAATAAAGAATTTGGGATTGATATATATATATATATATATAACCATTTGACCGCCATCGTGGTCACACACAGAGAGAGAGACAGTTTTGAAAAACCACTTTTTCGTTATCAAGGGACTTCAAAACGTGAACATCTGCAAAAATCTCGAGGTCGAAAATTTTCGTCATTACAATACACCCTTATACTACGTGTAGGAAAGTAAAAATGTTCATACACATGATTGCAAACTGTAAACTATTGTCGAAGCAACAAAGACAATCTTTTAATGCACATTGAAAATGTCTGTGAGCGTACCTCTCAAGAAAAGCGCCATAAATTATTTATTGTACATATTGTTAATATATTAGGTATAAATAAAAGTCAATTACAAAATCAGTACATTTTTATTGTTGCTTCACACGGGTTCACAAACGTTTATGTATATAAAAAGCTACATATATAGAATATTAAATACTGCACTTTTGTATAAAACTATTAAATTTACTTACAAAAAAAAACATTGTATAGATACGTCAAAAATTTGCTCCAATAATTAATCTTTTTACGAACGAGTATTTAAAAATAGGTACGAAATATAAATGACAAAAATCTAAATCTTACAACGTAGTAATTAAGTACGGAATGAGTATAAAATCAAAAGATTTTCTTGTAATTGCTATAAAGATAGGAGTATTTGAGCACAAGATAGGAGTAAAGAAATAGTTGCCTATATAATAAGCATTAAAAATCATTTACATATCACAACAGTCTTTGAGATAAATAAATTAAAATTGTAATTATGTTTTTGCATAAAAGCAAAAATACAATCACAGAAGTACGGTTTCTTAATGAAGATTCAAAAAAACTAATCATATATATTACATACAAAAATATAAAAATCAGTATAAAATATTAAAATAAACAAAAGTTATTTTTTCAAAATTAAAGAATTTGTCTTAAAAAATAATATTTCATATTATTTATATAAATATACAATATTTGGATTCACAACTAGTTATTACTTATCATACTAATATATATTGATTGTTTAAAGGAAGAAATTAATCCAAAAAAATAAAATGGCAGTTACGAAAATTGTCCAAAATAGCCAGCTTCATTTAATATAAAAATTAAAGCATTTTATACATTAAATCACTAGTAAATAAGGGGCTATTCTTGACAAGATTCCTGATGACTGCAACAAATATATTTTTTGTTTATATCAAGCGATCGTATTCTATTGGTCATACAGATGTTTCAGAATTTAGTCTCAAAACAAATTTATTACTTTTCGGATCAACTACTTCTTCAGTTATGTTAAAGTGAGGTAATTTCTTAATTGTGCAAACTAAGGATACATCATTTTGCCTCAAATGAAATGTTATATTATCACTTATTGGCCTAGAAAGGAGTTCTTCACAAATTAAGGCCCAGGTCTGGACATCTTTTTGTTCTTTGTCATTTTGCAATACTGGTTCAGTTACCAAATATGGCTCTAAGAAAGCACGTGGTGTCAAATCATTACTCAAACAATTAGCCAAATGAAGCAATATTGATTCTACAGAGTGTCTGGGTTGCTGTCTAGTTACTCTTAAATACTTTTGCAAAGCCCTGGCCATCGAAGGAAATATTGCTTGAGCAGCCTCATGTGGGTCCATGGGTATAGCAGGCACTTGATCATTGTGTAAACGTTTAATATGTGTAAAAGCTTCCTCTGCTGCTGTTATTAATCTAGCTCGACGTTTTTTCACTCTTCGTTCATACTCGTGTTCCTCATAAAATCTTTCATTATGACTGGAGTCACGTCTTCTCGCATGAGCAGCCAACATCGCTCTTGATTGTGATTGTTGCATACTAGTATTGTTAACACCATCTACTTCATAAAATTTAAAACTCGAAGATGCTTTCCTCGATTTTGAAACGGGAATTCTTTCCAGGTACGGATTATAAATGGGAAATTCAGTATAATACTTTTCTAACACCCATACAGCTGCACGTTGTATACTTAACTGCCCTACTGCATATGCTTTACTTTCACCATCAGGACTTCGAACTATTTTGATATAATACACAGGTTTTATATGCCTTATTTCTAATAAAATTACAGCTAAATAATGGATAAATAATAGAGTATCTGTTAAACTTGATGCATATGCTACTAAAGCTTTGTAATCAACTGATTCTTCAGGTGTAGTGGCAGCTCGTGCAGTTTCTGTTACTTGTACTATATAAAATAACCAATATGCAAATGTACATACTAATACAAATACTAATATTGCTGCACGAAAAAGAAATATTCGAGGTAATGTAGCGTTGGGCTTCCTTAAAAATACAGCCCATGCTCCTACTGCTAATATTACTAATTTGAAAGCTAGTGATACTAACTGACCTTTGCACTCAGCCCCACAGGCCAATAATTTTGCACTATTCTGAAGACCTAAACTTGTTGATAAAGCAGGGAAGAATCCAATTTTTGGTAATACAACCATAGCTAATGGACTTAAAAAGGCAGCAACTGACAATACATATGTAAGAACAGTGCCTACATATCTCTGACAAATGAAACTTAATCCTGTATCTGGTTCCCCAGGCCAATTGCTGACATCTTCTGTTGATTCTGATTGTTCGGATGTATTTCCTGTAATAGCTGTTGTATTTTCACCCCAGTTGTCATCTTGTGGTAATATTTGCACTTCAATTACTTCCTGCCCATCTCTATTTTCTGGAGTCAGAGTCACTGCAGTTTGAAATGGGGCCATATCTTCGTTCTTACGCGATTTATTACTTCTAGTGCTACGATGAGAATGTTGTCTGTAATTACTTCGATGTCCTCTTGATCTTCTAGACCGTGAACTATTTTCTGACTTTACAGACTCAGTCTCCATGTCTCGTGCTGTTTCATTACCCATAAAAATGTTATTTGAATACAGTCAATTCTACCTGATGTCATTAGGCTTTTAAACCTAGAGCACTTGTTCTTCATACAGTTCAATGACATGAAAGTCTTGACATTTTGTAAATGTTTACGATATATTTATGCTTTGCATAATATTTTTAGCCATATTCCGCTACTACCTCAGGTCATAAAATTGTAAGAAGAATGAAATATCTGTATTAAATATTCGGCGAAGTTTAAAATCCATTTAAATATAAAGCACTTGTTTGATTATTCACTACAATTGCTACTATTTTAAGGTACACTTTCATAAAAATATAATACAAGCATGTTTTTAGAGTATTTTATCACAAATTCAAATACTTTTGAGTATGCCTACAACTACTGTGGAAATTAATTGGTCTATAAATTCTTGTATCAACATGGCTACCGTAACAGTATATTAATTTTCATTTGCTTTTATTTTAATTTTTTTCATATATTACAGATGAATAACCATTCTCAGTTGCAATAAATAATAGCACTAAAATTATTATAAATTATTACTTTGAGGAATATTTTAATAAACAGAAATACATTAGGGAATTTTGTATTAACACGTTTGGAGGAAAATAATGCATTCAATTTAAATTTTAATTTTGACGTCTATTTCACATTCAGCTTACAGCTTATGGTTGCAGCTATATTCACGTGGTTATTAGTGTTTAGGTTGGATTCCGGTGTTTCTGAATATATCCAAAAATGGCAAATGACCCGAAAAAAGATAAAAAATCTCCAAAAGGACCTACTCCGGAGGATATAGTGAATGGTTTTAATGTTTTAAGGAGTGAACAACGAAATTTAGCTACCAAACTCTCGGAATTTGAAATGGATCTAAATGAACACAAGTAAGAATGCGCACATGTTTAAACTATTTTTGTATAGGACAACTTTGTCAAACCGAAAATTGATATAAATAGCTCAGATAATGTGAGTATAACGGAATTCTGTTTTCTAGAATATGTTTTCGAATTTCAGATTGGTCATAGAAACATTGAAAAATGTCAGTGATGAAAGAAAGTGTTATCGTTTAGTAGGAGGAATATTAACAGAAAGAAAAGTTAAAGACGTTTTACCAGTTCTAATAGCTAATAAAGAAAGACTTACAGAATTTATAGAAAAATTAACAGAACAATTATCAAAGAAAGGTACTGAAATTAATGAGTATAAAGAGAAGCATAGTATACGCATAAGAGGACAGGAAGATCTGAAGCCGGAAGAAGAAGAAACTCCAGCAGAAAGTCGTGGAAATGTTCTTGTTTCATAAGTGAACATTGTAAATTATTTAACATTTTGCTAACATGTGATTTTTAAAAGCATTAATTTTTTCACAACTGCATTTTCTTTATATTATTTAATATACATATAATTGTCTAGACTATGTTATTGTTACCTAAATTAAAAAAATATGTATGTATTATAAGTAATAATATTTTTTGAAAAAGAATTGCTGAGAAGATATATAAACAATATATAGGCTGAGTTTTTGTTAAATAAAACAAGTATGACTTTTATATACAAAATTGTTCCTAAATTAATTTTTCAAATATTGTACACATTTGCATACAGAAAACAGGAATGTGCTGAATATTTTGTGTAATTAAATAAATTATTGCCTTTTTTTATAAAGTGAGTAAACATACTCATAAGTCTATTAACTAGGAACATTTGCTTAGCCTAGAAATGTAATGGGTTTTGGTTTTCTTATAAATATTGCAGTTTACTTAAAAGTTCAATATTGTTTGTGCATGTACGTGTGAAAAGTCGAAATTCAGGCTGTATTATATTCATAATTTTCACTAATTTTACTTTCCTGTGTGTGATAAAATGTCATTATGAAAATGTTTGATTCTTATATTTTTGTAATTCATCACATTTTTGAAACTGGAGTTACGCATGAGCGACCGAAGCTTTCTGTACCGTACAGGTACTGAATTAAAGCTTGTCTTGGTTGAATGAGTTGGCTAAGTCGAATTGGTAATCCAGTGATCCAGAAGCACCTGTATGGAGATAATAATACCGGGCAATAGATGCTAGTTATAATTGGGTCTGTCGCGTTGCCACTCAATTTGTATTTTATATGTACAAATCATTGACATAATAATAATAATGGGCGGAACTTTGCAGTGTCAATAAACGCCAACATTAGAGAGAGACCTTTTTTAAATTTTTTAACAAGATAGAAAGGACACTCCGATGTCTGCCTTTAATCACGTGATCATACATTAAATTCTCTCTCATGTTGCCACCACCACTATTTCTCCGGTGCTGCCATCCAGATATGTTGAGAATTCGGTAGAAACTCTCGAAGATTTTCGGTAGAATTCCGTTGATTATGGATGGAAATTAATGGTTACGCTACCCACATTTTTGATTAATTTCCATTATTTATTTTGAATTGTTTTTATGGTAGGAATAAAAATAAAGATACAAGTATTTAGCAGTTTATTAAAACATATATACTCTAAAACAACAGAACAAAAAAGAATAAAAATATTATAACACATACATAGAATTTAAAAATATAACAATCTTACTTTTCCTCGTTATATGTAAATATTAGAATTTTACATTCGAGAAATTAATTTATCATCTACAGGAAAATCATAAAAATTATAATTTTTTTATATAATACCAAGTTCTAAAGAAAAAGTGCTGATCTGAAAATGTTGATTCTATAATATTTTTTTGAATATATGCCCAGCAACCATCTAGTTTGTGCTTGATGTAATATAATTTTAATATATGCAAAATTTTGAAATTCCACGAAATCAAAAAAAAATACTTCCATTTATGTTATAAGTAAATTCCCTTCAATACGCCAATAAAAAATTGCTATTTCATCAAAGCAAGTACTTATCCTAAATTTTATACTTATTTTAATAATTACTTTACCATTATTTCTACTACTAGTTCCTAGAGTGAGCGTAGCATAACATTTTTGTAAATGGATATAAATAAAATTGAATAATAAATAAAATGTAGTCTATAAATAGAGTTTTTGAAATACAAAGCCATTTTGGGAAGATTTGAGGTTAAAATCGGTAGCATTGGCAGCACTGCTCCGGATAGATTCCAATTTACGAAGTATTAAAAATCAATGGTGCCAACCAAAACGGTACCCCAGCCAATTTGTATACTAATTTAGTGAGACGCGCCAACATTTAGTATTTATTTGATTTTTTCTGTGCGATATCATTTTATAATTGTTAAACAGGTTATCTTAAAGGTAACTTTGGAGCCACGTAATATATAGGAATCTGAGTATATATATGTCATCTTCAGTACTACTTATTAGCAAAAAACCGCGTTGTACAGTTCTGTGCAATAAAATGGCGTACACCTCTTATTGCTAATTTTGACATTGTTTTGCCATTGTAATAATGGCTTACGTTAAGTATGACAAATTGAATTATAGCGTCAATTCAATTTGTCATACATGACAGATATTCAAACAAAAGTCATATTTACATAATCGTATAATAAGTGTACGCCAGTTTATTGCACAGAACTGCGTACATACACCAGTAGCGTAACAGAACAACACTGTTCTGCTACGGGTTTTAATCAGTGCTACTGAAGATGACAACATAGTTGTCGAAATACATATTTAGCTTCTTTGTGCTTTAGTGTGGTGAAGGTGTTTTAGTTTAGTATCAAGCCACAGACTCCAAGTTTAATTTCTTATACTTAGTAATTAGTAAAATGTAACCTATTTTTAGGAAAGAATTTTAGACAAAATATATTAAAGTAATGATACAATAATAGACAAATTATCAAACTGGTTTCAGAATCAGTATGTAAAAATGAATAGAACACTAAGTTAGAAGATAAATAGGAACTCGTACTGACAATAAATACAAACTATAATTGAAAAAGTGTTATCGGTTATAGTTCGTATTTATGACCTGTTTTTTTTTCTAGAAATTTCCAAATTGTAAATAAAAAATCATTAGACTAATGGAAAACTTTGTGGACTGTATTATGATATTGCAGTACGCTGCTTAAGATTGCTATCTAATACCTTTTCTTAATTTCAAGAAGTAAAAAGTTACGTGGTAGGGGAGATGCGGGCAAAGTGACATAGGCGGGCAAAATGACTTTTTCCTGTTTGAAGCAATCTAATAACTTTAAAAACGCCAAACTATAATTATTATTTGCAAAGGTTGGCAATTCGTTGCTGTGTGTAGTGGAAGTTCACTAGACTCACAACAAATGGAATTAGTGTAGTGTTTGTGTTTATCAGGCATAACGTTGTAATGTAAGTAATATTTTGAGACAATATTTAACTATTAAATATTACTTTTTATGCTATTTTCGAGATGTTCGCATAATAATGTGATTGTTGACTGCATGATGCTTGAATAGTTTTTGATTTTGTATTAGCTTTTCAAGTTTTCTCAGTAGTGGGCCTCTGTGCACTATCGATATCCACTTTCGTCTCGTCTTGGTGAAAATTGGAACTCTGTATAACATTTTTGTCGTCGATCTCGCTTCCGCTTCCATTCGCCCACTATCGTCTTCAAGCGAAGCCAAGGGATGTCTCGTTTAAAAAGAGACATGTCTCGTTTAAAAAGAGACGTCTCTCGCTTTGCAACTTCCTGCGCATGTAAGAGAAAGACGGAAAATAAACTAGGTACTAAAGTGTAGTAATATAAAGAAAATAATTTGGGCAAGTTATAAAACATGTGGATACCACAAGTAAAAATATTTTTTTCAAAAGAATTGCTATATCACTTTATTACTATTTCGTACACCTTCTAGGTAAGACGATTTTTATATTTGCATTACATTTGATATTTTCATTACTTTTTGAATTTATTAAATATGAATTAGTAATTCTTTGAAATATCTGCTTAAAATAGGTATATATGGAAAGTTTCGCTTAATTTGTGTCATTATTTTACATTTGATATTTTCATTTCTCTTTGAATTTATTAAATGTGAATGAATAATTCTTCAAATATCTACTTAAAATATATGTGGAAGGTTTTGCTATATTTTAGTAATTATTTTATAAGTATAAAGATATATATTATATTAGAGGTCGATATATGTATAATACATGTTATGTACAAAATATTTATGCAAAATCAGCAGTATTACAATCTGATTACAACTAGCACACCAAGAAAATATTACTAAATAAAGCGAATCTACAACAGTAAATGTAATGAATTTGCTGATTATACTTCCCGGTAATGCAAAAAATTTTGCGATTTCAACAAATTCCCTGAAACACTGACAAATATGTTTAAACAAGGTAGTATTCTTCCGATCTTTGCCGAACGCGTATCGATAGTTACACAGAGTACCATTCAAAGCGAGAATCGTTAGCGATAATCGATATCGATAATCGATTCAAGTCGTTGGAAGTCGAAAGTACACAGAGTCCCACTACTGGATGAATTGTCAAAAGCTACGAGACGGGCAAGACGACACATCTCGGAAGCGGGCAATTTGAATCACTATGTCATCTTGCCCGTCCTTTTTATAATGTTGGATTGAAGTGATAATTTTATTTCAGTTTTGTTTATTCGTATAAGAGGAAGACGAATAGGGGAAGTTGGAATGAGGCAGGTATGGAGATAGCTCTAGAAGCTGTCCACAAGGGAGAAATGGGCCGGTTAAAGGCGAGTAAAACATTCAATCTACCGACTGCCACTTTACGTCACCGTGGTCTCAGGAAGAACAAAATTACTGTTAATATTAAAAAACACCTCGGGTCGTTTGAATCTGTACTAAACAAACAGACAGAAAGTACAATGGTCAATCATATTCTAGACTTAGAATATCGTTTCTTTGGGGTAACAACAACAGACGTGCGAAAGCTTGCATATGAAGTAGCGGAAAAAATGAAAATAAAACACCCTTTTAATAAGGAACTTGAGATGGCAGGAAAATGATGGCTACATGGTTTTCGACAACGCAATCCACAATTATCATTGCGTCTCCCAGAAGCCACGTCTCTTGCTAGAGCTGAGGCTTTTAATAAAATTTTTTTGCTAACCTTGACAAAGTTATCAATGAGTATACAATCCATAAGACTATGATATTCAATATGGATGAATCCGCGTTAACAACGGTACACGTCCCGCCAAAAGTACTCGCTCAAAGAGGCAAAAAACAAGTTGGCGCAATCACGAGTGTAAAAAGAGGAGTGCACACAACAGTTGTAGCCTGCATGAGCCTTGGCACTGACCAAACTTGCCCGCCCAGATCAAGGGACGACATTCACAAAATTTTAACGGAAACATGTCCATTTCCTCAAAGTAATGTAAGAAACACTACTAAACGCAAGACTGGCAGCTGCCAAGATGTATTAACCGAAAGCCCGTACCTCCAAAGCCTTAGTGACAAAGAAAATGAAAAGAATCAGCAACAGAGCAACAAAAAAAATGATATCAAAAGAAAGCTTGTGAAAGATAAACCTAATGGAGACGAACGTGAAAAGAAGCAGCAACAGCAGAGAAAGAGCCAAAGAAATGTGGTTACAATGAAACTTGTTGAAGATGAATCAAGTGCAGAAGAAAATCCCTTTAGACTTGACGATGACGAAGAAGATTGTGCTTGTTTTTATTGCAATGGCTTGTTCAGTCGATCAAAATCACAAGAATGGGGGCTACGATGTGAACTTTGCCAAAAGTGGTGTCATGTCGAATGCGCAGGTCTATCTAGAAAAGCGAAATGTTTTATTTGTGAGCTATGCCAGGCGTAGCAACCTTCTTCAAACTATGCATTTTTCAACTTTATTATTATTATATTTATTATTCGAGATTATATTAGATTTATTATGTCATTTTGCCCGACCCGGGTGGGCAAGATGGTGTTTTGGCAAAGAATAAGTTTTGGTTATTAATAATAAAGTTTTTAATGAAAATGGTGGTTTTATTGTAAAACATATGAGAAAACATTGGTGACTATCAGTATCGATCTAGCATTTTGCTTTATCACTTTATTTCTTTAAATAATCTGGAAAATAAACTAAGTATGTCATCTTACCCTCCTCTCCCCTACCTATAGGGGAGAAGAGGGCACATTGGGACGTTTCAAACATTTTCCAGTCTGAAGTATTTATTTTTGAATGAAATAATGTTACGTTTTGGCAACACATTTATTAGGTAATTGGCTTTGGAATTAAGATGACCATACGTCCCGAATTTCCCGGGACAGTCCCTGTCCCGATATTTTACAAACCGTTTATTAGTCCCGAATTTATAGCGTTTGTCCCGAAAAATAATACTGTGGGAACGTAAAAGTTTAAATGCGTATATGTATTTATTATTTATTTAAGTAGTGTAGATTGCAAATCGCCATACCGGCCGCATAAACAGAAGATTCCCCATCTAGCGTTTATCTTACACGGAATTTTTGCTCACAGTTACAGTTCAGACTTTTACTTACAGTCAGCATTGCAATTTTTAATTGATATACAGTCGAAAGCAAAAAAAAAGTAGACAAAAATACAGCTGTCTCTGTCATAGACTTTCTCCAAATGATTAGTGTAATAGCGGCTTCAAAGTTACTATTTTGTTATCTATCAAAATTGACAACCTTACAGTTGATGTTAAACTATTACAGAAATTGCTTCCATAAATGAAGATATTAAAGTCAATGTTATTGCAGATTTGAGTAAAGGTTTCAAAATACGTGAAATTGCGAAAAGAAATAATATAAATAAAAGCACATCTTTTAATATTATTAATAAATGGCGAGATCACCATAGAATTTGTAGAATTTCTGGTTCTTGCTGCAAAAGAATATCAACAGCTGAGCAAAACCGCCATCTCAAATTGCTTATTGAAAATCAATTTTCTTCGGTAGTGATTGCAGCTGATGTAAGTAATTTTCCGGGTTCTGTTTTTATTGCCCGACGAAGAGTTATATAAGCTAATTTGCGGTGCATAAATAAATATAAGAAATAAATAAATAGTTCCTTGAGTGGTGCGGTGTTATATAAATAGAAGTGATATAAATACGGTATTGTGATATAAATATACGAACATAAATAGTAGTAGTAAATAAATACCTGTGTTAATTTAAATCCTAGTAGTCTAAATGTGATACACTAGTTTTACATTTTTATATTGTAATTAAGTTTAAGTGTATGAATATACAGACTGTTTTAAATAAATAAATTGCACGAGTTGTTTATTGCGAACCCGAAAACGTTACAATACTTTGCTAATAGAAAGTCTCCGATTAATATCTTTGGCAGCTCGGTTGCAGGATCTAGTGGTGGTAAATTCTGCTGTATAAATTCGTTATCTGATTGTTCCTGTTCCTTGCTAAATAAACTAATACCTACATTCTGACTCATCGTTATCATAAATTACAAGATCATCCGTTACATTGCCACTGCCTTCTAGATTATTTCTTTAACTTGACTTCTTGGTATATTTTACGACATCAAACAACTATTTTTCTCCTTTGGTTTTGTCTATTAGTTTTTGTTCAGGACAATCTTTCTCCCTGATTACATGTGCACACGGAACAGCTCAAAACATCGAACGTCCTCGGAGTGTCGCGGGGAATAAAGAGTGCGGACGGCAAAGGTTCTACCAATAAGATTTAATATTCATATGTGCAGTGAACGAAGCAACAAATGCTCGTTTGGATATTAGTTGGAACAATTTACATCTCGTGTTTTAATTTCTGATCTTTGCGTCTTTAATATATAGCTGTCAATATGAATTGTTTTCTTGGAAACTAATATATAAATATAATTTATAGTTTATTTTCCCGTATACTTATGTGACGATGTTAAGATTACGAAAAAAACTATTATTTGGAAATTATGCAAATATTGCAGTAACGATTAATTGTCAATTTTATAGACGAGTTTTCTTTGAATAGCTGGAAAGATAATTATTTACTGTTTCTAGATATTCGTTGAAGCTCTATTTGTTCTAATATATTGTCTTTATCTGTTGCCGACAAAATCCCTACTAATTGTGAAATTATTTTGCAAATGAAATAAATATTTATACTCACCTGCTTACCGAATGATAAAATGATAAGTTACGAGTAAATTTATCAATTCATTAGCTTACCTGATAACAATTTCTTATCGTTTTCATTTATTAAGTAACGTCTGTTCATCTAACCACGTAAATTTAATTTATTTCCAGTATTAGAAATCATGAGTGTTAAATTGTGCAGTGTTTATTTGCTGTTATTTCTTATAGTTCAAGTCTGTGTCGCAGACAGTGACAGTTTATGCAGTTTAAGTAAGATAGACAACACTTGCAGATGTGAGTACAGAACAAACGAAGTGACCCACTTTCCTGAATTGAATGCAGACTGTCGATGGATAGATCTGGATTATTTCCCTCAAACGAGTCAACTACCTCAAGATATTCGTCGTCTTGATTTGTCGCACAATAAGATAGTAAGTTTGAGGACTGGATTCAGCAATGACGACTTGGCCGAGTTAATCTTATCTTATAATGTGTTGGATTACATAGATTACGGATTTTTCGCAAATCTACCCAATTTAAGATCTTTGGATTTGAGTCATAATCAATTCGCAAAACTGGACTCACAGATGTTCAACAATCTACCTAAACTGAGGAATTTGGATTTGAGTTATAATAAACTGTTTGAATTGCCGGAAAACATTTTCACACCCTTAACTAGTTTGGAAAATTTAAATTTCGGTTATAATAATTTGGGAAAATTCTTGGAAGAGACCAGTAATATTTTCGATGCAGATATCGACTTGTCTGATAATTTAGTAAGTTTAAACCTCGATCGATTAGATTTAAAATCAATTACCAGTACGTTTTTCGGGAACACTAACAATCTGAAATATTTAAGTATGGCCGATAATTATTTTGATGACATACCAGCAATTCCAACGAGTGTTACGCACTTTGATTTTTCTGGTAATAACGTTAGTGTTCTAACGGTGAGACATCTGAACTATCACGATCTACAAGTGTTACATTTAAATAGAATGAAAAATTTGCAAGCCATTGATAAATATGCGTTGTATAATATGCCGAATTTATTGGAGTTGTACATGGAAAATTGCCCAAGACTTCGAGAACTGAACAGTTTAGCCTTTGGTGTGATAAGATCAAATCCGGATGACATAAAGTTGAAGAGATTTTCATTGGCTCGCAGTGGTTTACAGTCCATGAATCAGACTTATCTGCACCTATTCAAGCAATTGGATTACATAGATTTGCAGAATAACCCTTTCGTATGCGATTGCAATATTTTATGGATGCAGTTACTAAATGGATCGTTTCATAAAAGTGAAAATATGAGGTAAGTATGACAAGGCAAAGAAGAATTTTACTATTTCTTCTAAATTTCAAAGCCGGATTACCGGAAATTAACTGTTATAATTGGAGATGTTGAAATGTTTAAATTGACACATGCTGTATAAAGATGCGCAACTCGCAACGCTATAGTAAAATTGCGTGTCTTTCCGTTAAGTCGTCCCGCAAACCCCTTGCCGAGAAACATCATCGCTGTCTCGGGCTGTTTCGAATCTTGCACCCAAACGACTGATACATCGCTATAGATCTCGTACCCAGTTTTGGCTACGCTCAGTGCTATGTAGTTGCGCATCTTTATGTATTCCTTCAATCAACGCTATTACTATTTATTTATTTTATACTAGCTGACCCGGCAAACTTTATTCTGCCTAAAAATAATTTGTTTAATATGTATTTTGTTTTTATTAAAAAAGTAAATATTTTGAGGTAATTGAAACACAATTTTTGCTTTTAATTTAAAAGATAATACTTATTGTAATGCTAATCCGTGTATATTATTTGTGTTTCTCTGTTTTTGGCAGAAATAAGTAAATTGTTGGGGTTATCACCACGTGAACAGGCTACATATAGCCGTCCATGGAAAAAGGTTGGACTTTATAAATCCAAACCGTGTTTGCATAGACTGGCCTTGTCAAATGATTATAAACATAGATATAACGATGAGAAACCCCAAACGGCGCCAAATATAAAAATATTTTTTACAAACATTCTCAATATGAGACAAAACTGACCACAAATACACATTTTCGTATATATCTCGATTCTAGCGCCACCTACCGAGTCTAGTTTTTCTAAGTAACTAACATAGTATACTCGTACTGGATATGACCCGAATCGAACAAAAATGCCATTTATTGAGATACTTCGAACCCAGCGTCGCCTACCGGGTACGAAAAAGTTATACTTATCGGGAGTCCACTACATCAGCTGACGAACGACTACATTAGCGACAAAGACAATATAGTTGTATAGAGATAGAAGAAGGCAAAGAGATGAAGTTGTTTTATTAAAACAATAATAATATTACAAAAAGGTTTCACAATAACATAAGCAAATATAAAGAAAACTTACAGTAACATGTACATAGGTACTAATATTCCAGGTATACAATAAATAAAACTTAAACTTATTGACTTCATTCTTTAACATTACTCAAAACTTTATCATTCATATTTGAAATAATTTTTTTTGATATTTGAAAATTAAAACAACAGTTATTCCCCATATGTTATTGTGTCAGTGGTAAAGAATTTCGTTTTTTCGTTTTTAATAAATTAATTGACGAGAAAATTCTTCCCACATTTGCTGCTAAATGAGGTAAAGCCATTATGGAAAATGCATAATGTGACAAGAAAGAAAACATTATTTTTTCCCCTGGCAAATTCAATTTTGTTGACTTGTTGCCAGAATATTTCAATCTTCTCACTATGTAATTGAATATCCACTGTATTTCTCAATAATCGCCAGTCATTATCAAGTTGTTGTAGATATCGGAGTCTTTAACTAAATTTGGAAATAATGTTGCATCATTAGTAATAGATGTAATTGATCCATTTTGACTACTTCTTGATCCAAAAACACAAATAGTTTTAGAGGATTATCATTTAGAGGAGAACGTATAATAATCTGGGAACAACTTTCAACGTAAAACTCTAAACAACGCAACTTAAAAAAATTTAGTTGATTGTCAGAAAATGTTGTTTCCGATATAAATTTTTCTACATGGACACCGAAATACATTTCTCCTATATCTAGATAGTTTATAGGATTTTTAAAATCAATTTGTTCTAATGGTGTATTTTGAATGAAACTTCGTTTTAGAAAACAGTCGTAAAAAGTTTGTAATACACTACAAGCACTTTTATATAGTAGGTACATGTAATTTTGCTCCTCTTGCCTGTATTTCTTCATTTAAATTATAAGACAAAATACAAAAATAAAAAAAATATTTAGTGGTTGGATCGTTGAATTTTTGTAATATCGAGTCTGCAATTAAAATATCATAATTTGCAACTGCATCAACAAAATATAATTTCAAAACATCCGTATTGCTCTAAACTTCTTCCTATAACGGCATGTGTCGATAACCATCTGGTTTGTGATTTTTGTGAATTTCTATGTTACAAAATATTTGAAACTCGCGAAACTCAGCTGTTCTTTTAGGATTTGTATTAATATAATTACATGTTTCTAGTAAAAATCTTGGTCACTTTTGGCATGCATAAATAGCACACAAATAGAATGAATGATACATACATTTCATTATATATAGATCAGGCAGTGGCGGCTCTTTAATGAGAGCAAGTGAGCAATTGCACCCCCTGGAATTTTGAAACAAAACAAACCAAGCGGCGACTAACTGTGAAAGTATTTATTTATTACGTATTCATAGTTATTGAACAGGAACGTGGCGTGTACGGCACGCGAAACAACCTACATGCACCGATCGTCGTCACAGATATAATGACGACTAACAGCGCACGGATGTAAAGACCCCTTCCACCGAGAGAAACATACCCATGAGCAAAGCGCTACTGTTGCTGCGTTAAGCCATTAAACATTACATTGAAGGTGGGGAGAACTGTATTTTGTTCTAGTTCCATATCGTATAATACATAGCATGTGAGCAAGATTCCAGTCTGCTCAACGCTGTTGTAAGATGAATTTCGTGTCTGCGATGCAGAATAACACGTTTTCGCGGTTAACGTATGATGAAAAAATCGCAATAAAAATCTTAAACGGCCGATGCCTCAATTATGTTTAGAAAATAAACAATCTGTTAAAGGTAAAGACGTTATAAGAAAATTCAAAATGAATATTTATCAGAAAAATGACTGGATTTGTGGGTGTGAAATTAAAAATACTTTGTTTTGTTTTCCGTGTCTTTTGTTTGGTGGTGAACCGTCTTGGTCAAAGAACTAAGACATTCATCTTAGTGCTAAAATTACGAAACATGAAAATTCCGAAGGGCATTTGAAAAATATATTTAGTCTAAGAATGTTAGGAAAAAATAACATTCAGAATGTTTTAGATCATCATATAGAAAAGCAGTTCAACAACACAATGAACAGGTAACAAAAATAGGCATGTGTTAAATTTAATAATAAATTGCATTAGATTTTGTGGCGCGTTTGAACTGGCACTTCGGGGTCATGATGAACGGCAAACGTCGAATACCAAGGGCATTTTTCGGGAATTGATAAATTTTACGGCAGAATTAGATAAATCGCTCAGAGATCACATCGAAGCAGCACCGGTTTTTAATTGAATTTATAAATGATTTCCCAAATGTTAATGAAAAAGTGATAGAACTGTTCTGCAAGTCAAAGACACGCAAAATGGACTTCGTTTATCGTCAGATGTAATCAAACTGTAGTGTTATATTTATTATTCCCTCAAAACAAACTGTACAATGAACAGTACCTGTCTGGAACAGTACGTCGGTGAAACTTATAAAGATTGGGTAAGCGTTCTTGTATTATACTTTTTAATTTTGAAATTATGCACTCCCTATGTGAACCACCCCGAGCCGCCACTGAGATCAGGTACATCATTTTTTAAAAGTAGCATTAATGAATGATGTTTGCCCATCATAACATTAGCGTCATGTGATGTAAATTCTATTAGATTACTTTTATATGGTATTTGATGTTTTGCAAATAATTCAACAATATTGTTATAGAGTTATAACATATGCGACAGAAAGTGGAACAAGTGCAAAAAATACGTCCTGTATTAACTCATTTTTAATAAATCTCACCAGTAAACAGAGATGTTTATCTGTAGATATGTCTGTAGACTCATGGACAATGAAAGAAAATTTACTAGTTCGTAAAACCTCACGTAAAATTTTAAACTATTCTGTACCAATCACATACCTTGCTACGGCTGTAGTTTAAGTCCTACTACATGATAATCCTTGTGCTATTTTCGAGTTTGGACCAACCTTCTAAATTAATATTGGTAAATGTACCATATTAGTAAACGGGAGATTATGTTCCGCAACAAAAGCTGATAGACGTATTTCTCCTACAACGATTTAATATTGTTAGAAAAAATAAAACTACATATAAAATATCATATACTTTATTTGATGTCAACTTCTATTTTTCTTGTGTGAGATATATCGGTAACAAATTTTGTAATAGCTGCCTGCTTCTGTCAAATTTTCTTGGTGAAATATAGAATAGGAATGCTTGATTAGTGAATCTTTTTCACTGCTTATATTAATGTCTTTATCACAACTTTTGCATTTCGCAAACTGTAGGATTTTTGGACTATTTATAAGCCACCCCTTATATTCCGGAATTTCTTTCCAATTTACCTTATACGATTGGATATATTTTTACCTAGAACCTTCACCACCACTAGAACAAGTATTACTCATTTTATTACATTAATTTAAAGTAAAACATGAACTTTCATTAGCTGAACAATAAAAAGAACGCTCAATTCATAGACTAAATTCAAAGTGGCAAACCTCGACTCGAGGCCATTTTATACGCTACGGACAAGTAATGGGATTCCCCCGTCATATTCTATACCCTGTAATTCCCAAAGATCCTGTAATTTACCTTTATGTAGTTTAGTTATAGATTCTGTGATTCTCACATAATACTTTATATGCGATTCATTTATTTACCACTAGATGGATGCACTTAAGAGGGGCATTTACTAACTGTATCCGGGTGAATCGAAACTTATGCAACTTGTATTACTAGCGGGACGATAGACGCAAGGGGGTGCCAGTAGGTGGAGAAATCGTAAAGTGGGGATAGACGATGCGATCGCTTCGAAAAACACTTGCGTGAAATGTGTGTGAAAATGTTTGCTATTTTAAATTTGTTATCTTCAAATATAATTACATAAATTTGATATTTTTTATATCGTTCATCAAATATGCAGCTGGCGCGTAGAGATCGTTTTTTTCTTTTGTGTACCAGCTTTAGTTAGTAGACATTAATCAAATGTATGCATTTTTGTGGTTATTTCTAAAACACATAACTTTTTTAAGAAAATAAATTGACACAAGAACTGAACTTGACATTATAAATTTATGTCTTTTGCATCGCTAACCCAAATTTGAGATTCTAAAATTACAAAATAAATTTAAAAAACGCAAAACGGCGATGCCTTTGGGGGCCATAGTTTTGCGATGGGTAAACGCTTCTCTTAAACAAATATAGATATAAATTATGGATTTTCAATTAGTAATTTAATCTGCTTTGATTTATTTAATTTCAGATATGTTTGTGTGAATCGTTATCGGAAAAATAAAAAGATATATAGATACATATTATTTATTACATGACGAATACCTAATGTGATATTTGAAAAAATCGTAAAATATATTCAATTCGGTAGATCGGTAAAAAGAGTTCAATTTCGGTAGATCTGCCGAAATATTGGTAGACGCGGCAGCACTGAGCTGAACATCCGCTTCAACCAGAATTCGATTTGAGTAGGCGTACTACTGCTTCTCATGCAAATGTAATAAAAGACAAATTTTTAAGGGTCCGATTGCTCTATCTTATGGTAAGTAAGAGAAAATAACTTGTCAGCTAACCGAATCCGCCTATAATTTATGGTTCCATTGTGGCTTCAGATAGTCGCCGGTTGGCCCACATGTTCTTTAGTACTCCACGAGACGAACAAGCCCCTGAAATTCAACAAGCTGTGTCCAACTCAAACGTACAGAAAATTCGAAATTGTAAGAAGACCGAAAAATCGTTATTTTCGTATACATTTCAAAAATTCATTTTCTACAATTTTTAATAGTTATTATCTCGTGATATCTCAGAAATGAACAGAGCTGGGGATCTGCTTTTAAAGGTTATTCTCTACGGTACCTGGATGATCCTAATATTTTCGGTTTTTCTTTATGGAGTGTAAATTATATGAAAAAACAGAAATCTTTAGCGGACCACCAATTTGTGTATGGTATTTTTCAGGTATGGAGTAGGTAACTAATCTTATTTTTCGGAATTATCATTAAGTAGCCGCTTCTTCGGTTCCTCTTTTGTGTTTTAAATAAAAGAAAAAACAATTAGTGGAAGATTCGTAGTTGCTTGTGGCGCATATTGTAAAAATACTTTAACCTCTCACGCACTTCCGGTTTCACCGGAAATGCACGAAACTTAATTTTTTTAAGTGACTCAGCCTATATATTTTTGAGTTATTAATTTTTTTTTGAAAATATTTGACCAAAACACGTGTTCAGAAAAAAATCATTTTCACATTGTTTTTAAAAGTAAAAACTTTAACTTTGGTGGTGCTTGTAGCTAAGAAAATTCTGCATCATTTGGTATAAGTTGCACTCCACAATACCTAAAAAACTTTGGGTTTTCGAAGCCTACTTCCTGCAATTTTCACATACCAAAAACTTATTTTTTTTTAACCCAGCACTTTAGTGAAGCAACTATCTTTTGTAATTTCTGAGATAATCACTGTAGGAGCAATTAGTGGTCAATTAAAGAACTACGAGCGCTGTTGTTCTATGCACCAGAATATTTGTTCAACCAATGGCAGACATGAATGGGGCCCGACTTCCTTAGTCAACTGTCAAACAAGGTCAAATTCAATTATCCCAAAAGTAATATTTTTACAGAATGAAGAGCATCGCATTTCAATTTTACTTTCTTATATGTAGTATAAGGAAGTATTGTGATGATGAAAATTTTCGACCTCGAGATTTTTGCAGATGTCCACGTTTTGAGGTCCCCTGATACCAAAAAAGTGGTTTTTAAAAAATGTCTGTGTGTGTGTCTGTGTGTCTGTCTGTCTGTGTGTCTGTGTGTGACCACGATAGCGATCAAACCGCTAAAGATATCACTTCCAAATTTTGTATTTACGTGTATAATCTCCCTCTTGAGATCTGATTAGTTTTTCAGTAAAATCGGTAGACCGGAAGTAGCAGTTTACTTCAGTGAAAAAATCGAATTTTGCCAATATTTCGTCAAATACTAAGTTTATACAAATTTATAAATAATTCATATGTACTTAAAATTAAAATTGAGAACAATTTTATTTAGAAAGTTTTTCAAAATTCCTACCGGAAGTAGGTCTTTTACTCTTATCGAAAATTGGTTTTTTGCGAATATTTCGCAAGTCAAGCCTTTTAGACAGGTACGTTACGTGTATAAAAGTGTTTAAAACATAGTTTTCAATATCTTTTGTCTAAAAAAGATTTCAAAATTCGGACCGGAAGTAACACTTTTACTCTTACCGAATAGCGATTATTGGTAAATATGTCGTAAATTATGCATTCTATATATATTTATTAAGAGTACAAAAGTATTTAGAGTTATATTTGCAATATTTTTTGTATACATGAAATTTCAAAATTCGGACCGGAAGTAGCACTTTTACTCTTAGCGAGTACCACTTTTTTTCGAATATCTTGCAAAGTATGCATTCTATAGCGATTTATTAAGAGAATAAAAGTACTTATAATAGGATTTTGAATAGGTTTTGTACAAACAAATTCTTAAGATTGTATAGTTTGAAACGCTCATACGTATAAGAAAGTCGTGTGGTGGCCACACCTCATTTTTTTAATTCCGACAATGTCCAGTTGCGGTATTTCATTTTTTACACTGTTGGTTAACAACGAAATTAAATAAAGGTTATGTTTACTGCCATATTTGAAGATAGTCATTATCTCAGAAGTTACAAGAGATAGGTATAGAGCATAGTTAACAAAAACGAAAGATAATAAAAGAGGAAACAAAATGCCTCAATAAAATACCGGGTGTTCCATTTTAAAAAAGGAAGTTTTTGGTATGTGAAAATTTCAGGAAGTAGGCTTTGAAATATTTTGAGATATTATCGAGTGCAATTTATACCAAATGATGCAGAATTTTCTCAGCTACAAGCACCACCAAAGTTAGTGTTTTTACTTTTAAAAACAATGAAAAAATATTTTTTTTCTGAACACGTGTTTTCGTCAAAAACTTCAAAAAAAAATTAATATCTTAAAAACTATTGGCTCAATTTTGAAAAAGAAAAATCAGTTAAATAGACAATTTAAAATAGTACTAGAAAATACAAAAATATATAGTGTTAGTCATTTAAAAAAATTAAATTTAATGCATTTCCGTTGAAACCGGAAGTGCGTCAGAGCTTAAAGTATTTTTAAAATATGCTCCCCAAGCAACCATGAATCTTCCACTAATTGCTTTTTCTTTTATTTAAAACACTAAAAAGCAATCAAAGAAGCAGCTACTAATGACTCACCCTGTATGTGAAACGAAATAAAGCCAACATTCCAAAATTGTTTTTTGGGAAAGAACGAAATTTCCAGGTCTTTTTGTTAACCGAGTTATGACGAGTCAAATATAATAATTATACCTAGTATAAGGAAGCATTACCATGAATAAATTTTCTCTTCGAGCTTTTGTGGATGTTCCCGTTTTGAAGTCCTCTGATACTGAAAAATAATCTTATCAATAGAAAACTTAATATTTACCAACATAATTTCCTTTTCGAGAATTGATTACATTTTCAGTGAAATCAGTAGACCGGAAATAGAGTTTACTTCAGTTAAAAAATTAAAATATACCAATATCTCTTCAACTACTAAGTTTAGACAAATTTCTAAAGAATACAAATGTACTAAAAAGCAAATTCTAGCAAGATTTTATGAAACAAGTTTTTCGAAATTCCTGCTTGAAGTTTTACCAAAAAAGGGTTTTTTGCAAATATCTAGCAAATTAGCGTTATTTAATGTAATAAATTTAATATACAGTTGTATTATAACTATAAAAATACTTAGAGGTATATTTGGAACAATTTCTTTATTAAAGAAATTTTAAAATTAAGACCGGAAATAATACTTCCACTCTTAACAAATAGCATTTTTTTTTACTAATATGTCGCAAATTATGCATTCTATACAGATTTATTATAAGTACAATAGTATATTATATAACGAGGTGGATAGTGTTTCATTACTGCCGAGAGATTAAGTAGTTAACAGAGACGCGAAGCGTCGAGGTAACTTTATCTCGAGACAGGAATGAAATTTTTCACTGAGGTTTGTATACTATTTTATTTACAACCATAATTATTAAATTTATTTGTAATAAAAATTCTGGTAAAATTTTGACATATTAAGTTGTCAGATTTGTGATGTTCTAGCGTAAACGTCAAAAAGTGTACGTCAGTTTTTTCGATAAATAGATTATAGAAGAAATGTTGAGTAGTAATGCCTTCAAGGACTGCACTCCACTGGAACTGAGGGAAACTGTCCTCCCGTAGCAATCCAGATTTCTTAGTTCGAATGGTGAAGGACAAGAAATCACTATTTAATCATATCAGCAATAGCAGGGTGGTTTATCCACATGGATGTGGTTGGAAGCCTTTTTAATGTATTATCAAACATAAAGATAAACTAACATTTGATTGATATTGCGGTTGGGAAATGAGGGCGTGAAGTGAGGGCCGGAAGTAAACGTGAACAAAGTCACACTTCCAAACTTTTAAAAAGTCAGAAATGCCAACATTACGTGTATGGTTGTAAATAATAGTTATTTACGAACCAAGTGCGGGAAAACTATAGTTGAGTCGCTCTCGCAACCGACATGCGCCACTAAATTAAAATGGCGTCAAATTTGAGATGTTGCAAAAGTGTACCTGTCAAGTAATATAACCTACAAAAGCCATTTCTGGATAATAAATAATAATATTCATACACCTTTTGACATTTGTCATAATTATCTTTTGACGTTTGTTATAAGTGTCATCTAAACATTTTAAATTTGTCAACAATGCTTGCCTCCTAAACAGTATAGCCAAATGTTATATAAAATATAGGTGTGGAAAAAATAACATATTATAGCTTTATTTATAATATTTAACTGGCTTTCATGTAATAGTATTTTACTATGGGACGGTATATATCTTGAAATATTAATTAATTTGTTTGTTGTTTTGAAATTGATCGGGACATTCGAAATTTGTAGTGGTATTGAATCGTCGTCTTTACTTCGTACTTTGGCCGTGTCGGTTGCCGAAACGACTCGACTATATATTCCCGCATGAACGCATTTAGAATGCACGAGCGTCCGTTTGATCATTTAGTGTCAAACCTATTTTTCTATATCTATTAATTTCTAAGCTTCAAATAAATTAAGTTTTTTCCCTGATCTTGTATATGTAAGATTTTAAATTCCTTATTAAATTTGTGGTTTAGTTCTATGCAATGACTGGCAAATGTTGAATCCGTCTATTCATCTTTGTAACGGATTCAACATTTCCCAACCATTGCATAGAACTAAATCACAAATTTAATAAAGAATTTAAAATCTTACATATACAAGATAAGGGAAAAAATTACAAAAAAAGTAACATCCCGTTCAATTAGTTATTTAATAGTATATTATGCAACAAGCATTTAATGATAGCTATTACGACACGAGTAAGAAAATTACAATACGAGCCGTAAGGCGAGTATTGTAATGAGTACGAGTGTCGTAATAGCCATTAAATGCGAGTTGCATACACTATTTTTTCTACGACCCCATAATAAAACATATTTTTTGAATAATCCATTTCATAAATTGAGGTTAAAATTTTCCGTACGTTTTTGTGAATTTGGCTGGTAATAAATTGTTCGTGGCTACTAAGGCTTGTTCCATAAGTTCTGGTGGAGTCAATTATTACATTTCACTGTCATTATCCCTCATTTTTACCGTTTATATTTTCAAAAAAGCACAAATTTTAAGTACTTACTTGTAAATTGCAGAGAACTGTCACATTTATTTAATTTGTATATCTGTCAGATATGCAGTCGCCATATTGAATATTGTTTGAATATTGAAATGTAGCATTCCTATTGGATATAAACTTGTAACATAATGAAAATCTGTATCGTAATGAACATCTTTATAGTACAGGTTCGGCATATCTAATAATACAATTAAAGTATGGGAGTAGAAAAAATAAATTTTATCTATTTTATAGTTAAAGGATATGAAATAAAACAGACAAAAAAGTAACATTTATTTTTTATTTTGGAAGTGCCTCCATAGCCGGCGCCGGTCGCCGTTTTGTATGCATATTGGTGCCTGTACGGCATCAAGAATTGCGGACGGCAGCCGGCTTCACGTTTTGTTACCGGCATATCAACCTCTGTTTTCCACATTGCGCGCGTGAACGGCTTAACTTTTAGTGTTAATTTTCTTTAATTTATCTAAATTCGCAGGTATGTTTTTCCCTGTAGCTATGCTTTTTGTTAAAAACGATGTTCTTCTAATTGTAGAATGTTGAAAGTGGGCGATAAGTTTGAAAGTTACAAGAATTTCAACAAGCAGTTGCAGAAATACAAAAGTGAAGTGTTGAATGATTACTGGATTAGAGATTCTAGAACCATCGAGACGCAGGCTAAAAGATATCCTGAAAGTGTGGCAGCTCAAGCAAAACAAGACTTAATTTACCATTATGTAAGAATTGCTTGCATTAAAGGTGGCCGAATGCACACTCCTAGGAATAAAACAAGAAACACATTTACATTTAGACAGAAGTGCCCAGCCGGTATGTTTTTAAAATTAACTTCTTGTGGGAAATTTTTAGAGATAAAGGAACTGAATGAAAATCACACTCATCCGGTATCACAAACTTTATTTAAAAGTTTACCCCAGCAAAGACTGAACATTTCAAATCAGCTTAAGGTTAATTCAGTAGCAGCATTGCAGGCTCGCGCCAACAAAAAAATCGTACAAAATAACATCATTAATGAATCCGGGTGCCTTGTGACTTTGAAAGACTTAACAAATCTAAACAGAAAACCACAGAACAGAATAAAGTTTGATGAATGTGTATTAATTTTACGAAATACTTACAAATGTGACGTTCACATTAACGTTGATGTGGAAGCAAATTTGAAATGCCTCTATTTTCAAGATCCTGAGATGAAACATATGTTTGACTCTTATCCAGAAATAATTTTTGTAGATGGTACCTATTGTCTACACAGCAGTAGAGCGGCCACTTATTTAATTATGGTTGAGGATGCAGAGGGAAGTGGTGCAATAGTAGCAGTTGGTATATTACTAAACGAAACGCAAGAAAATATCGATTGGTTCATAAAAACGTTCAAAAATTTGAATCAGAGAACATCAGATATAAAAGTGGTGATGTCTGACAAAGACAACAAGGAGAGAAATGTTTTTAAAGAAAACTTTCCTGACGCCTCCTTGCAGATATGTTTATTTCATACTCTACTAATATTTAATAGAGAAGTAAGTGTGAAGAAAATGGGATTATCCACCACAGAATGTGAAGTCGCTAAAAAGTACTTGCAGAATTTAGCCTATGCTTCATCTGAGGAGTGTTTTCAAAAAACCTATTTGGAAATGAAACAGAATGTTCCTGAAGTCGTTATCGATTATTTTGAGAAAAACTGGGAACCCATTAAAGATGAGTGGGTATTGTACCTGACTTTCGCAAATCTATCTTTTCTGAACAAAACAAACAACAGAATTGAAAGTATCAATGCCAAATTGAAATCTGTCATTGCCAAATTTTCTAATCTGGAGGATTTCATCAAAAATTTTTTTGTTATCCTCAATTCTTCACGAGCAGATAGAAATATCAAAAATTCTAAAGAATATCATAAAGTTACTACCAGGGCATTTACGTCAGGTTCAGCGACAGATTTGTATTCTAGACTTTTAACGAATTTCGCCTTTAAAAAGGTTCAACAGCAACTTGAATGTATGACTAACTGCAAAGATTTTCAATTTATTGAAGAAGAAAAATGTCTCGCTCCTACTAGTGAAGGTCTTCTAGAAGTAACACCTTATAGTTGTCAGTGCATGTTTTGGACCTCCGTCCAGTTACCTTGTCGCCACATCCTCAAACTTCGATCTATGTGCAACCAGTCCCTATTTGATGAAAACATTTGCTTGCAACGATGGAAGAGAACCTATTTTGAATCACGTCACCCATTTCTTTCATTCCTCAAAACTAGCCAGTTTGAAGAGACGCCAAATACTAATTCAGAACTTGAGGTTAACTTAGAAGTCACGAATGATTATCCATATAAATGCAGACCACTAACAAATCACCAAAAGTTCAAAATAATGAACGATGAATGTTTGAGATTGTCCCAGATATGCAGTGAGATTTCATCCGAGACTGTTTACAACAGGCTGAAATTCATTAAGTCTCTTGTTACAGAATGGTCCAATAATAGTTATAAATCTACTTTAGATAACACTAACGGTGAAATTGAAATTGATAACCTTAGTAGTTTCCCCAATAACGATGATAAGGAGGCTGAGAAGGAAACTGAAAATCAGAGTAACCCCAAAATGCATATGAATAGGAAGAACTTTGAAAATAACAATAACGATAATTCAACTTCGCAGTTAAACCAAATACAAGACACCAGTTCTAATTCCGTGCGCTGGGATGTTGACCGAAATTGTGCCATTAATATTATAAATTTAAGTACACAAGATAATCAATCTGGTGAAAGTTCTTCGAAATCAAAAGTCATCATAATTTCCGATGTTAAGGTACCTACTTAGTAAGTTCAGTGTTTTGGCAAAGTTTGTTAAAATTTTATTTTTTAAGATACCTACTGTGAAAATTAGAGGCCGGCCTAAGGGATGCGGAAACACAGTTATTGGTTTAAAAAAAAAAGAATATCTACTAAAGAATCTATTTAACAATTTTTTTAAAAATTAATGTAAATTATTAATGTTTACATTTAGTTTTGAAATAAATAAATTATTCTTCTATATTTATAGTATATTATTTATATCATAATGTGTGTATTAAATATAGTATATTATTCAATGAGCGTGTTATGACGGCTATAACCCACGAAGAGGACTTGCACTTGGTGTAAGCATCTGAGTGCGTTATAGCCATAACACGTGAATCGAATATTATATGTACTTTATTTACAACTTTCACGGAAAGAAACTGGTGTTGACATAACGATTGAGTTATGACCATAACTCAATCGCTGTCATTATTATTCAACTGACTGAATAATCACTGTCATAACTTACCAAAATCACGTTAGTAATTCATAGATTATGGGATAGTTGTAGATAAAATTTTAAAATTACTTCGAAATTTTGAATTATAGGTATTGTAAAACAGGGTAGAGATTCAATCACATATGCACATAACCGCCGGTAGCGATACGGTATGCCGGTGCCGGCAACCATACTTAAAACCGGCGCCGGTGACAGTACGCAACACCGGCGCCGGCTACGGAGGCACTTCCTTTTATTTTTACGATGATAATAAGGTGCATTACTGATAATAATTACAGTATTATAATAATAATAAAAGCATCTTTATTTATCCAATAGATACAAATTTAATTACAGAACAAAAGTTGACAAACGTCCAAATAGGTATTTATAATAAACCTATTTCTTTTTTGGTATTCTCTCTAAAATTGCGCTGAAGCAGCCCTCAAATATCTTAGAGTTTATATATTAATTCGTATTGTTAATATTAGTTTCCAAATAACGACTACCAATTACTAACGCTGCTTCACTTCAGCCCGGCATTTAATTAATTAGCGCGCAGTGATAGCGAGATCCAGTTTGACACGGACAGAATTTGAAGCTAGCAGAATCAGCATCTTATGGTGCGGCCTTAATAGCGCTCAGCGATAACGAGATGTAGTTGATCATGCTATACTAACGCGTGATCCATTTCAAGGTTTCCTACTTTTTTAAAGAAAAAAACGCAGAAAATTCAAATTTAATGGAGAATGTTTATTATCATTTGAAAGAACATTCTTTGGCATTTATTTTTTGAAGATTATGTCTATCAAATGTTGGCCGTTGCTACGTCGCAGATGGTCCATCCGTTGAGTCCAATTTTTGATGACTCGTTCGAGCATTTCGACTGGTAACTGGCGAATGACACGCGTGATGTTTTCCTCCAAGGCCTGAATCGAAGCGGGTTTGTCCGCATAAACTTTAGACTTTACATATCCCCACAGGAAAAAGTCTAACGGTGTGATATCACACGATCTTGGTGGCCAATCGACCGGCCCAAAACGTGAAATTATGTGCTCACCGAAATGTTCTCTCAATAAATCCATTGATTGATGCGATGTGTTAGAAGTGGCGCCGTCTTGCTGAAACCAAATGTCGCCGAGATCACGAGCTTCAATTTCAGGCATCAAATAGTCGGTTATCATGGCACGATAACGGTCGCCATTGACGGTTACGTTCGCATCGGCATCATTTTTAAAGAAATATGGACCGATGATTCCACCGGCCCACAAACCACACCAAACCGTTGTTTTTTCTGGATAAAGTGGCAGTTCTTGAATCTCTTCAGGTTGCTCTTCGTCCCAAATGCGGCAATTTTGTTTTATTTACATACCCATTGAGCCAGAAATGGGCCTCATCGCTAAACAAAATTTGCCTCGAAAACGTCGGATCTTCTTGGAACTTTTCAAGAGCCCATAGAGCGAAGCGATGACGCTTGGGAAGGTCGAGCGGCTTCAGTTGTTGCACAAGCTGTATTTTGTACGCTTTCAATTTAAGATCTCGACGTAAAATGCGCCAAGTCGTTCCATACGTCAGTCCGAGTTGCTGCGAACGGCGCCGAATCGACTCTCCACGGTCTTCGTGTACACCAGTGGTTCCCAAACTTATTTTGCCTACTGCCCACTTTGAGAATAAATTATTTTTTAGCGCCCCCATTTTTTCACCTACTCAAAAACCACTATAACTTCAAATTAAATTAATTATTGTGAGCTATATTAGCGGAGATTAAACATTCATTCTAAACGAGACTTTTACTATGGGTTATAGTAAAAGTCTCGTTTAGAATGAATGAGTTAACTTGAGACCTGAGCGTAGTAGGTAGTACACAACGGCGCTCAGGTCTCAAGTTAACTTTTACGGGCTACACCTGCCAATGAGAATGATTATTGAAACGCAACTTTATAGTATTCAGACAAAGTATCTTTTATTCAAAATTCAAAATAAAACAAACATAATCGATTCTAATATAAAAACTAATGTGAAGGATGAATCTGATGCTGTTTAACAAGTTTGTTGATATCAGGTTCCAATTTACTCAAGAACAGCCGCAAGTCACCACGTTCGGTAACATGCAAACGATTTCTCTTTTTAGTAAGCAGCGTTGCTACAGCACTAAATCCACGTTCACACAAATATGACGATGGGAATGCTATCAAGAATCGTTGAATGATTGACCACAATCCAGGGTACAATTGCGGGATCGGTTTTTGTAGCCAAAATTCTTGGTAGCCATTTTTGAACTTGATTTTTATTTCCTCGTTCGTTGTCAATTCTATAAGTTCTTCTTCCAGATGTGGTGATATTGCTGTGTTGACATTTGAAAACGGATCCAACACCCAGTCTGGTATTTCCAAGTTCAAAATATCCTGGTATCGTTCGGTGAAGTCAATGTGGAGCTTTTCCAAATGTTGGCAGTAGGCAAACAAGTCGTCGTTACTGCAGGATACTGATAAATTCGGAAAATTATGAAACTCACGTCTGCCCATATTCTTTTTGTGTAGAAGCAGTTTGGCTGCGAAAGCAGCAACGACATTTTTTGTTTTAATTAAATTTAGTTCATCGCCTTGCAGTTGGAGATTCATGTTGTTGAACAATTTATACAGGTCTGTCATGTAAGCTATATCATTTTTTGATGTAATGAGCTTGTTGCGCAATTCTGTATCTTTAGTTTCCAAAAACTCTATCACAGAGTCAAACAGGTTGTAAAATCGAGTCAGACAATTGCCTCTTGATAGCCAACGAACTTCGGTATGAAACAACAAACGGTTGAAATCTTCGTCATTAGTAACACAAAGCTGATGAAATAATCTATCATTCAAAGAGCAGTTACGGATTTTATTGACTGCTTTGATGACATATTGCAGTGATTGAAATAGTCGTTCACTTAAATTTCTAGCAACCAAATGTTGTCTATGAATAACGCAATGTACAGCAAGGACATCTGGAATTTTATATTTTACGTACGCTATGAAGCCTTTATGGCACCCTGTCATAGCCGGAGCGCCATCCGTAGCAACTGATAATATTTTTCAAGGGAATCTCTTTCTCATCACAAAACTTTTCCAATGTATTGAATATGGTTTCGCCTTTTGTATCGGTCTCTAAATTTCTAGCAAACAATAGTTCTTCACATATTTTCTCATCTTTAATAAACCTCACGTAAGACAGCAACAATGCTTCATTAGTTGGTAAAGTGGACTCATCGAGCTGAATTGAGAATTGACTAGTCCTCAGATGATTGCACAATGATTCTTCTATGTTTCCGGCCATTTCATCAATTCGTCTTTGCACAGAATTATTACTCAAAGGAATTTTTCCGATAATATCTGCGGCCGGTTTATGAAGCACAGTAGTTATTACTTCCTTTATTGCTGGCAAAATTAACACTTCTCCGATGTTGTGTGGTTTGCCTTTTTGAGCAATTAACAAAGAGATGTTGTACGAAGCTCGAAGTCCGGCGTCATCTTGCTTAGCAGCCGCCGAAAAGAGTTTTGCTACACTTGGCCGAGTATTATGCTTCTTCTCTAGGTCTTGAAAATATGCTACATTCTTGTCTTTCTTATCTGGATGCATTTTATTCAAATGATCTTGAAGTCTTGAAGGCTTCATTGCTTCATTCGAAAATGTTTTTAGGCATAGAAGGCACAAAGGCGACGATGGGTTTGTAGGATTTTCAATGAATCCGAATTTAATATATTCCGCACAGTATTGCCGTCTCTTCTTTTTTACTTCCGACATTGTTTTGTTTTGAGAAATACGTAAGTATAAGTGTTGAACTTAAGTACTGCTTATCTATTACGCGCGAAACCGCAAATGAAAATAAAATAAATATTACGTTGTTTATATAGGATTGCATAAGCAGCATGCACCGACAGGAATAAGACAAACATGCATAAACTCGTTTATCTCATTCGACGCTCAATCGTACTCAACAAGTAAGAACAAGTATTCTATGAACCAGCCGATTGATACACTTGCCTTTTTATTTGTTTGTTTGTGTCTCTTTTCGTTTCGAAACGGAGCGACCGATTGATATGTTTTTTATTTTATTTATTCAATAAAACAGGACAGATATATGAACTACTCGGAGAGAAATATCGAACCGAGTTGGTTTGAGCAATCTCTTAATTAATATTAGTTGATGTTCACAAGCTGTAGTCGAGAGTAGGGATGGGACATCGGTGGGTAAACATCGATATCAAACATCGATGTTAACATCGTTGATCAACATCGATGGTTGCAAAATATCGACTACCAAACATCGATGTTTTTAAACATCGATAATTATATTTATAGATTTATTTTTTGGCAGTTTAACAAAAACTTTATTATAACTTAATTAATTTACGTCCTTAACAAAATGATATAAAAGATATCACTATTCAAAAAAAATAATAAAAGAAATATATACATTTATAATATGTAGTTAACTTTAGAAACTACTCAAAAAAAACTATATAAAAAAACAATATTATGCAATTACGCATGAAACAACCACATGACTTAAATCGTCTGATACTTAAAAAATATATACATTTACGTGTATCAAAGCTTTTTAAGAGAACGATTTTTATTTGGGATTTTATAGTCTTGCATTTTTTTTTGACTACGCTGGCAAATACCGAGATACATATGGATATGGTTTTATATTTCTGATGTGTCATCTTGCATTTAATACGTGTATCGTCGTGTATGATTGTACGCACTAGGGAATTTCCCGAAGAAGTATACATCGGTAATGTCTATCTCCCTTCTTTTTCTATGAAAATACGTTTACCTCCTTCACTTATTCTGCATGCATACATAATTTAACTTTTATTCTGCACATTAAAAGTACTATAAATTTATGTATTTAATTATATATTATTTAAATATTTATACTGAGTAATATTTAAAAGAGCCTAAAATGAAATATTCGAATTTATATGATATAGCACTGTGTAATTTAAATACTTCTTTTATTCGTAGACAATTTTACATCCTCGTAGCCTGTATGTGAGCTGTTAATTTGGAAACATTTTTGTATTTGTCAACAGAGGACGCTGTTTTATTTTGTGATTAGTGCAAATACATTTTGTCAAGCTTAAAAGTTCGATGTTCACTATATTTCTTCTAACATCGATAGTTTATCGATAAATCTAAATTGCAAACATCGATGCAAAAACATCGAACATCGATCCTAAAATATCGATGTTCAATGAACATCGATGTTTATCGCCCATCCCTAGTCGAGAGTCGAGAGCTCAGTCGGTGTCTAAGAGTCCTCCTAGATTCTAGATGAAATTACAAATCGCCCCCTAAGCCTTTACACAACGCCCCCATTTTTTTTCTGGGTCTCTTACCGCCCCCCTTTAGACTTGCAGCGCCCACAAGGGGGCGTTATCGCCCACTTTGGGAACCTATGGTGTACACTCTCAGCTACGGCCGCTATATTTTCTTCACATCGTGCTGGACGTGGTCTATTCGGTCGAATATTATCCAATAATGAATGCTGGGTCTCAAAATGGGTGATGGTGTTGCGAATAGTACGCTCAGTAGGCCGATTATGATTTATGTTGACCATAAGTTGAGCGAGTGCACGAAACACATTCCTCACAGAATGTGAATTTTCGTAATAAAGTTGAACGATTTGTAAACGTTGTTCAGGCGTAAGTCTTTCCATTATAGCTTCGTTCCTAGAGGAATCACAAACTAGTCAGCGGCGATACGATTGGTGGGGAGAAATACGAAACTATTCTTTGACTGATTTTACATCTGATTGGCTCTGATTAGTCTATGATTTCTCTACGAACATAGCTTATGAAATGCCAAACAATACTAAACAAAAATAACATGACAGCATGACAAGACTCACACGTGATCTGTCAAAAAAAGGCTATTGAAAAAAGTATCTCTACTTGAATCACCCATTATAAAACTCTTGATTACTTTCTCTTTGTTTAAAATACTTACTGTTTTATTCCGCATTTCTATGCCTGTTTATAGAATTTTCAATTATGATTGGAAGGCTGTAACTATAGGCGGTCGTGGTATAGTAGTAATTTCAAATTATGTAATAGAGGGTATAATAAATAACATTCATTTGGCATACATTCTATAGATTGTTGTTATATTAGTAAAAACCTAGTTTTTATTACCTAATTGTTTTCTTTATTCTATTGAACGTATATATAATACATGCTATATAGAAATGTTTACATATTATTTTTAAAAGATTAGAGTTTATATTTACTCAAGCCGAGATAGTGAAAAACATCTTATCTTTTTAGTGTTTTAGTTGCTGTATATACAAGAAAACACAAATGTTAATGTATATACATATATATAATTAACAAATATATTTTCTTGGGTATTGTAGTAAAAATATATTAAAATAAAACAATGATTGTTAACGTTTCGATGTTTAATTCACATTTTTCTCAAGACATATTAGTAGATATATATAAAATGCAAAATGTAAAATTGTCAAAACAAAATAAAAGGGACATACATTAAACGCATACAGCAATATCATAAATTAAAAAAATGATGTGTGGCCACCACACGACTTTCTTATACGTATGAAAGTGTTACTTCCGGTCCGAATTTTGAAATTTCATTTATACAAAAAATATTCCAAATCCAACTCTAAATACTTTTGTACTCTTCATAAATATATATAGATTGCATAATTTACGACATATTTGCAAAAAATCGTTATTCGGCAAGAGTAAAAGTGTTACGTCCGGTCCGAATTTTGAAATTTCTTTTATACAAGAGATATTTAAAAGTACGTTCTAAATACTTTTATACTGGTAATGTACCTGCCTAGAAAGCATGACTTGCGAGATATTCGCAAAAACTGATTTTCGATAAGAGTAAAAGACCTACTTCCGGTCGCAATTTCGAAAAACTTTGTTAATACAATTTTTCTGAAATTTAATTTTAAGTACATTTGAATTCTTTATAAATTTGTTTAAATTTAGTAATTGACGAAATATTTGCAAAATTCGATTTTTTCACTGAAGTCAACTACTACTTCCGGTATGCCGATTTTGCTCAAAACCTAATCAGTTCTCAAGAGGGAGATTATATTCGTAAATATAAAATTTGAAATTGATACCTATAGCGGTTTGACCGCTATCGTGGTCACACACACACAGAGAGAGAAGAGACACACACACAGAGACAGACATTTTTTAAAAACCACTTTTTTGATATCAGGGGACCTCAAAACGTGGACATCTGCAAAAATCTCGAGGTCGAAAATTTTGATCATCACAATACTTCCTTATACTACGTATAAGAAAGTAAAAAATGAGGTGTGGCCACCACACGACTTTGTTATACGTATGAAAGTGTTACTTCCGGTCCGAATTTTGAAATTTCATTTATACGAAAAATATTCCAAATCCAACTCTAAATACTTTTGTACTCTTCATAAATGTATATAGAATGCATAATTTACGACATATTTGCAAAAAATCGTTATTCGGTAAGAGTAAAAGTGATACTTCCGGTCCGAATTTTGAAATTTTTTTTATATAAAAGATATTGGAAATTAAGTTCTAAATACTTATACATTCTTCATAAATCAGTCTAAACTTAGTAATTGACGAAATATTTGCAAATTTCGATTTTTTCACTGAAGTAAACTACTACTTCCGGTCTGCCGATTTTGCTCAAAATCTAATCAGTTCTCAAGAGGGAGATTATATTCGTAAATACAAAATTTGGAATTGATATCTCCAGCGGTTTGACCGCTATCGTGGTCACACACACACACACAGAGAGAGACACAGACACAGAGACACACAGAGAGAGACACACAGGCATTTTTTTAAAAATCTCTTTTTTGGTATCAGGGGACCTCAAAACGTGGACATCTGCAAAAATCTCGAGGTCGAAAATTTTCATCATCACAATACTTCCTTATACTACGTATAAGAAAGTAAAACCAAGACTACACCATTTCCAACAGTATATTCGAAAGCGTCAAATGTAGTTTCGAAATGTTATTAGTATTTGGGAATGTATCAATTGAATTTTAGAAATAAAAAAAAGTATTTTAGATAATATCATATGTAGTTTAGCGCTATTAATTTAATTATCGATATCGTCAATTGTAAATGAGAATAGTCAAATGATTATGAGACTTCGTCAAAAGTAGTTTCGATTAGTAAATTTAATTTTAGAAATAATCATATGTATTTCAGCTTAATCATATGTAGTTTCGAAAAGGTGATATGTATTTTATTTATTTATTTGTCAGAAAACACTATACTAACTGTTATTAGCACAATAACCCTGTACAGAAAATTATAATATATATTACATTGCCTAAGATGAACGTCGGGCGTCCTACCAGACATACATATTGTATACCTGGTGCACGCTCGACGCTTATCCGGCAATTAATTCGTGAGCAAAAAAAAACATTCAAGAGAATATAAGTACATAGAATATCGAAATAACATAATGCCATCGAAAATACAAATGATGCTTTCGAAAATTCATTTGATGCTTTATAAAATTCAATTGATAGTTCGAAAATACATTTGACGTTATCCAAAATCCATATGATAAGGATAAAATACATCTGATGCTTTCCACAATCTATTTGATTAGGCTAAAATACATTTGACTGGATCGCAAATCTAATTCACTGTTCGAAAATACAAATGATATCTTCTACAATTCATTTGCTAAGACTAAAATACAATTGACGCTTTCAAAAATTAAAATGATAATTTCGCAAATACTGTTGGAAAAGGTGTAGACTGCATTGCGAAACTTTTACGTTATTAAACTGGCAACTTGGAAGGGGTCTTTCTTCATTTGTTTTGTCCCTATAGTCGTGCCTAATTATTTAATATGAAAATGCACATAATATTATAATTATTTGATCATTTGATCACTACCTATATAACATTGCCAATATGATGAAGTAGATAATTTGCAATTTTAAATTCATTAGTTTAAGTCGTTAATTTTCATATTCATTACTAAAAAGCCCGCTGTATGGGATTGTGTGGAATTCAAGCAGGGGCAGAAACTCTAAAACCTAAAATTCACTAAAATGCAAATGGCTGATCAGTAAATCAATTACAGACACCCATTATACGTAGATTACAACATTTCTTAATGAACAGAACATAACAACAAATTATTATGATATCGTTTAACAATAATCTGATGATGATATTGTTAAGCGATATATAAGCATTAATTACTTTTAAAATCAAGCGAAGAATGTAAGGAATTTTGTCAAAAATAGCTGATCGAAAAATATTAAATTTATCAGCAATGTTTCTAAAAATATTTTCTTTTTCTAAATTCTTTATTGCTATTAAAACAAATATAGACAAATATAGACATTATCACCTACTTTTTTTTAGTATGATATTTCTTCAGGGGTTATATAATCTTGCCCAATTAATTTGTTAATATTTTATAGAATACATGAAATATATACATTCTGTTTTACATAAACTCAATATACGAGGGCGTATTTTTATGTTATCTAAAAAAATTGCTATCACTGTTAGAAGTACATGAGCTAAGTTGTGTTTAATTCATGCTGTGTATAGCGATTTGAGACGGTCCATTTCTCCATAAAATGAGTGAAACTAAAGTTGAACATCGCAGCGTAATAAAGTTCCTGACAAAAGAAGGCAATGGTCCAAAAGAAATTCATGACAGAATGGTTGCTGTATATGGGGAAGATACACCATCGTATTTCCAAGTAAAATATTGCTCTAAACTCTTTCGATGGGGCCGAGAGTCAATCAATGATGACACAAAGTCCGGACGACACGTTGAAGCTCGAACTGAAAACATTGTGCGAAAAGTCGAAAATTTGGTACTGAAAGATCGGCGTGTAAAGATCTCTGTCATTGCCAATGAAGTCTGTATATCCAAAACAAGTGTTCTCAAAATTTTACATGACGATTAGGGTATGAAGAAGGTGTCTGCACGGTGGATACCCAGATTACTTACACCTGAACAAAAACTGTGCAGAAAAATGTTTCTCAAGAAAATTTGGTCAAGTTGGAGAGAGAGAAAACATTTTTAACTCGAATTATTACCGGGGATGAGACTTGGGTATATTACTGGGACCCTCCTACTAAACAGTGATCCAAGCAGTGGGTTCATGTGCTCTCCACCACCAAAAAAGGTCAAGACACAATTTTCTAAAAAGAAACTGATGCCAACTGTTTTCTGGGATGCTGAAGGAGTTTTGCTTATTGAATATATGCCGAGAGGGTTTACCATAAATGGAGAGGCCTACGGAAACACAATTGAAAATTTAAAAACTGCTCTGGAGGACAAACGCCCGCATTCTTATCCCAAAAAAAAACTTGTTTCTGCACGGCAATTGTCGGGTTCATAAGGCAAACAAAGTTCAGCAGATAATCAATGCTGTGGGTTTATAGAGTTAAGGCATCCACCTTATAGCACCGACCAAGCTCCGTCAGACTTCTTCTTATTCAAAAATTTAAAAAAGCATCTCAGAGGAAAGCGTTTTGCTTCTGATGAAGAACTCAAAGAAGCTGTTGAAGAATATTTTGCGGGGTTACCGAAGGAATTTTTTTCTGAGGGTATGGGGCAACTGGAAAAAAGATGGAATAAGTGTATTAGTGTTGAAGGGAGTTATGTAGAAAAATATTTTTTTTGTTCTCTATGTGCTTTTTTTCATGGCTAGGTAGATAACATAAAAATACGCCCTCATATCTGGCCTGCTAAACTCTAATATAATGTATAAATAAATTGATAAATTAAGCAAAATTTAATCTCACATGAGGTTGTGAAAATAATCTCCAATAGACAACGGAAACCATACACATACATATATAAATTTTTAATTCATATATGTTTGTGTATGGTAATCAATTTTTACTTATTTCAACATTTTCTTCTTATGGTTTACATTCGAATTTGTTTTAAGTTCGTCAGCTTGTCAAACAAGTTTTTGTGCTTTTTTTATTACTTCACGTCAACGTTGTTAAGAGAAATTACGTTTGATTTTATTTTACAGTTTATCATGTTTATCACTTTCACTTTTTTTTGAACACTAAGGCTTGATTATGCTTGGCTTTTTTACTACTTCAACTCAATACCGTTCCTTTCCAATGTGTGTGTCTGTGTGTCTGTCTCTGTGTGTGTCCGTGTGTGTGTGACCACGATAGCGCTCAAACCGCTGTAGGTATCTATTCTAAATTTTGCATTTAGTAGTATAATCACCCTCTTGAGAACTGATTAGATTTTCAGCAAAATCGGCCGACCGGAAGTAGTAGTTTACTTCTGTGAAAAAATCGACTTTTGCCAATATTTTGTCAACTACTAAGTTTAGACAAATTTATAAAGAATTCATATGTACTTAAAATTGAAATTGCGAACAATTTTATTAAAAAGGTTTTTCGAAATTCCTACCGGAAGTAGGTCTTTTACTCTTATCGAAAATCAGTTTTTTGCAAATATTTTGCAAGTCATGCTTTTAGACAGGTGCGTTACGAGTACAAAAGTATTTAGAACTTAATTTTCAATACCTTTTGTATAAAGAAAAAATCAAAATTCGGACCGGAACTAACACTTTTACTCTTACCGAATAACGATTTTTTGCAAATATGTCGTAAATTATGCAATCTATATATATTTATGAAGAGTACAAAAGTATTTAGAGTTGCATTTGGAATATTTTTTGTATAAATGAAATTTCAAAATTCGGACCGGAAGTAACACTTTCATACGTATAAGAAAGTCGTGTGGTGGCCACACCTCATTTTTATAACACTATGGTATTCATCCTCATTTTCCAATATGACAATTCTATAATACATTTTTTTATTAATAACAAAGTTATCTTGAAGACTTTTGTTTGGTCTTCCATAACCGCCAGGGTGATCTATATTTACAGATAGTGTTCTTTGAAAATAATTTTTGGGTGAACTGTATGGGTAAAAATTACGTTTCAAGTTACGTATATTAGGTATGCTGACTTTTATTATGGTGATATTCTTAAATACATATTTCGACGGAGTATTTCCATCCTATTGCAAAAATTAACAACCTTTTATAGTTTTGAATAAAACAAAATTGATTTTTGAAATACGGCAAAAATTTCAAAATTTATGTCATTAGTGACGTGCATTGCTGGCTAGAAAATAATAGCCAACGCATTACTAGGTTCCAAAACTTATAATAATCGTACATTTAATTATTTAATATTATTTTGCAGATGTGTGCAGCCGATAAATTTAAGAAACAAGAAGATCATGGATTTAACAGGCAGGAATTTACCTAATTGTTTGGTTAGTCCGCAAGCTGTACATTTACAAAAAGTACTAATTCCAGTTCTTGCAGTGGTTATAATGTTCCTGTTGGTCTTAATTGTCTACTTAATCTACATGGGTCCCTTTATATACAGAAATTACCAAGGTGTAGGTCCGGAGTCCCCTTATCAAGAAGTCACAATGCTTAGACAGTAGTTTTAATAAGTGTAACTTTAATTTTGTACCAATAATATGTATTTTTTATATTATTATTTGAATAGACTAATAAATTATCTTACTTTTAGTAACAAGTTTCGTAACATCGATTTACGGACGCTATACATTATTAATAATGTTAGGTGTTTATGGGAAAATCGAGCTTCGAGAACAAGCTGTCAAAGAGTTTCTTATTGTATACGATATTTAAATCTCTTTGAAAACTTTGCGAAACATACTGTAGTACTTTCTTGTAAGTCCACGAAATAAATTGTGTAACGCTGTTTAAATCACTGATGACAACACGGTTTTTAAATATGTAAATTGGTATCCTGGAATATATTTTATAGGATTCATTTTATTTGATATCTCAACTAATGTGAATATTTGCTACCGATTTTGATTGCCGCATATAGATCCGGGATATACGATGATGGGCATAGAAAAGCTACCAGATAAGTTACAGTAAAAGGCTGTAAAAGAAAATCGTATTATTTATTGCGATTGCAAGGTAGTTTTATAAAATAAATACGATATACAGTTTTTATTTTCATATGTTAATATTTACGTAACGTGCAATGAAAGATGTTTATATAGGTTGCGCAGCTAGTAATCCTCTGTATTGTAACGTTTTCGGGTTCGCAATAAACAACTCGTGCAATTTATTTATTTAAAACAGTCTGTATATTCATACACGTAAAATTAATTACAATATAAAAATGTAAAACTAATGTATCACACTTAAACAACTACGATTTAAATTAACACATGTATTTATTTCTATTACTAATATTTATGTCTTTATATTTAAACCACTTCTATTTATATAACACGGTAATATTTATGTCTACTCTTCGACTACCACTTAAGGAACTATTTATTTATTTCTTATATTTATTTTTACTTTGGTCTGTTCCGCGCGACGGCTACTTCTTATTCTGGAATTACTCATCCATCGGTTCAACTGCCTTTATATAGGCGTACGAAACATCTGGAACACACCAGAAAAACGCTAGTGTTCTTTTTGATAGGCCTGGAAGCATTCGAGAGACAGTCGAAACTCTTCGTCGCCTCTTGCCGTACATGTGATTTATTGCTTTACGACTTTATGACCACGTCTTTGTTGTCGCCTAGACGTCTGCATTTTTTTTTGTAATTTATTTCGTTACATTGCCCCCTTCTTAAAAAATGCGTTTCTTCCCTAAACACGCTATTCCATGTTCTTGTCGCTGGCGGATGACGGAATCCACATTGTCACCCACGGGTGGCACCCAGTTGCCTTGTAGAAATAGCAATCCACCGTCCTGGGTTGCATAACGGGCTGATTGGGCCGATAGCTGCATACGACTATTTCCATACCAGTATGACGAAACACTACCTCCATCATGTTTCTTACGGTTCTCCATTCCAACCGGTCTAATCCGCAACCCAGTTTCGGAATTGCCAGCCTCTTTATGTTTTGGAGCTTTGGGGACAGGCCTCGGCGACGTCGAGGACTATATAACCAAACAAGGTCCTCTTCTCGGTAACGATTCTTCGTCCCGTCGCTGGCATCCTGAGTGTGATGGCGTACTCGCTTGTGGGCATCCTTCAACCTTCGCCTAGGTCCGCTGACGTAGTCTTCTCCATTTGGGTTCTCCACAACACGCTTGAGTAAGCCATCCTCCACCTTCAGAGAGTCACATTGAGCCCAGTAGGATTCCAGTCCCTGTGAACGAGGAGGTACTTCTTGCCAAGCCCGTCCGCGACTAGTACCTTTCCAAACCATCAATGAACCAAGGTCTTCATCAGCTTCTTGATCGATCCGCAAATTGTCAGGTTGCCACTGATCGTTAACCACGGTAGTTTTGAATGTGTTGGCCGATTTTTCTTCTAGTCGGTTGCTATGCCTGCAGTCTTCTGGACGTGGTCTCCTTGCAACAGCATCAGCGTTTTGGTGTTGCACAGATGCAATTCGCGCTCTTGATTTTCAGGCTCTACGATACTGGGTCGACGATTGCCTCTTCTCATAGACCCGTATCAGTTTTCGCTGCTCCGCTATGGTTTTCTTGGGCTCCGTCCCGCATTTACTATGCACATGGCCCATTTCCATTTCCATTTCCAATTCCAGCATCGGAGCGTTCTTCTCTTAGGTTGCGCCTGATTCACTAATCGTCGGACTACCTGTTCCAGATGTGCATGCCCATACTTCATCTCAAGACGCTTGATTGATTTAAGGTAGTCTTGACACTTTTCCGGACGTAAGGTCTGCAGAACGTCACTGACCTTTCCTCTTAACGACACTATCAGAGCAGTAGCTTTCTCCGGGGACGTCTACCCATTTGCTCCTGCAACGGCTTCCAATTGTTTCCGGTACGTCATCCATGACGTCTTCCCATCGAAGGTGGGAGGTTTTACCTTTGCCTTTGCTGTTCGGGAGATCTCCAGGCTTCCGCTTGAGGTGTCATGGGGACCGCAGTCGTTCATCGCTGGCAACTGAAGCTGAACCCCAAACTCACTCCCCATTCCGAACACGCGCTCCTCAACTTTCTGTTCATGTCTTCGATGGCCCCAGAAAATTCCTGTCTCCCATTCGATGGATTCTTTTGATGGTCTTCCTCGAGTTGTTTTGAATTACTTGCAATTTCATTTTTTAAAGCTTTTGAATTATTTGCAATTTCCTTATTTAAAGCTTTTAAGCTTCTTTTAGAGTCTCCATATTAGTCTCGAATTGTTTTGCAACATCTTTTAGAGTCTCCGTTATTAAGCTTAGATCAGCCTGTACTTGAAACAAATATTTCTCGGGATCCTTACCTTCATCTATTAAAAGGTAACGAAGCCGATCCTGGAGAATTGTTTTTTTTTCAGACGTATCTGCGTCTCATCCATCGGTTCAACTGCCTTTATATACTCGTATGAAACATCTGGAACACACCAGAAACACGCTAGTGTTCTTCTTGATAGGCCTGGAAGCATTCGAGAGACAGTCGAGACTCTTCGTCGCCTCTTGCCGTACATGTGATTTATTGCTTTACGACTTTATGAGCATGTCTTTGTTGTCGCCTAGACGTCTGCATTTTTTTTGTAATTTATTTCGTTACAGTATCAATGTTTGCTATACATGTGTGAGATGGAAGATGTTTTTATTTCAAATTCTTCTATAATACATTAGGGTCATCCTGCATCGACGAATTCAGTTGCTGAGATTTAGTGTGCTTCTTTTGACGATATTTCTTCACGCGCGCATTAGACAATTCCCTTTTTCATTTTAATTTGTAATCGATTTGATTTTCTTCATTCATCTTGTGTAACAGAAAAGAATTAAATGCTTATAAATTCGTATATAACGAGCAATTAAAGCAATTCTCTATTCTCAACGTTTCTGTTTTGCATTGGTATACAAATTATAGTAAATGCGTGTGGACGTTATTTAACACCCGGAATATACTGATCAGTTTCCGAGTCATCCATATCATTTTAATAAAAATGCTAAAACTTACCTGAGCGCGAAATATTATATTATATTATAATAGAGATAATGTCTCATACACACACAACACATTTTTTGGTTAACAAGTAGCGAACGCAACGCAGTCCGCGAAATTTAATCGCGTAGGTGTACGGACAACTTTATATAAATAGACAATATGAATACTCGCTTACAGGTCCCGCGCAGGTCTGATCTCACCAGTGAGATCTCGGGATTGAATCTGCTCGGGGACATGAATTTATTTATTCACTTAAATTTCAATTTAATTGAAATTAAATACCTATATATTATATTTCTCTCGTTCCCAGTGCCCACAATCAACGCAATGCGCGCAAAGAAGTTTACACTTTAAAAATGCACAACTAAAAACACCAATCGACATGTCCGAACGTTTTTTCGAACACGCCCCCATTTATTTATTAACGAATTTATTCCATTTGGCTGTTCACAGTGTATAAACCGCGAGTGTAGATTTTGTATAAAAGTCATCACAACAACGGGCATTTTGACAAATATTAAAAAAATATTTTGTTTTCTTATGAGAAAGGACAAATAAATACTACTTGTGTTTCAAAATTTGTTATATATACAAATTAATTAAAAAAATTTGTTATCAAATAGGGTTTTTAAATTCTAATAAATAGACTTTAATGATAAAACCCACCTTTAAAACTTTAAAATTATAATTTTTCACCTGTCAATATAGTTTTATGAAGTCCGTAACAATTTATCGAAAATATCATTAAACAGCTTCAGTACTCTACTACTTTTTACTAACCAAACAATATAATTGAAAATTATTAATTAACGAGTGAATGCTGTAATTTTGCTACTGATATAAAAAATTATTATGAAATATCTATACGGTATATAGATATAAATATTCAGAATCACGGATAGTTTTTGAAGTTAGTACTAACTATAACTAATTTGATTAACATATGACAGCTATTGATAACTATTAAATATCCAGATGAAAAATATTTTAAGCACTCTTTATTATTTAATTTATGTTTTTATAATTAATACGCTGAATACTTCAAGGTGAATTCTTTATTCAATTGGGAGGAAAGGAAAATTAATATATGCAACCCTACATACAAACGTGTAATACCACAGTATGAATCGGGGCGTCATAATATTCCAGCATTGAGTGTTTAATTTTATTATAAATTTATTATCAAATTGCTATTTATTTTTCTGGTATTTTATTGCCGTTTTCAAATTGAAAAACTATTAGCATAGAATTACCCCAATGTCTTGTATCTTTTGTTTAAAAATAGCAACAAACATTTCATTAAATTAATATATTTAATAAAAATTGAAGCTCAGAAATGTAAACACTGTTTTTTTACCAAAGTATGTAATAGTGACGCTTTATTTTCAATATTTGGAATATGCCACAATGATAAAAGAAAACGGTAATAGCAAAATTGATTGAAAAGGTAACTAAAAAATAAACAAATGGCAAGCGTTTAAAGCTTAAGAAATTTGTTAACATTTAATTCTAAGCAGGTCATGGAAAATAATAATAAAATATAATGTTCACGGTACAAACAAACACAATAATGAAATAAGTTTCATTTTTAATAACCTATTCAACATTTTGCCTAACTTAGTAAATGTTCAAAGACATTGCATTGTTCTTCAATGCATTTTTCGGCTCTCACGATAACGTTTTCTGTAGCTTTTCTAATAGTTCGGCCAGAAATATTATTTAGCGTTTGTCTAATACTATTTTCAAGTTCCATCACATTTCGATATCGCTGCTTGTACACCTCATCCTTTACAAAATCGATGATTGACGATTCACATATGTGTTTTGATAGTAACGAAGCGCACTTCTTGCATTTTTTCTACAAATCAGATATGCCTCTAGCATATCACATTTTTCTAAATGCGTAAACGGCATTGTTTTTAATAAATATGGAAGAATAAATAACCAACTGCTTTAAATAACTTTTCGTGCGAAAGAGAATCAAACACAGTACGTAACTGACAACTTTAGTTGGCTTGGCATACTATTTTTTTGGGGTTAAAGTGAAATAAGCCTACCATTAATAATGTTTCATTGACATCAACTAAAATCCAACACAACTACTTTATTATTGGTTTAAGGACAATAGTGTATTGGAGCTTTTATATCACAAATAAAATTATCTTTCTAAATATGTACAAGTATACAGGGTGTTCCATTTAAAAAAAATATAAATTTTCAAATATCTCAGAAATACGTAATTCAATTGTTTTTTCATGAACTGCATAATAATCAGCGTTTAAAACACTAGTAATTTGCTAATTTAACCGAAATCATAGCTCAAGAAATAACGGAGATAGCAATAGTGCACCGATAACTTTGGACACGGAAATTAGTTCTAATAATATTGGCACCATTCTTTTCATTTGAATTAAATCTTTGTGCATTTTGTCTTTATTTTAATTTTTTAAAGATTATATCCTGTTTTCTCCAAACACTTTTTCTTCATAACCAATTAGATAATATAAAAGTCTCCCCTCGTATAACTATCAATCTAACAAGTGAATTTAAATAACAATTAAACTTGTACACGTACACAGGCGTGTATTTCTTTTTATGTAATGCAGGATTAAATTGAATAAAATTTTACACCAATTCAATCATTCATTGACGCATTGCATTTGATTCTTGTATCTAGGATTATCAGATGTAATCCTGTCCGCGAACAACGTGCCTTATATACATCTGTTACATTGATAATTGTAACAAAACATGCTATCAAATCCTATTAGGCCGGAACAGTTTGTAAAAAAAGCATGGGGGTAGTTTGTGTTTGTTTAGTTTATATTATGCTTGTTTCGGTGTTCAATGTAGAACATAAAGTGTTCAACTTAAAAGTAGGTTAGGTGTGTTCGTTCATGTACATACATGAAAAGGGGGTGCTGAATAAACCGTTGAATTAAAGCTGTTTAAAATGGCTATTTCAATTTTGTTTATAGGTGTTTATTGATTTCTGATTAAAATTTAGTAATCTACCTCGCTGAATAATCAAACTTAAAAAAAATAATGGGTGTGCTTAAGACCACACGGCAGAAGTGAAAACTTCATCAAGGCGAGGTTAATAATACGAAATACAACTTTTTCTTTCGTTCTATATTCATTTACATTTACATTTTCCATTTTCGATCTATATTACATTTAAAAAATATATATTTATTATTATTGTGTATACATTATTCTAGTACATTTCGCTCGGTCTGATCAAGTTTTCACTTCAAAACTTCATACGTACGCATGTATATATATACAAATATGATAATTCTCATACGAGTACCCGCGCTGGTCTAATGGTAACGTGCCCGGGCGGCTCGGGATCGCATCTGCACGCGGACAAGAATTTCTCAGAAAATAAAAATACAATATTTCGCGTATTTATTCTAAATTTCAATCTAATTGAAATTAAATACCTTACCATTATTAATCAGCCCAAAGAGTTTACCAGCAGGGTTACTGGTAGTATTGCTAATTCAAAACCAAGGAAACCTAAATATGTAGTTAATGATGAAAATTAGTTAAGAATACTTATGACAATAACAGATAAGCCACAGGTTACGTAGAGTTACGAACCCATCATTTTAAAGCTAGAAGAGAGCTCTGTCAATGGGCAGTAATTAAAATGAATGCCCGGGCAATTCTTTTTGATATTGTGTTATTTGCGGATGAATCTGGTTTCCATAGAAACGGAACAGTTATCAAACAAAAAAAAATCATTGGTATTCAAATGAAAACTCTTACTCACTAATAAATAGATCATCAGCATAGGTAGAGCATAAATGTATGAGGAGGCATTCTTGGTGATTGGATGATAGGCCCGCATTTATTTGAGGGCAATATTAACGGAGAAGCTTATGAGTAATTTCTATTAAGGATTTAGTGGAATTATTAGAATATGTTTTACTAAATTTACGGAAGTGATGTAGATGCAACAAGACGCACATTATATGCTACAGACACGAAGTACTTTAATGAAATGTTTCCAGTGAAGTGACTAGCTCGTGGAGGTCCTATTCACTAGCCTGCTGGGTTTTCGGATATCATAAAATTGGTTTCTTTTTATAGGGATCCGTAGAAGATCAAGCATACAGTATACCTGTTATCACAAAAGAAGTTATGCGGGAACATATTCCACAAATATTTAGAAATATAGGTTCTCCACACCTTATTAATGTCGATTTATCATTTCGGAAGCATGTTCAGAAACCTTTTAATGTGAATTTGAACACTTTTAATTTTTACCTATTTTAATGTTCATATTTATTGATTCTGTTCCACTAATTGCTCATCTATTCAGGTATTAGTTCCTGTTTCTACACCTACTAAATTCAAGTTATTATCTTTTTGGTTTGATTTTAAAATTTGTTTATTATGCCATATGGTAGGTAAATATTTTTTGTACCATACGTAAATAAGATATATCCATTCTTCTTGGTCATTACTCCAATACATACAAAAATCATATCTCTAAGCTCATTTTTAGAAAAATTCATTATAAAATCAGGCCTGACAATTGAAAATCAACTTATTAAATGTCATCTATTCAATTGTCAATTTCTCGGCAAATATCATATTCAAATAAAAAACACGAAGTTGGCAAAATTATATTAGAAAACCAGAATAGCTCAGTAATGGTCACTTTTAAAACAATAACATCTTAAATGTTTTTGTTGCGAAATTTAATAATCAATTCAAAAATTAACCGATATACAGGTGTTCCATTTAAAAAAAAATACTTTTAGACAAACATATTGCTGTAATATTTGCCTTTAAATGAAATTTATATAATTTATTTATTTATTTGTTAGATAAATAAATAAAATTGAAGTTTATGCTAGCTCTATAGGCAAAACAACATAAATTATTATCTCTCGTAGGTTCTACTGTGATTTACTTCTTTCCTTACTTGTTTCTCCTTTATTATTATTATTTTTAATGTTGTGTGGGATAGGGATTTAAATAACTATGACACCAGATTACTTATGAAAAAAAATGTATTATCTGCTTATTAATTACAATAAGTAAAATTTATTGTTGCATGTATATTACTTATTTTATTTGCTTGTTTACAATGCTATATAAGTAGCAGTTTTCATAATAATATCGTGTTCGTTTATTTTAATATGAATTCAATCAATACAGGGTTTCTCCACCTTCACTCTTTTCTTACTAAAGGCCTGTATATTAGGGCCAAATTATGTTGACTTGATAATGAAAGTACTGACTAATCGGCTTTATGCAAACATTCACACGTACTACATAAAGCTTGGATCAATCACCACCCCAGATACATTCCTAATGCATCACAAACTAATTGTCTAAACCTCTATTCTCACGGAGTCTTTAGATTCTTAGTGCGAAGCTTTTAGGCGTTCCTGTTTATAAAAGTTTGACTATTGTTCAAAGCTGTGCTTACAAATGCCATTTTTTTTATTGAACACTGGTCCGTTGTGCAAGTATTCGCACACAGTACACTATTAAGACAAGTGTTCTTTATTTTTAATAAAAATTATGTCCCTATATTTACTTTTTATTATTTAAATAACTAAATATTAAAAGAAATGGAGTGTTTAGAGAGAACCTGTGTATTTTGATTGAATTTAATGGTTATAACAATATTATTTACTACTCACTGCGTAGATTCATATAATTCCTCGAATTCTTCTTGAAATTGTTTTTCCATTCTTGTTGATTCTTCCTTCCTTGGAATCTTCTATAAATTTGATGGTGACGCTCACTTCTTGCAAATATGGCGACGAGAAAACAATTGGAAATTATTCCTATATAAGCGTGTATGCTTCTTGTTTGTTTGTGAGTTGTTAGTTAGTTTATTTATTTATTTATACTGCGGTAGTAATGGTAAGCGTGTAATAACTCCACTTGACCACTACTCGCTTAACACGTAGATGTATTATCTACTTCAAAAGACGCTATCACTTTGTTGTGTATTATTCCTTGTCTCAGAATAAGAAGGAGTGATTCAAATATCGCGCCAAAATGGCGTATATTTTTAAAGTATTTCATTGGTTCTTGCGTAGGCAAGTTTAACATGGGAAAATAAATTTGACAAAACGTCATTTATGTTTATAGCCAAGCCATAACCTAGTCTCTTACATTTTTACTTTGGTTTATTATACTTTATTGTGTTATTAAATAAAATCCGTGCTTTTATGTACAACATGAGCATGCGTTGATCAGACGGCTTAAGACCTAAGGAACAAGTCATCATGCATTTGAAACTTTAAATTTGATGAATCTGTCAAAAACACTGTACCTCAGTGCAAAAATCAAACATTCAACAATTAATATCATTGCAAAAATAACTATAGATGAGTTGTTACCATAAATGAACTGGACAAGTCACACATATACTCTAGAATTGACTCATTAATTTCAAGTAAGTGTTAATTAAATACTAATTATATTACCACATGTTCATATACATGTTATATTTCAGATATGTCAAACGTAAAGAAACCTGTACTAATAGAAAAAGGTGAAAATATCTAATGGAGAATATGGGAAAAAATTTGGATTGCCACAAGTATAATGAGTGCACGACAAGCTTTGATGAAAACCTGTAGGATTAAATAGCCATACCGATAAAGATAGGCAATTAAGAATACTTCATATAGGATCTGAATTGATACATAAGATGAAGTTGCTTCAAAAAAATCGCCTTTCAGAATATCACTTATATGAGAACTTTTGACAGAAGCAATTACTACAAATGTTACAATAAGTATTTGGAAAATTGTGCCGACCATGTAAATTTTGAATCTTTTTAACATGATGTGAAAACTAAATTATTGTTAATTTCCAATATATACTAGAAATAAATATTTGTTATACTTTATATATTTTCATAATAAATAAATTTTAATAGGGAATAATAATTAATAATGTGTAGATATATGTAATTATCTTTGCAGTTCGTGTAAACAACTTCAGCCGATAAAATTTTTCTATTTATTACTGTTGTATGTAAGATTCACATTTCCAAGACTAGTTGCTTGAATTACCTCCTCAAGGTTTGTAGCAGTAATACGAATGATTTATCTGTAAAAGTTCTTTATTGATATTTAAAATTGAAACTAATAAGCAAAACCTTTTCTGCAAGTTCTTAAGGACATTTTGATAAAAGATAAAAGGTTTGATTCATTCTTGCTCTCTGATACAATTATTTAATAATAAATAGACTTGATTCACAATTTTCATGTTGATATAGCACATTCACTAAATGCAGTAATTATATATTTCTAACGGCAATTCTCCTCCAAACGCTCAGAACAAAGTCTATGCTTTCATTTGTAAATTGGGCCTATATCTTTATCCATAGATTCTTCTAATTTTTTTTTTTTTTTGTAAAACTAGAATGAACAGATTTGAATGTTAAGAAATTTGTATTCATCAAATTATAGATGTATGCACCTAGTACTTGTGTTTATAACTTTACTCTCCTGTTTCCAATTGCCGTGCACTCGTATTGCTGCTTCGACTGGTAGAATGAATCCATCCATCTATTTTAACGAAAGTATTAAATGAAACACAAAACAGCCAAATCCTTAGTTAAAAATAATACAGTTCTTCTAACCTCAATTGTCATGATGTCATATCAAATTGTCTACTAAATTTTAAGCTATGTGTTCCTTGTTTTGGCGGGATATTTGAATCACTCCTTCTTATTCTGAGACAGGGTATAGAAGTTTTTAATGTCACAGGTACCAGCTAACAACTAACTTCTTTTTCTGTTGTGACTCCCTTTTTATAGTTGAAAATAAATGCCGCTCGTTATTTGATTGTTTTGCGGACTTTTATTTTTGAATTGTTCGTCGTGGCGCCTCTAGCGGATATCTCGATACTTATTCCTTGTCTCTTCTTCTTCTTGTCGTATTTTAGGTTGGCGTTTATTTTTATTATGTTTGTTCCTGACATTTGATATTTTTCCACATTCACCAACGACAGTATTTGTTGTTGTTTCATTTATTTATATCTAATGTGCAGTAAGTATATTGATATTTATTTTGATGTTTTTCTTACGTTATTTTATTCTTTTATTGCTATCGTAAACATTCATTGTACTTATAAATGTATTCATTGCTACTTTTACTGTTTTGCAGGTACATTCTTCGACCGAGCGCTAACCTTACTCGTATTTTTGTTTTGGTGCTTTTGATCGGAAAGAATGGAAAGAAATTGGATATTGTTTCAATCGCCAGTCCCTCTATCTGTGGCTTCTCTGTCTGCTCTGTTCTTTCTTCGAACCATTTTACCGTCCTTGGAGAATTTTGTATGTTTAATATGCTGTAATAAATCATTGCTTTTATATTAATGCTGCTTATTCCTTTGGTTATAGATGTTCATTTGTATGTGCACGAAGTTTGGAACCATGAAAAGGATTGCTGTTATTCGCATTACGATGAGAATTGATACTTTTTGTTGTGTATATTAAAATGTTATATGATTCTATGCTGTTCTTTATGATACACTTTATTTTAATATCCTTTTCAACGCAACTGTATGTATTTTATCTTTAAGTTATGTGAGTGCATTAAGCCTCTTCATATACATTACGAGCATATCTTATTTTATTCTCTGAGTATAGTTTAATTGCTTTTAAATGATTGACTCTTATAATTGTCCCGTTGGTTAACATCACTCTTTCACGGTTGTTGGTTTTAAGGGTCTTTCCATTTTTAAATGTAGGTTCTTTGCATAATATACTCAGAGCTCTTTTTGTTCCTAACCTGTAGTCAGGTTCTTTATTTTCTAAATTAAACGTTATCTCTGGTTTTTCACTTCTGAAAATAAATATTCATTTGTGTCATTTACTATTATCGTTGAGGTTTTTCCTCACTTATTTCTAAATGGTGTTTATATACATATAATCCTAATTAAAATACTTATATCCTAAGTGCATACCTGTGTTATTGTATGTTTTAATAAAATTTATTTTAAAATAAATGTTTCTTAAACTACGAGTGTGTTTTCTTATTGCTAATATTGATCTAAATACACTAGTATATCTTGGTGTCAACATTAATCATATCTATTTCTAACATTTTATAGTTATATACAATATTGTCTTAGATTCTAAGGTAAAGTTCACGGCAATATGTCATCTAACTTTAATCCAGTTTTCTGTAATTTCAATTAGTAATTGCAAAAAAATAAAATGTGTTTGTATTAGGCCCTTTTATTATGAACAACTCCATCTAATACGTCGTTTTCGAGAAATATAATAAAAACATTGAATTTTTTGAATAAGTCCAAAACCTTAAATTTTAGGCCTATACTATCTTATAAATTTTTGACTAAGAATTATACGTGGAATACAAAAACATAATAACATATAGGCTGTTCTATTAAAAAAAAAACATAACTATGGCCAGCCACTAAGTTATGGAACAAACTGTATAATACAAAATAATTTTAAACCGTGCTCCTAATAAGTAGCTATCAAAACCGCTTCAAAATATCTGTTCTCATAAAGTTACAATTTGCCTTCCCCGCGGAAGTGACTCACCCTGTATACTAGATGTTTAATAATCATACGCCAATATTCATCATATACAGGATGTCCGGAAAAACGTGGGAAATCTCTTGGATGCAGATAGAAATCGGTTTTTATTGAATTTCTTTTAAAGTAATTAATATAAATATAAACGCAGTGGTGTCTCCGGAGGAATTATTGAAAAACTTCATAAGAGGGCTCCATGAAGTCTGATACACTCGCGGACACGACGAATTAAGGACTGTTGTACCCGCAACAATAACCCAGCCGTGTTCCTTATCACATCACAATGATACGCGATTCTCTGTAGCAGTTCCTCCCTAGTGTCGACCGGAGTGGAATACACCATTTTTTTGAGGTGTCCTCACAGGTAAAAATCCAACGGCGTCAAGTCAGGAGATCGAGGAGGCCAGACAATTGGTCCTCCTCTACCTATCCAACAGTTTGGATAGACGTTATTCAAGTGTTCCCGCACACGAACGCTGAAATGAGGTGGTGCCCCATCGTGCATCAAGTACATGTTTCGGCTTGTTTCAAGTGGTAAGTGCTCTATTAAATCTCGAAACGTGTTCTGAAGGAACTCCAAATAAAGTTGTCCATTCAATCGTTCTGTGATTGTGATTAGGACAGATGTTGATAATGCGAAACAATAGTGGCATGAGGATTTTCATCAGCCCATACATGCGTATTGTGTAAATTGGTGATACCATTTTTGGTAAACCTTGCTTCATCCGTGAAGAGAATAATGCTCTTCAAGTTAACATTATTACGTTGCTGATCCAATACCCAGTTTGCAAACTTTCCTAAAATTATGAAGATAGTCAATAATATGTATTACCTTATTAACTGGAATCGCCCACCATTCTTCCTTAGACGTTGGTCAACATGTTGAAATGTCTTATGGTTTGGTAGAGCACGATTAGGAAATCTTTCGCGATATAATCTTCTGGCTTCTAAAGCATTGCAAGACGCAAGACCATACATCAGATGCATATCTGCATACTCAATAAACGTGTATTCCATACTTCGAATAAATTCAATGTGTCAACGATGTGATGACAAGTTCTAAAATGTCGGATATTTTATTTATTTCGTACCATAGTAATAGGTTTTTTTGGTGCTGATAAAAACTAAAACGCACAATTTTTGCAAACTTGTTCTCGTAAACGGTTCATTTTAACGACAATAAGCAAGAGTACCTTTTTTTAAAATGTATGGTTCAAGTTATTCAGTTTAATATTTTTAAAGTCTTTATCATACAGGCTGTTAAAAATTTAGACATTAAGTTGTAAATATTAGCCCGCCCCTGGTAAACTACAAAAGCTAAATATATTTCAAGGACACTATTTTAAGAGGCCCTTACTGGTGTCCATCACATTAAATTTTTATTAAATTATATTAATAACTTTAAAAGAAATTCAATAAAACCGATTTTCAGCGGCTTCCTTCAGGGACGCATATCTTCGTAGGAGGGGCCTGTAGGAATTTTTTTTTATAAGAAGTTGTCATCTTATTTGTTCATGTTCTATCTGCATCCAAGAGATTTCCCACATTTTCCTGGACATCCTGTATACATGAATTTGGATAAAATAATAAAAACCAAGGCGAACATGAATTTGACATGCATATGACATTTCTCTTTTTTTTTTTTTTTGAGGGAATTTCCTTCTTTCTGCGGATAAATTCCTGAAAAACCCGTGGAGGAATTTCTTGAGACATAACCATATTGAAAAATATTACTTTCCTCCAAATACTTGTCCTTCATATCTATGTCCACTATATAAAATTTCCATTTATTTTAGGTATATTAAACATGAGTTTTTTAATTCTGCATTACTGTTTAACTGATAAATCAAGAATTTTTAAGCTTCATTATTATATTTGTAAATACTTTATGCAATTTATTGACTACAATACCAGTTCTGTTTATTAATTATAAGTAGACGTTGTTTGAGTGCTCTTTCACTTTAAAATTAATCCCTAAAATATATATTCTCCCAAATGATTTCATTTGTTTTAAGAACGTACGGTAACCATGGGAATCAGATGGCTCCTAACTTTGTTCTTTCATTCTGATATTATATTTCACGAACGTTATAATCAGCATTTAGCTTTAACAGTGGCGGTGACGATGGAGGTGGTATTACTGCGGTTATGGTAACTGCAGTGGTATACACAGAGGCACAGTGGCGTCAATCATTCATATCAAATCCGCTTTTACTATTGCGGCTTGTCAGATTAGGATGTACACCCTCCTTTCAGACTAAATGTACGGACTGTGCAACATCAACGGTGCAAGGCAGTAAGCTAGCTGGATTGTATACTTCGGTACTCTGTTTGCATGTTGTGTTTTCTATAGCTGCTTACTGATGAGATTAAAATCGTATGTTCGTACCTGATGATGCTATTTGATATTTAACTTTAAACACGAAGTAGGGGAATGGTAGCTAGGTATTATAAATTTACCATCGTTGCATAGGCATATTTGCAATGAAATATCTCTGTTTTAATTATGATGTTACATATTTTATTTAATTTTACTTAAGAGGGATAAGATTTTTTTTGAGAATAAGAAAATTTTGTAGACTGTGAAAAACAATCATGCAGTGTTTATTTAGAGCAACTCTTTATTTTTCATTTGACGTTTAGTTGTTGAAGTTACTTCGTTATAACTCTAGCTACATATCTTTTAAAAGTAAAAGAAAATGGAATTAACCAGAGAGCACTTTCGAATCATAATTTACTATGATTTTAAAAGAGGTTTAGGCGCTTAGGAGTGCAAAGAGAGTTTAGATTCAGTTTTTAGTGAACAAGCACCTTTCTTGGATATAATTTACCGATGGTATAAGAAATGTGAATGCGAAAGGAATTCTGTTTAGCATCAAAAAGGAGCAGGGCGTCCTCCTACTGTTGCTATCGACAAAAACATTGCTGCTGTTGAAAAAATAATTGAAGAGGACAATAAAGCCACTTATGTAGTAATAGAGCATCAACTCAAGATTGTATCGTCAGCTGTTAAAACAATCATACACATTCACCTGAATTTAAAAATAAGTGGTAAGTCGTTTTGTGCGGTATTACCTTTTTGACTTCCAAAAGGCAAAGCGTGTGAGAATTTGCCATGAAACTTTAAATTTCTTAAATAATGGCGGGCACCAGTTTCCCCCCCAAATAGTGTCAGGCAACGAAACTTATATTCCCTTTTTCAAACTTCTTACCTGCGATGAGAGTCGTGTATGGATTCACGAAGATGAGGAAACTCCTACAATTACTAAGAAACAGCGAGCTATGAAAAAGCTTATGTTTGCGGTATTCTCCAGAATACCGCAATATATTTATTTTGTCGAGACGATGGTTCATAGCTAGGCAAGGATCCGATAAATGGTGCTGTAGTCAAGTTACTTAAGGGGGGGTTTTACTTGATCGGCGTATGCCACAAAATGGTCAATTTCAACGTAAAAACCGCAAAAATTTAGGCACTTGAAAAATTTGCCGCTACATGCACGAAATAACCAATATTTGTTCTAGTGACTCATGATTAAAATTTGCAATTATATTAAAAAATAGTTAAAATACATCACTTTGAAGTTTTTCCGTTTTATAGCGATATAAAGCTTACTGTGCTTAAAAAGTACTTTTTTGAATCTTGAGTACCTAGATATTTTTATTCTGAACACGACAATGTATTTACTTTACTTTCAAAATAACCCTGGTCTCCAAAAAATTACTTTGAAACCAATGAGAATGATTACAAAGTCAGCACTGATAAATGGCAAATAGGCAACACATAATTCAACCTCTTACTCACAGTTTTGTAATGTCTAAGACCAGCTATATGGAAGGTGTACCTGGTCGACTGTATTAAGCCGAACATCATATAAACAGAGAGATATTCAACTTTTTTTTATTACCTTAGGTAAACGAATGTTTCATTCATATATCTGCTTTATTTTGTAATTATTTTAAAGATATTTGTGAGAATGTATTAGATATTAATTACACTGGTCAACAGTGAAATTGCTTCTTAGGTGAAAGTACCCAATCCTGAATGAATTCAACGTGCTGAACACGAATATCACATTGAAAAAAGTTGATTGGCTCACGTTCAAGAGATATTGACGTTTTGTCAATTGTATAGATGCTATTGCATAATGTAATGCAATTTAGTGAGAAATTACGAAATTTTGCGTCATATTGCATCACCCCTTCATGCAAAGAAGTTAATGCAGCATTTACTGTAAGTTTCCATTGAGAGTGTTGCGAAATTGATTGCGCAATATCAAGCAATAGCTAATTATAGTTTATTTATAAATGGCCGACGTGACAGTTAACTCGTGCAATGTCCGTTCATTCGCGCATATTTTTCGAAGCTCTAGCATACATAAGTGTTTGCTATAGTGTAAAGTAACTAAACAGTAGCAATGCCTCGTAACTGTGTTAATAGTGCAAATAACTTCTGTTATATTTGCGGAGAAGTGACATTTGCTGCACAGAAAAAGAACATCAGTGCAACAGTTAAGAAAGCGTATCATTTGTATTTTGGTTGCAAGATAGGCGACCAGGACAAAGACTGGGCCCCATACGTATGCTGCCGCACTTGTGCCGTAAATCTTTCACAGTGGCTTAATGGCAAAAGAAAGGCAATGCCATTTGCTGTGCCCATGATTTGGAGGGAGCCCACCAATCACGTTGACGACTGTTATTTCTGTATGGTACGACCAGCTTCTGGAGGCATCACCAAGAAGAAGAAGTGGACAGTTGGATACCCTAACATACCATCTGCTCTGCGACCTGTCTCTCATGGCGAAGGACTCCCAATTCCAGAACCTCCTACAGATTTTTCTATCAGTTCAGACGATGAGGATGGCCATGCGTCGGCGAGTTCTCCTCAACGTGGCAGTAAGGATGATGACTTTTCGTGCTTTGACGAAACATCTGCACCACATAAAATTACCCAGGATGAAATGAACGATCTTGTTCGCGATTTGGATCTGTCGAAAAGCAAAGCGGAGATACTGGCCTCAAGACTTCGACAGTGGAATCTTCTGGAACAGAATGTCCGAGTGACTTCATTTCGCACTCGCCATCAGCTCTTCGAATCTTTCTTTAAGAAAGAAGAAAGCCTTGTGTTCTGCTGCGATATTGATGGTCTACTACAAGCTCTCGGTATTGCACATAATCCCCACGAATTGCGGCTGTTTATAGACGCTTCAAAACTGAGCCTAAAGGCGGTTTTGTTGAATAATGGGAACCAGCTTCCATCCATACCTATTGCACATGCGGTCTACATGAAGGAGACTTACGGCAATCTAAAGCAGCTACTGGAGACGATTAACTACAGCAAGTATGGCTGGCAGATATGTTCTGACCTGAAGGTAGTATCTCTGTTGATGGGTTTGCAGCAGGGATATACAAAGTACTGCTGTTTTCTTTGTCTGTGGGACAGCAGAGCAATCGATTTGCACTACATCAAGAAAGACTGGCCTCCGAGAGCATTTTTTAAGCCTGGAGAAACGAATGTACAGCACCCACCATTGGCACAGCCACACAAAATCATCATTCCTCCTTTACACATCAAACTCGGTCTTGTCAAAAACTTGGTAAAAGCCATGGATAAGAATGGACCAGCATTCAAGTACCTGCATGACAAATTCCCTCGACTCAGTGAAGCCAAAATTAAAGAGGGCATCTTTGTGGGGCCTCAAATTAGACAGCTCTTCCGAGACCCCAAGTTTGAGGAACTTCTTCAAGGTAAAGAAAAACAGGTTTGTGATGCATTCTATCAAGTGGCAGCAAACTTCCTGGGGAATGACAAGGCAGAAAATTACAAGTGTCTGGTTGAGGATATGTTGGCTTTGTTTCATGAATTCGGCTGCAATATGTCCTTAAAGATCCACTTTCTTGATTCCCACTTAGATTTCTTTCCTGATAACTGCGGGCAGGTCAGCGATGAGCACGGCGAACGCTTTCATCAGGACATTGCCACCATGGAGCAACGGTACCAAGGCAAATGGTCTACGTCAATGCTAGCTGACTATTGTTGGACAATCAGTAGAGATGCTCCACAAGTCCACTACAAACGGCAGGCCAAAAGAAGTCGAAAGCCGGAAGCAGACTAATGTTTTCTTACCATGTATTATAATATTGACATAAGTACACTTTTTCTGAAATATGCGTAAATGTTTTCTTACCATGTATTATAATATTGACATAAGTACACTTTTTCTGAAATATGCGTAAATGTTTTCTTACCATGTATTATAATATTGACATAAGTACACTTTTTCTGAAATATGCGTACATATTACAGAAAACCCGTAGCCAATTCAGCTTTTTCTTAGTCATTTTCGTGTTCAGCACATTGAATTCATTAAGAAATGACTATTTTCAGCTTGGAAGCATGAACTTTTCGAAAATTTGTTGCCCAGTGTTATTCGTCTGGAATAAATATATGTTATTATTATTATTATTATTATTATTATAAGTATACATTAAACATATTTGTAAAAGAATCTACATGCGGTTGGTATATACAAGCAAATTGTAATATATTTCAGATATTGTTCGGTGTTCATTTATGATTGATTACGTGACAACATTGATGCGTCTACATTGTTAGACTTTTTTTTCTGTTCGTTAATATTCTTCTTACTATCAAAATGCATTTTATTTTTCAAGGACAAGGTTCCGGCTTTATGGAATTTCAGAAATGCAGTTTACTTCGGCAATAAGTATACATTATTATTATTATTATTAATTATCAAGTTGCACGACTTATTATTATTTCTAACCTTACATGTTGAAGCTTTTTAATAATATGAACAATGTTTGTAGAAAACTAAAATCTGACAAAAACAACTTTATGTCTTTGTAAGATACGAACTTAGAAGTTTGCCGGACTCTTCAAACTAAGTGGCAGGAAGTTACACAATTTTCAGTTTTCTAGATGGTAAAAGCATTTATTTAAATATCTGAATTTGTTGTGCCTTCATGTTTTTATTTTATTTACACTTTGTATTTTGACTCCAGGACAGTTTTTAGATTTTTTTGTATATGTAAGTAAAAGAGCATGGGCCAAACGAGCTTATAAGTTTAATTACAGCGGTTTATCAGGAATGGAAATTTTGTTTAATTTGTGCAAAATTTGGTAAATCTAAAGATCACGTATGCTACAAAATTTAGTCTTCGTCGTCAACAGTCATGGAGTCGACAATTATTTCGGAAGGTTTCTGGTGAAATGCACGGTGTAATGTATGGTAGATTGATAGGGGACGGTGATAGCATCGTTCTTAGAAAACTACGTGAAACGGCCACTTACGGTCCCTGAAAAATTATTGAAAAAATCGAGTGCCGAAATCATATATTACGTAATTATATAAATAAAATTAGGGACTGTTTGAAAAAAACCTAAATTCAATTCGGCCGTGACAAAAGCAATTGAACATTACAAAAGTTCGAACTTAACAATAACAAATTATAGATAGTGAAATTACATTATAAATGGACCAAGATATATTTTTTGTGAACACTCGGATTGTGCTTCTTACTTTTGTCAAGGATCTGAAGAAGGATACTTGGTATGAGACAATACACATAGATGTAGAACTCTGACCAGAAATGGTAATTAAGTTAGAGAAATTTTTTTTTCGCTTTATTATTTCAAATTATGGATCCTCGTATTTTGAGAAATCGAGAAATTAGAAACGTCAAATAGGAGAATTAGTATGTACCTACTGATTGTGATACGTTTAGACAAAACGCTACTTGGCCATTCTTGTTTATTTTCTACACTGTCTATACTCTATACTTTTGTAAAAAAAAATTGTAAAAAACATGAATTAGGCCTACTGGGAACACCATGAGAAAAAAATGCCTTTTGCACACTACCTCTAAGGTGGTGCGGAAAGGATTGCGTTTGACGTTTTGTCTGCCACATAACGGTTATTTAAAAATTTTATCGAAGCTTTACTGAAAAAAATTAAACAGTGTAAGATATAAATAAAAAAAATTGATAATATTAATAACACTCGATTTCAAGTTGTACTATTAACATTGGCTTCTAATCAGTCATTAGGTCGGAGTCCGCACAGTTCGTATCTTACCCACGGTGAAATTTTTATAATTTAATTTCGCTAACTAACAATATCAGTGTCGATTGTGAAGAATATAAATATTTTTTACATTTTATAAGAAACACCGGCACTGTTGTTACAATAGATTTTTTTTATCAGATATTAGTTTTCTCTAAAACATTACTTATTACAAAGCCTTAACATGTAAAGTAAATACAAATCATGGTGAGAAATAATATGTACAACTTAAATAATTAATAATCCAAAATAATAGTAATAAAACTATCTATTTATTGCAAAATAAGATTTAATATCTAATTAATTCCGGCAAATATCATTAAAATAATTACAAATTACATAAAACGGGAGTCTTAATAAAACTAAATAAATACATGCCAAAAAATATTCATAAACAGCAAAAACAAATTTCGAACAAAAGAGATGCACCAATATTTTCATGCAATAACTGCAGGAGACAAATATCTCAAATTTATTTGCTCTCCAGTTGACCAGGCATCGCTTCATGTTGCTGGTCGTATACCTGCATCATGTAAAAGGTACAGGCATATTAAACTCCGTAAATATATTCAATATATTTCAGGCAACCCCGCATACGCCGTTCGGGAATTTTTCTTAAGAAAAGCCCACCCTTAAGCTAGACGGATAAAAGACAGTTACAGCTAAGTTGTACACTGAAAAATGTTTGCCTGATGTGTTCAATAGAGTTCCAGACAAGGGAATTATGTCCCACCATGATAATTCATCGTCCCATTCGGCAGTTTCAACTCTCCAGTTTTCAGCTAAAAAAATATACTTTTATATTTTAATAATCCAAAATAATAGTAATAAAACTATCTATTTATTGCAAAATAAGATTTAATATCTAATTAATTCCGGCAAATATCATTAAAATAATTACAAATTACATAAAACGGGAGTCTTAATAAAACTAAATAAATACATGCCAAAAAATATTCATAAACAGCAAAAACAAATTTCGAACAAAAGAGATGCACCAATATTTTCATGCAATAACTGCAGGAGACAAATATCTCAAATTTATTTGCTCTCCAGTTGACCAGGCATCGCTTCATGTTGCTGGTCGTATACCTGCATCATGTAAAAGGTACAGGCATATTAAACTCCGTAAATATATTCAATATATTTCAGGCAACCCCGCATACGCCGTTCGGGAATTTTTCTTAAGAAAAGCCCACCCTTAAGCTAGACGGATAAAAGACAGTTACAGCTAAGTTGTACACTGAAAAATGTTTGCCTGATGTGTTCAATAGAGTTCCAGACAAGGGAATTATGTCCCACCATGATAATTCATCGTCCCATTCGGCAGTTTCAACTCTCCAGTTTTCAGCTAAAAAAATATACTTTTATATTTTTTTAGCTGAAAATTGGAGAGTTCAAATAAACAATGGAAAATAGAACATCCGCCGTATTCACCTGATCTAGCAATGTGTGAGTTTTCGCTATTTTTTGGATATTCCGAAAGAAGATTGGGTGGGAGCTTTTAAACAGTAGAAAGAAAGAATGGTCTCCGGTCAATTTAGACAATCAAAATAACAAAAATTCCCACACAGCCAAATTTTGGTGGAGGCCTTGGGTTTACCATTAAAAATAAAAATTGAAAAGTCCCCATCAATCCCATGTGTGCTAAGAAAGTTATTCGGGGTCAAAGGTCAAAATTTCGTTTTTCTCGAAAACGGTAAGTTTTATCAAAAAAATACTTCAGACCAATGTTGTAGATCTCAAAATTCTCTACAAAAATGGTCCTTATGATTTTTTTTCTAAGTATTACCGTTCCTGAGATATCGCAATGTAGTAAGAGTAACGTTCTACATAATATGCACCCGTTTCCACGCCATCTGTGAGGTAGTGTACTCGGAGCGATTTTTTTAACGTGGTTTCCTCGGTAGGCCTATTCCACGAACCGTTATGACGTACTTTTTGGAGACAATACTTATTTAACTGCATGAAGATTATTAATATTGATATTGGTTATTGAGTTTAATTGTTGATTTGTTTTGATATTTCAATCTGATACTCTTCATAGTCAACTTCAACAATCATGTCTTCTTCGATTTCTTCTTCTTCTTTTTCCTCTTGCTGGATATTCATAAATTGTTCAAATGAAGATGAATCAGTTGTCTCTTCATAAAAATCACATGAATCTTCCTCTGTTGTATTCAATTGGACATTTGAGCAAGACTGACCTTGGCAATTGGTACACGCTGGAGAACGCTATAACCCTACTTTTCTACAGTCGCATTTGGCACTACAACCTTTCTTGCAATTGCAAAAAATAGTGTTAAGAAGTTTTCCTGGAGCAGAGAGGAGTAAAGTTTGAATCGGTTCCAAAGTATTATTTATTAATTTCCAACCCAATCTTCAGGGTTCAATTGATTGCTTTGCCATATCTGAACTTGATAGTATACTCGATACAAGTGTTGAATAGCAGATGCCGATGTTGGAGGAAGACAAGATAGTTGTACTTGCTTCTTGTTTCGTGTATTTTTGACAAAGGTTAAATATCTGTATTTATCAATGCAATCTATTTTTTTTGGAGCTCCATAAACAGCAAGAAGAAAGCGATTTCCTTTCGTAATTATTGTTTAAGGTGAAGAATCAATTTCCGTAAATACTTTTGCGCAGTCAATTAAATCTTTTTTTTCAAATAATTTTAATACTGAAGTTTTGCCCCTTCTGTACATTGCTGATGTAGTATCGCAACCGGTTATCACATGTAAAAATAAAATATAGTTTTGGCATTTTGGATAAGCCGATAAACTTTTTGAAGAATATATTTCTGTTCGCTGTTGAGCTTTTCCAGGTTTCAGAAAGTAAATAATTTTATCAATTGGAGTCCTTGCAGTAAGTAGAACCAACAAATCAACATCTTCACCCACTACAATTGTTATGTTTGTTGCATTAAATTTTTCTATTGCTGTTTCAATTATGAGGACATCTGCGTCATTCTGAGCTTGTTTAACTTCAATATTTTCAACTGTGAATTTGTCACTTAACATGGAAATGAAACGAGATTTATTATTAATGTTAGCAAAAAATTGTTGTTGGTTTGGTGGAACTGTCATAAATTCAATAAAGATCATGTCGGAACTAGAGGATGTTTTAGTAGTTCGACGACGTTGTTCTGCAGCTTTCATATTCTTTGTTGTGTCACTATAGCCATCAAATACTACCGTCACTGTATGACCATAATGTCTACGTAAATACTGAACATATTTTTCAAAAATAACGTTGAAGGTTTCTTCTCGATCCCACACAACGTGATGTAGTAGATATCCTCCATCGATAATGTAAGCAGCGTTAGTACAATCAACCTCAGCATTGACTGATTGAAAGCAATCGTAAATGGCTGACTTTGCTGTTTTACGCAGTCCAGCCGCATCGAAGAGCGATAACGGGTAAGGAGCTAATTCATACGCGAAAAATTGTTGAAACGGACTCTTACAATTACGATATCTCGGACCATTTTTGTAGAGAATTGAGATCTACAACATTGATCTGAAGTATTTCTTTGATAAAACTCGTAAATGGCTGACTTTGCTGTTTTTACTGTTTTCGAGAAAATCCCAAAAAAACCTGAAATTTTGACCTTTGACCCCGAATAACTTTCTTAGCACACATGGGATTGATGGCGATTTTTAAATTTTATTTTTAATGGTAAACCCAAGGTCTCCACCAAAATTTGGCTGTGTGGGAATTTTTGTTATTTGATCACTATTTTTATGCCTAAATTGACCGGACTAGTATCATTGCTGAAGGGAATTACTTTGAGCATAATTAAAATACAATCCTGAAAATATTAACCGTTTTTTATTCTCAATAATTTCAGCTTGCCTCTCGTATATACTCTGCTTTTTTTTAAATGTCGGAGATACGTTGAAATTTATGACCATAGAAGTTTTTTCAAGGATTGGTAACACTTATTGTGTGCTTCCAAAACATTTCTTTATCGGCGTCTCGTATAGACGCTTTAGTGACAAATAACAAAAATTTTTTTTAATCATTCTAATACAACGAATACGAATAATTATATTAGTTACAAAGGGTTGGTTTTTCCTACCCGATTAAAGTATTTGATTAAGAATAATTAATTAAAATTTAGGATATAAATCGTATTGCAGTACAAATGGTATAGAACTTTTCAAGTCATTTTCATTATTGATTACATCACTGCCAAGCTGTAAACGGAGCACAATTTGAACATTTGTCGTAACATAAACAAACTTTCAAGCTTAGTTTCCATAGATCTTCTTTTTAAATTTGTAATAAATGTTTTGAATAAAAAAAATTGCCATAATTTTTTGAAGGCAATTTATTATTTTTTACCTGGAAAATATATAGGGCGGCCCATAAAAAATGTTTAATGTTTGTTTGAAAAATACGCCAAAATTGCGTTCTTTGCTTTTTCATCTCTCGTAAATTTCTTCCCATGCAGCTCTTTTTTCTCATATTGGGGGTAAAAATTTGCTAGTAGCCAGGTATGGTTTATACGGTAGGTGATTCAAAATATAGAAACTCACTTTATGCAGAGCAGCCAGCGCAACAAGACTTTTATGAACGGGAGCATTGTCGTGCAGGAGCAGGACCTCTTTCGTCAATTTCGTCTTCTTCTTTCTTTAACGGCATTCATAACCGCGCCAAGATTGAAGCTTAGTATATATTTTCCAATTATGGAAACGCTTTTATCTTTGTAATCAATTTACAGGTTTCATAATAGGCATGAGTTTACCAGCGGACTTTGACACAAAAAGCTTCTTGGATGGTGGTGTGTTTATGCCATTGCATTCAATCTTGCTTGCATCCAGGTTCATAATGATGAACCCAAGATTGATTTCCAGTAAAAATTCGATTCAGCACATCATTCCTGCCTTCATTACAGAGGTCCAAAAACGCACGGGAACATTTCACGTGCTGTTGTTTTTGCGACGCTCTAAGCATTCTCGGCAGACATCTTGGGCTAAGCTTGGTCATGTTAACGTGATCATAAGAATTTTAAAAATAGTTGTAATAGCTACTCCAGTTATTATTAATTTTTTAACAAGGTCACTTTGATAGCCGTGCGTTATCTTCAAGCGATTCCCTACCTTGCTTCAGGTGACTGTGCCCCTTAAAAATTATAGTTTTTCCGGGGAAATTTCTTTCCGATTAAGTTGCTTGGTCGGAGATAGTTTTAAGACTACTGACACGATTGTGTTAAAACTTTATATTTATGCTGTAGAGAGAGACACAGAACACGCTACGACACAAAAGACCTTTGCCATTATCATTCAACATCTCCATTCTGCGAACTTAAAACGCTGTATTATACATTCGTTATTTTTAACTATGTCACCTATATTTAATTATAAAAAGAACGTTTTTTTAAAAGTTACATTTGGCCGTTCCGGGACTTTATATTAATCATATTAAGCCTATATACAAGAAATGTATTTAAATTAATCTGTCACCAAAACAGTTTCATTGTGGTTAATATTGATTAAAAATAGCAAATAATAACAAAAATGACCATTAGGAAAGTAAGTTAATTAAGTATAATCATTGGAAAACCTTTGATAGGTATATCAAAAACGACATCCAATAACCTTATAAGGCAGCAATGCCAACGTATGTGTAATGATAAACATAGAAAGATTGCAAACGTGAATTCTGCGATTAAAAGTGAAAATGCAAACATTTAAGCATAGAACAGGCGTTATTATCAGCTATAATATCCCAAGAGCATTGATAACAGTACGAAATAATTTTATCACAGTTTTTGAAAGCACGTTACTTGGTAACAGCCCGACGCCGTAGGCGGAGGGCTGTTAACCTAAAGTAACGTGCTTGAGAAGTTGTGATAAAATTATGAGTATTTATCAATGCTCGCGGGATATTCGGTAAGAAAATTTTTTGCGATTCAATGAAAATTATTTATTAAAAACACAATTATTGAAAGAACAATTCGAAAAATTATATTTCGATGATGATGTATTCGCTTCGGTTACTGAAGATGTGTTTCCACGCATACTATTGATTATTCTATTGTGATGTTCTTGATCGATATTTAAATAAGGTTTTATAGAATTTGCATTGTTGTGGCCTGTAATTTTTAACAACTGTTGTTCGTCAATTCCATTTTTAGCAAGTGTACTAACAGCAGTTGCCCTATTGGAATGATTGGTAATTTTCCTCTCTTTGGTATCCAAACCAACTGCTTCAGCAGAAGATTTTGTCCATCCGTTGATGGTATTCTTACCCAGAGGTACATTGTCGTACCACTTATCATTTTCTGTTTTCCAATGGCGATTCGGTTTTAAAAATAGTCTGTTTGTTTTGATATTTTTTCCTCTTTTCGATAATAATTTTAAAAATAATCTAACAGGGCAAACGTTGCTGTCACTATTTTGAACTAACCATTTACTAGAAGCGCAGTTCTTTGAACCTCCTTGGCAGGTCTTACTGAAAACTGGATTGTATTCGACCCTGTTAGTTGGAGAGCCATCATTGTTTTTCTCGATGTGAAAATATTCAACCAAGCAAGCAACAGCCTCACCACCTCTCCATGCCAATTCCACCGCGGCGATATGATAAAATTTGCGTAGGAGACCTAGAGGGGTATTTTCATCCCAAAAGTTTATAATTTTGTTCATTTCGGTTGAACTTAATGGGACTGAACTCGTTTTACGTTTAGTGGGATTTATTTGTAAATTTTTTCGTGCTACGTCGCGTGCATTTCGGGCTTGTTTGAATGCAACACTGTTAAAGGGGTCTATCATGATATTATACTCGTTGTAATATTTTTCTTGTAGTAATACTTGTCACATTCCACATAGTTTTAACTGTAGCTTCCTTAAAGTCCGTGCCATCTCTCTTTTTCATATTAACTGCCCAATCTTTCAGTATTAAAGCAAGTTCTTCAATTGTACGATTTCCATCCAACTCATATTTCCTGGTGTTGCAAAAGTCTATAAATGTTTTCCATGTGTATTTTTTACTATTAATAGTATTTTTTGGTACATTTTCTTCAATGATTTTCTCAATTGACTCATTATTTTGAATACCAAAACGAGAAAGTGACATTTTGAAAAATTTTATACAATTAAATTAAATAAGCGTCAAAACCATTGCGTAGCAACCTCTTGATGACAGAAGTGAAAACTACCCTAGGGTTGTTATCAGTTAAATGATGAGTTTATTGGTTATTTTGAGACATGTGATCACAAATAGACGAATTTGATAGGATTCCATTTTAAGCAAAAAATTTTCTATGTAGTTTCATCAAAAGATCTAGATCTAATATAGCAAGAATTTAACTTGACTACACAAATAATATCGACGTGAATTGTATAATTAAAAGAGTAAATGTAAAGATTTAGGAATAGAGCATTCGCATATCATTCATATAGGTTGATTTAATCCCATCACAAACATAATACTGACTATGTGTCAAAGATATTACAATGCAGAATTGTTTAAATCAAATATAAAAGAGTTAATTAAGATATGTTAGTAGCAATTGACATATATGTTTCTACCTTATTTGGTTTCTTGAGTATGGCACAACCAAGAAGGTTAATTAAAATAATATGTATAAATTACCTTAAGAACTTAACAAGAGTAGTTAGTAATGAATAAAATGATATGGTTTCCTGTAGGGAAAAATATTTTAATACGAGTTTTAGGAAAAAAAAAACTTATTCTTTATAAAAAATGTTGATTGTATCGAAACCCCTTTTGGTAAATAAAAATAAACAGTAATCATTTAAGATAAGACAAAAAACTTGAAAATATGTCGAGTTGTTGATTTTAAATTTGAAGTTGGAATGTTATATTACATTATTAATATTAGACAAAAGGCAAATGTCATTTCGATAAAACTTTTATTCTTTTGTGTTAATGAAAAAGAATGACCACTAAACTCTAACATTAGTCCACATAACCTCCACATCCAGCACAATCTTCAACTCTTTTTTTAAATTGTTTGTAAAGTTGTTCAGTATTTCAACATTAATTTCTCGAACAGCCTCCGTAATTCGCAGTTTTAGATAATTTAAATCATTTCCCATTTAATTTAAATCATTACACTTTTTGCTTTAGGTAACTGCAAAGAAAAAAATCCATGGGAGCTATGACCGGTGACCGAGCCGGCCAATGTATTGGTCCATGTCGTCGATCCATCTACGTAAAACTTCGATATAACGCACCAGCTTATAAGGATTTCCCGGCTATAACGCTCTTTTTCCTCAGTCCCGGTAGCGAGTAATTTTCGAATGAACATTAATTCATTGTGGCTCTCCATTTCTCGTTTATAACGTTCCGTTTGTCAATTTTGTTTGTAAATATTAGATAGAACAAAAAATTAAAAACACAGAATGAAAGAAAATTTAGCAAAGGGCGTTTTGTGAACGCAATTCTATGAATTGTTTCTTTGTCCACCGCTACAAGATGTTTCCAAGAATTTAACATGTGTTTGTTTAACGGCGCCGAATCAAATTTTTCTTTTAGTCTTTTGCCGTCCACGATACTTATACGTACTGCTATGATATTAGTACAATTGTTATAGGGTTGCCGCGATATAGCTCAGAAAACAAAATTCTCTCTCTCTCAGGTTCCCTCGGCGAAACTGTACAATGTTCACGTCAGGAATCGTGATCTTAGGAAACAGTATAAAAAAACAACAAATTACTTGAAGACAAAAAAATTAAATAATTATTTAATTATCTTTTCTAAAATCTTTAATAAAATTGAAAAACAGATCAGATATAATTATTTATTATAAAAAAACAAAAAAAAAAAACTTTCATTAACAAATTCTCAAGAAAAAACCCTACCCACTAATTGACCAGATAGGATAAAAAAAACTTGTACTGACAAACGCGACAAAATTTACCTAATTAATTACTGAAAATAATTCACAAAGTCCATACAAAATAATAATTACTTAAAATAAATAAATTAAATATATATAATTAAAATACATCAAATTATAGCAAACTGATACAGTAAAGAAAATTATCTAATTTAATAGCTTCTCAATAAATATAAAATATTTTCAAACACGTGCAGGAAAACAAAATGAAGGATATGAGTCTACTTTTACAATATTAAAATTTTCTCTTATTATAATAAAGAATGCATTCTCTTTCTTAAAAGTAAATACTTAACTTGTATAACAGCAATAAAACTAGTACACAAACTTGATTAAATCTTGGCTCCTTAAAATAAAAATGAAATTATAACAAATTTTATTCAAACTTCAATTATCTCTAATAAAAGAACTGCACTTGACGGGAGACCAAAATTTAATGTCCTTCAATATATAACACCACGGCCAGTGAAAGCCACACATCCCTTCCACATCTAATAAACTTCGCACATGTATCGGTACTATATTAAAATATCAAGTTGAGGAGCATAAATAATCTTCCTGGCATCTTCTCTTTTAAATTCAAATAACAACAAAATAAATATTAATATACACAGATTACCAAAAGACTACTATACCTCCCAAATTCTTAAACAGAAACCAAAATACAGTGTGTACCAAAACATTTGCCCCACAGAAAAATAAATTTGAAATAAATCAATTTATTTAATTTTACTTATCCATAATATATAAAAAAACCATAGCAGTACGTATGTTATATATGTAAGTTTAAAAAATGCCGAGAAGATCGTTTTCAGTAAGAGAAAAGTTTGATTTAATACTTCTTCTTCTTCTTCTTCTTCTTCTACTACTTAGAGATCTGTCCATCTGTTAATTCTGAAGTTGCCCCTGCGTCTTTTCCTGAGAGGTAGATAGCCAGCTATCTTTCCATCTCTTAGGTGGCCTTCCGATAGGTTTGTAGCCGGGCGGGTTGTTCTCTAGGACTATCTTCGAAGTCTGTTCTCGTCCATTCGTCTTACATGGCTGTACAACTGCCTCTTACGTTGTCTTCCCCATCTCACAATGTCTTGTATCTCGCATTGTTCCCTGATATCCGAGTTTCTCACCCTGTCTCTTCTTGTCTTCCCCACTATTGTTCTCAGTGTTTTCATTTCGGCGACCCTTAGCATTTGTCTTGTTGATGTCTTCGCGGACTTCTATACCGTACGTCATAATCGGTCTGATGCAAGTCTTGTAGATTCTAATTTTGCTATCTTTTCGCATATACGGGTTTGACCAGACTATATCTCGTAGGCATCCTGATAGTGCGGTGTTGCTTTGTTAATTTGGCTCTTCAGGTCTTTAACTGGGTCTTGAGTACTTGATATATCTATGCCCAGATATCTGAATTGCATCACCTGTTCTATGAGATTATCCTCCACCACTAGCTTGCATCTGAGCGGATCTTTCGTGATTGTCATACATTTGGTTTTGTTGATAGAAATGTTCATATTGAGTTGGCGGCTCACTTGGAAGAACCTGTATATGTAGTTGTCTCTGTAGGTCGTTTTCTGATTCGGCAATAATTGCTGAATCAGAACTTACTGGAATATTAGAGCTTCTGGCCTGGATGAACCATTTGCTTAGGATGGCTTCTAGCTCTTCGTAATACGCAGATCGTATTTTTTATGGCTTTGTGATTTAATAGAAAAGTGATAAATGTAAGTTAAATCAAAAAGATTTTGCCGCATCGAAGAACATTAGTGCGTCAACTTTAAGTACGATTTAAAAAAAAAGGCGGGAATTTGTTTCGATTCATGAAGGAAGCAGCCATAAAAAATACGATCTGCGTATTACGAAGAGCTAGAAGCCATCCTAAGCAAATGGTTCATCTAGGCCAGAAGCTTTAATATCCCAGTAAGTGGGCCAACTTTGCGAGACAACGCCCTGCATGTTGCAAACTCTATAGGAATCACCGACTTTACCGCCTCAACTGGGTGATTCGATAGATTTAAAATCAAACATTCCATCATTTACAGGTAACTTTGTGGAGAGTCCAATTAAATAAATCCTGAATTAATATCCGACTGGAAGAACTACATTTCGACCTCACCTCTGGCTACGATTCTTCAGAAATTTATAACGTCGATGAATTTGAATTATTTTTTAAACTTATGCCCTATAAAGTCTCTAGTTTTAAAAAACGAAAAATGCCACGGAGAAAAATTGAGCAAAGAACGATTGACGGTCCTCGTTTGCACGAAAAGCACACGAACAGATAAGAAAATAGCACTCGTAATTAGAAAGTACGCTAGGCGACGTTGTTTTAAACACGTAAAAATTCTCCTATGCAATTACTCGTCTCAATCTCGTGCATGGATGACTGGTGACCGATTTATACAATGGCTGCAACAGTGGGACGTCGAATTGAAAGATTGTTAAATACTTTTGCTCGTAGACAATTACGCTGCGCACCCAAAGGAAGTGCATCTAAAAAAACATTAAATTGGGTTTTCTACCACCCCACACCACAAGCGAGCTTCAACTTCTCGATCAAGGGATAACAAAAGTTCTGAAGCAAAGCTACAGGAGAAGCGTAGTGCAACAATATCTGTCACTGACGGACAGCGCAAATTCTACTTCGGCAAAAATTTCGGTTTTAGACATAATCCACTTTTTGTACGCTACGTGGCCGGATATCAAGAAGGAACCAATTACCAACAGGTACAAGAAAGCAGGAGTTGGGCATTTTATAGGAGAGCAAGAAACCGAAGTGGAAATTTTTTTCTAGTTTTCATTTTCACTTTTTCACATTCTCTTTTGGTTTTAACATTTGCAGATGATTGATGAAAATTGGCGCGACCTTTTATCAGAAGAAAGATTGGAAAAATTGGAAGGATTTGATGTCTTCGACAATGACCTAGTGACCAAAGAAGTTTCAAATCTTGAGGCCTTAATCAACGATCACTGTGCAGCAAGGGAGAGGGAAAATGAAGAAGAAGATGAAATAGAATCACCTGTAACTGACAATCCGGACATTTTACTTTCTTATACGTAGTATAAGGAAGTATTGTGATGATGAAAATTTTCGACCTCGAGATTTTTGCAGATGTCCACGTTTTGAAGTCTCCTGATACCGAAAAAGTGGTTTTTAAAAAATGTCTGTGTGTGTGTTTGTCTGTGTGTCTGTGTGTCTGTGTGTGACCACGATAGCGGTCAAACCGCTGTAGATATCAATTCCAAATTTTGTATTTACGTGTATAATCTCCCTCTTGAGAACTGATTAGATTTTGAGAAAAATCGGCAGACCGGAAGTAGTAGTTTACTTCAGTGAAAAAATCGAATTTTACAAATATTTCGTCAACTACTAAGTTTAGACAAATTTATAAAGAATTCAAATGTACTCAGAATTAAATTTAAGACAAATTGTCTTAAAAAAGTTTTTTGAAATTCCTACCGGAAGTAGGTCTTTTACTCTTATCGAAAATCAGTTTTTTGCGAATATCTCGCAAGTCATGCTTTCTAGGCAGGTACATTACGTACAATTCGGACCGGAAGTATCACTTTTACTCTTACCGAATAGCGATTTTTTGCAAATATGTCGTAAATTATGCATTCTATATATATTTATTAAGAGTACAAAAGTATTTAGAGTTGGATTTGCAATATTTTTAGTATACATGAAATTTCAAAATTCGGACCGGAAGTAGCACTTTTACTCTTAGCGAGTAGCACTTTTTTTCGAATATCTTGCAAAGTATGCATTCTATAGCGATTTATTAAGAGAATGAAAGTACTTAGAATAGGATTTTGAATGATTTTTGTATAAAAAAATTCTTAAAATTGTATAGTTTGAAACGCTCATACGTATAAGAAAGTCGTGTGGTGGCCACACCTCATTTTTGTCAGAGGTAAGATTCAAACTAACTTTTATCACCAAATAAAGAAAGTCGTATTGATTTTTTCATAAATACATGGGGTTGTTATAGACAAGCAAATTTTAATATACCTACATATTTCAGATATTTGTCGGTGTTCATTTTTATGATTGATTACGTGATAATATTGATGCGTCTACTTAATTAGACTTTTTTCTGTTCCTTAATATTCTCGTCGTTTTCAAAATGTATTTTATGTTTCAAGAACAATGTTCCGGCTTTATGGAATTTCAGAAATGCAGTTTTCTTCGGCAATAAATATATTATTATTATTAATTATGAAGTTGCACGACTTATTATTTCTAACCTTACGTGTTAAAGCTTTTTAATAATATGAACAATGTTTGTAGAAAACTAAACATTTATCTGAATTTGTTGTACCTTCATGTTTTTGTTTTATTTATACTTTGTATTTTGAGCTCAGGACAGTTTTTATATATATATTTTTTGTATATGTGAGTAAGTAAAAGAGCATGGGCCAAACGAGCGTATAAGTCTAAGTACAGCAGTTTATCAAGAGTGGCAGCAATTGTTGGATGGCGAACGAAAAAAATGTTGTATGTAGGCGTAAAAAACAAATTTTGTTTAATTTGTACAAAATTTGGTAAATCTAAAGATCACGTATGCTACAAAAATTTGTCTTCGTCGTCAACAGCCCTGATTGAGTGCCGAAATCATATACTACGTAATTATATAAATAAAATTACGGACTGTTTGAAGAAACCCAAATTCAATTGGGACATAAGACAATTAATAATAAACAATTTACATAGATTCAGAGCGGCCGTGACAAAAGCAATTGAACATTACAAAAGTCCGAACTTAAGAATAAGGCACCAGATAGTGAAACTGCAGCGTGACATTATAAATGGATAAAGACATATTTTTGGTGAACACTCGAATTGTGCTTCTTACTTTTGTCAAGGATCAAAAGAAGGCGAGATCAATATGTAAATTTTAGAATTTTAATATGTATGATGACTTTATTAACGCTTTAAGTCGGCTCAGCCTAATAGTAGATCTTTAATAGGAAAGGTAGATGCTAACATTTTAGAATCTTTTAATTCAGTCATTGTAAAATTTGTAGGAGGTAAAAGATTGTATTATATTCAACGTAATTCTTACAGTGCACGTTGCAAGGCGGCAGCAGTTTCATTTAATTGTAAGGGCAAATATCACTCAAAGCTTCAGACCAAATATGGATGTATACGACAGTGTCTGGAAAAAAAACGGTATGAGAGGAAAACATTTTATAAGAAACAAAAAACATATTCAGGAACTACAGACGATCGCGACTATGGGCCGGAGGCATATGCATATTTTATTAAAGATATAAATAACCAAAAGTACGAAGAAAAAAAGATACATTTTTGAAGAATTAACAGCATCAAATTTTGGCAAGGTAATGAAATTGAGAAGAACCACATTTACGGCCAATACAGTGAAGGCTTTATTATACCAGGAATTTATAGGAACGAATGCGACACTGCACGGTAATGAAAAAGAAGGGCAAGCTGTTAAAGCTTTTGAATGTTTGGCAGATCTAAAAGTCGAGTCTTGTGGTCTTTTTATTCAACCTGTATATAGATTTTTAGCGACATCTTCGGACGAAATAATTTCTAATCAAAACGCGGTTATTGAAGTAAAGTGTCCATTCAAGGCTCGCGAAGCGACTCCATTTGAAGCTACGGGACAAAAGTAATTACATTTTTAGAAATTAGGAACAGCGAATTACATTTAAAATCTAGGCACCATTACATGTACCAAATATAGGGACAGTTAAACATAGCTCAGAAAGATGTATGTTACGTCATAGTCTGGATTCCGAAGGATACTTGGTATGAGACAATATACAGAGATGAAGAACTCTGGCCAGAAATGGTAATTAGGTTAGTTAGAGTAATTTTATTTTCTCGCTTTATTACCTGAAATTATTGATCCTCGTATTTTGAGAAATCTAGAAATTAGAGACGTGAAATTGGAGAATTGGTATGCACCTACTGATTGTGACACGTTTAGACAAAACTCTACTTGGCCATTCTTGTTTATTTTCTACACTGTCTATACTTTTGCAAACATTTTTTTTTAGTAAAAAACATGAATTAGGCCTATTGGGAATACCGTGAGAAAAAAAACGCGCTTTGCACTCTATCTATAAGGTGGTGCGGAAAGGAGTGCGTTTGACGTTTTGTCTGCCATATACGGTTATTTAAAAAAATTATCGAAACTTTACTGAAAAAAAATATAGAATGTAAGGTATAAATAAAAAAAATAATAATATCAATAACAATTAATTGTAAGTTGTTATAAATGATTAGTTCCGAGTCCGCAGAGTTCGTTTTGTAAGAAACAGCGGCATTGTTTTACTTTCTTATACGTAGTATAAGGAAGTATTGTGATGACGAAAATTTTCGACCTCGAGATTTTAGCAGATGTCCGCGTTTTGAAGTCCCCTGATACCAAAAAAGTGGTTTTTAAAAAATGTTTGTGTGTCTGTCTGTCTGTGTGTGTCTGACCACGATAGCGGTCAAACCGCTGTAGATATCAATTCCAAATTTTGTATTTACGTGTATAATCTGCCTCTTGAGATCCGATTAGTTTTTCAGTAAAATCGGTAGACCGGAAGTAGTACTTTACTTCAGTGAAAAAATCGAATTTTGCAAATATTTCGTCAACTACTAAGTTTAAACAAATTTATAAAGAATTCATATGTGCTTAAAATTAAAATTGAGAAACATTTTATTTAAAAAGTTTTTCGAAATTACTACCGGAAGTAGGTCTTTTACTCTTATCGAAAATCAGTTTTTTGCCAATATTTTGCAAGTCATGCTTTTTAGACAGGTACGCTACGAATATAAAAGTATTTAGAACTTAATTTTCAATATCTTTTGTATAAAAAAGATGTCAAAATTCGGACCGGAAGTCTTTTACTCTTACCGAATAACGATTTTTTGCAAATATGTCGTAAATTATGCATTCTACATATATTTACTAAGAGTACAAAAGTATTTAGAATTGGATTTGAAATATTTTTTGTAAAAGTGAAATTTCAAAATTCGGACCGGAAGTAGCACTTTCATACGTATAAGAAAGTCGTGTGGTGGCCACACCTCATTTTTTTTCTTGCAATACAGATGTAGAAGATGGACTCTTCAAAGAAATCAATACATTAGAAAACTCTGTCTTCAAAAAAAAACCATAAGTTGCTTTAAGCAAAAATGAATATACTACTATTTCAAACAGGGCCCGTCTAAGTAAAATATCTATGCGATTTATTTTATTTTGGTTTTATATTTTCTTAATTTTTGACATGTATGTTTTTATGTACAGCTCACAGATTGAGAGCTGACTGTTGAGATGCCCCTTCCACAAGATGCGCAGGGGATTCTTATAATGTTAGGATAAGCATGAGCAGTCTGGAGAAACTGTCAAGCGTTACACATCCAAGTGCAATATGTTTCCTATATATTTATCTCTTTTCAGTATATTACAATTCCTTATCTGCATTTACTCCTTCGTCCGGCTAATGTATGCGATGATAAACAAATGTTATCATTTCTTTTTTCCGAATACTTTCTCTGTCTCACATTGACCTATAAGTCGCGCAGCGAGGACTCCTCCCAGCGGCCAGCACTCGGTCTGTGTACTGTATGTATGTATGAATATTTAGGTTTTGAAATAAATTTGTTTCAATTTTAGCAGTGTTTATGGTTTGCCGGTTATAGCGCTGTTTTATTTTTGACCCAAGAACAGCGTTATAACGAAGTTTTACTGTATTAGGAAAGTGTAAATTAAAGAATTCTCTTACAACAAAGGTACCACGAGCTGGACACCCATCTTGTTGGAAGTTGATGCGTCACAAATAATTCTGAAGCTTTTGTAATTTTGTTGATTTAAATTTCCATTAGAAAAATAGAATCCTATTCAGTTTAATAACATTTCGCACCAAATATTGACTTTTTGATATCGCTCATTTCGGATATTAATTCTAAAATTGGGATTATAGTTTGACGAGTAACTGCAATTTTGTAAGGCAACAGTATCACTTGTCGAAAACGTTACTTCATCAATTAACATTAAATTCTGATATAAAAGGGGATGTTTCATAGTGTTCTCACCAACCCATAAACAAAACTAGAGTCTGAAAGCATGATCCGCCTTTTCTAAGGTGTGTCTAAATATGGATAAATTTTACTCGCTTTATAAATTGTTTGCAATAATGCATGACTAATATAGAGATCACTTGCTCGCCGCCGTAGAGAACTCTTCGGATGTTCCGCAATTGATTCGATAGCCATAATGGTCACAGCATAATGACCGTTGTACACTTTGCGAGCCTTTCTTTTCTCGGAAACGGATCCAGTTTCACAAACTTATTAAGGGATCTTCACAGTGTAAAATTTTCAAAATTTCGATTTTTTTTGTATTATCAGATAGTATAGATGGTTATAAACATGCTGTTAAAATTTTGGGGTGAAATTCGAATTACTTTGGTCACTACAGCCTTTCTTATCAAGCAGCTACATGAGAGGTGACGCGGTGGGGCGTACGAGTTACTGCTGCAACTGCCAGCGTTCCTGCAGAAACACGTTTCAACTTGTTCGCTAGATAAGCCAATACGTTTCCGATATCGAGCGTGGATAGATCAACGAGAAAAACGCCCGAAGAATCCATGTGGCAGGATACGAAAAGCTCTAGGAGCATACGTGGACGAGCGTTTTTCTCGAAATGTAGTTTTTCAAAACGGTGTACACTTTCAAAGGAAGAGTTCTCAAGCTATCGATCTCAAATTTTAACTCAACATTCTTTACGTTACTCTTTATCTTGCTATGGAAGCTTTTTCTATTTTTCGAAATCTTTCTATTTTTCATAAAGAAAAAACTGTCAGAAAAATAGTTTGAATTCGATACTTTTTTTTTCAAATCGCCGCCATTTTGTCACTTTTGATGATGAAAAAAAAAACCTCCATAGCAAGATAACGGTTTTCATACTGATTAATAACCTTTTCTCAGATTTCGTTTCAGATTATATTTGCGGCTACGATCGTGTACACCGTGAGGACTCCTTCGTGAGTGTTTTGATACGACACAAAAAAAATCAGATTGATTAGCATATTTTATAGTATATGTATATATTTTTCGTTAAAAATAAAATCGCAAAAATCAGTTATTTTTCGACCCGTCACACTGTGATGATCCCTTAAGTAATTTCATCAATGCTGCATGCGAAACAATTAGAAACACTCCCGGCATTTTCCAAAGAGTACGTGAGTCCATGAGAAAAAGAGCAGAGGCATGCATATTAGCAGGAGGTGGACATTTCCAACATCTGATTTAATTTATTTCTTTGTGTGTTCAGGATAATTTGCTGTTACCATTTCAAAATGTATGTAGTTTACGTTAGTCACTTAAATAAATTGTTGTTCAAAGTTAATTAAATAGCTTTTCTCAAAAGTGGTCTAGCGAGATGCACATGATTGAATTTTCTTAAACTTTAGCATCCTACAGTTCAAAAGTTAAGACCTTTAGGACATATTGCTGTGACAACATAACTATTTGGAATATGATTGCCATATATTAGGCCTTACCAAATAAATTATGTTGTGTGCTGTTCCAGCAACATAAATAATAAAGATGATGATAATTTTTATTATCCTTAATGTATATTTTATATATATCTTAACAGCACGTACTTTATAAGTATACGTGAATTCTTCAATGTATCTGAATTTCTTCCCTCTCGTCAAATCTCTTGTTTTTATTAAAGATTGGGATAAGGTTATAGCTTATTTAAAATGAAAAACCGGAAATCATATAAAACATAATTGTTGAATTTATTAAATATTTATTACATAAAAAAAATATAGCATTCACCATATATAGGTATATATTAAAAGAAACATAATTATAAGAAAACGTTTGTACCTTGTTCTAGGTTGTAACGTTTCTTTATGATACGAATATATTTTCTTATACTTAATTAAATAGAACTCTAAAAATATTTTCCTGTTTTTCAACAAATAAATCCAATTAACTTTTGTATATTGTTTACATTTTCTGCTAGTTCTATTTTCACCAGATACATTATATTCGCACGTAATGCCCTGATAAACCTAGAATTTCGCAATGGTCAATGTTTGGAGAAAAGCTTGAATCTGATTACTATCTATAACCATTCGCACGTGTTATAGCTAGCATTTCAGAGTCCGCTACCCAGAAACACTTTCCTTATTTCAAATCTAATCTTAAATCATTAATTCATAATCAAAATTTTATTGTAACTATTAATGATGCCAAATACTGTGCCAGAAAATATACATTTGCACGCTATATCCTCTTAACACTCAACACCATTAATTATTTTATCTCTTTTAAACTTGAAACTAAAGAATGCTTATTACTATCTCAGGAAAATATTTATTATCCCTGTTGCATAACGTTATATTGAATATACGTTCGCACGATATATTTCAATACTCGTATAGCTACATTGATAAGTCTTTGCCTCTAACTTACTTTGAATCATTGAAAAACTTTTCAAATTCGGCCATTTGCATCTCCATTATTTTTACAAAATTACAAAAAAACAATTAAACAAAGAAAATAAAAATGAACGAAACTTGAATGAAAATAAAATTAACACGCTAATACAAAAGAAATCAATATGAATCGTGGTGTATCTAACCCTACGATTTTAAGTTTTATATAACCAGCTATCTGTGAATCAATCAATGAATGAATCTTGTCGATTCTTGTTTTCAATTTCTATTCCCGGGAAAGACACGTGACCGTTCTCAATGCCATCTTCAGAAACTGCCATTTAAGTTGTCACCCTGCATCTTCAGTGCTCCTGGCTTTCAAGTTGCCGTAGTGATTTGAACACCCACACACACGCACTTGATGTCTTTTTGACAGTTCCTCACCTCAAAAGGTCAACACCCCGAGAATTGTCTGTTTATAATTTAAAAGTTTCTTATAAATTGTCCAGCGTTTCTCCAACGTAGGTATACTTGTATTAATATAACTCTTCTTTATATTTGTTTATGAATTTATTCTTTCCATTAGCTAACACAAATCTTATTTTTGTTCTATGTCCAGCTCTCGGCGATATTGGGAAAAACATTGTAAATAACAGATATTCTTTTAATAATATTACTCGTACTACTATGGTCCATTTGGTTTGCCTTTTCGTCGCCTCCTTCTATCCAGGACTTCTCTAACGGTGATATATCTATCTGTAATAAACTACAAACCAAGTTTACATTATATTTTCTTTTTATTTTGTAGGTCATCAAAAACCGTACAAACCTCTCTACAGCTTATGAAAAATAATATTACATATACAAATTCCTGAATGTATTCTATTATTACCAGCTGTCATTTATAAAAAACACTACTGCTGATTATATGTCTCAGAATATTTTTATTTATATCCTTTTTTATTTACTTATCTAGTCATAAGTTAAGGAAAATATTTATTCTTTTTGTATGATTTATTTAATAAATTTTATTACCTCATGCACGTTCTCAAGTTTACATAATTATTCAATTATTTTTCTCTCGTGCATATGGAATTCTATTTTCATTATACACAAACCATACATCTTGTTTCTCTTTTCTATAAAAGAAATATATATATATATATATATATATATATATATATATATATTAAATTCTATCTCGTCTTTTATTTTAGTACTTATTTAAATTGTAAATATAAATTCAATTTTTATGTCTACATTTTCTCACATAAAAGTGTATGCAACCCAATATACTCATGTTAAAATTTTTGAAATACAATAAACTTATTATTATTGTTTCTTTTATATTTTATACACTTAAATTAAGTCTTAATGCTATTACCATTATCTCATTAATATGCAAGATACCACGGCAATATGTTCATTTGAAGTTTTTTTCATAAAATGGACTCAAGAATAACACCCTTAAATATTAGCATGTTATTAAGAAACACCTGTATATTGGAAGTGATTTATTAAAGAAGATAAAGTGTTTCATAAAATTTTAGCTAATTATTTGATCTAGTATTTATGATCTTTATGAAGTTTAATTGCTTCCATTTTTATTCACATAATTGGCTTGAAAATAAGAAGTAAGTTGTAATGAAATATACCTACTTTAAGGAAAGAGATGAATAAATAGAGCAAGAGTTAAATTTATAAACAAACAGGATAATTAGTTAAAGCCAAGGTAGAGATTTCATTCGTAAGTTTTTAAATCTCCTTTCCGAGTCGTAAAAAAGTGTAGTCCTGAATGGCAGCTTACTCACAGAGATTATTCCTACAAGATTCTAGGTAAATTTTTACAAATACAGTGTGAAAGGAAATGCCAATGTAGGTAACACACAAAAATGTGAAGCCCAACTTCCTAAATGATCGAAGATTATCCCGGTAATTGTGCACTTTTGTTCACAAACAACTCCGAAATTGGTGAACTCACGCTTTAATCCTCTTAATACAAATAATAGTCATTGCTTGCCCTCACTTACCGGATTTTAAAGTAAATATTGGTGCAATGTGTCTGAAATAACTTAAACCTCAATTCTTTATAATTTTGTTATGTATTTTGTAGACCTATTGTATAATTGAAACAAGATGCACTATCTAATACATTTCGCATGGTCTGCAGAAAAGGGCAGAATATTTAAGCTTTAAACAAGTTTAAAGATGCGGATAGGAGTCGTTTTCCAGTAATAGATGTATTTATGGGATCAAATTTAAGTATCTGGACATTTAAGACAATGTGAATTTTCAATTGGGCTAGGTAAAATATGTTTATCCGTGTTGCCCTTCTGAAGGTTGTAAACGTGTTTTATTTCATTTTTAGGGCAAATTATATACGATAGTTATCTGCAACAATTTTGAAGTTAGAAAAAATGTTTTTGCCACTGCCTATCGATTTCTTTTTTTAATTATTTTTGTAAAATGGTGTTTTGTAATTTTACTTTCTTATACGTAGTATAAGGAAGTATTGTGATGACGAAAATTTTCGACCTCGAGATTTTTGCAGATGTCCACGTTTTGAAGTGCCCTGACACCAAAAAAGTGGTTTTTAAGAAATGGCTGTGTGTCTCTCTGTGTGTGCCCACGATAGCCGTCAAACCGCTGTAGATATAATAATAATAATAATAATTTATTGCCGTAAATTTTTACAAAAAAACATTGGCAGTGTCAAATAACAAACAAAGGAAAAGTTAAAAAAAGAACACACTGCAATAGCAGAATCATATACAGCACAATATGTATGTTACATTAAGAGAACAGACATACAAAAGTTAACACAATTTATAGTATCCACGTCCGGTATTTACAACGTACTATTTAATAACTCTTTAAAGTTATAGAAGGCCCTGTCCAAAAGATATGCTTTCAAATTGCGTTTGAAAGCGGTTCTATTCACATCAGCAGCTATCTTTAAGTACTCCGGGAGTGCATTAAAAGCCGAGATAGCTTTGTAATAAGGCCCCCTCTCGTAGCTGCTTGACCTATGCGATGGCACGGACAAATTGAACCCGTTTCGCGTGGTCATAGTAACATAAACCTGGTTATTCCTGACAAACCGTGACGAATTTCTCTGCACTAGCATAATCAGCTCATAAATATACAAAGAAGGGAGCGTTAAGATCTTCAATTACGGAAAAGATCCCTGCAGGGGGCCAAAAAATGCACCCCACACATCACTCTCTTCTGCAATAGAAATATAGTATTGAAGCTGATGGATGATCCCCAAAAAATAATTGCATAACGCAGGCGAGACTCTATGCTACCATAATAAAATTTCTCGATTGCATCAGTCGAGGTACATCTCTTCAATATATTCAACGCATATATGGCGGAGGAGATCCGGCCGGCCAGAAGAGTGCAGTGCTCACGCCAAGACAAGGATGAATCCAAAGTAAGGCCCAAAAAACCACAAGATGGGCTCATAGGGACTGAACGGCCACCAGATCGCACATGCAAACTGTAATCAATCTTTGAATTTTTTGAAAAATAAACTATCTTCGTTTTTGTTGTGTTTAAAATTAATTTATTAGAGTTGCACCACGAGCACATGTCAGCAATCACCCGAGATGCCAACGTCGATAATTGACCCAGACTCTCACTTGTTACGACACATGTAGTGTCGTCAGCGTACTGTGTGACAGCACAGTCACGAAGCCCTGTCTGAAGGTCGGAAACATAAATCAAAAATAAAGTGGGCCCCAAGATAGACCCCTGCGGCACACCCCTGTCCACAAACGCAAACCCCGACACATAATCCCCACACACCCCATCCACTACCCCATTCACACTCGTGGCATTATATCTATTTGTGAGATAGGACCTGAAAAGCTCGAGTGCCGTCCCCCTAATACCAACCCTCTCCATCTTATTTAATAGGATGTCGTGATCAAGAACGTCGAAAGCCCTTGATAAGTCGAAAAATATGCCCAAAACACAATACCCGCCATCCAAAGATTCATAAATGGAATTAATGGCATTGTACATGGCGTCACATGTCGATTTCTTTGCTAGAAAACCAAATTGAGAAGGATTTATTACATTGTGTGAGGTTAGGAATGAACTCAATCTCTCACTAATGACTTTTTCAAAAATTTTACTAAAGCTGGGCAACAATGATATAGGACGGTAATTGCTTATGTCTGTGGTTAGTCCCTTTTTTAGACAAGGTATGATCTTCGCCAACTTTAGCTTATTGGGAAAGATGCCCCTCTCCAAACTCAAATTAACAAGATACACCAACGGCTCCACAATAAATTCAGTAACGTGTCTCATAAGTGAGTATGGAATATCATCAATACCAGCAGATTTCTTTACACTCACCTTATTAATTATATTAATTATTTCAATTCTGTCAGTTGGAGCGAGAAACAGGTTACTCGACAAACTTCTTATATTAAGAGCATCAGTTACTGGCTCGGCCATGATAGGAGTTGATCCCCCAAACTGTAAGTTTAAACAATTCGCCACCTCAACTGGATCTGAAACCAACTCGTTTAGGTCGTTTTTTAGATGAATGTGTTTACTCTTTTGCTCCTTAGTTTCTCTTGTGACTACAATCCAAACTGCGCGACACTTGTTCGAAGAGGAACTAATTACATTATCATAATAGCTACGTTTAGCCAAAAGCAATAATTTATTATATTTATCCTTTTCCAACTTATAAAGTTTATACAAATCAACATCCCTATGCTGCATATACAATCTATATAAATCCCTAATATTCCCGGCCATCTCACCCAAGGTAGAGGAATACAAGGGCAAATTCATTCTACGTTTCATTTTTTGTTTGTTCAGCGGGAAACTTATATTAAAGTAATACATAAATGTATCATAAAACACATTGAAACTCTGATCGGGATCAGAGTACTGATAAACCGCATTCCAATCCTCTCTAAGTAACATGGATCTGAACGTGTGCATTTGATTATCAGAGAAATCGCGTTTCATTACAAATCGTGGTAATTTCCTATTTCCCCAGTCACAATGGCAATCCGCCGACACCAATTGATAATGATGATCCGACATAAGGCACTCAACGACGTCAACAGCAAAAGCATCCGGATGGACATTTGAAAAGATATTGTCCACTCTCGTGGCAGACGTTTCAGTAACCCTCGTATCGGTATGGATAAGGGGCCTTAAACCATATGAATTAAACAAATTTAATACTTCTGAAACAAGGTCGTTATCCTCCTTGAAATTAAAATTGAAGTTGCCACAAACTATAATTCTCTCCCTACACAGATCAAATGATTCGAGAAGTTGCAATAATTTCTCAAAGAAGACCCCAAATTTACCAGATGGACACCTGTACAAACAAACAACTATAATGCGTTTTGCTCCATGTCCAATATAAATCCCAGAATATTCAAAATCATCCTCAACCCGCAGTACTGAACAATCAACCGGGGAAGCAACCACACCCGACCGGACCAGCAACAAAGTTGCTCCGCCCCTGCTCACTGAGCGACAGAAACCATCCACCATTCGATAGTTAGTGACAGTAAGATATGTTAACTCAGATTTTACAAACCAGTGCTCGGAAAGACACACAACGTCAGGACAATTCAATGAATGGAGTAACACCTCCAGGTTGTGCAATTTATTCCTCACGCTACGAGTGTTTAAATGGAAGACACGCAAAGTCAAGCAGCCCGCCCCGCACCCATCACGTCCCAAAAACCCATCACACGAGTATGAGACAAATCCGTCACCGCATCACCAAGTCCACATGTACTGGACAAGGCCTTACCTTGATCGTAAATACCGTCGTCAGCAGCAATATATGTTAAATTCTTAAAATTAATACAAGACATAATAGATTTATTTTGCGGGTTTTTAATTACAGCAGCTATATATCTGAACAACTGTTTTTTCCCACGCGTAGTCAAATGTAACCCATCTCTGGTTCGATCATTTGCTCGAGTAACAACACTGGAATCCACAAACAAGCCACAGCCAAATCCATTCTTTAAAATGTCATAAATCTTCAGATTAAAAGTGAATATCGAATCATTTAAACTTAATTTATCAGGCAGGTATGGAATCGAAACATATAGTAAATTCGTGCACAAAGCTAAATTTTTCAAGTTACATATAGTTTTAGTTTGTAAACCGCGACCCGCAAGAACATTATTCATGCCCCCCAAAACAATGACGTAGTCACTCTCAGTTAGATCCTGGCACAACACGCCAACATCGCCAATAATTTCATCAATACAAGCATTGGGCTTGCATATAGTTTGTACACAGTACTTATCATTTAAAAACTTATTTAATAATGTAGCTGATCTATTCCAAATTTTGTATTTACGTGTATAATCTCCCTCTTGAGATCTGATTAGTTTATCAGTAAAATCGGTAGACCGGAAGTAGAAGTTTACTTCGGTGAAAAAATCAAATTTTGCAAATATTTCGTCAACTACTAAGTTTACACAAATTTATAAAGAGTTCAAATATACTCGAAATTAAATTTGAGAAAAATTGTGTTAAAAAAGTTTTTCGAAATTCCTACCGGAAGTAGGTCTTCTACTCTTATCGAAAATCAGTTTTTTGCGAATATCTCGCAAGTCATGCCTTCTAGGCAGGTACTTTACGAGTATAAAAGTATGTAAAACATAATTTCAAATATCTTTTGTATAAAAAAAAATTCAAAATTCGGACCGGAAGTAACACTTTTACTCTTACCAAATAGCGATTTTTTTGCAAATATGTCGTAAATTATGCATTTTGTACATATTTATCAAGAGTACAAAAGTATTTAGAGTTAGATTTACAATGTTTTTTGTATAAATGAAATTTCAAAATTCAGACCGGAAGTTGCACTTTTACTCTTAGCGAGTAGCACCTTTTTTTATAATATCTTGCAAAATATGCATTCTATAGAGATTTATTAAGAGAATAGGATTACTTAAAATAGGATTATGAATAATTTTTGTATAATTTTTTTTTTAAATTCTTTAATTTCAAACGCTCATACGTATAAGAAAGTCGTGTGGTTGCCACACCTCATTTTTTGTTAGTGTTTCTTTTTTCTTGGTGATATATAAATTATGTTCAAAAGATTGTAGTGAGTAATTAAATTTATCAGTGCTATTTGGTTTGTGAGTCTGTTTAATTTGTGGTAGTGTAGACGATAGGTGGTAGGTTAATAATAAGATCGGTGAGTCGTTTAATTAGGATAATTAAATAGGATGTTTTCTGCAGCTTGGCTCGGCGGAGATATCCCCCGCGGTTGGGAAATGGCCATGATTGTTCCTATATACAAAAAAAAGGAGATAATACTATATGCGACTTCAAAGATATACCCCTGTATATCTTTGTTGGGTCAGGTGGGAAAGATATTTGAATATCCTGGAAATAAGATTGAGAGAAAAGATATATGAAACCCTGAATGACAATCAATATGGATTTAGAGCGGGCAGAAGAACTCATGACCTGATGTTGTGCTTGCGTCAAATAACATCTAAGTCGTTGAGGTAACACAAAACCTCTGTATGTGCTTTGTGGATTTGGAGGAAGCTTTCGACAGTGTCCCCAGTCATATGATATGGGACGTACTATGGAAAAGAAGAGTAAAACAAAACTTAATAAATGCAATAAATTGAAAGGAATACAAGTAGGGGCGAGAAAATTAGAGCCAGTGATAATAAGGGAACTCATGTATGCTGATGACATGGTGTTAATGGCGAAAAATGAGGACACATTGCAGAAGTTGATGAACGAGTCGAATAAAGTTTTTAAGTAAATCGGATTAAATGTGAATGTTAATAAAGCGGAGGTAATGATTGTATCAAAAATTAAAGTAGAATTAAATATCAATGTCGATGGAAATAGGTTAAAACAAGTCGATTTGTTTAAATAACTGGGATCAAAAATTAGCTGCGTGAAGACAGGTTAGAGTACGAAATTAACAGCCATATGAGTAGTGCTTCAAAGGCTTATTACGCATTAGGGAAACCCATTTTCGGGAAGAAAGAGAAATGGGTGTTTGCGGGAAGAGATTGTGAGGTCGCCCGAAAGCAACGTGGAATGAAAGTATAGCTAGAACTTTAAGTGCTAAAGGACTTGTTTTGAAGGAAGCAACGAATGTAGCTTTAGATAGGAAGAAATGGAGAAAAGAAACTGCACGGAGGAGAGGAGTGATCTAAAAGACTCCGGGCTTCGACACCCTAGGGGTTCAAGAGGTGAAGATTAAGTAAGTAAAAGTTTTTTAATTTTTTTGGTTTTGTTTAATGTTGAATTTATGTGGAACTATCAGAAGGACAAATATAGCTATAATACGTCCACTTTGCATAAATAGCATAGATTTCAGAGGCCTAGATAACGCCAAGGACTTATAATTTTGTTAATTGTGTTTAAGTATATGATAGCATCGTTCAGTGGCGGCCCGTGATTTTTTGGGACGGGAGGGCACCGGGGGTCTGAGTGTTTAATATCAAAAATTAAGTACAGACAAAAAACAAACTCAATATGCTATTTAATTAACTTGTTTGAAAGTAAAATCCATCCGCCGTTCCTTACGATCAGCAAAATGATCAATAACTCATTCATTGAAGTTTGGTGTTGATGTCAGTAATTGTTTTTCAATGGAACACATTGCTAAGGCACATAGTCTGCTTTCCTGCATGGTATTTCTAGAAAATGTTTTTATTCTCTTTAAAGTAGAAAAACACCGTTCACTTGATTTTTTCTATTTTGCACGCCCCCAGAGATTCGCAAAATAGCAGAAGACAATTTACAAAATTTTCGCCAACATAGTCTCGACATATTATCAAAAACAAACTTTTATAACAGTTGTACTATTCAACCTTGGAAGTAAATTACAATAGTAGCATCAGAAAACTTATCATCGAACTCTGCTTAACAATTTATATTGTTAATTAGTAAATAAAATGTTAACATGTGTGCTTTTTATTCTTTTTACAACTTCTATTGCACATGTTTGTTACATTAAAGGCTTACATTTTGACATTTAAATATAATTTGGTTCCATTTTTTTTTGTTACCAACGTCAAAACAACAAAATTAGCGTGCGATAAAGAAATACTTTTGAAACCAAAACGGATGTCGTAAAGTGAACTTTATAGCACCGAAATAGAAAAAAGCATTTTGCACATTACACCCACACAACCAGTCATGGTTTTATTAGTTTTCTAATTGTGATCTTCTCGTTTAATCAATAAATCTGGTCTAGGGAGACCTAGATTTCTTAATTCTGTCTTAATGTTACTAACGCAATTCATAGTTGCATTTGCACCGATAGAAATTATAACATACACTCACCGCTGTATATTACATACTGGACCGCCACTCGGACCCGGCACCATAGAGTAGTGTCCCGCCGCCTACATATATACGCGCGCTACCCGCGCCAGTTTCATCGCTCGATTTCTAATGCAGACGGGGCAGTCGCGCGAGATGCCCCGGAGCCTACGTCAGACTGCGATTTTTAAACGCGCTGAAAAGACGGACTGTTACTTCCGAAAACATATTATTTGTTATCAAACAAATCAGAAAAATTACATACAAATTAGGTATTTATAATTAATTTATCTGTTAAAAGAAATTTGTTAAGGGGCAATTTGTCACGGGGGGCAGTGCCCCGTTGCCCTCCCTGCAGCAGCCGCCACTGGCATCGTTTAATGTTCATTATATGTCGATGAAAGTACCTTAGCGCTATTAAAAATTTAGTTTTATGAAGAACCAAATGTTTTCTTCTTCCTTTTTCTCAACCTCGTAATATCCCACGGTCGAAGAGATCGTAGTTACTGGACCAGCTTGACGCGTTACTCAATAGGGTGACATATGAATGAAAAGAAATAAGACTTATTATATTCGATTAAAGTAATTATAGGTTACATTTGTGACAGCAAAAACGATATTTGGTGATACCATAGGTGAGTGGTGTTACAATTGACAGGGGTATATTGATTAAAATTATTGTATTAATTGATTATTAATTAGTAAAGCTCTCAATATAAAATCATGAATAGTTCTTAAAATATTAAAACATTTTTGAAAGTACTCCTGGGTGCCGATCCTTAGTTATTATTTCTTTCGTTAGTACATGTGTGTGAATTTATTTTTAGAATAGAAAACAGCTGCAATTAGGATTTCTCCTATAACGATTTCGCACAAATAAATAAATAAATAATAAAATATTCAAAGATAATTAACAGAAAATGCAAAATAATTTGCCCGATATTCGTTGCCTGGAGATTCACCCTTGATAGATACAATGGGTAACTTAATACAAGATAATGGGCCCCGATAAAAGTATAAGTTAATATCTCGTTTAGGTAGAACGACGGAGAAATTGCCATAAAAATTAGGAACGCGTATTTGGGCGCAGTGTGCTCTGACAAGACCAAATGGTGCACTAGCGCGATCATGTTACCTGAGTATGTAATAATTCGGGTAACAAAGGAGTATCGCGCAATAGGAGGCTATGCGTTCAGACAGGCGCGCCTGAAATCAGAGTCGACGATGGAAAATGAACTGGCTGTTAGTTAATAAGGTGGCCGATTATAGACAAAATTCGATACCCGATGCAAATAATATCGATTTAACACATTGTTGCACGACCTCAGCTCGTAAAATGAACCATTAAATTTCAGTTCGTGTGCTGAGGTATTTATTACAGATGAAGACGCTGAACGAATTGGTTTTTGCATTGTGGTATGAAATATAAAACTGTTATAAACGAGGACCCTTGCAAAGGAATTAATAATCACAATATCAAGAAACATTTATTCTTCTTAAAGGAAATATAATGTTCTAAATTTTAAACGGGATATTATTTTTTAAATAAGTATTATAAAGTAATTCTTCTTTTCACGGTCACCTTTTAATAGCGGTCACCTCTAATAACAACCACTGTTAATCTAAAAGTAGATATGGAAAAATACATATCAATGATCCTCCCAATAGCGACACTCCTCAAAAGCGCGGCGGTGACCGTCATTTCAATGAAATTTTTCTTGTTTACAATTTTGCCTTTTATTAGAGGTCATAAAAAGTTTCGTCAACAACGACATACAATGCAAATCCAACAATCATTAAAAGTAAATTTCCGAGTTATATACATGTTAGATACACGGTTTTTAAAATCCATTATGCATTTAAAATAAGAGAGTTCATCTAGTATAGGAAAGAATGAAATTGTAATAAGATTAGTATAGATATAAGACCAACGTAATTTTAAAATTCAAAAAACTCCTAAGCTTCCAATAAATTCAAATTAAAAATGTTAATATAAATGTATTTTAATCAGTAAAACTATTAGATACAGGGTGAATCAACTACGCGGGTAAGGCCGATTGTGCCTTTACAAGTAAAGATATTTCGAAGCGGCTTTTTTCTTGTGGTAGCTGTTCATTAGGGACACATTTTAAAAATATTTTGTATTATACAGAGTGTTCCATAACTTGGTGGCTAACCATAGTTATAGTTTTTTAAATGGAACACCCTATATATTATTGCATTTTTGAATTCCACGTATAATTTTTAGTCAAAAAGTTATAAGATAGTATAGGCCTAAAGTGTAAAGTTTTTGACTGATTCCCATTTTTCCATGTTTGTATAAAATTATATTTCTCGAAAACGACGTATTAGATGGACAAGATTTTTTGCAATATTGTTTACAATAAGAGGTCCTAATGGAAGCATGTTTTATTTTTTTACAGTTACTAACTGCATGTGCAAGAAACTGCATTAAAATTAGATGACACGTTTTTCTATTAGTCATTTTTTTAAATGGAACACCCTGTATATCAGTTCATTTTTGAATTGTTTATTAAATTTCGTGTCAGAAACATGTAAGACGTTAATACAGTAAAAGTGACTTACAGAGTTATTGTCGTTTTTTGATATGCTTTTGTTAGTTTTTGCAAAAAAAGTCAATTTTTTCAATTGGAACAGCCTGTATATTATGTCATTTTTGGATTTCTTATTAAATTTCACATCAAAAACATCTAAGACGTTAATACTTTAAAAGTGACTATTACTGAGCTATTGTCTCTTTTACTTTCTTATACGTAGTATAAGGAAGTATTGTGATGATGACAATTTTCGACCTCGATATTTTTGCAGATGTCCACGTTTTGAGGTCCCCTGATACCAAAAAAGTGGTTTTTAAAAAATGTCTCTCTCTCTCTCTCTCTCTCTCTCTCTCTCTCTCTCTCTCTCTCTCTCTCTCTCTCTCTGTGTGTGTGTGCGTGACCACGATAGCGGTCAAACCGCTGTAGATATCAATTCCAAATATTTGTATTTACGAATATAATCTCCCTCTTGAGAACTGATTAGATTTTGAGCAAAATCGGCAGACCGGAAGTAGTAGTTTACTTCAGTGAAAAAATCGAATTTTGCAAATATTTCGTCAATTACTAAGTTTAAACAAATTTATAAAGAATTCAAGTATACTCAAAATTAAATTTGAGAAAAATTGTTTTAATAAAGTTTTTCGAAATTCCTACCGGAAGTAGGTCTTTTACTCTTATCGAAACTCAATTTTTTGCGAATATCTCGCAAGTCATGCTTTCTAGGCAGGTACATTACGAGTATAAAAGTATTTAGAACATACTTTTAAATATCCTTTGTATAAAAAAATTTCAAAATTCAGACCGGAAGTACCACTTTTACTCTTATCGAATAGCGATTTTTTGCAAATATGTCGTAAATTATGCATTCTATATATATTTATGAAGAGTACAAAAGTATTTAGATTTGGATTTGGAATATTTTTTGTATGAATGAAATTTCAAAATTCGGACCGGAAGTAACACTTTCATACGTATAAGAAAGTCGTGTGGTGGCCACACCTCATTTTTTAATATAATTATGTCAGTTTTGTGGTTTAATTAATATAGTATAGTACTGACAAAATTATATCAAAAAGAGACAATAGCTCAGTAATAGTCACTTTTATAGTATTAACGTTTTACATGTTTCTGACATGAAATTTAATAAACAATTCAAAAATGAACTGATATACAGGGTTTTCCATTTAAGAAAATTGACTTTTATATAAAAACGTGTCATCTAATTTTAATCCAGTTTCCTGCACATGCTAACTGTAAAAAAAATAAAACATGCTTCTATTAGGACCTCTTATTGTAAACAATACTGTAAAAATTTTTGTCCATGTAATACGTCGTTTTCGGAAAATATAATTTTATACAAACATTGAATTTTTCAGAAAAATGGGAATAAGTCAAAAATTTTACACTTTAGGCCTATACTATCTGATAACTTTTTGACTAAAAATTATAAGAGGAATTCAAAAATGCAATAATATATAGTGTGTTCCATTTAAAAAACTATAACTATAGTTAGCCACCAAGTTATGGAACACTCTGTATAATCTAAAATATTTTTAAAATGTGCCCCTAATGAACAGCTACCACAGGAAAAAAACCGCTTCGAAATATCTTTACTCGTAAAGGCACAATCGGCCTTACCCGCGTAGTTGACTCACCCTGTATACATACTTACAATTCAATTTTCAATAATCGTGATTATTTTATTACGGTATTAAGGAAATTATGGTTATTATGTTTCTCACATACAGTAAGGTAAAATTCTTTAATTTCTGTTCGCAACATATGCTCCCCATTTATTATTAGATGTAAATAAGCAAGCAGTAAGTGTTAAATATAGGGAATTACCTTTTTCGACAGTGCAGCAGTAGCTTACACACCGCACTCTCTGTTAGGTGAGGTATATAAATTAACTTATAAAGGGAACTTCTCTATTTCTCTTTGCACGTGCTGCATTTGATTCGGTAGATTATGTGTTTACCTTTCGCTGCACATATTTTGAGTGAATGTTCAACTGTGGTATTGTTTCATATGTACAATTACTAGGTCGTTAGAAAGAAAACGTTTGTCTCTTAAAGACAAATTTGATATTATTGTGGAAAGTGAAAAGTTAATCACCTGCGAGGAAGTAAGCTGAAACGTTTAGTGTTAAAAGGACGTAAGTTAACAAGATAATAAAAAACATATCCGACCTAGAAAGGCTTTTTGAAGAAGATTTAGATACAGACCTAAAGAAAAAATTTCCAAAAACTGAAGATGCGGCGATTGACAAAGTACTTTACAATTGGTCATGTAACGCTTGATATCGATACATCGCCATATCTCTACCTTTAATAAAAGAAAAAGTTTTGGAAACAGTCGTATGTTTAAAAATAACGGATTTTAAAGTTTCAAATGGGTGGCTCGAAAATTTTTGGCAAAGGCATAGTGTAAGCTTTAAAACAATTTGTGACGAGGCGGTTGATGTTTCTCTGGAGACTGTCGAAGCTTGGAAGGCAAAGCTTCAAATATTATTGTAAGCGTATTTACCAAAAAATGTTTAACACACTGATGAAACCAGCTTTTTTTTACCGTGCAATGCCGAAGAAAAAATTCACCCTAATGGGCGATAAATGTAGGTACTGGCAAAAAAACTGCTAAATAAAGACAATTCTATTTTACGAAAGTGGCAAGAAAAATCCGTTAATCAATCAATGGGAAAAGCAAAAACCCTCGTTGTTTTGAAGGATGTCATATCCACAAAACTGCCGCTAGAATGGTTATCAAATAAAAAGGTTTGGATGACTTCGTGGCTAAAGAGATTGACGAATAAATACGGAAGCAGACTAGAAAAGTCTTATTATTGCTTGATGACGTAATGTCTCATCTTCACATACCATTGCCAGCCATTAGATTAGGCAATTATCCATAACTTTTAAATTTAACCTGCTCTTTAACTTGGATATCAGCAACCTGGAGAAAAGGTTCGCAATCTACAATTTAAAAATTTGGATTTATTGATGACAATGCCTTGTGAAAAATTCCAAACTAACCATGCAAGAACTAATTGAACATAAAGACTGTGATTCAAACAGTGAAAGTGACGTTGAAGGATCTGATTTTTGTATATGACACATTAAAGATGTGAAAGAAGTGTGTGAAAACCTAAGAGTTGTACAAAGATTATACCTGATCTCAGGAAATAATATGACAAAAGTCGAAAATTATCTGAACACACAGTAAACTTGCATTTCTAAGTCTTTGTTAAGGGGATATTAAAGCTGTCGAGAAAGCAAGGTATCGAATTTATGTTTTACTATTGTTCAAGATAGAAATGCGAAATTTTTTCTACAACTTCAATATAGATATGAGTACACGGAAGGTTGTCAGATTATGTAATTTTTTGTCACAACCATCTATTTTTTTCATTCCAAATTAGAGTAAAATGTATGTGTGTTTCTCGGTCAAAATCTGAAATAATTAAATGAAATTGATCAAAACGGATGTAATTCCCGTGTAGACCAATGTTTTCTTGTGATATATAGCTTTTTGAATTGCGGAAAAAAGTTTAATTTGAATAATTAAATTAAGAAATTCCGGAATGGTGCGGTACTGAATTATTTGTATTTTAACAGCGCGTTCAGCTCCTACCTACTTCTTGGCCCCGCCTATGGGACTCTCCGAACTGTTTGCGGTAGTCTGCAGTATTTTATTTCACTTATTCTCTTCTCACTCCAATTTTAGAAAATTCGACTTTAATATCCCCTTAAGGACTACTATTCAATTGGAAAAAATAATTAATAATAACTCTGATGCATACTTAATTTTCAGATCGTGTTGTCTCTCGAAATTCTAACGTCAAGATCATGTGACCTAACTCTACTGGACCTTTTTGTCTGAGGCTGCGTAAAGGGGAAAGTATACGTTAACAAACCAGCAACAATTAATAACCTCAAAGGAAATATTCAACGTGTTATTCGAGAAATAGAGCCAGATTTATGTACCAGTCTTATGACCAAACTTGGCTAAACGAACACGATCATGCCAAAGCAGTCGAGGCGGCAATATGAATGATCATCGTCATGTTACAAATATAATGCGTTTTATTCAAAAATCAAATCCTATAGTTTTAAATGAGACATTATAATAACTTTCTAAAATATTTTTCAACACTTAAGAAAAATGGCTTAGAAAACATGCGGGACAGACAAAGATACATCCGTTTTACATACATATACATTTTTGAAGAAGAAGGTGCCTTGTTCAATACATTTTTATAGGATATCCGCAATAGGTGTGCTTATCTCGTCTCTGATTTGTTTCAGTAAATAACTTGACACATTGTATACATACCTGGTATGCTTTGCTTTGAGGTTTATGATAATTTTACGTACTTCTTCATTAGTAACTGGCTCAAGATAAAAAGAGTCAGAATTCTCCAAAGACAGATTTTGCAGGTATCTCTTTGGTGTGTCAGTCGTTTTAATATCCTTTACAGTTCTCTCACCAATAGAACAGAAGTATTGATTCAATTTCGAGGCCTCCAGAGTCAGGTTGTTCTTCCTCTCTTCTGCACTCCTTGTCTCTTTTCTTATTACATCCTATATTGCTTTGCTTTTGTTATCTTACTTCATTATATACTGTGCATTCGAGTGGCGCTTGTGGTCAAGATATCATTTTCAATATTTCTGTTTAAGCTGGCCATATATGGTATAGCATTTATGATTTTTAGTCGTTTTAGCTATCAATGCCCCAGGCATCCAGAGTATTTTTCATATTGATAAATTCATTCTTATGCATTTGTTCACTACTCCTTCTGCCATTCGGTACCCTTACTTTCTTTTCAGGGAAGTGTTGCTCGAATATGCTCATGAAGATGGTATGGAAGCAGGTGAAGGACTCCACAGCATCTGGTATTGTCATCGATAAGTATAGTTTACTTTCTAATTTGTTCTTAAAGTTATTGATATTGTGCTCATTGAAACTTATCTTGGTTTTTGCTTTTATTTTAGCTCTTTGTTGTTTAAATGTTTCGAAGGAGAGGAATTGCGCATTATTATCTGACAAGTGCAGGTCTACGGTAGATGACGTATAGCTGGACCCCTCAATGTTCGCGAAAACATTATCTATCAAGGTGCTACTGGTGTTAAAAAAAGTTAAAGACATGAAAAATGTCTGTCATATTTTTTATTTTTTGATAATTCAGCTGGAAATCCATATTGAAGTCCTCCGCAATAAAGACACTTTTTTCGTTATCGTTTTGCTCTATTATATCTAACAATTCGCTGATTTTTTCCTCAAATATCTGGTCATTTTCTAATGGTGGTCTGTAAAAAGTTATTACCACCACCTTATTAGTATTAATTTCAATCGTCGATATTTCGATTTCATTTTCAACAGACAGATTGATTATGTCATTCCTATTTGTGGCCTGATGTCGCACTTGGGTAACAGATGCCGCTGAGAATCTCTCATGGCGTTTGGTACGTAGGTTGACAATATCAGGTTTTCTAAGCTTTTGAGGCATTGTGAACAAAGACTGATGAGACCAATGTAAGGTCGAACCAGCTCTCTGCACGTTGTTTGTTCGCAATGTCGGCATACATTTATTCATATACGAAAAAACTTTTTTCGTATATGTATACTTGCGTGATTTAATAGTGTGAGATTGCTTACTCTCCAAGAATTACTGTTACATTGTATTAAAATTTTGTATTTTAGCTAATTTTATGTTTTTAAGGACCTTTTTCTATTGACAGTAAACTCTAAATTGCAGGAAAATTGTACTTAAAGCATTTTCACGTTTTCTTACTTTCTTAAGACCCTGTATATCTAATGTAATTTATTTTAATGGCAAATTAATTAATTCAACAAGCAGATTTTTTTAAAGAATGACTTTCTCGTAAAATCAAACATATTTTTTTTACCCTGTTGGCAACTCCATCTGGGGACACCCTGTATATCAAAACCTCAATAATTTTTTTAATTTTGTTATTTGGTCTGTTTAGCTTTTGGTGGACAGTGTATGTTTGACAAAATGTAAACTTGTATATATCTATTTGAAGACCAAATAATGTTACAAAGATCTGCGTTCTTGACAACTTACACACAATTTTCATCAGATACGCTAACTACACGTGATTATCACTTGTAACCGTTTTCCTGTTCATTGTTTAACACCGTGTTGAGCTTAATGAACGTGTCGAGTTGAAAATATCAGCTAATGTGCGAACAGAACCTTTGGGAAATCAGATCGCAAAGCGAGGAGAAACAACTGAGAACACTCGTTTCGTTTAGAAAGTCATTTTGCTAAGAAAAATGTGTTGTGCCATTGTTTCAATATCAACTCTCAACTTTACACTAATTTCCTGCACTTAAAATGTAATATTCCTTAAAGAAGCGCACGGATCTGGTTAAATTATTTACGTTTTAAATTTGTGACTTTAAGATTTCTATTTGACATTGTGTATGCTTTTGATGGATATATAATTGTTACTCTTTGAGGAAAGTGGCTTATGATATTGGATTAAGTAGTATACTAATTTCGATTCAATTTTTTTCTATATTAACATTTATTTTTGCTTGGAAGAATGTATTCATTATGGCAGTAATTATTTTCATTGATTAAACATTGTTCAATAAAAATTAATTTACTGTAATATAATTTACCCCTATTGTACTATTAGGTGAAGAGGGCGATATAATTTTTTTTCTTTCAGTTTTCTTTTTTAGCATTTTTCTCCCTTGTTTTTCAGTAATTTTGCATTTCATTATCGCGAGTTATGTGAGGTCTAATTCTTCTACCAGTTTTCTTTACTAAACACTCATCGTTAATTTGGATTCTAGTTTTCTATAACTGGCAGTAGTTTCTATTAGCTACTTCTCCTTACTGCAATGGTTTGTCCTGTCAAGACTGACCCAAATACATAAAAAGCAACAGTATTTAGTGTAACCAAATTGAGAGAATTTAAAATTTGTTTTAAGTTTATTGTTTGCAGAATTCCCTGTTCAATTCTGTTGCAAATTCTGTTGTCTTGACGCATCACGTTTTCGCTGATTTTCTGTTAATTTTATTAACCCATTTACGACGATCTTACAAATTCTAGGTTGCAAACACTCATAGGTAATTCGGTGGTAAAAATTCAAAATCATATAGGTACAATAAATATTAGACTTCAGTTGCCGTTGGTCAGCGAAGATCTATTAATCGTCGTTAGAAATTGTTTAATATATATATCAAGTGTTTATATGGTACATCATAATGGTGAGATATGTTAATGTGTTCATAAACTTTAAAATAATTTTAAAAATATTCGATTTGCACTTGCAAATATTTGTGGATCGTTATTGACCTATTGGTCACAAATAATGTCATTTATTATTTCTTGATGGAACAAGACCAAATCGTTAACAGCACCTGAATTTTTGAAAGAAATAGAACAAAATTAAAGACAACAATGTTGTAACAAACTTCATTTATATTTATCCATCAGAAGACCATGGTTTCGAGAGTGATGCAAATTCTGAAAGAGAAGACTGTGATGATCCAAGCCAGTTGAATGCTTCCAATTGCAAACTCAAGATGAAGCTAATATTCTCTGTAGTAAGGATGAAGAGGAAGTGTGACCAGAAGCATGTAAGCAGTCGAAAAGAATAAACACCATGTCAAAGAGACTGCGCGAGTGAAAAATGGCAGTTTAGAACCAGGTATTGTCAGTTAAGGAAATGAAGAAAAATTGGCAATTTTTACTTTATCTGCAAGTAGTGTATTTCCAGGATGTTTTCAGCTATTTCTTAGCCTAGACGTCGTTAACCTTTTGGTTATACGCTTCAACTAATGGTGGTCGACTGGGGTTGGGAAATTATAAATGTGCGCTTCTATATTTCTTTTTATTAGCGGATACGTTCCAGTCCTCAGAAGACAAACGTTTTGGGAAAGAAAACATTATTCTTACAACATTTTTGTTCCAATTTCTAAGAAACGTAATAGATTCGAGGAAATATATATAGATATCATCATGCTGCTGATAACAATCTTGCCGAAGATGACCAAATATCCAAGTTACGCCCATTACTTGACCAGCTATATTCAATTTTCATCAGATATACACCAATACCTATATATCAATTGACAAATCTATGATTTCATATTTCGGAAGAAATTGTTGTTAGCAATATTTTCGAGAGAAATCAATTCGTTTTGGGTATAAAGTTTGATTTTTAGCAATTCTCCCACTACTACTGTATTAGTTTTGACATTTACTAAGGACGTTGTTCTAAATGTTTCTAGCATTTAAGAAAAAGAGTTTCCGGACATTTAACTTTTTTTTAGGAAATTTCTTCACGAGTACATCACTAGTAGCAACATTGACGGTTATGGGGATTGGTGGTACGAGCACTTTCCTCGAGAGTCGAACAGAAAACAGTTTAGTTGAAAATGCGAACATAATGAAGAAGAAAGGTCAAATCGCACACATGAGGGGAAGATCAACTACACGCTCAATATATCTAACATTAAGAGATATTCTTCAAGCAGTAAACCAAAAAAAAGTGTTAGGAGTATTCGTGGATTTGTCAAATGCTTTTATTAATGTGGACCATGAGATACTGTTGGAGAAACTGTATTTGATGGGTTATAATAGTCCAATATAGTGCTTACTAAAGTCATATAAGCAATCGAAGGTAAAGAATAGTCCTACATTCTAACCGGACTGGAAACAGTGTTGGACTGGATACCGACCGATAGGGGTGTTGCATCCATTTTGGGTTTAACGCTGTACATAATATATATTAATGATATACCTTCAGCCTTAACGCCTAAACTAGGCATGTTTGCTGATGACGTGTTAGAGTGGTATCAGGCAAACAATCAGAAATTAAATGTGAGAAAACCCAAGATAATAATACATTTTCATTTAAAGAAAGAAGAAGCAATTGATTTAAGTTACAGGGAAACAGTTCTAACATATATAAATCATGGCAAATATCAGCGTGTAGTGCTGGATTGAAAGTTGGATTGGAAGAACCACATCAATGGCCTTTCGCAAGCATTATGTTCATTTGTCTATGATCTATGACCTATATCAGCTTTGCTTCTTACTATGGGTACTTTTATTCAAGAGTGAAATGTGGAATATCATTCTGTGGCAATTTTGTGAATGTGTCTAGAATATTTAAAAAAAGGTGCAAACGAACCATGTACAAACTACAACGAAAAGAATCATGTGGGGAAATCTTCAAAAAACAAACAAATACACACGTTAACTAGCTTCTAAATTTGTGAGTGTTCGTGCTCAATATAATGAACTGTTTAGGCGTCATGAAATGGACCACTTCATGATATACGTGGAAACAGATGAGCAGGTCTTAAAATACACCAAACAGTGAGCGCATATGAAAATCTATGATCATTTGCCAAGAGTGTGTAATAGATTAAAATTTATATTGGCTGAAGTGGCTTAAACGACCTGCAAAAATACTTATGTATACTCACATTCTCTTTGCTACCTTAATTACATGGTGGGCATATTTTTTACAATTATTTATTTTAATATTTGTAATTGCTTCTGTTAAAAGTTTTTGTACAAATGATATTTTTAAAGTGTGATTTTTTGAAGCAATCTTCTAGTTGGGCCCAAATCATTTCAATCGGACTGAGCTCACAATGATATGGAGGTAACCTCAATACAGTTTTATGTACGGCTGCCATTTCCAACTTCGGCAATATTTGTTGAACGATTTTTTTCTATTAGGAAAGTTTTCTTGTTACGTTTGACATATCTCATAACTTTTATATGAACATGTGGTAATATAATTGAATCGTTTCTTGTTAAAACACCCCAAGTCACATTTTGCAAACTTTTCAGGAAACGAAAAAAACCTTTTACGTTAATAAACTATGGTAAATTAATCTACAATTGTGTTTTGCTATGCCCTTGGTATGTAAGCAGTATTACTGTTGAATAGAGCAACGACGAAAATATTAATTAGGTCTTAAAAGAACTTTTAAAAAGTGACTTTGGGTTGTTTCTGTAGTAAATAAGAAATTTAAAATTCAAAACAACTTTATTCATTATTAATTTTTGAGCTTACAAAACACATTATTTTGACTTCTTGTTCTTTTAGGGCTTTCCGGCTTTATGCGCATAATTTCTGAAAATATCGTTACAGTATTTTTTATATTCGTCAAGCACCCAACGCAACAAAGTTTTTATGTTGTCAAGTTTGACCGGTCGTATCGGTAGTAGTTCTTGTTTGAAGGCATTTTAAGTACTGTTTCAGATGTTTAGGGTTGCCTTAAATCATTAAAAGTATGCCACACAAACCCATTAATGTATTCGAAGGCCTTGATAGCATTATCTTCATCATAGACAAAATTGTGAAACTTTGAAACTGAAAACTTATGTTTGTTTTTTTTTTATTTTAGTTTCTTCTGATATGCAGCATTCTTTATAATACTTTGGCCACCAGTTTTTAATATCTAAAATGTCTTCTGTGGCAACTTCTTTTACCGTAAAGGAATTTTTAGCACTAGAAAGAATTATTAGCTCCGTATATTAATAGACATTGTATACCCTGTCAGACCATCTTAATTTTCGTTTTATGGTACCAAATGTCCGGTCACAGGGTAAAAAGGAGGGGCCTCGTATGGGATAATATTGTATAATTTTCTTATATCGACCAGTTGCGTTGAGAGCGATACACATTCTTATCATACTGTGGTTATTATTTTGCCCAGGGCAATTGTTGCATAAAAGGCGTAACTCAGTGACTCTGCAGGAATCGCGTCTTTAATGTAATCTAAAATGAAAGAACAAACCTCTTCTGAGCTCTTAGCTGCTTGCCCCTCATGACAGATATAAGTGCGAGAATTTTGGGTTTTCAAATCAGTGATACAAAACACACACACGGTTATTTTTGTATAAAATCAAGGGCAACTGCAACCAATGACTCGCATTCTACAGTTGTTGTCTTAAGAGCATTGTAGAATTTAAGTTTAAGGATCAGATCATCACATATATTACAGACGTCTACTTGAGGCCTTTCGAAGTGAATTTGAAAATTGTCTTTAAAATATTTTATATAATGGCTGTACTTGACGGGAGAATTTGGGTATTTTTTTTTAAAAGGGCTATACATAATTTTAACATTAAACTTATAACCCAGGCATATTCTTTGTTTGAGTAATGACTCATTTGTCAGAGGAAATGAGGATAAATATATTCCCTTATTTCATGCTTGTAGTTTTCAAGTATGACATTTGTTTTCAAAGTTTTTCCTCTTTTATCTTCTGGTGTTTGATTATTACAAAAGACAATAGCTTGATTCTTTTCATGCGTTCTTTTGAACTTCCATGAATGCTCAAAAACGCTTTTGGACATATCTTAACATCTTTTCTATCTACCTTGATAAAATGTTTGTTAGGCGAGTTCTGGTTTGTTCTTCCTGTGCGTTTGGCTGTCATCTTTTGACACTACATATTTCTATCTGACCCTGCAAATAAATACCTTGTTTTTTTTTAGTTCCAATGTCGTAAAATCTTCTAAAAACCATATTTATGGTATCTTCACAAACATTATTGGAGCACTTCATTAGACAGCTAAAATTAAATAGATTTTAGTTCTAACTAATACTCAATAGAAAAATACATAAAAATCCAATCGCACGAACAAGATTACCTTTCTTGAGTTCTACAATATTTAATACGATTTCGTTTATATTTTGATGAATTTGAAACACCTCTTTGATTGTTTTTGTAATTCTTCGATATTCTTTCACTAAATATCAGAAAAATCTTATTTAGAAATATACTAAACAGTTCACTGACATGAAATAGTTTTGAGGTTGTGTGGAAGTTCTATTATGTATACTGCAGAAACAACCCAACCGCTTCACTTGAGTTGTTTCTGCAATAAACGCTCACAGCGTGGTAGCGAATTATAGCATATATGAAACAAAATGCAAAAGGAAAAATCCTTTTCCACAAAAATTAAAAATATATAAAAAAATCTATAACCGTATTTCGGCAACTAAGTTGACATCTTCAGTAGAAACATGTAGAAAAACAGAAAAGAGTGTTAAACGTAGAGTTTTGGATAAGGTGTAACCTTAGAAGATATGCTCTTCGCCAAATCGCCAGTTGGATAACACTTGTGTGAGTGTTATCCCACTGGTAATTTGGTGAAGAGCATATCTTTATCGATAAAAACCACATCTCTGAATGTATCAACCTGATTTATGTGTGAAAACCATTTTATACGTCCTTTACAACTTATTCCATATCCCACAAATATTCCTTGCCTACTCTTCGAATTCCACTTCAGCCTTCTTTCTTTGGGAACATGCACATAGGCTTGAGTTCCAAATATTTGAAGTGTATTGACGTCAAAGAACTTGTCATATAATAACTCAACAGGTGAAGTGGAATGATAGTCGGTACAGAGCAACACCGAGTTTTTTTTGTTAAAATAATGTTAATATAAGGACGGGATACCATAATTAAGAGCAGATTTTGAATAGCAGGTGAAAACCGCTCTAAATACTAAATATAGGTGTCTGTATCAATAAATAATTTTAATAAATTTGAACTTGTAATCTTTTCAAAAGAATTACTTGAAGGGACTCATAAAGTGAAACTTATAAATATTTTGAGAGATGTTAAAGAAGGACCATTTCACCCTTTACTACTTATATAGGCTTTTTCGATTTTAGGATAACTGTTATTTGGAATTTCCATGTTGGCCAATTTTGTCCATTGAATTTAATAACCTGAGACTCCATAACTTTCCCGGCAATATCCTTTTCACACTTCGACTTTGCCGACCACACTCTATAGATATTTTTCTCACTCTCGCACTACTTTACTGTCATATTCCGTATTTTTATTATTTACGTGAACTGGGCCCATAACCTATTGTATAATATATATATATATATATATATATATATATATATATATATATATATATATAATAAATAAAACTGCTGTTTATTTATAGGAATAGTAATTGTTTTATTATTTCTATTACAATACGTATACACTAACTAACGCCGGTTATCATATATATCAATGCGTTACATGTTAGCACGACAACTTCACGCTTACATTGATTTTCATTGTTACCAACACAACATTTTATTTCATAACACAATGAAATATATTAAACCAAAGTAAAAATGTAAGAGAATAGGTTATGGCTTGGTTATAAATATAAAAGGACGTTTGGACGAACTACTTTGTCCTTGTTAAACTAGTCTAAGCAAGAATCAATGAAATCTCTTAAAAATATATGCCATTTTGGCGGGATACTTGAATTACTCCTTCTTATTCTGAGGCAAGATATAGTAGGACTTTTATATGTGAAAGATATATCTTGAATCTAGACTGACAGCTCAGATGTAGTAGCATATATCTATATTTGGGGTAATCAGGTAGTCACTCTTAAGACAGTCCCTGTAAGACGTATGCTTTAATTCGAGTGCAATTTCACCTTGAAAATAAATCTTATTTTTATTCCCATAATAGGAAGTGTGTATTGTATGTAAAATTATATCAACTATAGGTACACTTTTGAAAAATGACAGATTGACATAATTACGTATACTTCAAGATTTTGTATTCGTTTAACTTTGACCGTTGTTGTATAAAGTGATAGTAAGACATTTTTTTATTACAAGGAAGCCCATCAGTAGAAGCGATTTTTTTTTGATTCAATATAAATTATTAATGCACATCATATAATTTTTAACAATAGGGTGCCTGTATCACGGACATGAATCTCTTTACTATTAAAATAAAGAAAATAAGGAAAAAACAAAGTCAAAGGGCGAATCCAGTCTACATTAACATCCAACTTATCCAATAACGAAACTCCCTGGAGTTTGCTTTGCATCACAGTCGAAATACAATAGTCCCATAATCTACTTGTATGCACAAAAGCGTCCCGGATCCTCTGCCGATGATGCATGTATCTCTCTTATCTCTCCGTATAAGAATTAATGTTGAAAAGGGACGACGAAACGTGATCGTGAAGGGAGTTAAATGGGAGATATTCGTTGTCCAGTGACCGTGTGGACCAGCCGGCTGTAACAATTGAGTCTGAAAAGAAATTTCCTTTTTCAATTTTCATCCGACGTCAATCTCTTACACTTATTTTCCTCAGCACAGATTTGATTTCATTTCGCCGGTGCTCTCCCCATTCCTTGTGTGCGAAGTACGAGACTCGTTTATTTACGTTTTCATTGTTTCTATAAATGAGACTAGGGACTCTTGTATTCTTCTGTGTTTCATTCTTTGATTGTATGGCAGTGTATGAATATCGTTTTATATCTGTAAAATATTCTAATATCATCTGCATATTTGTTTCCATTTCGATCGAATGAAAATTTTAGATTTTAGACATGTTTGAATGGAAATGGAATACAAAGCGTAACAAAATAGCTGCTTCTGTTAAACTTTCTTGAGAATTTTGAGGAAATATGTGTTTATTAACATATACATTGTATCCTGTAAATTAGTTGTAGGGTGAGCAAGAATGGTGTAACACAAAACTCAAAGCTCAATCAATTCTTCAAATGGCCATCTATTCTGGTTTGCACATTCAGCACTACAAACTCTTATACCGTATGTGTCTATTTTCATTAGCTATAGGGATTCAATGTTTACATGCGATTTATACGTATACAAATAATACTTGGCAACGTGTGTCTCCCGGCAACAATCGACATCACAGCGACTTTCCCCGATCTTGCCACTTCTACATTAAATGTTGAGCAGCGAACACGTTCCGAGATATAGTCTGCAATAAAATCCGTCATCATCAAATGGCCGGCGCGATCTAGTTGTTTATTATTATTTTCAGAATCCTTTTTTATTTACCTTATTTTTAATTTTATTAGAATTACGCTTTTGTTTGTGTCATGCTTAATAATTCCCTGCATTTACTGAAAGGAAAAAGAAAAATCCTTGCAAGGCGTAAATATTATTTCTAAGCGCAGTACATACATCCAAGTCAATAGTCCAACAGCTACTGCTAACTTGAGCTTGTATCTGTATCTTGTATCATCGGTCGCGCTCGCATTGAAGAGAAAAGTAGGGGGTGCCATGTTGTCACATATTGCATGAATTAATCGCCTATGGCTAATGAAAATTGACACGTGCTGTATACCTATAAATTGTTAATTACTTAGTACGATATCGCTAAATGAATATGATATACTTGCCATTGGCAAAATACTCAATTTCTCACTTGTTAACTTTATTTTGCACCTAGTCTTAGAAATAGGTAGTTCTGTCGCCGCTCAACTCAAGTTGAGGCGGTCATGATTTGACGAACTTCGCCAAGAAGATGGACTATAAGGCCCCACCCCCATATATATATATATATATATAAATATATATTAATTTTATTGGACGATTTTTAGGTCGTTATACTAGTTTTAAATAATTTTAAAACTCGCTAATTTGCAGTGTTTGAAAATTATAATTTTCTAATTTTACCACTGACTATTAATTAATTAGGTAATTTTTTTTTTAAAAATTACCGACACGGCTGAGATTCGAACTCAGGACATACCGATTACTAGCCGGTTGCTCTACCAACTGAGCCACCGTCGGTGTCTGACTTCGAATTTCTAAATCGTACTGATATATGTATATCAAGTAACAGATGGAAATGAGAATGTATATATTAAGCACTGAACGTCCATGTGCTGTATATATGTGATATTAAATTTTTATTGACCTTTAATTCATATATGTAAATATATATTAATTTTATTGGACGATTTTTAGGTCGTTATACTAGTTTTAAATAATTTTAAAACTCGCTAATTTGCAGTGTTTGAAAATTATAATTTTCTAATTTTACCACTGACTATTAATTAATTAGGTAATTTTTTTTTTAAAAATTACCGACACGGCTGAGATTCGAACTCAGGACATACCGATTACTAGCCGGTTGCTCTACCAACTGAGCCACCGTCGGTGTCTGACTTCGAATTTCTAAGTCGTACTGATATATGTATATCAAGTAACAGATGGAAATAAGAATGTATATATTAAGCACTGAACGTAATCGGTATGTCCTGAGTTCGAATCTCAGCCGTGTCGGTAATTTAAAAAAAAAATTACCTAATTAATTAATAGTCAGTGGTAAAATTAGAAAATTATAATTTTCAAACACTGCAAATTAGCGAGTTTTAAAATTATTTAAAACTAGTATAACAACCTAAAAATCGTCCAATAAAATTAATATATATTTACATATATGAATTAAAGGTCAATAAAAATTTAATATCACATATATACAGCACATGGACGTTCAGTGCTTAATATATACATTCTCATTTCCATCTGTTACTTGATATACATATATCAGTACGATTTAGAAATTCGAAGTCAGACACCGACGGTGGCTCAGTTGGTAGAGCAACCGGCTAGTAATCGGTATGTCCTGAGTTCGAATCTCAGCCGTGTCGGTAATTTAAAAAAAAAAAAATTACCTAATTAATTAATAGTCAGTGGTAAAATTAGAAAATTATAATTTTCAAACACTGCAAATTAGCGAGTTTTAAAATTATTTAAAACTAGTATAACGACCTAAAAATCGTCCAATAAAATTAATATATATTTACATATATGAATTAAAGGTCAATAAAAATTTAATATCATATATATATATATATATATATATATATATATATGAAGCGTTGTTCTTCGGGATATTTCGCCGCGTTTGGATGATTTTGCCCTGATAAGGACATCTTTCTTCCTGACGTTTCGGTGACATCACTTTCACCTTCTTCTTGAGGATCTTCTAAGTTCGACGGTTTCTTCAAGAATGCCCTCTCTGTTCGAATCGCCTTGTATTTCTAGTGCCGTGGTAGTGGAGGGGCGAGTGCGGCTTCTTGTGATTGGCCCGCTGATTGTAGTGTTGTTCCCTCTCTGTCGGTCTTTCTGTGTTCGGTCCGTGTGGTTTACGTTAGGCGGTGGGATGCTGTTGTTTCGTCGTTTATTTCTAATTCGTCTGTCCGATAACGTTGATTTCCATATGTCAGGTAAACGTTGTGCGTCGTCACGTTTATTCATGCAGTCCTGTCGTTTTTCTATCTCTATAGCCTCCCTTATTGTCCGATATGTCCAATTCGTACTACGGGCTATAGTTTTTGTACGTTCGAAATCAATTGTATGTCCGGAATGTAGTACGTGTTTGGCAAGTGAGGAAGAAACTGCCTTTTTAGACACAGCATTTCTATGTTCTTCCCTCCGTACGCTGATTCTTCGATTCGTCTGGCCTATGTATGTCTGATCGCAATCTTGGCATGGTACTTCGTATACACCCTGGTCTTCTAGTAATATTCTGTCCTTCGTACTTGGTAGGACGTCCCTAATTTTCTTATCGGTGGTGTATATTGGGTCTATGTCGTGTCGCCGTAGTATTCTACCTATTTTCTCTGTTGTCCCTTTCACGTAGGGAAGAAATGCAACTCGTGAAGGTTTTTCTCTTTTTCTAGTTGTGTTGTTGTTGCTCTGAATTGCTCTGTTAATTGTGTGTTGCGAATATCCGTTTGCTTGTAGTATGTTTCGAATTTTCCCCATTTCTTCTTTCCTATGTTCTGTGTCCGCTAATATTTGTGATCTATGAATTAGTGTTTTCACTACTGAGTTTAGTTGAGCCGGATGATGGTGTGAGGATGCGTTCAGATATCTGTTCGTGTGTGTAGGTTTTCTGTATACTGTGTGACCCAGGGACCCATCCGGTTTTTTAATTATTAGAATGTCCAGGAAGGGTAACTGGTTATTTTCTTCTGTTTCGACGGTGAATTTTATTTTTGAGTGTCTGTTGTTTAGGTGAAATAAGAGCTGATTCAATTTCTCTCTTCCATGCGGCCAAATCACTAAGGTGTCGTCTACGTAGCGCAGCCAGAGTTTCGGTTTGTATGTAGCGTCTTCTAGCGCCTTTTGTTCAAAATCTGCCATAAACAGATTCGCTAGTATAGGTGACAACGGTGAACCCATGGGAGCTCCATCTGTTTGTCTGTACCATTGTCCGCCGTATATAAAATATGTATTGGCTAGGCAGTGTTTCGTTAGCTCTAAGATGTGTTGCGGTAGGTGGTATTTTGTATCAAGTAGCTCGGTTGCTTCACCGATCGGTATTTGTGTAAATAGCGAAGTTACGTCAAAGCTTACCAACATATCTTCGGGTGCCATTGTAACTCCTTTTAATATTTCGGTGAGATGTGCTGAGTTCTTGACATATGATGGTATTTCTTCGGCTAGCGGTTGTAGTTGTTGTGCCAAGAAGCGGGCCAGAGCTTGGGTGGGTGATCCGATGGAGCTCACTATCGGTCTTAGAGGTACGTTTGGTTTGTGAATTTTCGGGAGTCCGTAGAATTTCGGACATCTCGACGATTTCTCCCTTGGGATTAGCCGATTTTTGAGTTCTTCTTCGAACGGTGCGCTTTTAATCTTGGCCTTGGTCGTTTTCTCTAGGTATGTAGTGGGGTCATTCGGCGTTGACTTATACATGGAATCCTCTAGTAGTGCACGTATTCTTTGGTCGTAATCGTTTCTATCCATTATAACCGTGGCATTTCCTTTATCTGCGGGCATTATAACGATGTCTTTGTTTTTCTGCAGGTGTCGCAGCGCTTCATTTTCTTCTTTTGTTATGTTCGGCTTCGGTGGTTTGGCCGTTCTCACTATTTGACATACGTCTTGTCTGATGATTTCTGCTGTTTCTCGGTCTAGAGATTCGATTGCCGCTTCGACTCCGCATATGATATTTTCAGTTGGTATATTCTTGGGAGCCACGGCGAAATTGAAACCTTTTTCGAGGATTTTTGTTTCAGTTTCATTGAGGTTGTATTTCGACAGATTGTGAACTACCTGTAGTTGTATGGCTGTAGCTTCGCTGTCTGGTCTTTGTCTGTGTCGTAGTTGTGCGAGTTTTCGCTGTTGTTTTTTCGTTTTTGTGTCCGTTTCTGTGTCAGCTCGAAAATAAGACAAGATTTCGATTTTCTGCCACAAAACAGGATGTATTTTGTTGCTTAGTTCTAGGTGTATGTTTCTAAGTCTTGTACCGGTTTCATCTAATCTTCTTCTTGTTTGATGTATGAAGTTCCGTAGAAGAGCTTGTCCGGTTCTATTCAAGATGTTGTTTATCTTAGCTGTCTTCGTATGAAAAGTCACTTTGCAGCACGTTGGAGTAAGGTGTTCGTCCCGGCATTGTCGTAGAAAGGTCAAGTCGCACAGCAGGCGTGCTCTCTTGGTACGTATCGTTTCGAATAACTTCGATTGGCGGTAAACATCCTCCCCGTAGAGGTCTATTAAATTTCTTCGAATATTTTCGCGGTCGTTTGTTGAAGCGTTGTTCTTCGGGATACGACAATGCCGGGACGAACACCTTACTCCAACGTGCTGCAAAGTGACTTTTCATACGAAGACAGCTAAGATAAACAACATCTTGAATAGAACCGGACAAGCTCTTCTACGGAACTTCATACATCAAACAAGAAGAAGATTAGATGAAACCGGTACAAGACTTAGAAACATACACCTAGAACTAAGCAACAAAATACATCCTGTTTTGTGGCAGAAAATCGAAATCTTGTCTTATTTTCGAGCTGACACAGAAACGGACACAAAAACGAAAAAACAACAGCGAAAACTCGCACAACTACGACACAGACAAAGACCAGACAGCGAAGCTACAGCCATACAACTACAGGTAGTTCACAATCTGTCGAAATACAACCTCAATGAAACTGAAACAAAAATCCTCGAAAAAGGTTTCAATTTCGCCGTGGCTCCCAAGAATATACCAACTGAAAATATCATATGCGGAGTCGAAGCGGCAATCGAATCTCTAGACCGAGAAACAGCAGAAATCATCAGACAAGACGTATGTCAAATAGTGAGAACGGCCAAACCACCGAAGCCGAACATAACAAAAGAAGAAAATGAAGCGCTGCGACACCTGCAGAAAAACAAAGACATCGTTATAATGCCCGCAGATAAAGGAAATGCCACGGTTATAATGGATAGAAACGATTACGACCAAAGAATACGTGCACTACTAGAGGATTCCATGTATAAGTCAACGCCGAATGACCCCACTACATACCTAGAGAAAACGACCAAGGCCAAGATTAAAAGCGCACCGTTCGAAGAAGAACTCAAAAATCGGCTAATCCCAAGGGAGAAATCGTCGAGATGTCCGAAATTCTACGGACTCCCGAAAATTCACAAACCAAACGTACCTCTAAGACCGATAGTGAGCTCCATCGGATCACCCACCCAAGCTCTGGCCCGCTTCTTGGCACAACAACTACAACCGCTAGCCGAAGAAATACCATCATATGTCAAGAACTCAGCACATCTCACCGAAATATTAAAAGGAGTTACAATGGCACCCGAAGATATGTTGGTAAGCTTTGACGTAACTTCGCTATTTACACAAATACCGATCGGTGAAGCAACCGAGCTACTTGATACAAAATACCACCTACCGCAACACATCTTAGAGCTAACGAAACACTGCCTAGCCAATACATATTTTATATACGGCGGACAATGGTACAGACAAACAGATGGAGCTCCCATGGGTTCACCGTTGTCACCTATACTAGCGAATCTGTTTATGGCAGATTTTGAACAAAAGGCGCTAGAAGACGCTACATACAAACCGAAACTCTGGCTGCGCTACGTAGACGACACCTTAGTGATTTGGCCGCATGGAAGAGAGAAATTGAATCAGCTCTTATTTCACCTAAACAACAGACACTCAAAAATAAAATTCACCGTCGAAACAGAAGAAAATAACCAGTTACCCTTCCTGGACATTCTAATAATTAAAAAACCGGATGGGTCCCTGGGTCACACAGTATACAGAAAACCTACACACACGAACAGATATCTGAACGCATCCTCACACCATCATCCGGCTCAACTAAACTCAGTAGTGAAAACACTAATTCATAGATCACAACTATTAGCGGACACAGAACATAGGAAAGAAGAAATGGGGAAAATTCGAAACATACTACAAGCAAACGGATATTCGCAACACACAATTAACAGAGCAATTCAGAGCAACAACAACACAACTAGAAAAAGAGAAAAACCTTCACGAGTTGCATTTCTTCCCTACGTGAAAGGGACAACAGAGAAAATAGGTAGAATACTACGGCGACACGACATAGACCCAATATACACCACCGATAAGAAAATTAGGGACGTCCTACCAAGTACGAAGGACAGAATATTACTAGAAGACCAGGGTGTATACGAAGTACCATGCCAAGATTGCGATCAGACATACATAGGCCAGACGAATCGAAGAATCAGCGTACGGAGGGAAGAACATAGAAATGCTGTGTCTAAAAAGGCAGTTTCTTCCTCACTTGCCAAACACGTACTACATTCCGGACATACAATTGATTTCGAACGTACAAAAACTATAGCCCGTAGTACGAATTGGACATATCGGACAATAAGGGAGGCTATAGAGATAGAAAAACGACAGGACTGCATGAATAAACGTGACGACGCACAACGTTTACCTGACATATGGAAATCAACGTTATCGGACAGACGAATTAGAAATAAACGACGAAACAACAGCATCCCACCGCCTAACGTAAACCACACGGACCGAACACAGAAAGACCGACAGAGAGGGAACAACACTACAATCAGCGGGCCAATCACAAGAAGCCGCACTCGCCCCTCCACTACCACGGCACTAGAAATACAAGGCGATTCGAACAGAGAGGGCATTCTTGAAGAAACCGTCGAACTTAGAAGATCCTCAAGAAGAAGGTGAAAGTGATGTCACCGAAACGTCAGGAAGAAAGATGTCCTTATCAGGGCAAAATCATCCAAACGCGGCGAAATATCCCGAAGAACAACGCTTCAACAAACGACCGCGAAAATATTCGAAGAAATATATATATATATATATATATCTTTTTGTTCATGGAATGCGGCTTTTTTTAAATATATTATTATTGGTGGTAAGTAATAATTGAAGAGTTAACGTTTCGACACTTTATTGTCTTCATCAGAACAATGTATATAAAGAAATTGCAGCATGTCTAAACATGACGGTTGTAATTATTATTTACTAACTCTTTAATATTTTCTGCAACCATCTTTTCATTAATTCTACTTATAAAGCAGGACTTCATCGTTTCTAAAACGTATATTGAGTACATTTGATACACTCAATGTATACGTTGAAAACTGATTTTCGATAAAAGTAAAAGACCTACTTCCGGTTGGAATTTAGAAAAACTTTTTCAAGATAACTAGTCTCATATTTAATTTTGAGTACATTTCTTTATAAACTTGTTTAAACTTAGTAATTGACGAAATATTGGCAAAATTCGAATTTTTTACTGAAGTAAACTGATACTTCTGGTCTACCGATTTTACTGAAAAACTAATCAGATCTCAAGAGGGAGATTATAGACGCAAATACAAAATTTGGAATTGATATCTACAGTGGTTTGACCGCTATCGTGGTCACACACAGACACACAGACATTGTTTAAAAAAATGAGGTGTGGCCACCACACGACTTTCTGATACGTATGAAAGTGTTACTTCCGGTCCGAATTTTGAAATTTCATTTATACAAAAAATATTCCAAATCTAACTCTAAATACTTTTGTACTCTTCATAAATATATATAGAATGCATAACTTACGACATATTTGCAAAAAATCGCTATTCGATAAGAGTAAAAGTGGCACTTCCGGTCATAATTTTGAAATTTTTTTTATACAAAAGATATTGAAAATTATGTTTTAAATACTTTTATACCCGTAACGTACTTGTCTAAAAAGCATGACTTGCGAAATATTCGCAAAAAACTGATTTTCGATAAGAGTAAAAGACCTACTTCCGGTAGGAATTTCGAAAAACTTCTTAAATAAAATTATTCTCAATTTTAATTTTAAGTACATATGAATTCTTTATAAATTTGAATAAACTTAGTAGTTGACGAAATATTGGCAAAATTCGATTTTTTCGCTGAAGTAAACTGCTACTTCCGGTCTACCGATTTTACTGAAAAACTAATCAGAGGGAGATTATATTCGTAAATACAAAATTTGGAATTGATATCTACAGGGGTTTGACCGCTATCGTGGTCACACACATACAATCAGACACAGACACACAGACACACACACACAGAGAGAGAGAGAGACAGAGAGAGAGACACACAGACATTTTTTAAAAACCACTTTTTCGGTATCAGGGGACTTCAAAACGTGGACATCTGCAAAAATCTCGAGGTCGAAAATTTTCATCATCACAATACTTCCTTATACTACGTATAAGAAAGTAAAACCACTTTTTCGGTATCAGGGGACTTCAACACGTGGACATCTGCAAAAATCTCGAGGTCGAAAGTTTTCATCATCACAATATTTCCTTATACTACGTATAAGAAAGTAAAAATAGTTCTCGTTATAGTGTGTCCACTTTAATATAAATCACCACAACATAACTTCAACTATAAGCAATGTAGTCAGTGTCAATAGTAATTTTTAACGTGTAGTTTAAATTAAAATATTTATGTGCAACAGTGCTGGTGTTTTATTCAAAATTACAAAACCTTTGGTTTTTCTAATATAAGCATTTGAGCAAACTATCGTGGAGTTGCCATACAGTCCACTAACAAATACATTGGCCCCACGCAAACCAAACAAAGACCGCTTAAGCTGTAGCCCTATACTTTAATCTCTAATTCATGTGACTGTGTCTTTTTAAGTAAAAGAATTAGTATTTATTTATTATCATTATTTGCTTTTCTCGACTGGTCTCTTATGTTCTACATACCTACTTCCACCAAACTTTTGTATTGCGAACTTAAATCGACAAATGTAGCACATACACAGTAATACAAACATTAGAAATATCCATAACCTTACTGTATTACATCGACACTCCATCATAGACATACTGAATGCCGTCTAATTGCTGTTATACATTATTGATGTCGTTTAAAATGATCACAATTGTCGAAACGAACCCCGAACGAGTTCACAAAGCGACGATCGACTATCTAAATGACATCATAAATATTGTAATTTTCCCCACGGGACGGTTCTATCAACTGGAAAATTGTCTCTGCGAATTTGCGACTCTTCTGCTCCCTTCGTCGCCCTCTCCTGAATGTACTACCGTGGCCTATCGAGTGGAGATCTTCAACCCCGCAAACACTGGTTGTAACTGTCGACCGTTTTGTCAAGATAATATACGTTCGAACAAAATTCGAAGGGATGCGGATTGAAAGCTGATGATGTATCAATGGGTTGACGTGCGTGAAATGTGTTTTTTAATTTTTTATTATGTTTACATATCGAATTCAAATTAAATAATGCCTATATACATATATTCAATTGACGAAATCGTCTTTTTTGTGATTGTTTGAAGTGGTTATTCATTATGTATGTAACATATACATTTATAACTTAAAACACTTGGCTTGTTCCACTATGAGTTTATTAACAATACTCTGACATATACGTTTCGGTTGTTACACCATTATCAAAGAGATAGACAAATCTAACTTTAAGTCTATAAATGTATGTTGTTAATGACAGTGTCTATGAAGGGTGTATTGCCAATCTGTGTGTTGGTGTTGGTAACTAATCGTTTTTTGTTTTTGAGCTTGTTTTATTTCCAATATTTCTAAGAGATCTAACCTTTTGCTTTTTGTAACATTATGTATTAACTCGCGGTTATCTAAGCTATGTCGGGAAAGTGCTTGTGTTCTATACAATGTTCGGCAAAGCCTGTATTTTCTCACTATATAATATTGATTTTTTATGTTCTTTGACTCTAGTTTTAATAGTTCGTCCACTTTGCCCGATATAGATAGCCTCACAATCTTTACTTTTTAATTTATAAACGCCTGATTGTTCCATTTCATGTAGTTTATCTTTGTTGTTGCTATAATCATTCTTCCTAAATTTGTTTTGTTTACCCAGCTTATTTTGACATCTAATCGTTTCACTATTTTGTTTATTTTGTTAGCAAGTTGAAGTATATACCGATAGGTCCAGCTCGGAACGGGCCATAGACAGCAATGAGTGGCAACACCGAAACCCCTCTACCCGCAGCAGCAGCACATTGCAGTTAAGAATTTAGTAAGACTTAAACCGCGCAAGGATATAGTCGTTTGCATATTCGTTCTGTATACGTAATTTGCCCATTTGTTTCAGACATAATAAGGTCCAATTTATTATTATTATTGTATTCTTAGCTGCTGCGGAAAAGTAATTTTAAGTAATAAAAAAACAATATGTAACGTTTTCTAAAAGATAAAAGTAAAAAAATCAATAATTCTACAAAATAAATTCAAATTTTAAGAAAGTCACTCAAAATAGGAGCACGCGGAGTGGTATCGTACACACTTTGCCACGTTCCATACGTATATTGTTGCCTATGTATGGCCCGTCGCGGGCTGGACCTATCGGTATATGTATGTTACTTTGTGCCATTTTTGTGTATTTGTTCTTATTATTGTGCTTTTCATTTTGTTTTAACAGTTTTTATATGATTTTAGGGTCATATCCATTAATTATTGCAATTAATTTAATTGTGTTTATTTCTTTATTAAGTTGTAAGTTTTTTAAAAATCCACTGCTCCTGAAGGCTTTGTATTTCAGTTTTGTGGTCAGTAAGCTGGAATATGCATCACAAGTTTGGTCACCTCAGTACATATATCTACAACTAGCCATTGAGAGAGTGCAGCGGCGATTCCTAAAATACTTATCTTTCAAGGATATGGGAATTTATCCGGAACGTGGCATCGATTAAAATCTCTTGCTGCAGGCACATGACCTCCAATCACTGCGGGGTCGCCGAGAGCTTCATGGTGCTCGTTTCATGTGGAGGCTGTGTAATGGAACAATTGATTGCCCACATCTCCTGTCATGTTTCAATTTTTACACTCCCAGGATTTCCTCTCGCTCCTCCTCCACGTTTTGGTTGCTCTTTTCGAGCACTAATCTTCTTCGGGGATCGCCACTGGTCACCATGTGTCGTGCTGCAAACTTCCTTTATGATGATATATTTTTTGTTTCCAATTCAGCAGGAAATACATAATTCTGCAACTCTATAGATTAATATATGTGTATAGTTGTAAATTATTTATATTACATATAAGAATATGATTGATTTGTATTTTATTAATGCACGTTTACTTCTTTGTCCTGTAATTGGTTTGTTACTGTTGGACTGAATAAATTATTATTATTATTATTATTATTATTATTATTATTAAGATAAACTACATAAAATGGAACAATCAGGCGTTTATAAATTAAAATGTAGAGATTGTGAAGCTATCTATATCGGGCAAAGTGGACGAGCTATTAAAACTAGAGTTGAAGAACATAAAAAATCAATATTATATAGTGAGAAAACACAGGCTTTGCCGAACATTGTATAGAATACAAGCATCTTCCCGACATAGATAACTGCGAGTTAATACATAATGTTACAAAAAGCAAAAGATTAGATCTCTTAGAAATATTCGAAATCAAACAAGCTCAAAAACAAAAACGATTAGTTACCAACACACAGATAGAATTTGTCAATACACCCTTCATAGACACTGTCATTAACAACATAATAACACCCCACCACACACAAGAACAGACAAGTATATAAGACAAACATTTATAGACTTTAAGTTAGATTTGTCTGTCTCTTTGATAATGGTGTAACAACCGAAACGTATATGTCAGAGTTATTGTTAATAAACTCATAGTGGAACAAGCCAAGTGTTTTAAGTTATTTAATGTATGAAGTTAAAAATGTTTCACCAAGGAGTGTCTGCTACAACAGTCAAGAATATATACATTTATAGTTCTAGTTATTAATGTCTTTGCTTGATCAAGTACTGAAAGAAGTTCAGATGTAGATAGGTCAGGGTGCAGTTGTTTACTATAAACAATTAATTAATATTTATGAATTAATTTAAAAAATTACGCCAGCTGAAAATCTACACTAGCCAACACGATTTTTATAACTGACGTAACAGTCTAAAATTTTAATATGAATTTTGCATTGTTTTAAACATAAAAACTGTATTCTAACATAGGATATCATGTCACATTTTTAAAATAATTGATAATTGATAATTCTTGTCTTCCATTCCTTTGAAATTTATTATGGCGGGTTTTATAAAATCGAATAATAATATCCCGCGCTTTACTGTATTTAGCGCGCACTTATTGTTTGAAAAACGAATTACACGTTTTGTTTCACTACGTGCTTAAATCTTAAAAGCGTTTATGCCTTTTAGATTTTATCTTACTGGAAAACACTTGGAGCACTGATTAAAAGTTTAAGAGACTGCTGATCAACTTTTTCTTCTTAGGTATCCAAGATCTTCAGATGAACTCCTCCATAATTGCAAATGCACGTGTTTATATACCCCTCAACAATTGACAATCGCCTTATTTTGTTTCAAATTATTTTAGTTCTATTTGAATTGTCTTCTACTGCGCCCTCCGTGTTTGTTTCGGTAATTATCGATGTCATGTGATCACATGATTTTGCGTCCGCCATGTTATTGTTGTTGTTTACATATTATGCATTTGCATATCTAATTAATATCGATAGATTTTTATCGACTGGTAGGTATTTTAAGCTGCACTATATTATATACTGACTAATGTTTTATTTGTTTTTAGCTTGGAATCTCTTGTAGCATTTTTATATGAAGGAAATTATGCCAATCGTACATTTAAATGTGTATCTATTGATGTCTTATGCAAAGAAAAATTACAATTGAATCTCTATATAGTGATTAGAAAATTTGAGTGGAATACACTTATTTACGTGTAAGGACCTTTGTTTTTGCAGTAGTGTTTATTATTATTGCAATATGCTGAATGCAGGCTTCTGTTCATTGCGTTTCACCCCTATGGAACCTAGTGTTTCCCTCTTCGTGCAATCTTATTGCTTGTAAGTGATTTACTCTTGTGACGGAGCCTTCCCTTAACATAATCCTTTCTCTGTTTTTAGCATTTATCTTTTTCTTCACCTGGATTTGTTGCCTTCTTGTGAGTATTTGCAGTGCTATGTGCACTGCGGCTTTGTAGTCAGGCTCATCCTTTTTATATTTAGAAACTATATCAGGATTTTCCTGCCTGTAATGGAAATTGAATTGTTATTCAAGTTGTATCCTTTTATGTTTTCTTATTAAGGTTAGTTTTTATTTATTTAACGTTGTTTTCAATACAATTTTTATTTGGATTGCTAATGCTTTCATTTTTACGGGTATGCAACCCACATTGCATTGATGTGTATTGTATTGTATGTTCATCAGTTCGAATATTTGTTGTGTTACCCAATAGTTTAAACAAATATATATATATATAAGTTAATGGATTATTCTATATATTTATATCTGATGAAATGTTAAATTATAACTAATATATCAAATATGTAAACCTATATTTATTTAAAATAAATTGTGCTGAAATTTATTTTGTTGGCATTTTATTTGTTTAATTTTTTATTTTTATATATAAAAGTGTGTTAACCACATTCACTGATATCTGGTTATATTCACATTTATTTAGTAATAACCACTTATATCTAGTTTTATCAATGTTTTTACATATATAAAATTTTTAATATTTAAATCTGGATATGTCCAGTTTTCAAATTATTTGTTTATATTTTTAATATACAGAAAAATACCACAGCAATATTAACAGCCCCGTCGTATCCTTGCCCTCGACAATTTTCTATTTTAATTTGAAAATTTTCTAAAGTGCTTAGAACAACAGCTTCTAAACTCTGTGAGTCTTGTTCGGTTAGCTCTATAAATCCAATAAATGATTCCTTTCTTTCTAGAGTGTTTTGTTTATTTGAATTTTTCTTCATACTTGTATACCTTATAACGAGACTTAGTTGGTCCTTCTTGGACATGTCTTGCGTTGTATCAATTATAAGGGGAAAAAAGGAGCTTTATTAATATTTTTCGTTAATTTTTTTAAAACGGTTTTAGCCAAATGTACATTTATTTCGTTTTGAATATCGAGGTTTAAGTATTTGTTTCGAATATTAATGAGCTTTTAGAACAGGGTCATAACGTGCTATCAAGTCAATAATATTTAATAAGTTACCACTTGGCGTATTGCAAATTGATAATGTTCTTATCACATCACATATTCTTATTAAAACTTCTTTAATTTTTTCATGACCACTTATTTGACTATCAATGGTTTTGTTTTTCCCAAGTACTGTAAACTATGCATGCTTGCAAATGAGCTCCACTTTCCTCGTGGATTTTAATTTTTTTACTTAAGCCCTTCCAGTCATTAATTGTGCCCTTACACCAATTTACTGATGCTTTATTACTAGAGTACATCCAACACGGTTGACAGTAAACACTATTCAACTTTTGGGAATAACATAACCAAAAGCGATCGATTTTTTGACCAGTTTTAGTTTTAATGGTATAATAATCACTACTGAACTGCTTGTTAGAAAGCATTTGTGACATCTGTTGTAAAACTGTAAGACGTACAGGCTGTGCAGGCCAAAAGTTAGGTAAAAACATAATTTTTTTTAATATGGACCTGTGTTAAGGCAGAGATGTTGAAAATGTAGTCATACTGTGGGTTTCTATATAAGCAGAGATATTTGCTTTCCTTTTAAGAAAGAGCAAATTGTCAATACCAGATGTGATATTTTCTTGGACTGAAAGGGAAATACGAACAATAAAAAAATAAAACTGGACGAATGTTTTCAGAGTAAAAAATACAAATACATGTACTGTTATAATTTTTAATACTAGAAAACAAGTACATATAAAATAACACACACATTTTTTTATACATGAAGGATAAAACAGAAATAGTTTTGTAAACTTCATTACTAATGCGGGGCCCTGAATTTTTGGCCCGCCCCCCGCATTGCGGGTTCTGCGGGCGCCTTATCTACGCCACTGGATCTGACGTATGTTCCTTCTGGCGAAATACAACTCATTAAGCTATCAAATCTGAATGATTTGATATGGGATTTGGGTTCAACCAAAGAAAAATCACAAATTTTGGGATCTCGATTAAAGAATGCAATCTTTTACATTCTGCAGAATGGCGATTGTTTATCGACTCCTCGAAAACAAGTCTCAAAGCCGTTTTACTTAAAATTTTGTTTTATTTTAGTTGTTATAGCTGGCTCTTAAAATTTTCCCGAATCGAACATAGTAGTCCCAACTTCATAAATGTCAACAATTTGTCAACACTTTTCGTAAGAATGTCGTACGTTAATATGCCAATGAAAAATGGCTAAATAAACTATTGGCTCGTATTATTCAAAGAAGAAATGTTCGACCACAAAATGTGTAAGACATACTGGAAACAATTAATAATGCGTAGCAGACCAATACTGTTTAAGTTTATTTAATTCTATGCCACGAAGAATAGCATATGTTATAAATCGAAATGGTGCAATGACTAAATATTAACAATATAAAATACTTAAGAGACAATGTCATTTTGAATAAACTATTGTTGTTCCATTTTAGTCTTGCTTTGTGTTTTTTGACAATAACTTAACCATATTTTCTGACATCATTTATTGACGTTTGGTTTTCAAAGTCCCAGCACATTAGGCAAAAAAACTATCCCACTTTCATTTGTCCGTAGCTGTAACTCGAAACCATCAATTCCAATAGCTCATTCTACAAGCACATAAAAAAACGTATGACAGTATGTCAACTATTAAATCCTACGAGTAAAGAATAGAAAAGGAGAGAGCATAACGTGGTGTGGAAATAGGTATTTTTTAGACGGAGTTACCCTTTTCGGTAGGTCAGTTATGTCCGGTTATGTCCGGTTATGTCAAAAATGACATTTTAGTGTTTCTATAATGGTCAATTGTGTGGCTTGTGGTCGTTCTAAAACGGCAAGAACAAAGAATATTAATTTTTCTCTTCATCGGTAAGTTATTTCATTGGCATTCAACATAGGCAATAATAATTTAAAAAGAGGTACCTATTTTAAATAAATTGTCATATATCTGACATATCTGATTATGTGTTCAGTGTCGTAACATATATATCCAAGTCATTTAATATTTGTCATATTTTTGACGCAGATTTCATTTAAACCCGTTTATAATATATTAAAAAGAAGAAAAAAATTGAAAACATAATACACTCACGATATTTCTTTAATTATTTTTCGACTAACAACCTATTCTAAATGATTATCGAGAACACAGTACATATACCCTCTACAAAATATTTATGCACGCCTAGGCATTGCGGCGGCCATATTTAGTTACCAAATTTCGACAAATATTATTATTAAGGAGACTCTCTCCTGTTCTATTCTTTACTCGTAGATTAAACCTTATTCAATATTCAAATCATCTTTGGCAATTTTGTGGTGACCTTAATGTTATTTCCTTATTACTTGGAATGCAAGAAGGGTTTACCAAATATGGTTTCTTTTGTGTCTGTGGGATAGCCGAGTAATTCAGCATTATTACCGAATAAAATAATGGCAGCCACGGACCAGCATTATTCTTGGAGAAATTAATATAAAGTTTGAGCCGTTAGTAGATTCTAATTTGGTGATTCTGCCCCCTCTACTCATTAAATTAGGATTGATTAAACAGTTTGTCAAAGCACTAGAAAAAGAAAAAAACTGTTTTAAATACTTAAGGGATAAGTTTTTAAAGCTGTCCGATGCGAAAGTTCGCTAAGGAATATTTGATGGTCCACAAGTTAAGAAGCTGTTCAAAGATGAACATTTCGAAATAATGTAGTAACCGGAAATATCAAATTGACATATGGAATTTGAAAATTCCTTTGCATTATTTAAATTTTTAGCGGATACAACATTGTTAATAGAAAGCCGAGGTTACAGAAGCATGTTGAAAACAATATGACAGTATTTCTTTAATAAGTAATTGCAATCTTTGAAATTAATGATGTCAGTGATATTAAATCTATATAAAAGAATACACTAATATTTAAATGTTTTAATTAACTGACACAGATAATATCGAAACCTTATAATTTATGTATTGTTTAAGTACAACATTTCTTTGTTTTGAAATTGTTGCGGTCAATATTAATTTGTAGTGGCATTGAATCGTCGTCCATAGTTCTTACTTTCACCGATTCTGCAGGTTTCCCAATAAGTACTGCGGGATTTCTTTTTTAAATAAAACCAACAATTTTAGATAATAACATAATTGTATATTTCATCAACCATTCTTTGCGTCAAATTGTCAATACTTTTTGACATATCTGCGGTTCAATTTCACCAGCACCTTGACGAATATTTTGCTTTAGGTCACTAATTATCTTTAATATAAATAGTCTATACCTTATTCCAAAAAGAGAATGACGAAATTCTGAACAGACCCAAGTGAGAGTTACTTCTTATTGGTTGACAGCAAGGCGAAATAACACCATACTACATCCGCTTTTTGCCATCAATACATTTACTATTCTGTTGCCTTACCTGTGGATTTATCTCTGAAGAATCTATATTAGGGTGGAGTGAAAAATTTTTTTTTTCATATTCGTTTCGGAATACCTGTAAAAAGTTGCTGTTATTGTTCACAAATATACATACAAAATTTTATTTGGCACATGATAAATTTAGAGGTGCCCCCAACATCATGAACTTTAGAGAAATTCGCAAAATTTTGTCAAAAAACACCAACGTCTAATATTGTCAAATTAACGCTAAATCATATTCTGTGTGTTCCGTTTCGTTGGCAACTGTTTAACCTTGAATAGTGCGTGGATAGGTGGGGTGGGGGCGGGGGTGTTGAGGCGGGAGAGATGATTTCACTGCACTTGTCAAACGTTGTTCGAACGCCATTGTGCGCGTGTATTATTGTTATTTTACTTGTGAGAAACATTAATTTTAACCACTGCTGTCAAGAAAATAAGACTGTATGTAAGTAATATTTTTAATTTCCTGTTCACAGATTGTCGATGACACACTATTTTCGATATAATTTATACCTATTTTTTCTCTTTATTACAGTCAAATGTCGCGAGTCAAAACACGAAAAGAGACATGTTGTCCTGTGTTTGGTTTACCGGAGAAGTTACCAGTGTCTCAATTACCAACTTATAATGCTGTTATGAAAAATTACTTATATATTAAATATGAATTAAAGCCTGACAAAACAACAAAAGAGCCGACAGTTCATGATATATCCCAAAGATTGGCTACGGAAATTTTAGATATCTGGCGAAAAGCGTCGCTTCCTACTGTCAGCTTTAAGAGAGTACTACAACTTATTCGATCTTACCATGACAAATATAGAAGCTTACTAAAACCTTATCAAAGCCGTCAAACGAACAAGAAATATCAAGAGAAAATAAATGAATTTGTTACTGAGTCCCAACGGTTATTTGATATTTGCAGTTGCAAATGCAAAGTAATCTCAGAGTGCAATTGCTCAAAAGACAGTCGTGTTCCCAAGGAAGAAGTATGTTTTTTACTTGATCAAAGAACTACAAGAAAAATGATGATAGGCGGTGTAGATTTGGTTGCGACTGTAAAAAATATGAAAAAATTAAAAAGACAAGAAAAAGAATTACTGCGTAAAAAAGAGATAATGGATCCTAACCAACCGTCTTGTTCTCGTTCTTTGCCTGATGACTTAACAACCGAAAGCACCAGCTCAAGCAATAACAGCGTAGCTTCTAGTCCTTATCAATCGCCAAAACAAGTAGCTGCTCCGCCACTTAAGAAAAAGAGATTAAATTTACCATCATTAGCTCTCGCCTGCGATCGTACTGGAGTCTCTGACAGAGCAGCTGCTATTATAGCTTCTTCTGTGTTAAAAGATGTTGGTATTATTACATCAAAGGATCCAAGTGCTGTCATTGATCGTTCAAAGTTGCGCCGAGAAAGAACGAAAGTCAGATCAGCATTACACGATGCAGATCGCAATAAAAATATACGCGGAATTTATTTTGATGGCAGAAAAGATAAGACTTTGGTTAGTATTCAGAAGGAAGGCAAATTTTATAGAAAAAGAGTAACAGAAGACCATTATGTGATTGTATCAGAGCCAGGAAGTGATTATTTCGGGCATGTTACGTGTGAGTTGGGAACTGCTAAAGGTATTGAAAGTACCATAATAAATCATTTGAGAACAAAATCGGTGGAATTGGATGAAATAGTTGTTATTGGTTGCGATGGTACAGTCGTGAATACAGGTTTCAACGGAGGTGTTATTCGTTTTATGGAAGAAGAACTTAACAAACCATTACAATGGTTTGTCTGCCAGTTACATTCGAATGAGTTACCATTGCGACATCTTTTATTGCATCTGGATGGAAAAACTACAGGGCCTAAATGCTTTTCAGGCCCTATTGGATCTGAATTACAAAAATGTGAATCAATGCCACTTGTTCAATTTACCACCATTCCCTGCATATTACCTGAAGTCGCTAGAAATGACTTGAGCACCGACCAAAAATATCTTTACGATGTGATGACAGCTATCAGCACTGGCATTTTTTCTCCTGATCTAGCTAATATTACACCTGGACCACTTAACCATTCTAGATGGCTTACTACAGCAAATAGAATCTTAAGATTATATGCTACTAAAACAGACCCCGAAGAAAATTTAGTGATATTAGCCACTTTCGTTATGAGAGTTTATGGTCCAATGTGGTTCACAATAAAATGTTATCCTTCATGTATAAACGGAGCTAAGCACCTGTGGCAAACAATTACCCTAACTCGATATTTGAATGCGCCTTTGAAGAAAATCCTTGATAAGGTAATCCAAAGAAATGGATATTTTGGTCATCCAGAAAATATTCTTATTGCTATGCTTGGAGACGACAGAGAAATCATACGTAAACTAGCATATCAGCGAATTTTAAAAGCAAGAGCAGGGAATACTCTAGGGCTTCGAACGTTTAAAGTGCCTGCTTTAAATTTCGATGCTCAAGATTATACCGACTTAATTACGTGGCAAGAATGTAAGATAACTGAACCACCTCTGACTTCCAATTTATCTGATGAAGCCTTGAAAGAGATTGTCGAAAACGGTTTGACTACATGTCAGAATATTAAAGATTTTCCGTGCCATACCCAAGCTGTAGAGCGCTGTATCAAATTAGTGACCGAAGCTTCAAGTGCAGTTTGTGGAGAAAAAAAACGAGACGGTTTCATAAGGGCAAGACTATTATCACGGCAGCAAATGCCTAAATTTGAAACAAAAAAACAATTTAATACCAAATAATCTACTAATTTCTGGTTTTGTTCATTCCTTGATAATATATATTTTTTAATTTTTCTTGATTAAAAATATTAGTACTCCTAACCAGGCTCTTAATCAACGTATCACAATGTAGTTTTTTTTTTATGAGGGACATGAAATCTATAAAAATACTATCATTCAAAATTAGATCAATGTTTTTAAAAATTTAGTATTTTTCTAATTTTCAATTGGGTTGGGGCACCTCATAACATCAAGACAAGTAAACAATCTTTTGTATGCTGAATTTACTCATTAAAAGGCAACTTTGTATTGCTATTCCAATAAAAAAAATTAGAATTTTTTTTTTTCATACATTATCACTCCACCCTAATCTATATATACAATTTAATTTGCTACAGATTTCATATTTCAGACAGATATTTATATTAAATTTTGCCGCATAAAATTGATTTCCCAGTTACAGGTTGTAATTCAGATTGGAGGTGTCTTCAGAATTTCGTCTTTCTCTTTTTGGAATAAGGCATCCCTATGCCCCTCCCCTGAGTCAGATTGCATGATCTTGACGGCCAATGAATGTCACCATTTCGAGACATGACGCGGCCGGGAAAACGTGTCTGTAACAAATCGAAAGTTCCTATCGCCGTGTGGCACGTGGCGCCATCTTCTTGAAATTACATATCGTTGAAGAGCATATTATCCATTTGGGGCCATAAAAAATATTTCAACATATTGCGGAATCGTGCGCCATTAACATTTACCGATCCACCATGATTTTCATGAAAAATTGGTCCAATAACCCCTCCTGCTCAAAATGTACACCACACGGTTACTCAAAAAGGATGATGAAGGTTCTTCTTCAATTACAGAAGGATTTTCATTCTCCAAATCCCACAATTTTGATTATTTACATAACCTCCGATGTGAAAGTGGGAGAACTGGGAAAAGTGGAAAAGATAATTTTATTGCAAAATTCTACATTATCATTAAATCCTTTTAAAATCAAATTGGCAAACGCAGGGCAACATCCATGGTCTATGGACTTTAACTGTTGTGTTAGTTGGATTTTATACGCGTGCATGGTCAGATCTTTGGTCAAAATTCGAAGCAAATAGCGTTTCTTTATGCTTAGCTGTTGAGATCGACGACGAACTGAGGTTTTAGAACTTCCAGCAACATGGTCACGTACTCTAGCGATATTTTCATTGGATCGAGCTCTAGGTGGACGCATTGGCACCTTCAATTCAACAACCGAACTATTAACCTCAAGTTTTCGAATAAGATTGCGAATTGCATTGTCATTTGGAACACGATTCCGCACAAATATTAAACGAAGTTTACGAACTGTTTTCACACAAGAGCGCGAATTTGCGTAATAAATTTGATGTAAAATGATTCATGATTAAATTGCCGGGTATGTAGATGACATATGAGAGATAAAAAGTATCTAGGTTAAGTCGTTGAGAAATGGCGCTAAATTTAAATCCCGAAGTACCTATTGGGACACCTACAATAATGTTATTGGAAAAACTCGTTATTTTATTGTCTCAATTAAGATTGCTAAGATTTAGAGAGACATCGATTGTTAAAATTATTATAATACCAACTATACTCAACATTGAGATTAAAACGAATTCTTGAACATCCCTGTAAATTAAGTACATGAAATTGCAGATTAACACATGAAGAAGCTTTTATGCGATAAAATATATTTTACTGAAATACACAATCACTTTTTGATTTCCTAAATAATTATTGCGAGAGACAACTGTAAAAAACACTTTCTTGTTAGTCGGTGACGCTAAAATTCTCCCATAATTGCTGCGACTAAAACGCTTAAAACAGTCGTCAATTAAGAACTAATAGAAATCAGGCATTAAGTGTTTCTAAAAATATATCTGTCAAAACAATGTCTCCCCATTTAGAAGAGGAGTGAACCATCTCTGTTGTGCCGGTGATGGTTTCAGTTGATCGAAGTACAATCTTCATCGCACATAAACTACCGCAATCCGTCTACATATCCGAGTTGGCTGCGTTGACATGGGACACACGGTCTCGCGATCGTCGTTTGGCAGGTCGACTGCAGCGCCTTCTGGCGCCACCGACTCGTCTATCTAAACAATCCCGCACGCCTACCCCGTCAAACTTAACGTCAAACGTGTTATTAGTTTTTATTTGTTGGATATTTTGACTCCGGTCTTTCCCGTTTGCCGTGAGTGCAGACGTTTAATATTACAGAAATAACTTCTTCGAGATGTGACTGTGTATCGGATGAAAATGGAGGGTATTGCTGGCAATACAATAAGTATTCAAAGTATTACTGAGATATTTCGAGTCTACAAAGACGACGGAGGCAGTTAATTGGTTCATAATAACGTACGAGTTTTCATGTACCTAATACCTAATTGGACATTTTCATTTTCCGTTATTCTAGCAACGTTTATATGATCGAAAATATGCATGTAGGTACAAGGGCAAATTCGATACATGTTTTCGGTGGTATTCGAAATGTTTATATATCCCTCTTATTTTCAGAGATATCCAAAAACAAAGAAGACATTTTTATTCGTTTTTCTTTAGTAAAATCTAATATAGTTTCATACTTACACCTTTTCCGCTTTTCATGAAGACCATAGTCGGTAATGATAGCATTAAATCTTATCCATGAAAAGCATTTCAAATACATTTTATATAATTTAGTTTACCTTGATGTCAATTTGAAGGAGTTAAATTAGACTAGCAAGATTATAGTGTTGCTATTTTCTTTCTTACTATAATTACTATAACACTATTCATCTTAAATTCTCAGGTTGTACATTACACATTTGTGATAGAAAAAAGCAGTGAGTTATCAGTTACAACATTATCAGTTTCAAAAACTTATTACAGAGATATTGTCTTATTATTTTCAATATGTTTGCGTTAGTGAAGCTTTCTATTAAATATGTTTTAACCGCTAAAACTACGGATGAAAACGTATTTGCAAATCCTAAATATGGAGCACGCGCGCAAAACCCTATAAATCCAAAAAAAGCAATTGTGTGGACTCTAATACAAGTATAAATTAGTAGTGCCGTTGTAGAATGAAATAATATTTTCCCATAAACAAAAAAAAAGTAAAATAAAACTCAAAATAAAAACATTGTCATAAAATTGGAAATTAAAACATTCCTAGAAGATAAACGTTTCTGAAAAAATGGAAGATAAAAGAAAACATATAAAATGAAGATTTCAACAAAGCAAGAACGCGATTTTAAATATTCACCACAACTTCTTCTATAAGAAAATCACATATCGCATTGACTTCTTCCGCTTGATTATGCTCTGTGTTAATAGTTCCTTATGTCACACCAAATCCTCATCTTCTTTCTAGTGTTCTCCAAATACTTTTTCCAAAAGGTTTGCCAATGTTTTTTTTCTTAAGAGGTATACGCCTCTTAAGGGGTATACCTGCCAAATTGACCGTGAGGATATTCATGGTTTTGTAAAGGTTTCTGGTTCTGATCGGACATCCAAAATGTGAAAAGCTATAGAATGAAACCTTCTGCCAAATTTACAACCTTTATATCTGCTATACCATTAACATTTTTCAGTTTTCCTTCCAAGTCCTTTCAACCATCTCCATCAGGGTTTCCAAGTGTGTTTACCTTCCCATGTTTGTTGTATATAGCTTCATACTCTGTTGTGGAGATGTATAAACTAATTTGCTGAGAGTAAAATGCGTCGTTAATGAGGGGCGTCCGGAGCAAAGGTTGCACCTTCTGCAGATAAAAAGAGAAAGATGTCGAATTTGGTGGAGAGAACTTTTTTTGTGCATGTTCAGCTCCAATGTAAATTTCTGAAGCTTATCTGCATTCTTTTCTCTCTTTTATTTAAACATTTCCATCTTGTGCATTGAGTGCAGCAATCCAAATTAGGACAATAGTCCGACTTCGGATTGCTGCTCTTATTTCTTAATGAATATGATATTGGTTTCAATACCCAATGTTATATTCATTAAGAACTGTATTACTAAATATGTCGAACTTGGTTGGGTTGGGTATATACCGGTGCGCATCGTTCTTTGTAAAGGCAGAATAGCTTTTTCATATTCAATGTGTAGTCTAAGCAGATATGTTTGAATTTCATCCTGTTGTACCTCTAACTGCCGATTCCTAGTTATAAGTAAGAATGAATTAATTTTGAATAGATAAACCCTTTCCCTCTACTTTTTGTTATAACTACGGTGTTGGCATTGGCATTAAAATACGTTATTAGCTGAACTTATATTTTGTATAACGCATAACGGTAGTCAATGCCGGATTAAGACTCCTTGATACCCTAAGCATTTCTCGCCCATGGTATGAAATACGGAATAGACAAATACAGAAAACACACTATGATTGTAGGTCAGTGGCGAGAAGTGGAACCATACGATACGGCTAGAGAATATCAAACGATTGCAAGATTAGATCTCGATGAACTCGACAATTATCTAAGCTTTGAGCAGCTTGGGGAATTCAAAGCCTTAAACACTATTGCAATCTCATTATTGATATATACCAGGTGTTCCAGCGCAGCGGTAAAGTCCATTATTGGTATCTAATAATGTAGATAGCAAATAATTTTTAATATAAAAATCGTATATAATCATAAGCTATATAATTTAAAAATATTTTTATTTATTCAGAGTTTTCGACAACGACGAACCAATACAAACTTATGTTTTTTTAAATGGAATGCTATGCACTTTTTTACATTTTATGATAGCCCTTGAAGAGTTGATTAAACTGACATCAACTTGTATTTGTCGATTTTTAATTATTTGAAAAGTTGCTATGAAGTAACGATTGATGAAATACCTATTATGGGCTCAATTAGTAGAGATATCTTTTCAGTCCGTGAAATTAATGTTTATTTCGACATATCTACGCATGTTCTTTAGAATACATACTATTCGCAAAAGTTACAAATTCTAAAAAGAATTAAATATTTATATGTCATTGAAAAGTACATAAACTTTACCAATTAAAAATATATATTTTCTTACATCTGTGGTCGATATTGCAAAAGTTATAGGATATTATATCTGAATAAACCCGATTAAGGCGGCAGTCCCACTGCATACACAACCATTGAGCGCCAGTAACTGACATCGACATTCATCGACTAAAATTATGTGGTACGGTCTCACTGGGAAAAGCATTCAAACAAAATTAAAGTTTCGCGCGCAAAACTTTCATTCAACAAAACTGGCAGGACATAAACTATAAACACAAACATAACCTCAGACGTCATAAATAGAATCTTTGTCCTACTTCTTTAATTAAAAATGTCATCTAATTCTTCTTCTTCTGATACTGAAAGCATAAGCTTACTACTGTATTTGCAAACAGAGAGGATTTAGGAGAATTTCACCGTTTAATCCCTTTTAAATGATACAGAAAAATTCTACAATTATTATAGAATGAATATTCAATGTTATCGTATCTTAATTTCAAAAGTAGAACAATTGTTTCACATTTCTGTTTATATTTAAAAAAAAACAAACCAAAACAAAATCAACAGGCGACGCTTGGGTTAACTGTCAAAACAGCCTTTCTGCGCATGTGCCCAATCGTCGATCATCAACTAAAATTAGAACCTGTCGAAAATTATGAACCGATGCATGCCGGTTGTTGTTGAACGATCGCCGTTAATCGATACAGTCGGACTGCTGCGGATACTTTACTCATAACCTAATTTTAATCGATGACCGTCGGTGGACATCGCTTTATCAGTGGGACTGCCGCCTTACAGTACATATTAGTTAAGACGTCATCGGCGTTCAACGTCGTTTCAATAATTTCAATTATTTAAAATGAGAACCGATTCTCAAAGCGAAAAGGTGGATATGATTTTAGTAATTAGAGAGTTTGACGAAAATTACTTGCTAGCATCAAGAGTTTATGCTCAAAAATATCCTAACACGCGTCATCGCCCTGACAGGCGGCCATTAGAAAGTTTATTGCAAGTGTTATCAGAAAGCAGAAAGGCAAAAACCAATTATGGGAGATGAAGAAAATGATTTTGTTGTTATCGAATCTCTTGTAGAAAAGCTGCATACAAGTCAGCGAAAAATAAGTGAAGCCAGTGGAATAATTAAGCAGGCGGAGCGTCGGAAAAATTATAAAAAGGCACAGCTTTTTCCCGTATTGTATTCAATTATACCAAGCACTTTTGGAAGTAGATTACGATCGTCAAGTCGTATTTTGTTTATGGGTTCTAGAGAAGTTTAATAAAGATGAATTTCATTTGGATTTTGTACTTTTTACGGACGAGTCATCATTCCACAATAACGGATTAGTTAATAGACATAATTTTCACCACAACAGTGACGAAAATTCCCATTTTTTTAGAACTCTCGAAGGCAACACAGATGTTGTGTCAATGTATAGGGTGGAATAATTGGAACGCTAGTGATACGTTCTTTTTCGATGGTAACTAACAAAGAATGTGGTTACAACTAGACGGTGCACCAGCGCATTTTCAAGTAAATGTTAGAAATGAATTGGATAGGCAATATCCCAATAGGTAGACAGGACGCGGCGGTCCACTCAATTGGCCAGCAAATTCTCCAGACCTAACGACTTCTGTTTTTTTTTATGGAAATATTTCAAAAATATTGTCTATGATACACCACCAACTACACCAGACGATATGAGAGACAGAATAAGAATAGCGTTTCGTTCTTTAACACCAAGTATTTTAACAAGAGTTAAACAGTCCTTTCAAGAGAAAATTCGTTTATGTATTGAAAAATAAAAACATCATTTTGAGCACTTGTTAAAACATTAGTTTTCTTTTACTACTTAAGTTTGTTATTTGTTTAATAAAGTACCTATGTATTTGTTGTTTACCTAGTTATGACGCTTTTTAATTATTGTGAAACAAAACCAATCAAACCGTTAGGTTAATAAATATTAGCCATTTAAAAAATGAATTGCACAAAACTAAAGGCTGTATTACACTTACCAAGTTCTTGACCAAGTTATTGGCCAAGAAATTGTCGGCAAGTTCTTGATCAAGTTATTGTTGACCTTGACTGTTTTACACCTATCAATTTCTTGGCCAAGTTTTTAGATGAATTAGCAGTACCAATAGTGCAAAAGTACGAAACAAAAAAATTAATAAAGTTACCGAAGATTTGCGTTTGATATTGAATGTAAAAATAACTGCACAAGAGATGCAAAAGAAAATAAATAATTTACGCATACAATTCTTTCAAGAAGTATCAAGTTAACATGTCATTTTTAACGATTTTCTAAAATGGAATTTGTATTTACATTTTAGGCAGTTGGCAAAAAAGTTTATAACATGAATCACAGATCACTAACAGGAAGATAGGAAACGTCCATAAGTAACCTGTACAAAAAGGCGACCAAGTTTTATGTAGTTAACATTTGAAGCACATGTGGCGCTCTAATCAAATTTTAAAAATTTACAACGCGGGAAGTTTAAAATAGTATTTTTCCCCCGTGATAACTGCAGAATAATTCCTTTTATCTACAATTTTTCTTTTTTCTTTTTATTGAATGAATGAATGAATGAATGAATGAATGTGATTATATATATTTAAACACAAAGTAGTGACGTTAATCATTTATTGGTACTTATTACAAACTATCATTATATATGGGAAATATTTTTTAGTTTTTGATTAGTACTGTAGACCTTAGGATTTTTGTTTCTATTTTCTAATCGTGCACCCCAATGGTGCCGCATTTTTAAAAATGATGATAAAAATAAATCAAACATATCTTTGCTACATAAATTAATAATGGGAACATTGGGTAGACCACGAATAATATTAATAAAATCTCCAGTTAAGGAGTTACTTTTTAATAATGTTTTGAAATATGTATTGTGTACAACTTCAATAATTTTTATAAAGTTGTAAACTTCATTTGAAGGGAACAATAAACCTTCGTTAATATAGTCTAGCATATCACTCTGGCGAAAATAAGTAAAAAGCTGATGTTCTCCAACCAGGAGTTTTTCTTTATCCAAAACAATGGCTCTGCAAATGTCACATTTATGTAGTTTTAAAAATTCTCTACAAAAATATCCCGAAATATAATAAATGGCATTTTCATCCAACATTGAGACATTATTAACCAATTTTGGAATATTTTCATTTTCATTTCCAGCTATAGTTAATCTGCCATAATGGTGTTCACTAGCAATATTTACAGTATTTATACTATTTTCAAGAACAGTACTACTAAGTGGCACTACTCCTGGTTTTAAAATAATTCTTGGATACGTTTTTTTAAAGTCATTGCACGAAAAATGTTTACTGCATATTTGATAATGACATTTCAAATATTTATCATCCAATAACAAATCTGTCCTGTCAATGATTTCAATCCACTGTTTGGCTCTATAAAAAAAGGGTACTTTATTATACATGTTTGTATATCTATATATAACTTACAGTACAGGATCTTTTGGCAAGTTAAAAAACGCAACTTCGGGATTATCAAACTTGTTCATGTAACATGAAAAACTAATACAATAAGAACCTCGACTCATTTTTCCCTTTTCACGAAGAAAGAACGGAAAAAACTTTTTTATTGTAAATACAATGCAAAACAAATGATTATGAAACACCAATACGCTATGTTAATAACTACTTATACACTTATAGGAAGTAACAAACGACATGTGCGAACGAATGAACAATGGCAAACAACCTTTCAAACAACTAATGAACTAATACAAAAAGCGAACTCTATCGGGCCAAACCTTCACAACTAAGCCAACTGGGTTCCTTTAGTTAACATTTGAGTTTAAAGGTTACGCTAGTATCGCGGTAGTTGCGGTGTTTCCAATCTTCTCCTTCCTGATCCCTGACATGAATATTACTAGAAATCACTAAAAACTTGATCAAGTTGAGAAGAAAAATAGAACATGTTTTAAGCCACCAAGTTCTTGGCCAAGAAATTGACCAAGTCGACTTGACAAGTGTAATACACGACTTGTCGTCAATTTTAACTTGATCAAGTTCTTGGCCAATAACTTGGTCAAAAACTTGGTAAGTGTAATACAGCCTTAAAGATTGAAATTGAAAATCCTAAATTACTAATATAGTTTTTAGTAATAATAGTAAATAATGTATCTGTTTGAAGTAATAATAATAATATTGTTTTTAAACACTGTATAATTTTCAAATTTCAACTTTAACTTATCTTAGAGTCTGATGCTTTGAGTAAACAATAAATACAATTTAAAATAATAATATATAAGACAGAAATAGTTAAATGTCTCTGTTAAGTTATGTATAGGGAGTATCACAGTAAGTAGCCTTCATTTAGCCTATAGTATCAAAATATGCCATAATATACAAGTGTTCCATTTAAATTTTCATAACGTTGGTACGCAACTTTTATTGAATCACTCTGTATATTTCAAAACAATTTTAAAACGTGCCCGTAATGTGGCAAAGTGTTAAAACATTTTGTCACTTCGTATATATAAATCGACGGAAATGTGGTGCGCCAGCCTGTATATTATCTGTGCTATACCTATATAAGTGTTTACATTAGGATATTTTCCAGTTTGTTCACTAAAATCAATCCTCTTCCTAGATTGTATTTTTATAAGAATATTCCCCCAAACATTAATCTTACTCAAAGAAGGAGCTCTTGGAATTTATAGTCAATAAATCATATAAATAGAAAAAAGAAGTACTCCCAAGGTAACTTTGTGTGCATAGTTGATGTAACAGTTTTTTGTGCAGAAATGATTGCAAGCAACTATAGATCTTAAGTCTTATTATCATATGGGTAGAAATTAAATGAAATTTTGAATCCTATATTTAGTTAAAATGGTTTTGTCAATTATTAGACAAAAATAATTATAATACTTTCAAATAACAGAAAAAAATATATGTAAAGTAACTTATTCAGTACCGAAATAAATTACCTAAAATAATAATTTTTTTAGGAGCGTCATCTGTCGTTAACTAGAATACCAATTGTAGGTTTCAATCTCTTAAATTACAACTAAACTGCAGATTATATAAATTTATCAAATATTCAGCGCCTCTGGTGGTAGTAACCCGGCGACGGTGGCGTAGCCTGGTGTTCGTAACCATTTTAGGGCTACAAAAATTTGTTAATCATGGGCCATCTGGATATTTATCTGTGACAAAAGGTTCTTTTGTTATGCGTTTAGGAAAATCCTTATACAAATGTGCGTAAACTTTCTAGAGTCCTTGATGTTAGTAAAAACTTTGTTAAGAGAACATTAATGAAGATTTTTAAATTTGTTATATGATAACTTATAATTACTGTGATGCTTGAAAATAGTAACTTATACATTCTTCATGATATTGCTAAAGTTATAGAAGTTTTCAATAACGTACATTTAAATACTTGTTTTGACCGTTTGCTTTTCGAGTGAAGTTATAAATCTAAGCATGACGACAAACAATTTTATGACACTGAGCGACTGCGATATTTTAATTATTGTTAATTCATGAACTTCCGAACTTTTCATTTTATGAGTTTTAAAATTTTAATAAAAATTACTTATTTGTAAAAAGAAAATATTAGATATAACTATAATATTAGATTAGAAATAACTCTTTTCGATTAATTTTAATTATGCTATGTGTAATTCAGCCATGGCAACTCATATTTTTAAGTCAAAAACGGGTTTATTCAGATATAATATCCTATAAATTTTGCAATATAACCCCACAGGTGGAAGAAAGTACATATTTTTAATTAGTAAATTTTAAGTACTTTTCAATGCCATATAAATATACTTCCATTTAATTTTTTTTTAAATTTTCAACTTTAGCGAATGGTATGTAATTATATAGAACATGCGTAGATATGTCGAAATAAACATCAATTTCAAGTACTGAAGAGATATCTCTACTAATTGAGCCCATAATAGGTATTTCATCATCAATCGTTATTTCATAGCAACTTTCCAAATGTTGTACAATTTTTAACGAAAAATCGCCATATCTCAGAAATGGTTGAAAATCGACAATTACAAGTTGATGTCAGTTTAATCAGCCTTTCAAGGGCTTTCATAAAATGTAAAAAAATGCAAAGCATTCCATTAAAAAAAAACATAACTTTGTGTTGGTTCGTCGTTGTCGAACACTCTGTAGAAATAAAAATACTTTAAATTGTAGAGCTTATGTTTATCTACAATTTTTATATTAAATATTATTCGCTATCAACATTATTTGATTGGACTAATGGACTTTACCGCTACCCTGGGACACGCGGTAATTTCGGCATACTTAAATGGACAGAAACTGAACTTTAGGCTTTGAACAGAACAAGTAGTACAATGGCCACGAAGTGTCAAACCATCCAAAGTGTGTCGTTGAAAGATTATATCTGGCAAGGCAACGTGCTGTGAAGTGGATTTTAAACATCCATAATATCCATTGAACACAAATAAAAAAGCTACAAACATACTTCAGGGAAGCTCAGCACAGCACTTTACATATTTCGTGCGGTTTTCTACATTTTGGAAAATGCCCCGCAACCTATCTAGGAAATTTACTAATCAGTTCTTTAAAAAGTGAGTGTTTTAAGATTTCGGAATAAACCTAAGCTTTAATAGATATTTTAAATGTATTGTGAAGTAACTCTAATTTTTGCAAAACAAATGTAACGTAATTTAGTAATATGTCTTTTTTAATGACATACAGAGCTGATAAAGGTCTTAATCAAGACATCGAAACGTCACTAGCTTAAACTAACGTTTTCTTCATAATATTTGTACATCTTAATTCTGTGGCATATTGGCAGTACCTAAGTTATATTATTTCATACGTCATTAGTAATACTCAAACATTTATATGTATTAAAGTATTCAAAATTTTAACATGCTATGCGTTATTTTTGAAATGCAGGTGGATATGAGAAAATAAGAATGTGTTCACAGTCATTACTAATTGTTGTATTAGATGTGTTTTATTTAATTTCCAGAAATAAAACTTATCTGTTAAAACATTTTAATGTTTTTATATCCACAGCCTCATAGCATGTATTTCAAGAATAATATGACGCAGGCAATGTCATCAACTTATTGGTACCTATAGAAACTTAAACGAGAAGTGCATAGCAGTTACTAAATGCCTCAGCTGTTTATTCAGAGTTATTTGAGCAATCATAGCCGATAAACAGGTGCCCGCCCATTGGAGTTCCGTTTATTTAATAGTAGTGTTATACATCATACTCGTATATATTAAAGTACAAGTTTGTATAGTTAACTTATATACATTATGGTAAAAAAAATTGTTAAGATAATAATTGTCTAAATTTTTTTAAGCCAATACATTCAAGAATTGTATAAAATTAATTTAAAATATCAATTCTGATTTAGAGACTTATTGAAAACTAATAAAAAAATAATAAATAGAAAAGCAAGCAGTCATTTGTAGTTTCAGTTAGAACATCATCAAAGCTGACCTATTTGTCAAATTACCCACTACTGATGAAACATAGAAATATGAATGTCGAAATATGTAAGATAAAAAGAAATAGAAATTTCTAAGCACAAAGCAGCTACAGACATATGAGTTTGAAACTTGTTAGTTTTCTTCAGTACAGCATAGCTGAGAAAGCGCGAGTTGATTAAATAATATGTGTAGCCCAACATTTCAAAAACTTAAGTATATTCACAGTGTTCACCAACAGTAGTCAGAAATGTATTCTGAACTGTGTAAATGCTATATTACATTAAAATTATTCGTAGAAAATATATTAAATAACGTATGTAATGACAATATTGACGAAAAGGCTTCATTGAAAACCAATAACAAAATAACAAATAGAAAAGCAAGTTGTCATTTGTAGTTTCTGCTAGAAAGGGTTTTATTATGTCTTAATAAGAATATTTAGTTCCGATGCTATAGCAGGCATGTTTTTACATGTTAGACTAAAAGGAAGTGCAAGTGATGCTACCAATACCAGATCAGCTGGATATGTTTTAAGATAAATATTGCAGAGTGGAATAGTAAAGTTATTCAATGTGATCACTGCCCGTTTTCTCAAACATGTTCGGTGCTATTATTTATTTATCTTAAACATAATGGTGATATGACATATCTAAATAAAAAGTAAAGAGGTATCTTAAAAGAATTTACAGGTATATTGTTACTTAGATTTTACTGTCAATACATTAACTTAACTGTACTATAATTATCTAGAAAAACCGTATTGTACCAAACAATCCATTAAGTAGAAAAATATTAAAAGTATGAAAAATCACCTAGACAACAACTCCATTTATTATTACTATTATTATTAAGTTAATGTTTAAAATATTTAAAGTGTTTGGGCAAAACATCATTATTTAAACTTGCATTCTTTTTGGGTTTATTCTTCTACCACTACGTGGTGTTACATAAACGACAATATTTTCAGGTTAACATAATCAATTTTAACAATGAAAATCGAAGTTATGTTACGGCCATGATAAAGTTCAGCGATAGCGAAATCTAGTTCGCCATGACTCAATATCACTCCTATTCCAAAAAGCGAAAAATTCTTATTGATAGCTCGTACTAATTGGAAAAACCGCACAATAAAGTTTAATGGTGTGACAATTATATTTAGAGAAACGAAATACAATGAAAGAACACTTCTAGACGTTTAGAGATACCTACATTAAAACCTTTTCAAATAATCTAAATATCAAGGAGTAGTCAAACATGCTCTATGTATCAAATCTGTCATGATCATTTGGTTTTGCATGGATATTGCAAAAGATATTAACTAATATGTTTATGTCTATTATAGTTGTCATATATTATAGTAATTACATAATATATGATAATGCGGTTAATTTTCCAAGGAAAAAATCTTTTATAAACCTATAGGAAATAGTAGAATCTATAATAAGTATATACTTATCATATAGAAATGTAATATCTTCAAAAACATTTAAAGCGTTTACACATTAATAACACCCTAGAAGCTTAATATAGGTTTTGCGTTTTAAATTTTAAAGTATTAAATGTTATTTGTTCTCTATTAAAATATTGTAATTTTTTTATATTTATGTGTATATAGGTTTGAATAATCGTATAAATTAATTTTGTGTTTTTGTTTAAATTAAACAACATAAATTCGGATTTATAGACCGTACTAAAACCAATTTCCAAATTAGAAGAAGTGGATGTTTGTTTGCTTTAGCAGATATAAAATACAGACAGAATTATTATAATAACAAAATCGTACAAAACTAGGTATTTATTTCACTTGGTACTACTTAAAATATTATATTTATGTTTGTAGCTGTGATATTCTAAATATATAACGAATTAAGAAATGTTTGCTATTTTATATCTGCATTATATGTAAATATATACTATTATTAAAATATAATTTGGGATATTATAGACACTCCATTCTATTCTATACATCTCTGATTTGACGACAAACATTGAAATAATTGCAATAAGAGGAACATTATGACGAAAGCAGCAATTATAAATGTCCCCAATCAATCCGATACAGTGCCATATAACCGTCACTTCGCACTGTGATTCATGAAAGTGACACAATCAACACAGAACACTTTAACAGTCAGCTTTAGTTAGGTATATGACATAGGGGTCTCATGTTCAAACCCTGTTTTCCAAAAGTGACACTGGTAACACCCCTAGTACTCCGCTATCCCCACCAAATGCGCACGCGATTGGTCTGAAACGTAACCAGTAACCGTGGTAACAACAATCCGAACTACCAATGAACGTATTCTGCTACTTGCCGTCTACCTTCCACAAGAACGTCTACGTCAGTATCATCTCACGTTTCCTAACAGCTGCAACAGTCGGATCACTGTTGCAGTTTGTATACCATACAAGTCTTATCATAGCTTTGTTTTGTTCCCCTTAAAAAAAAGAATAGACATTCAAATGAACGCGTCGGAATTTTTATATATTAGTGCGCGAATGCGGAATACAGTTTAGGTTTCGATTTTATATTAAAAAGTAGTGAAAAGGGAACGCTGGCAACTCACATGGCTCTAGGTTTAAGTTCCGGACTGTGTTCCGGAAGTTCAGGTCCGGGTTCCGGAGGACACTCGGACACTTCTTCATCGCCCGGTGTGAGTGTACCGATTCCGGTGGCTCCGGCACCGATATTACCAAATCCCATGTTCGCCCTTCCTACTCTGAACTTTACAGTATCTCAAGTGGCGGCTGTTTGTGAGACGTTAGAAGAGAGCGGTGATATAGAAAGATTAGCACGCTTTTTGTGGTCATTACCAGTAGCACATCCTAACATAAGTGAACTGAATAAAAGTGAGGCCGTTTTAAGGGCTCGCGCTATCGTGGCGTTTCACAGTGGTAATTTCAGAGAACTTTACGGTATCTTAGAAACGCATAAATTCACGAAAACTTCCCACGGGAAGCTCCAAGCGATGTGGCTGGAAGCGCATTATCAAGAGGCGGAAAAACTAAGAGGTCGAGCGCTTGGTCCTGTAGATAAGTACAGAGTCCGGAAGAAATTTCCTCTGCCGAGGACGATTTGGGACGGAGAACAAAAAACGCACTGCTTCAAGGAGAGAACTAGGAGTCTACTTAGGGAGTGGTACCTTCAAGACCCCTATCCGAATCCGACGAAGAAGAGGGAACTGGCCCAGGCGACAGGACTTACGCCCACACAAGTAGGAAACTGGTTCAAGAACAGAAGGCAAAGGGATAGAGCAGCAGCGGCTAAAAACAGGTTGGTGTAATTTATGGCTTTAGACAAATAAGTAGATGTGAGGCGGGTACCGCTAATCAATAATATGGGGTTTTAAAAAAGAATGCACATAAATCTTTTTCTCGGGTTTTTACTGTCTTCCCATGGCGTATAGACTGTGCATATGTGTATTAGTGTGGAATAGAGAAAGATAAATGATGAGGATCGGATGTGAAATTATAACTATTATTAACTGGCGTTTTTAGAGTTATTTATTGATTTTAAATGTATGTAATATGTATTTGTGCTTCCATCTGCAGAATCGACGTTAATATACAGGGTGTGTCAAATAGTAATAATATATTTATGTAATTTACCAACTTAAGTTATACTGGATTAATTTGTATCGTTAATAGAACGTATAATTTTAAAGTAGATTTGTTTGAATACCTTTCTTTTAACCATTAAAGTACATTGCATTTACTGCAGTCATCAGACAATTAAAAAATATTATTAATACTTTTAAAAATATATATAAAAATGTTTTAATACTATTAGTAATATTTAACATATTCACGTAACATATTTTTTTGAACACCCGTTGTAATATTTAGTATTGTAAACAGTGCGATGTGATGTACCTATGTCATACCTTAAACCAATAAAAATATTAATATTAAAAATTCAACTAAAAGGGGGATCGAAGGCAAAACGAATAAATTCAATACTGTATATTATTTTTATTGTCTTAATTATATGAATTTTTTTTAATTCTATTTATGTAATTTTTCCTTTGTTTTTGAATGAATGCTGGAACATATATTTTGATTTTATAAATTTATCTTATTCATTTAAATTTAGATTTAGAATAATTCATTTCATTTATACATGAATTTGAATGTTTAAACTAAAAATAATATGCATTCACAGTAAAGAATAGGTCAACAAAGCCGAACATTATTGAGAGGAAATTTCATCTTCCCTGCTTGAATAAAGACATATTTGTTCCATAATTTTAGCGTCGAAAAAACACATCTCGAAACTTTTCGGATAAGAAAGGCCAAATGTTATTTAAAACCTTCAGAATGATAAATTCTGCATGGGGCATTTAATTTGAACATGCTGTGCCTTACTCCTAATCCTGAAATGCACTTGAATATGACAAAAACAGAATGTCTTGGCAGTCAGTCAGACTGTGTTTTGCTTAATTTCTAAAAACTTGCACATGCTATATAGTTAAATAAATATCCAAATGTTATTATATTTTAGTTATTCATGAAAATGATGAAGCAATTTCGAAAATGAATGAAAATAAGACGTAGAGGTACAATAATGATGAAAATGTAGGAGGAATTGAAAATGTTATTTAAATTGTTGTTCAAAATGATAAATTCTACAAGTGACCAAAATTTAAACATATTATGCGTTATTTTCAAAATGCAGATGAATATGATGAAAAAAGGATGTTTCAAGAGTAGTTAGTCACCGCTATTGTATTTCCTGTTTCTTCTAAGTGATTTCTAAAAACTGGCAGATACTATTTAAATAAATATCTAACTGTGATTATATTTTGGTTATTTATGTAAATGTTAAAGCAAATTCGAAAATTAATGAAACTAAAACTACGATTACTAACTACGATACTACGATTGAGATATTAGGCTTATAGAGGTATAATTTCTTTATTTTGATTTAGTAAAGTTTAAGTATTGGTTATAATAATAATAATAGTAAATCAATTATGATTTACTAAAATTAAAGCAGGAAGATGGTAAAATTAGTTTTGTTACACTAATCAAAATTTGATTTTATAAAATTATAAAGAAATGGAATGCTGCGTGTATAAGAGACACCTTTTACTAGGCTAATTATTATAACTAATTGATTTAAATAATATATTATATAATATTTAAATCAAAATAAAACATTTAAAATAGCGTGCACCCATTTTAATTATTAGAAGAACCGCGTGTATATAGACTCATTTAACACAATTTTTCTAATTTCAAAATAATATTACTTTTCAACGCATTTAATAGGCATTTCAAATTATATTTTTTTATATTTTCGGCATGATAAAGAGTACAAATATAAATAACTTAAAAAAATACATTCGAGGTTAAGAATTTTTTGAAATAAGTAAAGAGAATTGTTTCACTAAATTCTGTAAATAAAGTCGAATTGAATTGCTGCATACGGGCAAATTCAGTATTTTTGCAATATCACCTGCAGTATATTTATTTTTAATATTTATATTATTACATATATTATTATTATATTTTTTCAATAAAAATAAGAGAGCATACCTTTTACAATATACCATCCACATACGCCCTTTTAAAACTAAAAACTAACTCCAATTTTTTCCTTTATTAAGGCTGATTGTGATACATACTGTGCATCTAGAAGATTGATATACTTTTTTTTTTTATTGTCTATTAGGCTGTTCTTTTTAGTTTTATCTATTTACACAATCGTAGTCTCCGATTTATTTGTATATATATTATCATGCTACTAGTTATATGCGCAAATATAAATAAATTAATATTTAGTAAGAAGTTATATATTGAGAATATTTTATTCTAATTTATTGTATATAATTTTTGTAAAAGGATATAAGAAAACAAATTTGAAATTACTCGATTTAAAAGAATATTTTGGCTATATAAAGGTCATATTTGATAGGGACTGTATATTAATGGAAAATTAAAGATTTTTTGTCAAATATAAGTGCATTGTATAATTGTAGAATTTTTGCTTAGGTTCAACCTCATTGGTAGAGAACTTTTGAAATAAAACAATTGTTGAAAGGGTGGCGTCGGTTCTTGTAGAAAAAAATCAGCCGTAATTGTGGATTGATTTGCATTTAAAAACTGAAATTTAACAATAAAATTAGATAAAGTGCTAAAATACAATTCTTCTATTCCCATCTTTAAAATGCCTTTTATCGTATATGTTTCCATGACGGTAAGTGATCTTTCACAAACCGTGACTTCGTGCGCTCTAGTCACGGGGTGATATAAGTAACGGGCTCGTTAGTCACGGGCTGAAGTTCGCTTAAGTATCCTTAATTGCAAAGATCAATTGAAACACAATTATGTTTGTTGATACTTGTAATCAATCTGTCACAATAACCTAACGTGGCGTGACAACAGACAAGTAAATTTGTCTTATTTCGATTATTCGCCTTCGTAGAAAATGTAAAGTGTGAAACCCTTTCTATAACCTCGTTAGTCTCTCGTTTTACTAAACACTCGCTCAGCTACGCTTCGCTCGCTATTAATGAAACCCGTGACTAAAATGAGTTTTATAAAATTCGATACATAATTATACTATTATTATACATGTTAAAAGGATTATATACAAATAGAAAAGTGTGTAAAACACTAATCTCAGAAATTTATTATATAACATATTCCCATTAAATAAGAACAGTTCAAGTTGCTGATTCCACCAAATAAGAAAAAGCAGCTCAAGAATTGTGAATTCCCGATTATGATCATCATGTATGATGAAAATTCTTATATTCTTATATCTGAACAACCATTGAGATATAAACTACAGATAAATATACAAGAAAATATGATATTTTCCTGATTTATGCAGTTCTATATGAAAAGTTTGATACCTATGTACTTTATTTTTCACATAAAACTTGAGGGAACTTTGCATTGATTTACATATGAATTAAAATTAATAAATCAGAATATTGTCATTTACTTGATAAAATTATTCACCATTCACGTCTTTTATTTTCAACTAGCCTATGTAAAAAAGAACAAGTTGAAGTCCATAATATTAAATCGTTTTTTATATTATAACTTAGTGAATAACATTGGTTTTGAATGAAAGTAAACGTTCTCTCATATCTTATAGTAATGTGTTCAGTCCAAAAAAAACATTAATTTCGTAACATTTACATAAGTAAATGTTAAAGAGTTACATACATACCTGTTAATTTATAGTATTAATGCTAGCTGAAGATAAAGTTAACATTCATTCAATATGTGCATTTTCTTATTGGTGGATATTAGTGTCATTTATTGTTGGAATGTGTGGAATTAATATTAATTGACATATGAAAAGAGTAAAATAAACCTAAGAATATATGAAGGAATTGATCAATAAAATATCAAGCTAAAAAAATCTACGACATAATAAATGAAAAGATGTTAAGGAGACAAATACATGATTGAAAGAAGAATTCTATAGTCCCGCAATGACATAGTAGAAGGGGAAAATACTAAAGTATACTAGTATACTCTGTTCAATAAAATTAATGAACATATATTTTATTAAATTTAGAAATAATTTTAAAATGTAATTTTCTTTTGTAATAAATTCAACTCGTTATTAGTATTAATGTATGTACTTCTTTCAGTTCCGTTCAGGATAGTTTTCAAAAAAATATAGAGATATAAAGAAAATACCTATTTAATATGGCATAATCTCATATATAGGAGCATAATTCCGGTATTTTGATTTAGTATAATTAGAAAAATAATTTAACTCTAACTTTATTTTATTTATTAGATGTAAATATGTTAATTCATCTTGAGAATGGTATTGGATCTGGTATTGGTTTTCGAAGTATAAAAATATTTTTGTTAAATTTCACTTTTATGAAAAATTGGACGATGGTCAAACTTAAACAGAGACCTGGTATATAAAACGTATTAATTTCTATTAAGTACTTATTAGGATAACAAAAAATACAGCATTTGCGTATTGGGCGATATTATCAGATGTGTCTATAAAAGAATATTTGTTTTTAAAGAGAGTAGATTACTTTATCATTTTGCTATTTATTAATCCAAATTCTTTAATTTTAGTTAAACAAAATAATTTAAGTAGGGACTACACTTTCGCTTTTTTGTTATTTTTTTATTCTTGGGAAGATTTAAAATTTATTATGTGTTATCATACCAATAGGCTCGAATATCTAATAATATAAATTCACAATAATAATAAATATTAGTGAATTTTCTTCGTATGAAAAAGAGATTTAACTAAAAAGTAACTACGTTTAAGAGCGTAGAACAAAGAATGAAAAAGACCCTATTCTCTATGAATTTTAAACTTTATTATTTACAGAAATATTTGAAAATATATGTTTCCCTATTTAAGCACTTTTAATTAATTAATAAATTTTCCAACTCCCTTGAGATTTAAACTCTTGCTTTCATAACGGATACTTTCCGAATTACTTTACCAGGCGTTGCAAGAGTAAATTTTCATTATCATCTTTGAATTATATCAAGAAAAGGCTATGCAATAAACAAAAAATATCCTTATATACCCTAAATCAGCCACGTGAATAATGAACTAAAAGAATATTCTGACTACTTACACCTAATGTTACAAAATTTTATAAAAATAGGAGATGCGAATATATAGCACAGATAAAAGAGACCACACTTAATTTCTATCAAAATAAAATCAAAAATTCTTGTTCATTAACGAAAGAAATATGGAAGTGAATAAATATTGAATTAGGTGACGGAAAAGTTAAGCAAGGTTTTCTGATAGTAGTAAATATTGACAGTATTGTATAGGATAAGGATATTTTGCTAATGTCGTAAGGAATTGTTCAAAAACTGCATTTAATAGGTACTTTTTTGAAACCGTCCATATTTCGTCACATTACTGAACATTTTAGGACAAGGAAAGTAGAATTTCCTTGACCAACGACAGTACAAACAACCAGATTAGTATGATTTTACTGCAACGTCATTTAATACCATTTTTAAAAGAAATATCAAAATGTGCCGGTAGCTTACAAATAAGCGACGGTGTGTTTGAGCTGATCGTAGCGCCATGTTCTTTCTATGTAGACAATATTAAGGTGCCCGTCTCCATTTACAACAATAAAACGTCGGAGTTTGTATGCTTTTGAATCAGGAATTTTGACAACTAAAATGTCCTCCTTGTCGTCAATGTCATCAATAATCATTTTTATTAGCTCATTACACCGATAAACCCGTGCTAGCCCTCAATCTTCAATAAAAATCAGATAATTTAATTAAGTTAACTCGTAGATATTTTATTTACCTTCATCATCAGGAAACTTTTATCGTTCTCTAAGAAATTGAACAAGTTCTGATTGCGAATGATTGCGAAAATGTCTTTTTTTGCTTGATATCCAACGAATTTTCTCTTTAAATATGCAGTTAACTTGGAAACGTTTTTCTTCAGTAACAAAGTGGATTTTAATATGGAGAAAATGCTCCACGAAATAGAGGATATTCTACTTCTCTTCGAAATACACGAGGAGAACTTCATTTGTAACTAGTGTGACTTTGTTAGAATTGCACCAATCTTGAAATATTGAGTACGCTTTCTGATATCTGTCTTTAAACTTGCTAGGCACTAAATTTTCCATTGCAGCATTGGCAGCTGCACTTTTGTTTGATAGAATGTAGTCTTGTATTTCGCTATCTTTTTCATAGACTTTCATATTTATCACACCGTTATTAACTCGAAGAAAGAACCAGGTAAAATTGCACAAATTGATGAAATTTTTATTGTTGTAAACGTTTCTTGACTAGTCACTAAGGAAACAACAGAAACAGAACCGATTTGATTTTTCTGATCATTTTTATTGTCAATATTAATATGTTTTCTAAAATTTAATTATAGATTTCAGATAAAATAATATTTTCAATTTTTTTTTTTGAGACGACACTTTATAAGATTATAAATTACTTTCAGAATTCTAGCATGGTTTGTGGTGGACGGACAGGTCAATAGAAACGGTAATAGGTATATGATGCGCTTGAAGGTGGTAAATACCTGGCAGATCTTCTTTGATCTCTTTCACGCCTTCGATAGTCATGAGGTCAACTATGTTCAGTACAAAATTTAGTCTTCGTATACGGGATTCATTATTGCAATGGTTGAAATTGTTTTTGAATAATAGAAGAATGATAGTATCATCGTACGCACCAGTCAAAACAAAATGCAAATAATATAGAAGTACCACAATCCATTTTTGGGCCTTTACTATTTTTAATATTCATAAATGACCTGCCGAAATATAAAAAGGGTTCTTCTAGTGATGCATGCAGACGACACATTAGTTGCAGAAGACTTGCAAAAACCAATACGATCTATGATTATTTAATTTTAATTGTGTTGCGGGGGGGGGGCAGATTAATGATATATATTCTTTTCTCAGCGTAGACATATTACTTACGACATGGATATGGCTGATTTAACTGTCAATTCTACTGTGCTTTTGGAGTCACAGTTATTAGATTTGATCATCCTATCTCTGAATTAAATAATAATAGTAATAATAATAATTGAATTAAATGGTTGCATTAATTACGCTCAACATTTTTGATTCCCGCTTTTCTATATTTCTCACTGCTCTCTGAATTTGCAGTTACTCAATTCGACTAATAACCATGTTAAACTTAGGTAGCATTAGTGGCGGATCTCTGAAAATATAATTGAAATTTTATCAAGTCCAAGCGTTTTGGATCAGAAGACAGCCAAACCATAGCTAAGCTGCTTTCGCTTTCTACAGATCTAACCCACTTGGACTTGGTAAAATCTACCTAACGTCTACTAAAAATTGTTTACCTAAAGCTCTTTTTGCGGTCGTATTATGTGATGATTATAGTTCGGATTTATAAGTACAAAAAAATGGAAAAAGCATTTTAAAGAGCATAAAAATTCAGGAAAGCGTCAAAAATGCATAAAAAAAATTAAAAAACAGTTTTTATTTTACTGAATTTAAATAGATTCAACAAAAAAACAAAATGTATATATAGGTTAAAAATTAATTTCAATTACTCAGTCGGTTTTATTTTTGAAACAGGCTATAAATAAATGTTTTTTGTGTATTTTGTACCGAGAGAAGATATTTTTTAAATATTTCTTCTGCTTCTCTCTAAATCTATTCTTGTAAATGGTGTATATTTAAATTTTGGAACCGAAGATCCTTCCACTTCCAAGTTTTCCACAGTTTCTCCGCTTAAAATTTTTTTACACTTGTCCTAATTGAAAGCCTGTGTTTTTTATCAGTAGATTCTAATTTAGTTAGGACCTTTAGTATAAGGAAGTATTGTGATGATGAAAATTTTCGACCTCCAGATTTTTGCATATGTCCACGATTTGAAGTCCCCTGATACCGAAAAAGTGGTTTTAAAAAAAGTCTGTGTGTGTGTGACCACGATAGCGGTCGAACTGCTTTAGATATCAATTCCAAATTTTGTATTTACTTACATAATCTCCCTCTTGAGATCTGATTAGTTTTTCAGTCAAATCAGTAGACTGCAAGTAGCAGTTTACTTCAGTGAAAAAATCGAATTTTGCCAATATTTCGTCAACTACCAAGTTTAAACAAATTTGTAAAGAATTCATATGTACTTAAAATTAAAATTGAGAACAATTTTATTCAAAAAGTTTTTCGAAATTTCTACCGGAAGTAGGTCTTTTACTCCTATCGAAAATCAGTTTTTTGCCAATATCTCGCAAATCATGCGTTACGGGTATAAAAGTATTTAAAATAAAAATAAATTTCAAAATTCAGACCGGAAGTACCACTTTTACTCTTATCGAATAGAGATTTTTTGCAAATGTGTCTTAAGTTATGCGTTATATATATATTTATCAAGAGTATAACAGTATTTAGTGCTAGATTTGCAATATTTTTTGTATACATGAAATTTCAAAATTCAGACCGGAAGTAACACTTTTACTCTTAGGGAGTAGCACTTTTTTTCGTATATCTTGCAAAGTATGTATTCTATAGCGATTTGTTAAGAGAATAGAAGTACTTAGAATAGGATTTTGAACAATTTTTGTGTAAAAGTTTTTTTAAAATTGTATAGTTTGAAACGCTCATACGTAAAAGAAAGTCGTGTGGTGGCCACATCTAATTTTTTTCCTATAGATCCCCGATATTGTAGTCTGGATATTGTGTACTACTTCTACAGCTACCACCACAGTTATTCTTGTGGTTCCCAACTGTTAATTGCACCACTAACATGATGGTAATTTGCTTGTAAGGAAGCCAAATACTGTACTATTTCTGGGGTTTTAAGAAGAGTCTGACACTCTTGGATAGACTGGAATGCAGATTTGGGAAATTCAGAAACCACTTTTTTGAAATGTTTAAAATTATCGGCATAGTACCTGGCCGCCTCCAGCCAGATTTCGCACCTCGTTATTACTGGTTCATGTGACAGTGAAGTGTCAGGCAATATTTCGCTGAATACTTGTACCCTCGACGCTGCTTCCAAAAATTTCTTTGCCTTTGGCAATTGAATTATTTACTAAGGGAAACTTCAGTGTAATGTTTTCAGCCACATGATTTAGTTCATGTGCGTAAATTAAATTTATATATAAAACGTTTAAATTTGAAGTTGCTTTAATCATGTAATACCAATTAATAAGTTAGTTACACAGGGTGTCCCAGAAATAAAAAGACGGAGTAGCAGAAATCGGAAGCTAGATTCTGTAAAAACGTACCCTCAAAATATCAAGTCTTTATTCGTGCGCAGACGGCAGAAAAAAAATAATAAAGAATTCAATTGGCCTTACGCCGACCCTGCACTAAATATCCACCTGCTTCACTTTCACAATCGGTGCTTTTCAGAACTACCATATTACTTGTGTTAAAAAGAAAGGAGGAGGAATAGATACTTCATAATAAATATCAAACCATTAATTACTTTAATTTTAAACATGCTAGAAAAATATGATTTATTGAATATTCTAATAATCAGCTGTTTCCAACTACGAACACATTAAAGAGCAACAACCTTCCTATTTTAAAAATAAGAACAACCTTTTATTGCCTGCAAGAAAGTAGGTCACCCATCTGGGTCAATAACCGACTACATAGCTGCGTTATTGAGACACATCCCGCAAAAATTATGTTTTTACGATTTAACGTTTTTTTCCCGTTTTATGCAAATAAAAGCGTATTTTTCTCTATGAATGCGTCTTCGTTTCTATTTACAAATGAACATTCTTACGTGAACTTTAAACATACATTCTGTGCCAGGTCCGTAATGTATTTTTTTTATCTAAAAGGCAACATAGAAAATTAAAATTTTAATTTCTTCGTTATTGTGGTATATTTGGGCCTATTTCTGTTCGGACGTTACATATCTGCTACTCCGTCCTTTTATTTCTGGGACAGCCTGTATTGCGCCCACAAATGTATGTCGTTTCGTCCACGCTTGACCATATATGATTTTCTCCTATTTATATTTTATTGCGCTTGGTACTTCTAATGAAACATTTTACTTTACGCGTACGGCTTTACACTTTTAAAAAAGCCAAGAATTAGCTCAAAAAATGTAAAAGCCAGAAATAAGCGCAAAAATAAACTTAAAGATGTTAAATAAGTATAAAAACTGAAGAAAAGCACATTTAACTTTTGTTTAAATGAATATTTTTTCATGATTTATATTTGTCAATATTTTTAATCTGCTGTCAATTTTTACATATACCTGAATAGTTATAAATCCGAGATGGTGTAGCTCTTTTTTTTTTTTTTAATAAAAGCACTCTTACAATTTTCCTTGTATTTAAGAGGTAGAGATATTTTACGGTTATCATAACTGATTATTTCCTTGGAAAAATATTACACTGCACTCAATACAATTTTATTCCTGTATCGAATTTATGTATTTTTAAATCGTATGTTTATCTTGTTCATGCTAATATATGTTAGTATAAGTTATAATAATCGATTAAAGATAAAAAACAGCGAATAAATAAAGGGTGAAGATTGTTAATAACTCATTTAAAATTCAACAGAAAGTATGTAGAACTATATAAATATTTGAAATATTCTGCGTTTTTAGGTTGCAATGGACCACTATGTTTTCCATCACAGACACATACAAAAGCTGTATCCCAATACTATGGAAAAGTTGAAAAATTCTGATCTGTTCGCCGGTCATAACACACAAAGAACTGCCGATACGAAATATTTCTGTTTAGCATCGCATTGGCCGTGAAAACTTGACATATTGTCATGTTCACGAATGATAGTTATGGTATGAATGAAGTGTTTTATATAAAACGGATGAAATTGCTTAACATTATATATATTTATGTGCAGAGCGTCTCGGAAATAATTTTACTAGAGCAATATTGCTTATTACATAATACGTATATATATTTGGTCAAAATATTACAAATACGGTTAATAGGCCGTTTTAAATTTACAAAAATTTCTGGTACTGAAAAAAAGGAAATGTGAAATTTGGGATTCTTGTATTAAAATTTGTTGTAGTGCTCGTTATTTTTCCAGATTTCTTCTTTGACTTTTCATTTTCGAGTTTTAATTCTTTAATTAATTTTTCATATTAAAATGAATAGTGATTGACAAACAATTCTTTGTTTATTAGCTACCTTTAAGTGTTTACTTTAGATTGAAAAGGAAACATATTCTCTCAAATTAATTGATAAATGTCTGTAGTAGTAGCGGCTAATAGTAATTTTGAAGTAAATACGATCATTTCTATTTAAGGCCTGTGAATTTGGTAATATCCGGTGACTATTGAAGATTAAAGGAAACATTTAGTGTGACAACATTGAGTAATTCGCTAACGTTACTACTTTTAATCACAACTTAACTCTACTTTTACGATATCGATAACAAATTTAATTGTCATAATTCATGATTGTAATAGTAAATATTTCTGTAGGATTTATATTTCAAAACCACATGCGACGGGTAGAAAAATCCATATATGACTTTAAAGAATATGTTATAGTTCACTTGTTTGCTTATAGTTTATTAGTTAATCATATTATATTGACATTAATGTGAATGCAATGTCAGATAATAGATATTGAACATATAACCCTGAATATACTCTAAATTCCTAAAGTGTAGATGCATCAGGTAAAGTAGTTACCCATTTTATCATCTTGAGCATAGCTGATATTATAAGTTTCACTATAAGCATGATAAGCACTTTCAGATCGCCACATATCGTACATTCAGTGCGTCTTTATATTTCAATTTGGTAAGAATTAGGGTAAAATTTTCATAACATTCCTTCTAATGTCACTGAAACTTGCTGCCATTATACGGAAGCACTGCTTTGAGGCTTATTTTGGACGAGCCAATAAAGAGCCTTCACTCATCATCTATCTAGGGACATTGCTACAGTAAATCAAGTCTCTATCTTGAGAAAACTATGGAATAAAATCTATTTCTCGATTTCTAAACCACGAGAAAGAGGTACCAGGAGCCAATACATTCTTCTCCTTTAGACTAGAGTCTAAAAGTTGCAAAATATTTTAGAAACCCCTAAATATGTGTGTATGTTTTAGTTTTCCAGTAGGTTTAGGTACATGTGTTACTGTGTATTATGTTAAATTCTTTAACGTTTCTTCACTACAAATTCCCACAAATTAACAAAAGGAATCAAGAGAATTTAGACAAACCTTATCTTCCATTGAGCATTTTAAATCGTTACATATGAAAACTATAAATGAGTATATTAATTCGCTTCGGGAAATAAATAACCTCTACAAATAACACTGGGAAAAATTGCACTGCACCTTTTCACTCAAAGATCATATTATAACTGAGCAGAGCGCAGAAAGTGTGGAATAGGTGAGAGGAACAAAATAGAGTAAGTCATAAACTGACTCATTTCCGCTCCCACAAAATGTTTCTGGAATTGGTGAATCATGGCGATTTTTAACGTAGGCTGTCGAAGAATATGAATCATTTTGAAAAACAATATCTGTCCAAAAAAATGTTATGGTAAATATTATTACTTAAAAATTGCTTTTTTTATTCCCACACACACATAGAGATTGCCCTAAAAGTCTCCAGTTTTCGACAGAAGTAACAACTTATGACACTAAATACCCATCCTCTTCCTTAGTAGATTTTATAACAGAATGGATGGACTAGTGGCTACGAACATCAAAATGTTCAATTTATGAAAGAAAGAAGCTTTTTTGACTATTTTTTTTTGAAATCAATATCCAAAATTTTATCAAAATCAGCGATTGGTTGCAGGATTGTGTAACCTACACCGATACTCTTCTCAGGAATTGATTTAAAATAATATAAGTACACTAATATAAAAATGACATACTTTTAATCAAAGACAATTTATCTGGAATTATCGCTTAAAACATTAAATGTAAAATATTATAATTAAAATAATTTGCAAACAAGATGGTTTTGAGATTATAATAGTTAGCATTATTAGCACATGTTTTATTATCAAATTATGAAAAACTATTTACACTTAATTTAACAGACAGAGAAAACAAATAATTAAAGAAAAACGATAAAGATTATCATATTGTTAAATTTAAAATTAGGTTCGTCAATAAAAAAAAGCCTGGGAAATAGTTAAGTTGTTAAATGAACATTACAAATATGTAGTTGCTTCAATACTTAAGCAAATTGTATATAATTTACATTCACTACGTGCACCACATGTTTTATTTTTGGCAATAACTTCCTGCCTTTAATATCTCTGTAGAATAATTTAAATTTTCAAAATTCGATAGTTGTATTAGAATAGTGGCTTTTACAACTTTCTTGAATGTATTAAAGCATTACAGTTTAGATTATAATTAAAATAATTGAACAAACATATTAGTATGTTTGTGTTTAAAAAATATTTGAATTGAATAAATACCAACATACCTTAGTCTACATACGTAAATGTTTGCAAAAAGAATATTTCAATCTAACCTGTCTAGTTGGTTGTCCAAACATGAATATTAAGTAAATAGTTGCAAATTCTTTAAACATCAGGTATTTTAACCCAGCTATTATACTCCCAACAATAGTCGGGTTGGATTATTTTATCAACTTACCTACTTATAATAATCTGTTTCTGTATTATCCGTGGATAATCATCAGGGAGGACAATGTCATGAAGATCCATTAAGGCTATTTTCCAGGTCATTAACACCCTTCACGAAGCCAAAGGGTTTTTCCTGTACGCAGTAAATACACCCATTCATGTTCCTTTATAAATAGCTCTTTGATATATAAACATACTAATTATAATCTGGGGTTCCTTTGAATAACCATAAACTCTGCATTACTGCCTAATTCAGTGAAATATATAAATATATGAAAATTCTAGATAATTATGAATTCTACAATTTAAAAATATTTTTATTTATACAAAGTGTTCAACAACGACAAATCAATAGAAACTATAGTTGTTTTAAAATGGAATGCTATACATTCTTTTACATTTTATGATATTCCTTTTAAGAGGTTATTAAATATACATCAATTACATCGATTGTCAGTTGTTTGAGATAATAGTAATTTAACAGCCAATGTATATTGCGTTGACAAGTTAATATAAAATACAGTTTGCACATAAAACAAAGAACACTTATTTAAATAAACATTCCTTAATTAAAGGAATAAAAACAATTCTTCTCCAAATGTCTCTTAATAGGTAGTTTGAATGATTTAAGGGAATTTATATGTTTAAATTTATGTGTAAACCATCATGCAATTTCATCAACGGGTAATTTTTCATATTAAGGCATACTGTGATGTCCACGTTTTGAAGTCCCCTGATACCGAAAAAGTGGTTTTTAAAAAATGTCTGTGTGTTTGTGTGTGACCACGATAGCAGACAAACCGCTATAGATTTCAATTCCAAATTTTGTATTTACGTGTATAATCTCCCTCTTGAGATCTGATTAGTTGTTCAGTAAAATTGTTAGACCGGAAATAGTAGTTTACTTCAGTGAAAAAAGTGAATTTTGCCAATATTTTCTCAATTACTAGTTTAAACAAATTTATAAAGAATTTAAATGTACTCAAAATTAAATTTGAGAAGAATTTTATTAAAAAAGTTTTTCGAAATTCCTACCGGAAATAGGTCTTTCACTCTTATCGAAAATCAGTTTTTTAAGAATATTTCGCAAGTTATGCTTTTTAGAGAGGTAAGTTACGAGTATAAAAGTATTTAGAACTTAATTTTCAATATTCATAAGAATAATTCATTTGAATGATAACTAATAGCGATGCTTTTATAAGTTTGACATAAACGTATACCGACTTTCTTTAACTGTTGACTCAGGCAGTCAGCCGCATTCCAGCCTTTATTGGACGAATACTTGGGTGCATAGAACAGCGCCCGTAGTTCTTTAATTGGCCGCTAATTGCTCATATAGTGATTATCTCAAAAATTACAAAAGATAGGTATAGGATATTGTTAACAAAAATGATAGAGAATAAAAAAAGGAACAAAATGCCTCAATAAAATATTGGGTGTTCTATTAAAAAAAATAAGTTTTTGGTATCTGAAAAAACAAAGTTTCTTGAGGTATTGTCGAGTGCAACTTTACCAAATGATGCAGAATTTTCTTGGCTATAAGCACCACCAAAGTTAATGTTTTTACTTCTAAAAACAATGTGAAAATCATTTTTTTCTGAACACGTGTTTTGGTCAAATATTTTCAAAAAACATTAATAACTCAAAAACTATTGGTTCAGTATTGAAAAAGAAAAAACACTTGAACAGACAATTTAAAGCAGTACAAGAAAATCTAAAAATATATAGGGTGAGTTATTTAAAAAAATCAAGTTCCGTGCATTTTCGGTGAAACCGGAAGTGCGTCAGAGCTTAAAGTATTTTTACAATATGCGCCACAAGCAACCATGGATCTTCCACTAATTGTTTTTTATTTTAATTAAAACACAAAAGAGCAATCAAAGAAGCGGCTACTAATGACTCACTCTGTATATACGTATTTCGACAACTAAGTTGCCATCTTCAGTAGAAACCTGTAGAAAAACAGAAAAGTGTGTTAAATATAGTGTTTTTGGCTGAGGTGTAACCTTAGAAGATATGTAGTTCACCAAATCACCAGTGGGATAACAGGTAATGTTTTTGGCTAAGGTGTAACCTTAGAAGACTCACTCAGTGTAACCTTAAAGGGATAACATTGAGTGTTATCTCATTGATGATTTGGTGAAGAGTATATCTTCTAAGGTTACACCTTAGCCAAAAACACTACGTTTAATACTCTTTTCTGCTTTTTACAGGTTTCTACTCAAGATGGCAACTTGGTTGTCGAAATACGTATATAGATTTTTTTATACCTTTTTAATGTTTGTGGTAGGGGATTTTTCCTTTTGCATTTTGTTTCAGATTTTGCACCAACCACAGTCTCTACCCATTATTGGAACGGGAAATCTTATTAGTTATAGTCGTCTGTAAATCTCAAAAGCTTATCAGAAAACCATAACTTTAATAATTTGTTAAATGTCACGTAGATACGCATGTTCTTTTAAGTTGCGTTGGTGTGGAATTTACTTTTGATAGAGTACTGCAGACGAAATCAATATGTGAGTGCCATTTAACATTAATTCTTATTAATTATAAGACCAAGTACAGGAACTATAGTCCAGCTTAAAAGTGTAAAAATTTGATTTAATATTATCCGCAACTTTGGTTGTGTTATGAAAATATACGAACTTAGGTTTGGTCTTGTTAATGCCTTACTTATTACAGCTCATTCATCCATAAAAGTTATTGAAAATGTCCCCACTCTACTGTTAAATTCATTTAAACTAGTTGACTTTATAATAAACTAATATCAACAGCGTAATTGTATAAATAAGCCTATCCTAAACCAAAATCTTAAACGAATAGACACATGGATGAAAAAAAGGCGACTTGAAATTTGTACCAGGGAAAACGGAGGGGAGTGATTATATCAAGTATAGTATCAGGTATCGCATTACATTTCTGACACTCAACAGTGACGCAAAATCTTATCAATAGAGTTTGCATTATTACATTTTTGGCGCAAACATTTTCTAGTTTGAATTTAATTGCGTGGGGTTGTAGTTTTTTCTCTATCAAAATGAAATTGGTTATGGCGGAAAACAAAATTCTTATCAGAAGGGAGTAGCGCTTGAAAAAAGTTTGGAAATTACTGCTTTACACGACGCCGCGTACATTGTAATTATGCTCTAAGAAATATTCTGGAAAGTCTTACAAAATCATGAAGAATTATTAGGCATTGTGATAAATCATTTGCAGGCATGTTATTCGTATATATCATAGTCATGTCAAAGAAAGAGCTGGTGTAATGAAAGCAAATTAAAATCATAATTTAATATTAAATGCAATTCTAATGATACATTATTTATAGCAAATGTCGTAGAACCATTTTAAATTATTATAAGCCGAAATAAACAATAAGATTAACGAAAATACTAATAATTTAATAAAGCATATTACCGTATTTTTCGAGTTTATTTACTACATATTTACAGTGGAATTTACCCAACAACCTTGGCAAAATACTCAATGAACTTTGTTTTTCGTTAAAATTCGTCAAAATTAAATAACTACTAGACCTGAAGCTGCCTATCGGAAAGACACTCGTTAAAAATAAATCGGATGTCATCTGATAACAAATTCAAACCCGTTTCCTGCACGAGTTATGAATGAAAGTGTCAAATAACTTCCTAATGACATGAATAAAAGATAAATTTCTATTCAGCTAGGTTACATAAAGCATTTAACTTACAACTCGTTCGGTTCGTCGTAAACTACTAAACTTTCACCTCATTCATGCACACATGAATATAAATAACATATAAGTTATAAATGTCACAATTTTAGGAGCGCCCAAGTATAATGTTGTTTTGTTGATAAATTTAAATATTAAAAGTAGATATTCTTTGATTGCTGTTACAATTAGTTAGACTCAGAGTAATTTTCCGAAAAAATATATAACGGATAGATATATAACGGATAGATGTATATAGGCTGTAATTGAATTGCAAGTATTGTTTTAATATATATCGTCTCTAGAAATATTGAACATAAAATCCAAACGTACGAAAGCTTTACCTTCAAGAATTACAAATCAAAGGAAAAAAAGTTTAAGAAATGCAATACCTAGTCTAAATGAAATTGCAGTTGTTTAGTTCCTCCAAATACGAGTATATTAATCCAGTTATCTAGTTGCCCTTCGTATTCCTTAATTAACTAAATTAAAATAAGCTTATACAAGTCACATTTATTCAAAGAATAATATAATATAAGAAATACTTCAAAATCAAAAACCTTAAAAATAATAAAAACATATACAGTAATAAAGAAAGAAATTTCTCATACTTATGTTTCAGAGATGTATAGAAGATTTTATTTATTACGAAAAATTTATGAGAGTTGTAAGTCATTTCCTTTACAATATCGTATCTTTCATTGAGATAGTATCATCCTTAAAATGTTTCTGCATCTAGTTATGTTTATTCAGCCACTTCTAAGTCATATTTCTAATCTACTATACCGTGTATAATTTGTAATTCTAAATGTGTCTTCACAGCTACAAGCAGCCATATTTGTAAGTAGTTAATTGATGAGGCTGATACATGTTGAAACTCCATATTTAACTGAATAAATAAAATACGTAAACTTAGTTTCAAAAATTATTTAATAATATCACTACAATATTGTTTCGCCAAACTTTGGCTTCATCAGGTGATGAAACCAAACTTTGGCTTCATCAGGTGATGAAGCCAAAGTTTGGCGGAACAATATTGTAGTGATATTATTAAATAATTTTTGAAACTAAGTTTACGTATTTTATTTATTCAGTTATATTTGTAAGTAGTAGTGACTTATTGTGGACAACTCTATAAAAAAAGAGGGTAATATTGGACACATTCCGCTGTAAAGCAACCGTGGACACGTGTTTCATACTCGTTGCCCTTCGTCAGTTCGGTGTAGCCGAGGAATAGGGTGGGATATCCTTGGAGACAGAAGCAATAATGGTCATCTTTTTGTATTTGGATATTTCTCTAATTAGCTTGAACAATTTAGACTGCAATTCTTCTCCTCCGTATTTAACTAGTTCATTATTAATCCTATCTGGACCAGGCGCCTCCTCTAATTTCAGTTTTTTGAACTTTTTCGTATGTTGGAGGATAGTCTTCCACTTTGTCTTCGTCATACAGCTCTGCTTCACGTTTATCTAACTGGTTTTCTTCTCTGTCTGTTGTCTGTGAAGCTATTCGGTAGCTCGTTGTCTGTCTCTTTACCAGATTGTACAGTTTTTTGTTGCCTTTGTTATTACTTTCTATTTCTTCGATTCTTTCTTCAATCCATTGCTCCATTTTTTCTTTGAATGCTTTTGTATATGTCATTCTTGTTGGTCTTCATTCTTCTCGTTTTAATCGATTTTATTCTAGTTTCTCTTTTTGCCCTGCTCTATTCTTCACAAACTCCATCGAACCTCTCGTTCTTTTTCCTTCATTCTTTTCTTTCAAGTGTTTTTCCGCCGTCTTTTATGTCTTGCCATGTCTGTTCTAAGCACGCCTCTTGAGGTCTCTTGTTTAGTTGTCCAGTTGTTTTTTCCTTGACTTTGTGTTTTCTGACTTCTGACTCCAGGTTGTTGATCAATATACGTTAACACTTCGGCTGCAAAGTTATTTAACTTTGTTCCGTTTTCATTTGTTTTGTCATGCGCAGTAAATCAGAGGTCAGCTGATATTATTATTGTGCCGTGACATGGTATAGCGTCATAGGTGTGTTCTATAATGTCGTAGAATTTTTGTTTCTCAACATCATTTATGTATGACTCTTTCATCTACTGCCTGGAATCCTAATATTTTCCTTTTGTAGCTTTGCCTTACATAAATGTGGTATTGTGGCAACATTGCATTTTGTTTCCCTCATAAAAGATTTTGTATTTCTCTTTGTCTAGCCTATCTTTACCTTTCCATATTATTTTCTGTAATGCTAGTATTTCTAACTTGTAGCTCCATATTTCTATTGCTGCTTTCTCTATTTTCCCGCATGCAACATCGCCTGTACGGTCCAAGTGCATGTCTGAATTTCGATTTCTTCTTATGTTTATTTTCCTTTTTCTTGTGTTTGTGTTCGTATTCATTTTCTTTGTCATTGCCTTATTTGTCTTCTGGTTATACAATTATTTTTTAGTAATTTTCGCCAACTTGTATGTCTTCCCGTTCTGATCGTTTCTCTCACATTCATTAGACCTATGATCCATTTGGTCTAGTATATATATTATAAATGTTAATTAAACACCGGACTAAAAGGCATAAAAATTAGAGAAACAACACAAAAATTTACTGTACATAACTAATAACATTTTATTTAACTAATAATCCCAAAGCCCTTTTATTTATATTAGAAATACATCAACAATCTTTTATAAAGAAAATATTTTTGGTCAACATTTTATGGCTTTTTAAGTGCCTCTGTTTTTTGGTGCCTTTTTTTGCTTTTTTTTGGACAGAAATCCAGAATCAGCGAAAATAATTAATAGAGCATATGAAATCAGCAAAGGAAGAAGGGCTTGAAACAGCATTGATTTATAACAAGCTGAACATAAATGGTTTAATAACATACGTCATATCATGCATGACGTAAAATGATATGATGACTACTTTTTGTAACTTTTGCTAAGATCACCAATCCCACACTCTTCTGGTACAATGTAAACAACATCTCCGTTAACTAGTGAAAAAACAATTTAAAGACCTGAGTGTTTTATTTGACTCAGTTCTTCAATTCTCAGGCCATGAAAATGAACTTTGTAATACATCAACAAGTTTTTTGACCTTCCAGATATATTCCTGCAGGAGTTTTACTAGTCACTTGGCTTTTAAGTATATTTCTTTTGCCTTTATTAGGAGTACGTAGCCACTATTTGGTATCCCTACTACTTTCAGTAGTAGTTGGCATTGGAGAGAGTACAAAAGCGTTTCTTGAAATTCCTTAGTTACAAATGTGACGGTTTTAACCCGGCTGGGATTACGGACTAGTTTGATTTACTTGATAGACATTCCGTTGAGTTTTTATCAGACAGAGGAGCACACTTTCGTTATGTAACTTGATTAACAATGTGGTGGACTCGCCGGTACTATTGTCGCAGATCAACTCGTGGTGATATCCAGGGCCATGTGTTCGTCTTTCCCATATGGTGGTAAATGTAATAGATATTTTCCCTGATTGTTTCAAGTAGGCTGATGACCCCTGGTGCAGTAGATCATGTTCTTTTTATTTACTATATTGTTTATGTTATATATATATCTAATTTCAGTTTATTATTAGTTTGTAAGGAGCAACTACTATATCTAAACTTATGTATGTAATTTATCCTGTAAGTAGAGTTTGAAACTCTGTTGGGCAATAAATATTTTATTACGACTATAAAAATTTAAAAACTGACATACATCTAAGGATATAAATACAGTATTATATTTTTAGACTGCTAGTCGTTAAATTTTATTTAAGTGTAATTATTCATAAATAAAATAACAACTGCTTTGGATAAATCTCATGTGGCTCTGGGTCTTTTTATTGATTTCTCTAAAGCTTTTGACTGTGTTGATCATGGGATAACTACTGCATAAGCTGGATAGGTATGGTATAAGAGGAACACCGTCAAATTGGTTTACTTCATATCTAACAAATCGTAGCCAGCAGGTGAAGATTGGGGATTGTGTTTCTGAGCCCCGAAGTATTAATACCAGTGTACCACAGGGGTCAATTTTGGTCCCATATCTTTTCTTATTTACATAAATGACCTACTTCTCCATCTTCAGGATTAAAAAGGGCAATCTGTGGTTGTATCATATGCAGATGATACTAATATTTTAATAACAAGTAATAGTTACAGACTCGGAAGAACATGCTCGGAGCTTGTACAAGAAGACATTTGTGTGGTCAAAAGCGAATAAACGGTGTATTAATAAAGACAAAACTATTTGCATTCTTTTTAAAACATCTAGATCCAAAGTAACGTTTCATGATCAACTACACCTAAATAACGGTAGCTGTATAGAGTATAATGACACAAGAAAAATATTAGGACTTATAGGTGATAGCAGCTTACAATGGCAAAAACACGTCGCTTATGTCTGCGAAAAGTTGTCGAGAACATGCTATGCTCCAGCGATATCATCAAATCAGTGTGGCCGCACAATCATGCGTCAGTTATACTTTGGCTGTTTTCATACCGTTTTGAAGTATGGTATTATGCAATGGGGTAGGTGATCGAATTTCAACAGAGTTTTTCGTGCTGTGCGCATTGTCGCAAATCTTAGGAGAATGGATTCATGTTCACCAGCCTTTAAAGAACTTGGTATTTTGCCCCTGCCATGCATTTTTATATACGAGCTGTTTTGTTTTGTCCATAAAAATAGAAAATTTTTTCAGCAGCAAATTGTTGACCATGGTCATGATACCAGAAATAAAACATTAGTGATGCCAATACAACATAGCACAACGTTATATCAAAAGGGGATCTATTATAATGGCTGCAGATTTTACAACAAACTGCCAGAGTGCCTCAAGGAAGAAACAAATTTTCAAAAATTTCGACTTCAGGTTAAAAGGATTTTATTGGAAAAGTGCTACTACAGTACGGATGAGTGCCTACAAGACATGTCTATAAAATGATTGTCGTATATATTTTTTGTTTTTTTTGATTTAGTGTAGCTATGTTTGACGAGATTTCATCAACACATGTATACTGCATATGTAGTTCTCTGTTTTTCTGAAATCAATAAATATTATTATTATTATAATTATGTCAAATTCATTACTTTTATGTATTTATTATCATAATTAGATATAACTTTGTCAATTAGTATTGTTATATTTCTTGTACACTATGAGTATTTTTGAAATAACCAGAAAAATTAGACAGAAAGGATTGTTCATACCTTAACTAATGTCAAATAAAACAACCGGTGCAAAAAAAAATTCAAGTACATATAAATACGACTGCATTACACTGTATTACAGTTCTGGGGCAATTGGGACACACCCAATATTAATCAAAGAGACAAGTTAATTTTTACCTAAGCCCACATTGCATACACAAACGTCGAAATTCACCGGACATAATCGCGAAACTCGATCTGGACTTTCCATTAAAACATGTATTTTGGCGATTATAGGTGGCCATTATTGTGATTCATTTGCAAAAGGATTCCTTCTGAATAAATAGAACATTAAGCAGATCACCCAATATATACAGTCCGGTATCATGAAACAAGGACGGTAAATGATTCGGTCTGCCACAGTAATTACAAGTTGCATTTGATGTATGGCCCATTGAACGGGACCGACTACCGGAATCCTTAACTGCCGGTCGTTTTTAACAATGCTTTACATGGTTATCGTACCACCATACCGTGTTATTACTTCACCTCGCTGTTACCTCTATATTAAATGCCCTCAAAACTACGAAAACGTATCGAGCAGGTTTATAGTTGCTTGTCTGTGATATTTATGCTTCCTGCAGATATGTACGTTTTTGATATATTTATTTGTTGTAATGGTAAAGTTATTCGTCAAGGTTACCTATGTAAATCACATAATCAGTATTAACTTCTAACATTATTAGTATTTCTTCTATCATTTTCAAAGAGATATTAATACATATTGTCATAGGTTAACCTATCGAACAAATAACAACTTATCCACACATATATTATACAGTGTGTAAATAAAGTAAGGAATAATACTCATATTTTGTTTATTATCGTTGTTTGGGAGAAAAGCTCGGACAGGTCGATTTTATTTTGTTCCTCCGGATTTTCTGGATGTAATTCTTTTACTTTCTTATACGTAGTATAAGGAAGTATTGTGTTGATGAAAATTTTCGACCTCGAGATTTTTGCAGATGTCCACGTTTTGAAGTCCCCTGATACCGAAAAAGTGGTTTTCAAAAAATGTCTGTGTGTGTGTGTGTGTCTCTCTCTCTCTCTCTGTGTGTGTGTGACCACGATAGCGGTCAAGCCGCTGTAGATACCAATTCCAAATTTTGTATTTCCGTGTATAATCTCCCTCTTGAGATCTGATTAGTTTTTCAGTAAAATCGGTAAACCGGAAGTAGCAGTTTACTTCAGCGAAAAAATCGAATTTTGCCAATATTTCGTCAACTACTAAGTTTTAACAAATTTATAAAGAATTAATATATACTTAAAATTAAAATTGAGTATAATTTTATCTAAAGAGTTTTCCGAAATTCCTACCGGAAGTAGGTCTTTTACTCTTATCGAAAATCAGTTTTTTGCGAATATTTCGCAAGTCATGCCTTTTTGGCTAGTACGTTATGGATATAAAAGTATTTACAACATAATTTTCAATATCTTTTGTATAAAAAAATTTTCAAAATTCAGACCGGAAGTACCAGTTTTACTCTTATCGAATAGCGATTTTTTGCAAATATGTCGTAAGTTATGCATTCTATATAAATTTATCAAGAGTACAAAAGTATTTAAAACTGGATTTGCAATATTTTTTGTATATATGAAATTTCAAAATTCGGACCGGAAGTAGCACTTTTACTCTTAGCGAGGAGCACTTTTTTGTTAATATCTTGCAAAGTATGCATTCTATAGAAATTTATTAAGAGAATAGAAGTACTTATTTAGAATGGGATTTTGAAGAATTTCTGTAAAAAAAATTCTTAAAATTCTGTAATTTCTAAACGCTCATACGTATAAGAAAGTCGTGTGGTGGCCACACCTCATTTTTTTCTTTGGTTTACTACTCTGGGACCTCTGATGTCATCGACTTCTTTTTCAAATTCAACGTCCTTATTTTTTTGCTAGAAATAAAAAGTATATTTTTTTGTGAATTCAGCAATACCACATATGTGGTATTTAAAATTAGTAGTTTTAGAGATACGGAGGATCATAGGCAATTGACAACAATAATTAAACTTGAAAATCAAAAGAGCAAATAATAATAATTTATTCTTGGGACGATCAAAACAATAGAAATTTTACATTAATAAATGATCAAATTGACACCCATTTTCCAAAACATTATCTCTCATTTCTAGGTCGATATTTCTGCACTCTGTCATGTCAATTGTCATTATTAGCACGCTTAATACTCTAAAACTACTAATTTTAAATACCTCATACAGGGTATTGCTGAATTCAGAAAAAAATATACTTCTTATTTCTAGCAAAAAGATAAGGAGGTTCCATTTGAAAAAGAAGTCGATGACATCATAGGTCCCAGAATAGTAAACCAAAGAAAAAAAATTGGCATCCATAAAATCAAACAAAATATGAATATTATTCCTTACTTTATTTACACACTGTATTATATTTGTATATTTATTCTATAATACATAATATCGAAATTTTTAATAGAGATATTAAAGATAGAGATATCTAGTATAGGTAACAAGAGTTTTAAACAAAGACATGACACGTTATAGTTTTCTATATATATTGGGAACATTTCCGAAACAAAGCATAATGTATGTCTCAAAAGTTTTCGTAAAAAAATACTATAAAGTTAATTTATAGTAATCATGATACGATCCAGTTGCCGTTGGAATAAAAATTTAGTAAATTGATTGATGCTTAATATGACATATTGCTGTGGTTACAATAATGCAACTACAATTGTAACGTTGTAGCTTTAACGATACAAAATTGCATATCTATTCAATGAATGCTAAGATTGTATTAATATTATTAAAATATTCACCTATAAATTTTTAAATCTAATCCCTATTAACATTCAATTTATTCTTGTGAGTTCTAGCAGTGATCTTTCCTCCCTTCCTCTGGTGTGTTTCTTACTTAAGTTTTTATTTGGATAAGGTTAATGATAAAATAAATTCTTAAATTTCATGAAATATTTATATTCATCTTTTAATTCAATAAACAACATCAAAAACCTTTTTATTAACAACATGTGGCTGTGTTAAGAATGTCTCTTCACAATTATAAAACATAGAAAAACATAATTCCCTTTTTTTTATAAATATGCTATTGCGACTCAAGAAAAATATTATTTAGCTATTTTATCCTTTAATATAATATTTATAGATTCAAAAAAATAACTTTTTCCTATACGAAGCTAATTTTTATTTCAACAAAGACATACTTTCGCACATAGTGCCTTTGATGATCTAAAACTTTGCAAAGGAAAAAATATCTTGAAAATGACCTATACCAATCGCCGAATGTAAATATTCGCACATAGTACACCCAACAGATTGGCGCTTGTCCCTCAAGAATATTCCTATCTATTCGTATTCATCTACTTGAAATTTTAATTAACTTTTACCACAACTATCGTTAATAATGCCTAGTGATACACATGAAGCAAATATTTGCACATAGTACCTCCAGTGCCCTCAACACTATTAACAATCTTCCCACAATTTACAAAAAAATTAATGTAATTCAGCAAAACAATATTTTATCTAACTATTGATGATGTTTAACGCCTTGCTAAAAGTAACCATTTTCACGTAGTACCCCTAGAGTACGTCTTACACCATCAATTATTCCAAAATGTATATTTATTTCAAAAAGAAAAACTTTGTATTCCTCATACAAATCATCCAATTCGTTTTTATTGATGTCTACCATTTTGATATATTTGAAAATGAAATTATCAAATGTAGTAAATAATTAATAATAACAAAACTAAAAACTATACTGGAATTCGGAAATAAACTTAATAAATTGAAACTGATATAATATAACGTAGTGTATCAAAACCCCTACTATTATTTGCAAATGATATCAAAAATTTTTACGTCTAGTAAATTCGAAAGTTCGGTTTCATCTCCCCTTATATCGTTCTTCGCGCTCTTTTATAACTTTTCCTTTTAAAACAAAAGACGACTATCCACTTACAGCGCCACGACTGCTACACTAAAATTTATGTTGGCATTGTCCAGTTCATATTTGTTTTCTATAAGTTTTTCTCAGTCACATATACCTATTCCACTTTTGACAGTCAATGAATACACAAAATTTCACCACTTACAAATTGTTTATGCACACTTGAGATTCTTCATCTTCGGTAGGTATATTCTTCTTTCTTAATGCCATCCCTCTTTATGCTTGTAAATAAACCTATTGCCTCTTTCATTATTAATTATATACTTCCTTTTCCCGTTAATTAAACTTATTCGTATTTTCTTCTTGTAGATATCTTTGTTGGTTATGATCGGAAATATATTGTACACCACTGGAATCCTCTTCATTAGGACTGCATCACAAGGAATACCGACTTCTACAGCATCTCCTCTACTTTCTACCCAGTTCCTTTTGTTAATATTATTTCTTCTTGCAGATTATTAGAACCACACAAGATTTATACTGCTATCTTTGATGCCATTACATTTATGCAAATAACATTCAAAGATGTGTTCCTATCTAGTATATACATAAACTTATTAATGTATTGTCTCGGATAAAGAACACTTTTTGTATATATCCTTTAAAATGTTTTTAGATATAAGTATCAGGTATTTATTATACTCTTAAATATGATCATAAAATTCTTTTAGAAATTAAAATCATTGTACAAATTTAAAATCTAATTTTTATTGATTTGAATAGACGTTTTCATAACAAGCATGCCGAATATGACCTTGCTCGTACAATTTTACGGCATTTAAATGATTCACCCTCTTCACAGTTCCGTCTTTCAACATCACTCTCTCTCTGTTACTTATTTTTAGTACATTTTTATTTTTGAACAGTGGTCCATTTCTTAGAATATTTAATGCTATTCTTACACATTGCGAGAAGTTTGGTTCTGTTTTTCTATATGCAAACCACACCTTGTGCTCGTCTTTTCTACAAAACACAGAATGCATAGATTTATTTTGTGTTTATTTTTATTCCTTTCTTAATATTTTTTAAACTTAAATTACTATATACACTTTTCATAATGACATTGCCCCTTAAAAGTTATGCAACTCATTATTCACCTACTAAATATGTGACTTATGATTATTTTACCTTAAACTATATTTTTGAAATTAAAATTGTATGTTCTTATTCTAAAGCGTAACTATTTAACAATTTTTCTAATTCTTAAACTATAAAGATCACAGCAATATGATTTTTCTAAATAAAGTCAACAACAATGTCGTACAAGCTTGATATTCGGAGACGTATTCATCAGTTGTTGGACGGGTACCTACCTAAGCGCTTGTTAGGATCTACAGAGAGCAAGATACTTCTGTTTCGACTATCTACCAGATAAAAGATTGCCAGGACTGTATCCCTTTTATCGATTTACCTAAAACTGGACGATCCAAAGTCTTAAGCCAACTTAATGGGCGAAGGTTGAGTGAAAGAGCAAGAAACACATTGGATGTCAGCGCGTAAGTTATCTCGAAGATACCATATTTTACCCTCGTGTTAGTTGAACATTAGCCAGAAATAATTTAAATTATCGTAAAAAAAAAGGTTCCAAGTTACATTGCAGCTTAGTTGGAAAGAATTCCCATGTGTTGCCATGCTTTGAGACGCATTCATTTTCGTGAAACAGTTATCGTTACGGGTGATGAAAAATATTTGACGTTGTCCTACTCGGAGACCAAAGGTAATGACGGTTTCTATAAGGACAATGTACAAGACGCTCTTGACAATGTTAAATTCAAAGACAAAGTCAAGTTTGAAGATAAAATTTTGGTATGGTGTGCCATATCAAAGGCAGGTGGTTGACGGTCGCATGTTGGACGTGTTTGAGGTGAAGCCATCAATGCAGACATTTGCATACGAAAATGCCTCACCAAAACTTCGGAATTTTATAAATACAGATCATCCCAACGTCCAAATGATGTTCTGGCCTGACTTAGCCTCGTGCCATTACGCCAGAAGAGAACAGACTGGTTAGCCACAAACGGCATCAATTTTGTTCCGAAGGCAGATAATCTTCCAAATGTTCCTCTGGCGAGACCCGTTGAGGAATTTGGGTGTCATTTGAGCAGAAAGGTATATGACTGGGGCTAGGCAGTCCAAAATGAGGATCAGGTAAAACGCAGAATCTTTCAGAAAAGTTGACGTTGCTACCGTCCAAAGATTGATGTGCCATGTAAGAAATACATTACGTGACTTAAAAAAGCATGGGCCTATATCCGCTACGTAAATGTTATGTTTAGTTGAATTACGTCTTTATAAGAATAATATTGTTGTGAAAATATAAAATAATAAATAATAAATTAAAAAAAAATGGCTTACTTTTTCCCGAAAACTTTTGAGACATACCTATGTTAAAACGCAATAATTGTATAAAACTTATCAGTCAAACTGTACTTTTATATAGAGTAACATTGAATAGTTGCCTGAAGTGTACATCAAAATACACTAAACAGCCTTGCGAAAATAATTAAAATCATTAATTATTAAACATCTTATCGTAATGTTACGAATATTATTTGAAAAATAACAACACTTGTGGCTCTTATGTTGATTGATTTGAAAAATTTGATTGGAAAACATAATGTTTTGATGGACATAAATTATTCTAAATAAAATACATACCTAAAATAAAACAGAAAGATTATTATAAGGAAGAAATTGATTTGAATTGAGAGTGTCAGAAATGAAGTTTTATGTATGTCATGGAAATACGTACAACGTGGGGCAACGATTGGCATAAACAAATTATTTTACGGTGGAAGGTGTTTGTAGTTTGGGTTCAAGAAATGAATTATGTAGAAAAGTAAAAAAAAAGTGATTCATCATTAGTATAGGTAGAAAGTTCTAACACAGCCGCGCCATTAGTCTTTCAACTGTCTTCGATTAAGCAAATTAGGGAATCACTTGAAGACGATCCACGGGGTGGCCTATCGAAGTGATCATCCAGAAATTGTTTAAAAACGTCGAAAAATTATTAATGGTAAATGCGTGGTTAAAGAAGCCACAACTTCCATGAATGATTGAAGTATCTTACACAACAGTTTTTAAAATTCTTCATAACTATCTTGGCATGACTAAAGTAAGCGCAAGATGGGTGTCAATAATGCTCAAACCGCCCGAAAAACACCAAATTGCCCAGAATTCACAATATATTTAATCAAAAAATAAGTTACTAGTGATAATTAAGAACTTTCTCCTATATGTTACTGAAGACAGGCAATAAAGATATGAGCCCTTAATTACTTCCATGATCTCCCTTATTAAAACACGATACCACTTTTGCCAACTTTAACTTTTTTCAGAAAAAGCCAGATACAGTAGTTACAAATATTAAATATACCAATATGGGTGATTATAATTGACTCACTCTTTGCGATTTTCTGTTATTAATCAGCAAATTGGAAATGTTTCTCTTCATTTCTTCTACCACCAGTTTAATGCACAAAACAAATATCACTTTATAGTCATATATATGATCATGCTTACCTAAAACTATAATATTGTAAATATGATGAAATAGCTCTAGAATTTGTAATTTCGAATCCATATTACGTGAAAGATGATTGGTTTATTTTCATAATTTTTAAAATCACTGCTAGAAAGCCCTTTAAAGTGCGCTTATGGGATTCTAACTTCAAATTTGACAATTAATTTGTCTGACGCGTGGATGCAAAATGTAAAAATCCAACAATATAAATTTGTCCACAATGCTTGCTTACTACGCAGATTAACCAACTATGTATTAAATAAAAAATGGTTTTGGAAAAGTAATATTTAATAACTTCATTTATAATATTCTATTTGTAACTGGCTTTCATATACCTATGTAATATAATTTTATCAGGGGAAATTATATAGAAGTGGAGTACACTTTCACTAACATAAAAACAAACAATCGAGAAGAAGGATGTTTCAACATAATCCACAGAAATGTTAATACATTTTGTGTATCGATTTTTAAGTGCTAAGATTCCTCTTGAAAATCTTGTTCCATTATCCACTCATTTTCCGCCGTCATCACTTCTTCATCCTTCAAAGTGCGCTTATGGGATTCTAACTTCAAATTTGACAATTAATTTGTCTGACGCGTGGATGCAAAATGTAAAAATCCAACAATATAAATTTGTCCACAATGCTTGCTTACTACGCAGATTAACCAACTATTAAATAAAAAATAGTTTTGGAAAAGTAATATTTAATAACTTCATTTATAATATTCTATTTGTAACTGGCTTTCATATACCTATGTAATATAATTTTACCAGGGGAAATTATATAGAAGTGGAGTTCACTTTCACTAACATAGAAACAAACAATCGAGAAGAAGGATTTTTCAACATAATCCACAGAAAGGTTAATACATTTTGTGTATCGATTTTTAAGTGCTAAGATTCCGCTAGAAAATCTTGTTCCATTATCCACTCATTTTCCGCCGTCATCACTTCTTCATCGTCTGAAAAATGGTTTAACCGAAAATGTTCTTTTAATTTTGAGAATAGTGGTGGTCATTAAAGCCAGATTGGGAGAATAGAAGGGTTATTCAGCAATTTTAAAGTCAGCATTGTGAATGGCAGCCAATGAAACACAGCTTTTGTGGGCCGAAGCTTTGTCTAGGTGAAACAGCACTTCTCGAATCAATTTTCCTTTTCGTGTCTCTTTGATTCCCACCCCCCTGACTTTTGGAATTAAGTTTGCGTAATATTCACCTGCTACAGTACGCCCACGTGGTAAAGAATGATAAAACATCTCCTTCAAAATCGCAAAAAAAAACAGTGGTCATGATTTTTCCAGCAGTTGAACAGACACGAAACCATGGGGGGGGGGAGATCCCTTATGTCGCCATATCATACTTTACCTTTTCGACTGGGTCAAAGTGATGAACCCAACATTCATCTACTGTAACGAATTTTCGCATAAAATCATTTGGATCTCTGTCAATTATCGCCAAATTTGTCTCAGCGTTGATCCGCCGTTAACATTTTTGATACCCGCCGTGCAGACACGCTTTTAAAACCCAATTAATCGTGCAATATTTTTTCAACACTTCCAACTGAAATGCCCGTTATAAACCTAACGGTAATTCTTCTATCGTATGGTACCATATCATGAACCAAATCAATACTGTTTTCAGTAATTGCAGTTTTGGGGGGACCTGCATCTGGTGCATGTCTACAAGTCTTCTTCGTCAGTTTAAAATCATGTGACCAATTTTTCGTTACTTGATATGAAGGTGCAGGCTCAACCACTAAATCGGTCATATCCATATACATTTTTGGTGGAGATAACCCTTTTTAATAATATAAGAAAAATCAACTAATATTTTGTATATGCAAAGAGACAGAGAAACGATATTTGACATTTCCCAACGCCAATACATGACACTTCGAATGACAAGACTTTTTGGTATGTCATACAACGTCATCTATGCAATAATTGATGAACTTTCTTCGCCCGGTACTCAGAAATATTCATTAAGTAGTTTATTTTCTTTTTAAATTATTCCGGGCGATAGATATTGGTGGTGGCGTTTAGTTCGTATTTTGGCCATGTCGGTTGCCAAACGATTCAACCATATAAGCACTAATCGGCGTTAAAAAGAAAATAAGGCACTACATTTATACTTGCAGACTTTTTCAAAGAAATCCTAACAGTTATTCATTTTCATGTCATCTGATAAGTTCTTAAAAAAAATATTACAAGTGCACTATGGTTAATCAGCATATTATTTTAAATTAAATTATACGTTTTAATAATCTATTAAAATATTTTTATTAATTTGTTTGCTTTATTACATATCCAAGATCGCATTATTTACCAGAGCATCGAATATGTTAGTCCAATTAATGACCAGTTATGCATAAATCGAAAAAAAGATAACTAAAACGCTCAATTTTAATTACGGCACCAGCATATTCCGATGGAATTGGACTGTAAAAACAATTATTGGTGTCTTAAACATACAACAATTAAGCTAGTTCAGTCTGCATTAATAAATGCGCATAGACATAATTACGTACGGTTCAATTAAAACTAAATTAAACCACTGCTGGTATCCCTACTTATTTATTCTCATTTTAATTACGGTGTATTTTTCTTTGATTATTATACTTATGAAATGAATTGATATCCCGCATACCTGTTCCCCTCTGAACTAAAAGGGTAATGAGAATTCCGTAATTAAGACATATCAAGTTTAATATTTGTATTATTAAAGAGCATTTCCTATTTGTTTAACATACGTGATTACTACTTTTGGTTTTGTTACTTAATTACTAATTATATACGAGCAAAAAGTGCAAGCTATCTTATTAAATTAATGTGAATAGACAACAAATAATAGCTGTTTGGTCAGATATCATGGGAGTATAAATACTCAGGAAATCCTTACGTTTTTATATGAGAAATGAAGTACGTACGATAAATATAAATAAAATTTGCCATAAGCATGTTGTAATGCACAACATGTATGTTTGTCTCAATTTTACTATATGCAAATAATGTGTAGAGCCCGTATGACATAAAAATTTAGCATCCGGTTAAACAGAAAATACGTTATAAATTTGATGCGAAAATATTTAGAGTTTTTTCGAATTTTTGTGTAAACTGTCAATGTCATGAAAATGTTTTCTCAGTAAATACGTGCTGACTTTTATACACATAGAGAAAGAGAGGTGTTAATCTAACAGAAGAAAAACGAACATCCAATATACGCATTTTGCTTTAATACTGTCAAAGAATATTACATCTTAATTTAACAAAATTGAGTTTGTTACTTTAATTTTTGTTAATATAATAATGATATACGTGTTCAACTTAACAAAACATGTTTTGTGATCTAAGCAATTTTTTTTAATTAAAATGGCGGTATATTTTTGTTAAAGCAAACTTACTTTTACGTATTGTGAAATTGATGCGTTTGTTAAATTAACGTCACAGAATCATTATTGTAACTTCAGTTTGATGTTGTATTAACATCTTAAATATCTCAAACTAAGATCGATATGTTCTTATGACCTTGATATAAGGTTACACCAAATACCTAAATAATTTTGTTAATTTCAATTTTATTTGTGTAATTTGATGTAATATTGCATTAGGTCTAATATGAAAAATACTGTACGAGTTCACAAGCTATAGATTGTCTAATTTGCCGATTATATTAATTTAATAAGCATACATATTTATTTGATTTTCACAATGTTGATAAGTGATAGTGATAGGTGATAAAAATCAGTATGATCGGCAAATAAAAGAATAGTAACGTTTGCAGACTTGACAAAATTTTTTTCATTTGAGAGCTAATGGCTATTTTGAATTAACTATATTATTTTACAATAAATCCAAAAATCGTAGTTTTATACACTTGCCCCAATCACTGAAACATATACATACTGGTGTGGTAATAAAACACAAAAGTAGATAAAAAGATGTAATACATTACAAGGAAATATAAAAAAACAAAAAGTAAATGATATTACAATCATTCAACGGTTGAATGATGATTTAATAGAGGTTGAATTTCAACCTCTATTAAAGCTTGGTATATACAATAAAAAAATATTGTGCAGTTTTTACAAATACAGTTGAAAATATTTCCAACCGTCTGCGTCTGATAGAACATGTTAAAATGAAATATGATAAATTAAATCTACCATATTAACACCGTTAGATTTTTAAAATCAAAAATATCTTTATAATATGGTGTCAAAATTTCTTGAATAATTTCAAGTATAGTTTTGAAATTATATAGCCACATAACTCCAAAGTAAATTCCTAATTTTTTAATCCACGACTTGGAATATATATTTTAACATATAGCATAGGGCGTTTTTGAAAAAATAACCAAATTTGTTTATACTCCCGAATGAGCGAAAACAAATATCAACTGCATGTAACTGCCTCTAATGGTGTTTATATGGGCCTAACGAGGAGGACATATGGCTAGGCGGTAACACCGTCTTTCTTTATTCTGTCGATACCTATAATGTATGTATATTAGAAGCTGTCTACATTACAATTCGAAATATTGCAAACCTAAGTACGAGGTAGGCGCCATGCATTCTTGGCCTGGCAGGCTTATACAGGTTCAAACGTGTTCAAACTCCGTCACGCTATGCATGCACATACGCGAGGTATACATTAGAAAGGCGAAAGTCGGTCAATCATCGAAAAAGGTGATGGACACAATATTCTGGGATATTTTGCTAATTGACTTTAATGAGCGCAATACAAGTGTGAACGGCACATATTATGCGTCTTTATTGCATAAATTAAGGAACAGTATTCGTGGAAAATTGACAAGAGGTGTGCGATTATTACACGACAATGTTCCTGTCCATACTGCCGCCACAATCATGCCGAGAATTTATGGCGCCTACCTCGTATATCTTAAATTATGTATTCTATAGAGATTTATTACAAGTGCAAAAGTATGAATGCTATTTATAACATTTTGAATTACATTTATAAACATCTAGATAATAGCAATGTGATGGGTAGAATATTCTTCAACTTGACTAAGACTTTCGACATCATATGCTAAGACCATTCTTTTTGACAAGATGGAGTATTATGGTGTCTGTGGTTTGGCGTTAGAGATATTTAAATTCTGAAGCCTAAAGGGATTCCCTTTGCTTATTGTACGGCGTGTTATATAATATTATGTGCAGAACCATTTTTCAAGACTTGAACATTTTGATTTTACCCAGATAATATACGAGCTTGTTGTTTCTCATTGAGAATTGCCCCCTTACTTGTTCCTTTAGTATTAAGAACATTAGGGCTAAAACAGCGTGTGACTACGGTTTTCTTTTTAATTGGTAAATTCTTATGAAAAATTAGAGTTAGAAAATAATGTAATTGGAGCTTTCAATACATGTAGATTATTCAAATCTCCTGAATATCCTTTTACTGGGGTGCGTTCAGAAATGTTGGATAGGATACTGGCATGGTCGGCTCATATTTTATGACGTCATCCACTTGGTAAACTTGGAGCGCTTTACAAGTCTGAACGTCGTAGAGTGAGTCGAGTTAGTTTGTGGCAAAAGTCAAAGGTCTAAGCTAAGCATTGCAGAGTTAGAGGTTATGTATGAAGAAATAAAGTCATCAAAGAAATAATTCGAAAATTAAAACTAATTAGAACAATGGATCAAAATCGAAAAATTTTTTTTGGATCAAATTAAAATTGTCCAAAAACAAACTGATGACCATATGAAACACACATATCACCATATGATATGAAATGGCATGAAATTATACCCTTAAAAACACTCAGAACCGCGCTTTAAATACCCCGACCCGAATGCCCATGAATCGCCCGCTATTAACCATCACAAATAGGTGGTGATAGAAGGAACACTCCGAGTGTCGCACCAATCACTTCTGAACGGCAATGACGTCATAATTTTGGAACATATTTTTGTTTCTGAACGGCAAGTGTGAAATTGGAGTGATACTTGGATAACATTCTTTCCTTTTCTGAACACACCCCTGAATTTTTAGTATGTATTCTGAATTGCGTTATAGCAGTTAATTTAATGAAAGTGAAGTATAATCGAAGACACGTGTTCCTGACTCGATAAGATACAGTTTTTGGATTTTTAAGAGTAAGATTACACATTTTATTCAACCGATACACACTTTCCAAGCTATACCGTACTGATGAAGACTAGGAAACGATTAGCTAGACGTTTATTTAATCTAGGACCATTAATATAAATTTAAAATATCGAAACACTAAGTGCACTATTTTGCCAAAATATTAGGTTATACTATTACAAAATAAATAGCTAAAATATTAGATACGTAAGATATTTGTAGTATGCGTTCCGTTTCGAATGCAAAAGGACATTAATAATATATACAAATAATTAACAATCATCAGTACCTCTGGATCCTGATGATTCCTTTTTAACGTTCCAAAGTCGTTATAAATGCTTCGCCATAACAAATTTATAAATTGGAATAACATAATCAAATAGGATGGCGTATTAGGTTGACGAATTGATAATTGATGAATTCCTGTATTTCGTACATTTCAACTTATATGTAATAGCCTGTGTTTCACCTGTCTTAAATTTGCATTCGTAAATTATTTGTAAAGTAATACGTTGTGTGTCGCAATTTTTTAGGTAGCAAATATTAAATTATATTCAAGTACATATAAAATAATACTTTTCTACATGTGACAAATAGGAGCAATTCTAAGAAATTTTGTCAAAGAAACAAACGGCTAATTTAACTAGATCAGGAACACTTGGTGGAGAAGACAGCGACTTTTACCATCCCAGAGGATTTCAACAAGGCTGTTGGAAGAAGGACTTATCTTAGGGTAAAAGTGGGAGAGACACCATATGAGGAGAGACGCCATACTATCGCTAATTCACTATGTGGGAAAGAGACGTCTACATTTCTCAGTGTGTTATCACAGTCATACGGTCGTCGGTGAATCGTGTTAGTACATGTTCCGCTGCGCTCGAACGTGACGTAACAGTAAACGAAATTCGATGTTGATGCTCGATTTTTTTGACGAAAATTTTGTGTGAATGCGGTTCCAGTGAATGTTACACTTAAAACAAAGACACAGCCAGGTAATAATTGATTTTATTTTGTTATTTTGTTTGTTCTTAACTTATTTAAATTATAATTTTGACATATATGTTAATACCTAAATATTTTTAGCTGTATGGCGTCTCTCCCACGAAATGAGGTGAGACGCCATACTTTGCAAGGTTGTGATTGTTATGTATTATATTTCGTATTTTTTATTGTCTAAAGGATGCCAAGAAAATATGTAAGAACTCATAAAGTGGTCAGAGGGCAGTGGACAGAAGAAAATCTAATTTTAGCAATAGAAAAAGTAAAAAAAGGTGAAATATCAAAAAATGAGGCCCAAAGACGATATGGGATACCAATTCGTACCTTATCTAGGCGCCTTAAGACCGGTAACACTACTAAATCTGGATTAGGTCCTCAAGGTAAATACATTTTATGATAATTCATATATTGTTTATTTATATACTCTTGGATACACATTATGTAGTATGATAACTAATACAAATTATATGTTTTTCTAGCATCACTCGGACAAGAAAACGAAAAACTATTAGCGTCTTATGTTAAACGCTTAGCTAATGCTGGTTTCGCACCAGACCGGAGTATAATTCGTTCTCTGGCCTATCAATTTGCCGAGAAACTTGGAATAAAACACAAATTTTCCAAGGAAAAAGAAAAGGCAGGGCAACATTGGCTTACATCTTTCTTAGAGAGAAATAAAGATATCTCAGTACGTCAAGCAGAAGGTCTCTCTGTTGCAAGAGCTCAGGGTATGAACAGGGAAGAAGTAAGTGCATTTTTCAGACTGCTTGAGGAAGAAATGATAAGAAATGATTTGACTAATAAACCAGAAAATATTTTCAACGTTGATGAGAGTGGCATACAATTAATAAATAAACCTGGAAAAGTGTTGACGGCAAAAGGAGCTAAAGATGTTCATCTGATCACGCCCCGTGAGAAGGGAGAAACTATTACTTTGATTGCATGCTGTAGTGCTGAAGGTCGTCTTTTTACCTCCAGTGTTAATAATGAAAGGCGTCAATAGAAAATCCGAGTTTTCTGATGGCTTGCCAAATGGGTCTGAAGTCTATATGAACAAAAAGTCATCTTATATCACTTCCGAGTTATTTTTGCGATGGTTCAAAGAACATTTTTTACCAAAAAAACCAAAGACAGGCAAAACAATTTTGATTTTAGATGGCCACACCTCCCATTCCAATTCCATAAATCTCTTGGATTTAGCAAATGAAAATGACGTTATTATTATATGCTTGCCAAGTCATACGACACAGGCTCTTCAACCTCTGGATCGCAGTTTTTTCAAACCTCTAAAGACCTATTATAATCAGGAAGCCAATGCATGGATGTTAAGGAACAAAAATAGAACGATCACAAGACTGCAGGTTGGGTCTTTAATAGGGCAAGCTTGGGGGAAAGCTGCAACTGTTGGCAATGCCACATCAGATTTCAAAGCTTGTGGAATATTTCCACTCAATCCAAATGCCATCCCCGACCATTTCTTCGGTATATCTGATTTAATTGAAGTACCGCCTCAAGCTGTTTCTTCTGCTGAAGCTCAGTCTCCATCAAAACCATCAACTTCTAGACAAACAGCTACATTATCAACCAGTAAACAAACGCCTACAAAGCTTCTGGAGGAGTCAAACCCAATCCCAAAACTGCCTATCTCGACAGTGAAACGAAAGCAAGTTGCCCGTGTATTGACATCACCCGAAAACTTAAATAAGAAAACATCGAATCTGGATTTAATAAAAGGAGCAGCTAAAAAACGTAAGCTGGCTGCTACAATATCAGCGTCCTCAACTTCTCAACAAATTGCATCCAACCCAATTGAAGATGACAATAACGTGTGCACTGAGTGCTGGGTAAACTATTACATAACAAAGAAGAAAACAGATTGGATTAAGTGTTCTTCATGCCTAAAATGGCTTCATGAGTCATGCACAATGTACTCTCCGCATTGCAATAATTGTGGAAGAGAAATACTCCGCAAAAAGAATAAAAAAAAGGCATGATAGCATGTATGGCATCTCTCCCACACTATGTGGGAGAGATGGCCAATTGCCGACTTGATTATTTTATATAATTTTTATTTTTATGTTTAAAGTCAAAATCATTTAATTATAATAAATACTATTAGTGTACCTTTAAGATAAAAAATAAACGATTTAAATATATCACATTTTATATATTTATTACTAATTTCTACAAAAAGTATGGCGTCTCTCCCACTTTTACCCTATTCCCATTTAATAAGAAGCAGAAAGGTACCAAAAATAAAAAATATGTACAATAACTACAATACATACTTTAATATTCAGATATCAATATTAATAAGGCATCATCAAAGTTTAAATATGTAAATCATAAAGTTTATTATCTTGTTGGCGTGTTGAAATATGATAATCCGAAAATAGTATAACAATTTTAATTGTAATCGGCAGTAGATATATTATCTTGCATTTAAAATACAGACTGTAATTAGTTTGTAAATGAAGAAATAATATGTCGAAGAGTCATTTGGATCAGTGTTGTTTGGTAATTATTATCTAAAAATGTACTTGTAAAATGCTCGATTTAATATTACAGTAAATGAAATTCAGTAACAAATCACCTAAAGTATCAAATTTTACCAAATAATTTATTATATGGATATTGGCTAACTTGCATGTAACATGATTGTCAAGCATAACCTTAAAATGTAATATAGTTTGAGTTTAATTTAGCGTATAAAGAGTATTTACCTATAGAAAAGCAATAGCCCTAACGTATAATTATTATTGATTCTAAATATATGCGACAAATTTTATGGGCTGATTACTAGGGTTATTATGATCATAAAAGTTAATATGAATGTATGTCTTAAACGGCATAGTTTTAAAGTTATAAGATGTTTAATGGTAAATTTACATAGTTCAATAAAATATACTAATACAACATAATTACCTTATAGAAATTGTTTGAAACAACCTCCTTCAGCTGCAATGCAAGCTTCTATCCTCCGTTGTATTGATTGGTGATCTCTAATAATTCCGGCCCACATAATAACAGAAAATAGATTCAGATGTTGATGACGGGATTCCAAAGTTTCGTGTTGGTTTTCATCTGCCCATGTGTGCTTATTATGAAAATTAATAGCAGCATATCTGGAGAAATTAGCCTCGTCAGTGTAGAACACTTGAGCCAAAAACTGATAATTTTGAGTGATTTTCTGTTGTGTCCATTGACAAAAAGCCAATCTTTGCGGGAAATCTGCTGGCAAAAGTGCCTGTACCCGTTGTATGTGATATGGGTATAACAGTTCTTTGTTCAATATTCTCCAAACTGTGGGCTGACTTATTTTTAAAGCAGAGGCAATTTTTCTGTTGCTTGCAGTAGGAGGTTCCTCAATTTCTTTTAGCACCATTTCTTCCACTTGTGGGGTCTGATTGTACGTGGGTGCCCGCTATCAGAGGTATGTTTTTAAAATTTTTCATTTCACTAAATCGTTGGTGAAGACGGGCAAATATCGAATGATGCGGAATGACACGGTTCGAGTATCCTTATTCATAAAGACGTACAGCTGCACATGAATTGACATTGGCAATACTGTAAACAAAGTGCGTATCGCACAACTCAGCATTTCTGTAATTCATATTAGAAAACTTTGACAAAATTTTAGCACAATAATATTGGAATGACAAATAAATACTTTCGCTACAAAATGAATGTTTTCGCAGAAACAGGTGTGACATAAAATCTTGTTATGTAGTTATACAACAAAATTTGAATGTACTATTAAACATCCTTTTTTGTGGCATATATTTAAAATGACTGTAAAATATCTTGCTTTGTTTAACCATGCCATATAATTTAATATACTTATTCTGTTTCGTGTTCTGATAGGATTTGTATTTGTAGTGTCCTAATGTTTATTAAAAGGTTAGCAAGGTTATAAAAATTGATATTAACAGAATTAAATAATGTGTTATTTAGGGTTTTCTTCATCCTGTATATTGTTGGAACGTTCAATTTTCTTTCTTATTAAGAATATGTGGGAAAATTTCATTGGCTAATTTGAAAATATACAGGATCGTCAAGGAAATTTAAAAATAAATAGGAGAGAATATTTTTCATTCTTAGAACGTGCGGGTGTGAATTTTCAATGTTGCTTGAATAACATTGAAAACTGCACATATTATATTATTTTTGAGTAATAAAAGTGATAATATTAAATATATCTACGCAAATATATAATTTTCGATAGTTTCCAAATATATGTGGAGGCAAAAGCTATATACAAATAATTGAATAGGTTATTAAGTGAACAACATATATAACAAGCACATATAGGTATAAAGATTTTGGAATATAAAGAAAACTTACCTTTTAATTTATAATATACGGATCCGGACCAATAGGAGGATTATCAAGTAGCAGACAGTGATTGATGTAATATTTACCATAAGAATATTATCCTATAAAGCAAGTTTAACCATTATCGATGAACCATTAGGAGAAGGAAAGACTCAACATTGATTCTAGTCCAGGGAGGTGTTTCCGATAAAAGACCGATCTTGATAGAATATTTAAATACTGGAAAACACATTATTTATTGATTCTAAAATAAATGGTCAGAATATAAACATTACTCACCTTCAAATACTAATACTAATATTTGGTTATACCATATTTCGTGAATAAATAGTACTTTTTAATGAGATTAAACAATTTTTATTGAGCACATTCTTTCTAGTTCTTTGAGTAAACTAATTTGTACACTGGATATTGCGTACATATCAATATACACTTATTAATTTATTATCGGTTTTCTTCATTGATGGTATTATGCATTGGTATTCGTAGGTAAAATATGAGTTTTTTTTTGTGGTTAAAGAACATTCTGTAAAAGAAAGGATAAATGTCCATTTGACAGATATAAATGATAAAAAAATAGCAATACCTACATGTTAATGTGAGATAATAGAATTTAATACAAATTCCAGAAGAACGGATTATCAACAGGCCCAGAGATATAAAGAAGTCATACTTAAAGATTTGTTTTTGGTAAATAAGTATAAGAATAGATTTTTTTGAAAATTATGTTAAAATAATTGACATTGATTTTCAAACGAACCCACCATTTTAATAAAGTAGTACGGTAAAGTATAGTACTAACAGTTTAATAAACTATACCAAAAGCAGTAAAATTATTGATATTTAAATTGAGTGAGCTAAGTCGAGGTTTATAGAAATAGAATAAAGTTTTACAATTATTATAGAGTCTTCATAAAATTGTTTCATTTGACTGGTCAATTTGGGACTTAGCTGATATTAAATATATATCCCAGTCAAACAATTGTTTGAATTAGTATCCGAACATGGAGCATTTGATATCAATTATAATAGCATTTAAGGTGTTCAGAGCCGTATTACTGTTTCAATATATATACATATATGTATTTGTCAATGGTGTATAAGTCAATGCTATATCATTTTCGTGTGCACTGTATGTTGAGTGTTAATAGAACCCACATGAACCGGGTCATAATGGATTCTAAAATGCTCAAATCTAATAGACGTATGTACATACATTTGATTGAAGTATTAAATCTTCGGAGGTATTCATCATTTGAAACATTGCTAGCTACATTTACGAGATTTATTTGTCGAATAATATATAAAAAAGAAAAATAGAAACAGGAAAAGAACAAAACCGAAGCGAGGTAGGTGGTAGGTAGCCACATATATACCTTCAGAATTGATGTATTTATTTGTGTTAGCGCGGCATATTTATGATAAATGACGCTTTTTTCAGTGAATTCAATTTTTCTACTTCTCCTGCCATCTTTATTTCTTTTCTTTCTATATTAATAACAGCCACTTTTTTCCGTGGAAACAAATTATTTGCCCTTTTTCTGCTGTGTGGTACCGGTGAACGTTCAACACTCTATATGTTGCCTGGCGAGTATAGAACGCTAAGAATTGTTCATTATAGTCATTTGTCAATATGGCTGACAGTCGATTAGTGTGAATATATTAGAATGTGTAATGTATTTGTTTCATGCATATTGCATGGGATAATCTATTGTTTAGATTTTATCCGTCGTTCTTATAACAAATATTATACATTACGTGACATCGTTCAAATTATTTATAATTAGAATAAATTACCCATAGCTGAGTGATACACACTCTCGCCGTTAGAGTCGGATCACGTAGGAAATTTAAGTTTATTAGACATTAATACAACGAAACACTTAATTTAGTGGATAATTTTTACTGAAAATATGCAAATGTGATAAATACAATCTATGCGCATTTCAAATAATGTATTACCTAGTACTACCACAATCTTTTCACAGTATGCTTAGAATGTAACAGCTTATTGAAGATAATATTTTCGCATTATTTGTTGGATATGATAATAATAATAACAATCCTCCAACAATTTTACAACTTTTTGCAGGAGAGTTATTAGCTGCAATTACAATGTTTTTATGTGTTTTCATTATTTATAATGAAGAAACAAAGAAAAATTTAAAAAAATAAACAGGGGGAGGATTGTTTGGGGGAAATAACTTACCGTTTTCAATGACTGTAAATGGATGTTGAACGATATTAAAATAAATGTCAATTTAATGTGTTTATTAGATTATTTTAAAAAGTGGAAAATTTATTATTAAATACAAGAAACTATTTATCATTGCTAGTCTTATCCTATCTGTTGATAACTATTGTCAGTTACATGTTTTGAATTGCTGAACGTAGATGGTGTTATTTAGATTGCAGCTAGTTTAATGGTAGTAATATGAGATTTTTTGGTTTGATGATATACATTACTTGTTTTTGTATTCTTCCTATATCTTCCAATTAACACTGTACCGTTGTGGACAAACATTAAATGGTAGCTTAAAAGCAAAGCATAATTTCCACAACGAAATACATAAAGAAATGTACGATTTGTATCTGGAATCGTAAAGTGATTACTTAAGCACTAGAGCAATGTCATTTTTATGGAAATGTTTGGGCACTTATAGCGGGGTAGCTTTTCCTTGAAAAGCTTCTTTCTCAGTAGGACAAAATTATTGGTTGGTTCTAGAAAATCTTGGAAATTATTCGAACCAATTCTTGCTAGCTGAAAAATTTGACTGGGCTATATTCATGCACGTTATTCATAGCATGTGGTGATATCGGGATCGTATGGTGGATTTTTAAAAAGCTATGCAGTCCAACGTTCAGGCCTAATAAAAAAATGTAGATATTAGAAGAGAACTTAAAATAAAGATACAAGAAGAGAAACTTTAATGGGTAGCGTTCATAATTACAATGAACAATAAACGACAACTTAAGCATTATTGGATACCAAGTGATGGGTAAGAACGCGAAGACATGGAATAACAGCATTGCTGAGATTATTGAGCGAAAAGATAAAACTTGGGATAAAGCTAAAGCAATTGCGACAGACGGAATGATATTTCTTAGGTACTTACTTACTTAAGAGCAGCAGGTTATTAAATGATTTGGGTGATGACTTTTCTTTGCATACTGATTGTCAGTGTTGACAGCATGCAATATTATTAAGCAAATTAGGATATTTTAAAGTTAGGGGTATACCTGAGTAATAGAGAGCAAAAAGTGTGCTGGGCTGGCAATTTATCTGGAAAGAAAATAGTAAAAAGAGGGATGCGACAAGGGTCCATTTTGGGATCATTGCCGGTTTTGATATATATGCCAGTGATATCTTATCAAACATCAGCTGCATGCATCAGAATGTTCATGTACGCAGATGATACATCTTGGTTTACAAGAGACACTTCGAGCGTTCCACGTTATTGGAGAGGCTGTTGAGATGTTCGAGGCCATCAGGTTAAAAATTAATCCCACATACTAAAACAGTCCAATGTTTTGCCTTTAGTAATAGAGGCACGAAAGCGGAAATTTTCCTAAGTGTGCATTTTGGTAACACAGATACTAGTAGTTTTCAAGTAGATTTCGCGAAATCCGTTTAAACCATACGCTGAATTAAGAAAACTTCCCACGGTGTCTTAATTTATTTTGGGAGTTTTTATAGTAGACTTAAATAATTCGTCGTTGGAGTGCATGTTCAGTATACAAAATACAAATACAATACAAAAAACAATGCAAATTATGTTATCCCGTATTATCGAATTGCAAACGCTCAGACAAATACAAACGACCTGGCAATAAAATTCTACAACCGCTGACTAACGAAGACTAAACAACAAGCAATGAGCCTGTTCATGAGGGGTATCTACGACTTGCTGTTATTTAGTAGTGTCTCCAGTGTAGGCGAATTCTATGAGGAAGAACCCATGTTCACAATTGTTTTAAGAAAAAGACGAGTTTGTAATGCTTGTCTTCTGAGTAGCTTTGCTGGCTTCATACTTTTCTTTAAAAAGACTTCTTCACAAACTACACCTAGCGATTTATTGAAATAAAAGCAAACTCATATTTAATAATGTTTGTATTCTTGCCACTTTGCGATGTATAGAAGATTTTATAGATTTTTTTAAAAATTCGTTTATATTTAACAAAACAATAAATATCAAGGAGCAAATATAGCACTCGTAAATTAACATTAAATATTTAATATTGCGCAGTAGACACTTCCGAACAATAAACAACTAGCAAATGCTTAGAGTAAGTAAGATATATAGAGAGAGCATAATGTCAGTTTATAGACAAATAAAAGGATGCAAGGTGGGGTACGGGCAGGGTAGAAATGGTTCAATCTTGGCGGGTTGCATACCGTTAAGTGTTCACATGTAATAAAATTTATTAAATTATTTAAATTCGAATATTATTATTTTTTGCACTGTTTTTAATTAAATTTACTTCTCTAATAATTATACTTTGAAAAAACAAATTATAGAATTGTTTGAAAATAAATATTTGCTGGTGCCCACAAGTTACTCGTAAACTTTGAATACATAATTGAAGTAAAAATGTTATTTAAAGTTGCCTTTCAGAACAATTAATAGTTCTGCAAGCATAGAAATGTGTGTCATTCAACTGTAATATTCACTTAATATTTAGTCTATGTAATACTGAAATTAATAATTAAGAATGTTGTACGTACTTGGGTTAGCAATAATATAAACGACTTACATATCAACAAATTCATATACATATATATTTATTAGTAATATATCTACATACTTCAACATTTAACTAGTGGCTTGAATTTACTTATAGGAGGTTTTATTTTATTATTTTATTTACAATATAATAATATATAAAAGCTTTTCGTCAAGTTCTTATGGCTCTCTTGATAGAAGGTTTGATTCACTCTCACTCGCTGCTACAAATATTTAATAAACAATTCCACAATTCCCAGAAAATGATGCACTTGCTTCACAATTTATGTTTATATAGCACTTCGCTAAGGTATATAGTAGTTAGAGTATATTTATAATGGCATTTCTTCGCAAAATTTACTACATAATATACTATTTTCCTTTGAAACCCAATATGACCTATCTATCTTCTTTATCCACAGATTCCTTCTAATGGGCTCTTTTGGTGTCCTATAATCAAGAAATTTCAATGTTAAAAGATTTATATTCACCAAATTATGGATGAAATTAATAACTTTACATACCTATCTACAATTGTGGAAAGATATAATTTTCCTGTTCTCTGCCTCTAATTGCCTTGCACTCTCTTGCTACTCCAATTTGTGCAATGAAAAACGGCACATCAAACCATATTAAATACTAAGTGCTAAATTAATGATAAAACAGCTAAATCCTTAGTAAAAAATGAAATGGGAAATAATGGAAATTCTTAACCTTAAACTAATTAACAACAAATGATAGTATTGAAGGTATTAAATAAAAAATAAATTATATATGAACATAATAAGTTTGTAATTCACGATAATAAAGAATAAAATACAAAATATATATTACACAAATAATCAGCTGATGGTTCCACCAATGGCGGATGTAAACATACCCCTCTCGGCATCACTTTTTGTGGACAATGCTCTCTCCTTCTCTTCTATCCTCCTTGAGTAAATGACTCTTATATTGCGCAAGTAAGAATCATATTCATGGCCAAGTGGATCTCGCTATCGCTGCGCGAAATGAGGTCGTCACATAACAAGATTTTTCTGATTCTGATAACCTCAAAATATCAATTCGTAAGTAACGCCATCTATCCAAAGCATTATAAACTACTTGGTAATTGTTGAGCATTTTTAAAATCACGTCTTAAAAATATGCTATATAATTGTTTATGTGGAGCCTACTTTTATTGACATTTGTCTGACTTGATATATTTTGTTTATTCTTTTCTGCATAAATTCTTATAGTACTACACATATACAACCGTTTCGTTTAACACTAGAAACGCCGAACTTACATTCATACCTATTAGCCCTGCAGGGGTCATTTTGACCCCATCATTTTCCTTCATATGAACATTGCTGGCAAGGTAAAAATTAAAATACTGCTTATTTTTTTGTCTATTTATTGAAAAAAAATCAGGTTAATACTTAGTATCTTAATGTATGCTAATTATTTACTATAATATCTTTTGGATGTTAGGGAGAGTACCAATAAAAACTTTATCTAATTTTTCCACGAAAAAAACGTCGGTGTTGTGGGTCATTTCAGAAGTTTAATATAATAATAATAATAATAATAATAATAATAATAATAATAATAATAATAATAATAATAATAATAACAACATCATTTATTGTCCAACAGGCAAGACTAATTACAGGACAAGTTACAATAATAATTAATAACAACAAAAGAAAAGTACGGTAAAACAGAGAAATACATATACACATATCTATATCTGCATGAACAAATAAAAGGGAAAAATGAAAAAATGGAAAAGTGAAATTCATAGTAGGTACTTATATAAATCTAACATCGTAACACTATATCAACAAAAATGGGTCCGGATAACGCCTATTGAAATTACGAGACATGTGAGTGAAAGGGGTTTTTAATAAAATATTGATGTTGCACCTAGCCACATGAACAGTTTCAACCGAGCGCGCACTGTATGCAGGTAGAGAAAAATTTATCTGCCAAAGTAAATAAGGTGACTTTATGCTGTTTCGTAGAATATTAAAAAGAAAACGAGAGCTGTAGCGCTCTCTTCGTGTTGCTAAGGAAACCATACCATGCTGTTCCAGCAGCTGGTTATAGTTTGATCCTCTCGGTGGATAGGTGGCATCCATTTTATACGATAAATATTTCAAAAAACGCTTTTGTACACGCTCAATCGTTTATTGAAGGTAAGTATAAATGGGATACTATACAACTGATGTATACTCAAGTTGGCTTCTAACAATTGTAATGTATAGTGTCTTTAGAGCAAGCATATTTCGAAAGCCACGGCACGATCTAATCAGGAATCCCAGAGACCTAGATGATGTATGGCATATGGAATTGACATGTTCTGAAAAGGATAAACGATTATCGAAGAGAACTCCGAGATCCCTGACTATATCCTTTTTTGCAAGAGTATTACCATTGACATGATACCAGAACACCATGGGACTACGCATCCTTGCATATGACATAACTACACATTTTTCGATATTAAGTTGTAGGCTATTATACACCACTGATGTATCAAAGGAGGTTGCTTTGCAAATCCGCACAATCATCATTATCACTAATCTTCCGAAAGATTTTCAGATCATCAGCATATGCGAGCACATGACAGTTTATAGACGTTATAAGGTCATTAATGAATTGATTGAAAAGAAGTGGGCCCAAATTATAACCCTGCGGCGCGCCGGAACGTGCGTGAAAACTATTAGAAGTGAAGCCATTGTAATGGACATAATTAAGTCTATCAGTAAGGTAAGATGTCAAAAGCTTAGTGAGATCATACGAAAAACCGAAGGAATCTAATTTTTGTATTAAGAGTGAGTGATCTATAATATCGAAAGCCTTTAAAAAATTTGTATAGATCACATCCACTTGCTCTTTCCTGTCAAGGGCTTCACTAATAAACTGAGTGATATGACATAAATTCGTTATCATGGATCTGCCAGAAGTAAAACCATGCTAATGCTCTGAAATCAAATTATTTACATTTCTATATACAGGGTTAGTTAAAAGTATGGAGACGGCGATTTATTGTCGTTAATATTCATTTTAGAGAATTATGTTCAATATAAAAGTTTGTTAGGATATTTTGATCTACATTTGAGAATATTTGATTTTTTTTTTCTTCAATTGTTTTTTAGTTACGCCTGTCCGCGCAGTTTTTTTAAATGGGAACTAGTGAATTTTACTCTACCATTCGATAGAGAATTTTTTTCTCTTTACAATAATATTTTTTTTTTTTTTAAATTCATTTTAATAACTTTTACAAGAAAAATTAAACAAATTAATAACAAAGTAAATTAAAGTAAGTGTTCAAATTATCGTCCATTAGTAATTTGACAATGACCCAATCGATTTACAAAACCCCGAACAGAGTTCTGTAAAAAATCTCGGGGAATTTCTTGTATCGTTCTGGTAATTCGGATTTGTAAATCTTCGACGTTATCGGGCTTATCTTCGTAAACTTTGTTTTTTACGTATCCCCAAAGAAAAAAATCTAAAGCACTTAAATCTGGCGAACGGGCTGGCCATTCAATGGTTCCTCGTCTTCCAATCCATCTGTGGGGAAAAACGTTGTCCAGATATTGACGAACATTTACACCATAATGTGGTGGGGCGCCATCTTGCTGGAACCAGATACTGTCATTGGGCAGGTATTCATTGTTTTCAGGTGGATAGAGCGTAGCACAAGCAGGTATTATTTCATTTTGCAATAACTGCCGGACCGATAATATGACCGCCAAGAATGCCAACCCAAACATTAACCTTTTGGGGGTACTGCGTATGGTGCTCCAAAAACCAAAAGGGATTTTCCGATGACCAGTATCTGCAGTTATGTCTGTTTACTTCACCGGTAAGGCAAAAAGTAGCTTCGTCAGAGAAAAGAATATTGTTGACAAAATTTTCATTATTATTGCAAATATTTAACATTTCTTCAGAAAATTGTAATCTCCTATCAAAATCATCTTCCGTTAACTCGTGTACAAGGTGTACCTTATAAGGTTTATACTTTTCACTTTTTAAAAATGACATGATCGATGACTGCGAAATATTGAAATTGGCCGCTAATTGATTGGTTGATAAATGAGGATCTTCAGATACAGCCAATAAAATATCCAGTTTGTTATCATCGCTTTTTGCTGTTCTAGGTCTACCACTCCTTGGCAAATCTTTAACGCTACCAGTTTGTTCAAAGCGTCTTAAAGTTTTACCAACAACGGATTTAGAAATTGGATTTCTATTTGGATGCGTATCATGAAATAAATTACAAACGTCTTGTAAACTTCTGCGTCTATCTCCATAACCCAACATCATAAGTATTTCAATTCGTTCATGTTCACTTAAACTCGCCATTGTTAATATTAACAGCAACAAATTGCACAAATGAATTATTTCTGTCAAAGATTTGACGTACACAATAACCACTGATAAAATTATGTCGCTCAAGTTTGTTTATCGCATCGCTTCTGTCTATCTGCGATGTACCGAACATCTGTGAAACACTTGAACCGGCCTTTTCTTATAAAAAAGTTATTAAAATGAATTTTAAAAAAACAAAAATATTATTGTAAAGAGAAAAAAATTCTCTATCGAATGATAGAGTAAAATTAACTAGTTTCCATTTAAAAAAACTGCGCGGACAGGCGTAACTAAAAAACAATTGAAGAAAAAAAAATCAAATATTCTCAAATAAATCAACAATAAATCGCCGTCTCCATACTTTTAACTAACCCTGTATGTTTGTATACAAAAGATGTTCAAATATCTTTGAAAAACGAGGCAAAATACATATAGGCCTGTAATTAACAATGCACGATATATCACCCTTCTTGAACACCGGCGTAATTCTGCCTATTTTCCACACATGAGGAAAAAATACTAGTTCATAAAGAAAGATTAAAAATACTTGCAAGAGACCTAGAAAGTTGTAATGCGCACTTACGGACAAAATAGCTGGGCAGCAAGTAATTTCCCGAAGCATTCCCAGATTTAAGGTGTTCGACATTGTTTAAAACTTCAATTTCCATAAAATTTCTAATGTGGAACAATCTCACATCAGCTGATCTAGAGCAAGCATTCACATTTAATGGGGTAAATTAACATATAGCGGAGAAGTGGCTATAAAATGTCTGCAGAATGTTTTGTGCACCCTCCAACTCCACGCCGTCCTAGACCATGCAACCGGGAATCGTTGAAGAACCCCTCCTGCTCCCTACATACCGCTAGAAGACCCTCGGATTATCCACTATAGAAGACTGTTCGCGTAACATAGTTATTGTACTCCATTTTATGTCTTTCTTGATCGTAGGACGCATTCGTTTGAAGTCAACGTAAAACCGATGATGCCCAGTAGCCCGCCATTTCTTTAGGTAATACTCTTTAAGTTTTAGATCCTGTTTAATGATAGTATTAAACCAAGACGGATACTGACGCTGACCCATGTTAATTTTGGGTGTTGTACGATCGAAAACAGCATAAAGCTTGGCGTAAAACTCATTTACAGCATCATTGAGGTCTACATGATTATCAATGAAAGACCAATCAACTTCAGCCAGCTCAATGTTTAGCATTTGGATATTGGTTTTAGGAAAATTATATCTAACATAGTTGTTGGATGGAAAAAACGGTACACTTGAATTTGCATTGACATTGATTATGATTCGTAACGCAGGATGGTGCGTGTCTTCCGGAACGAGAGGATCAGGATCATGCAGTACATCAAATGCATAGTTTAGATATGTAAAAACCAGATCCAGAATTCTGCCATGCTATTTGTTATGGTGTTAATTTGTTTCAGGTCGAGGTTATGCATCATGCTCTGAATAAGTTTAGAAAATAATACATTTCGTTATTTGAAGATATTCTATATTTCCTTTAATAAGTGTACGTGTATGCATATCAGTTTATTGTAATATTTGAGTATACTGTATAACAAAGTTATGGTTTTATTATGTCTTATTAAAAACCTTTCAATAGGGTTGAAAGAGTTGATTACGTTAGTGCCGTAACATTTTCAAAATCCAAGGAGTCATCTAAAAAATTAAAATAAAGACTTTACAACATAATTGAACCCTTATTAATGTTACCTTTTGCATTGTTATAAGAAATAAGAAACGTAAGTAAAATTGTAGTAAAAATAACACTTTTTGAAGTGAAAACTTCTATGGGCGCGTTGATGCATTGATTGTTGGGCACTGAACTAGACTGAGCCGTCACGCTCGGAATGTAACGCTCGTTCGGGTAAAGTCGGCTCGAGTCGCGCTCGGCTTTGTATTATAACACTAACTAGCGGTATTTAATTTCAATTAGATTGAAATATAGAATAAATACGCGAAATATTGTATTTTTGAAGTGAAAACTTGATCAGACCGACCGAAATGTACTAGAATTATGTATACACAATAATAATAAATATATATTTTTTATTTAAATGTAATATAGAACGAAAATGTAAATGTAAATGAATATATATAGAACGAAAAAAAAAGGTTGTATTTCGTATTATTAACCTCGCCTTGATGAAGTTTTCACTTCTGCCGTGTGGTCTTAAGCACACCCATTTTCTTTTTAATTTTATTTTGCTCTATTTCATTATTGTTTCTGATACATTTTCTACAAATAAAATTGGGTATGGTAAAACGAGAAGCCCGCGAACAAAATTCTTACTAATAGAAGGTTGTGCTTTAATAGAGCTTGGGAAATATTAAATATTAAAAGTCTAAATCTTTAGGTTTTATTCCTTTCACATCAATTTTATGAATTATTTTTATAATTATTGACTATTATATATTTATATGCCTATATGTTTACATAGATTTATTTATTGATTGACTTGTCATAATAGTGCAACAATGTATACTATCTCATAAAGTAAATGATTTGATTGGAGTTGTTTTTATTAATTTGAAATTTATAATTAATTCTCGTATTTAAAGGGGGTAACATTTTATCTGAAAAAACAAAGAAACATTATATATCGTTTTCAATTTTTATTCTAAACAGCTCTTTTAATTTCTTCCTATGATAATTTAGAAGGAGTGCAACTATTACCCACAGGTGTATGAAAAACAAAAAGAACACTCCTTTAATTGTTATGTATAACAGCAATTTAGTAAATAAGCTTTTGTTCTATTATCGTTAAATTTCCCTACCTATTAGATTATATTTTTCGTACATTCACGAATACACACACACGTCCAGATCGAGTATTTAAGCAATCGATTACATAAAATTAAAAAGAAAATAAATAGAAGTGAAGTGTAAAAGGAAGGGGCCCAGGTTTTGCTTTAAATTAGTCCGTTCAATGGTCACGCGATAAAGTTAGTAGTCTTGTACCGAAGCCCGTGTGCGTAACAACCCCTTACAGGCAGAAAAGGTATTAATTAAAATCGTTAGGGAAATGTTATCGTGTATAACAGGGCATGGAAACATTAAATATAAGTACACGGTCAAAATAAATTAGAAATGAGTTGAAATTTTTATGCTAGCGCGTAGGTGTAACGGAATATTAGTTTCAGCTGAAGATGTTAATTCGCCTACTTCTTTATTTATGTATTGCAATATATTTTAACTATAATAATGTCAGTATAGCAGTAATTACGTTAGTAAAAATCAGATAAAATATATTCAGTTTATTAAAAAAAATGAGGTGTGGCCACCACACCACACTACATTCTTATACGTATCAGCTTTTTAAATTATAGAATTTTCATATTCATTTTATACAAAAATTATTCAAAATACTATTCTCGATACTCTAGGTAGTCTATTCTCTCTGATATTTTAGAAAAAAATGACTATTTGCAAAGCCTAATGAAAAATTATCTTCTTTCCTTAAATCACTTGAAAAAAAAATTAAGAGTAGGTAGAAGAGGTCTTAGTCTATCCCTAAATTCGAAACCGAAACGTCGCACAGTGGTCTGAAACGTCCAAAAAGTTGGTCAAAACCTAAAAAAACATATTTTTTTCAAATAGTTTTTTGTGTGGTAGTCGGTAAACGAGGTGCCTGCGCGTCTATTTCTCGAATAGCAGATAGATGGCGCGCCTACGGAACGTGTAGTTGTGTGTGAAAGTCGCGGTTGTCAAAACTTGCTACGTGCAACGTTCAACAATAAACGAGAAAAACAACATTTGAAGTGCACACAAAAATTCGTGAACGCGCAAATATCTTCAACAAGAAGATGGAGGATGCGCCTGAAGATTGGTATAATGTTTTGACACTTTACTTTTTTTAAACAATTTTTTATAATTTGTTATTAAAAATTTTCCGAAATTGTCAAAAAAGTTATGTTTCCGCGAGACTCCGCGTTGTTCGCTGATTCATTTCCCAGATGAATGTCTAACTAACTAGAAAATCGAAAATTCAGGCGCGACTTTCTGCGATTCTCATCGCAATTGATTTATTTGTATTTGGTTGCGCGACCCTATACATGTGACGCGTCACATGTATATGTCACATCATAATTACATATTTTTAATTAATCTTGAAGAGATTTAATATGCGCACGATCCGAACCAAATAGTAACTTAGAAGAAGTCACTTTGAAATATTTAAAGTGCAATTACCAAGAAATAATCATAATTATTAGCATTATTTTCATTATTATCATTATTATTATTATTATCATTATTACTATTGTTATCATAATTGTTATTGTCTTTATCGTAAGTATAATTATAAAAAGTATAATGAGAAACAACACAAAATTTATTAAGCCGAATTTTATATTATTTTATGGTATTTTTGAACATAAAACTGGCAATTTAAAACTCCCCATTTTGCAATTTACCATTTTTACCTCAAATCTACAATCAGAAAGAAAAAAACTAAAGCATACTGATTTTCAGCCAAATCCGAACCTTTTTCGAGTTTTGACCAGCTTTTCGGGCGTTTCAGACCACTGTGCGTCGGTACAATATAGTTCCTGCCAAAAAAAATGTCGAAGTACGGTCTAACTGCGAAGACAAACTGTTATAACAGCGAAACCGTTAAAGTTAGGTGTATGACGTTACATAAGGAAAAAAAAAGTAATCTTCGAGGGCTTTCCGCATCAGCCACAAAATATATATTGTTCCATTTAAAAAAAAAAATAGGTGTCATACGCCACTGGAATGCGGCACGGCACTGATGACCAAACATATTTTAGGGAAATGGTGATTGTAATTATGTACAATTTTTCTCTTAGATTTTTTTCGAAATATTGTATGATAGGGGTGCTACGGTCCGAGGCATCTTAGGTGCTACACCCTGTATATAAAAACATTTTACGTATTTTCTTAACGCTTGACTCATCCGGCAATACACTTTGTAGTGGTTATCTTTGTGTGGATAATGAGACTGCCAGCCTCTAAAAGACTTGTGCAACCAAATGAGATTCAAAATCTTATCTGGTGTTTTGGATGTTCTATTTTCATGCTTCCCACCCTTGTCACAAAAAGAAAATCTTGAAGTTTTGATGGAATCTTGTATTTTTGCAATTGACTTAATTTCATGCAATCTCAAAGATGCAGTATGGCATAAGTCCACATTTCCATTTAATTTAATTTAATTTAATTATTAAGCTACAGAATGGTCGAAAGATGACTTGTCATTATCGTCGTTTTAATTACGTCTAGGTCTTCTTTGTTTTATATTGTTGAATGAAATAAGGCCCCTTAGGCAGCTGTCTTATCGTTGTTTGAAGGTAACGAATTTGCATGTTATGACAATCTTTTCGAAGCAGTTGTCGTATCAAAAAATATTAATTAGAAGGCAATCAACTTACTTAATATTGACAGCACTTTCAGTATTCAATCTTAAAAACAAAGAAAGCCGTAGCATAACCAAATACAGACGTTATAAGTTTTTAATGCTCGCATTATAATATATAGCAGTATAGACAAATTCTGTAATTGTTATATGGTCCTCATTCTAGATATTCAGTCATAATGAAATTTTGCAAAATGGAAACTCGCCGCTTTCAAAACATACGTGCCCATTCGTATCTTGAAGTCAAAATAGATTCCCCGCTCATTCAAGGTCGACGAAGCATGGGAAAGCAACCCTAATAAAATAACAGTAATCGCATATTATAGGGTTGTACAAAGAGCTGTATGTCGGCACCCCAACGGCAACAAGAATCACATTTCGGTGATGCAATTTGCCTCTCTAACACACAGCTTCGGGCGTGTACCTTGTATGACACAAGCACGCCAGATTGATAAACGCGAAACAGGCAGAATGCAAAAGAAAACTACTTTATTGTTACGAAAAGTACGTGAAATTTTATAAAAGACGCAATGGAAAGAGCAAAATATAATAATATTCCCTTCATCAATAATTGTATTCTCTATTACATACATACAGCAAATAATACTATTATTTTGCATAAGACGATGAAATAGTTTATTTAAAAATCCTAACATGTTAAAACATCTATTATATAGTATCAGAATTAATTTGTTAAACCTTGACTTTGTTGTACAGTATGTATACACAAATATTTCAATAACCTAATATATTTATTTATTAAAACACATACAAAAATTTTAAAACAGACTAGGTTAAAAATGTGATATTCTCTAAACTTATTGTTTCTTCCTATTTTTATACAATTCGTGTTTGTACTATTTGCAAATTTTGTTTCTTACAGCTACATTTAAAGAAATAACCATATTTGCTTTAGCCAAAGACCTTAAAGTTCACATATTCAGATCTATCGTTAATATTAGTGACCAAATTCCATCTACCAATGCTGCTTGATTTTATCCTGGTAATGTTTCCATTAGAATTTAAAAAATGTTCTCTATGCGCACCTATAAATATTAAAATCTTTCTAATATTAACCAAAAATGAGAAATGGTGTCTTTACCAAGGAATTTCCTTATATTACATTTTGGATTATTAGTTATTATATTCTGATCTGCCTTGATAATTACTTGAGTTTTGCAGAGATTATTTTGGTGAGAATTAAATGACGATAACGTTCACGTTTCTTCGATGAAGGAGGCTACATATAGTTCTAATGACACACGCCGTCACTTCCAAAATATATTATAGTAAATATGTAATAAACATTAAATAAAAAGCTGTTGTTAATGTTCTAAAGAGCCAACTTTTTTTTTGTAGAATATTTGTAGTATCAGAAGAATTTAAATAGTAAAAGATGTAAAATAAATATACAAAACGTCAAATTAGTGTTAACTGAGCAGGGTATAATCTAACCATATTCACAGACTAAACAACCCAGACCGGCAACTACTTGAAAAAAAAATATCCAAGATCTTCTATCCTTGTCACACATCGGTGAACTTAGTACGAAGATGGCGCAAGCAGCATATTGGCGCGGAATTTGAAATGAACTTGTTTTTAGAATACGCTTATTAAATACGTTATTTATGTAACAGAAACATACACAAAAGTTACTAAAACTATGGTAATAAATATTACTTACTGTAACAATTATAGCCATAGTTTGAGCATCTTATGTGTAATTTTGTGGTGTTACATATTAAATATGTGATATGAAATATAAATATTAATCTTTTACTTACATGTATTATAACATCGCTCTTACGGTGACCTATTAGACACAATAAACTACTAAGATTAAAAGAAATATAATAATCAAGTGAAAACTGTCAAGGAAAACATAGGGATATAATAATAATAGTTTTTATTGATACATATACTTATATAATACATAGTAAAATTAAATTACATAACCAGTAACGAGAAGACAAAAATAATACAAATCTTGTAATATAATAAAATATGATGACTAAGAAATTTTGTAATATGCATATTTAAAGCACAACTTTACAATATTTATACTCACTAGTCGATATTTGCAAGAAACCTGTGCATTTTGTTAACCTCATCGTGCTCAAACCCGCACACTAAACACTTGGACACCATATTTGTATCAACATATAATTAATACGATATTAATACGATGTACGACAAAGGATTGCATAAATATGTCAAACGTGTCAAACTTGAAATGTAGTTTTGAATGACATATAACCACAGCATAACAAACATTTCAATTGACGCTAGCGCCATCTCATCTCCAAGTTCAGTGAATCTGACAAAGATGGTAGAGTATTGAAATTTACGCTTGCTAAACAAGGATGAGTACTCTGGATAAAATCTAGGATTAAGTTGCCGGTCTGGATTGTTTAGTCTGTGCCATATTGCAATTCATTTAAAAGTTTTTCAAGGTTACTGAATAGTTTATAATGCTTTGGATAGATGGCTCCATGTTTCTACATGACACCAAGGCCAACTGTATCTAATATCGCTTTGCGATATAAGGCCAATACATAACTTCCATTTACATTGATGAATTTGATTCTGGTAACCTCAAAATATTGATCCTTATGTAACGTCATCTAGTAGTACACAAAAGAAGTAATGTCTGAATTTCTATTGAAATAAACTTTAAAATAACACTTTAAAAATTAACTTTACAGTAATTAATATTAATAATTTTAGAATAATGGAATAGAACGAAAAAAATTAAAAAAGTGTTCTTTAAAATGAAGTTGTTGGGTAGTTTCAAGAATAACGATTTCATACTTCTATCATCTACAAAAATGCCACTAAATGATCTTGTTAAGACAAACTAACTTTGTTGTACAGTATACTCAAATATTACGATAAACTAATATACATGCATGTACACTTATTAAAAGAAATATAGAATATTTCCAAATAACACTGGTTAAAAAGGTAATATTCACTACTTTTATGTATATTTCGGTACATATTTGATGTCCTTTTTTTTCGATTTTGGCACTATTACAATTTGCTAATTTAGTTAGTTACAGTGATGCAATCTTTGGTGGTGCCTATACCAAATATGTTAGCATTTCACGCACACATTTCAAGAGAGACCAAAATTTGCTTTATAACACTAATCAGTTTCTTGTTCGCACTTCTAAACCTTACGATGATTACAAGGTGCATTATTGGTAATAATTAGAGCATTTTAAAAAATACTATAGCATCTTTATTTATCCAACAGGTGCAAGCCTATTTACAGGACAAAAATTGACAATATTGAAATATTCGTAATGAACCCACTTGTATTCTTTTTTAAATTGTACTAAATCAGCCTTCAAATTATATTGTTGTTAAAAATATTATTAATATTAGTGACCAAATAACGTCTAGCAAAGCTGCTTAACTTCAGCCCGGCAATTATTCCACTAGAATTTTTACATCTACAAATATTACGATATATAAGATATAAATTTAATCTAAAAATGCAACAAATTATAGTTATTTAGCAATACTTTTCCTTATACTACAATTTTCATCTTCCGAAGTACCTTGCGAATTACTTGTCTTTTAGCGCAGACTATTGTGGTAAGAGCTAAATGACCCATAAAAGCCACGTTTTTCCCCTGAGGAAACTAAATAATAGATAGTTTTCTATTGGTACTCGACGTAACTCTCAAAATATAGTAAATATGTAGCACACATTAAATGAAATGACTGAATGTGTGTAGAATAATTTAAGTAGAAAATAATATGAAATAGACAAAATAAATGTCATCAGTCAAATGTCAATAACAGTAGGTATGATATAATCCAATCATATTGCATATTTTCAGCACGCGATTTTAAAATTGCTCAGCGAATACCAAGTAGTTTATAATGCTTTGTATAGATGGCGCCACTTAGGGATAAGTAGATATTTTGAAGTTACCAGAATCAGAAAAAGCTCGTTATGTGACGGCCTTATATCGCGCAGCGATAGCGAGATACAGTTGGACAAGCTTGACGCTAAAGTCACTATATCTAACAAAGTACCGCAATTAGGACGCCATATTGATTCCAATACCAACTGAAATGTAGTGAGTAGCGCGATTTTTAAATGTCCAGTTTTAGTGACTTTATGGAATTGACAGATATTATGACGATTTTCAATATTATTTATTGTTTAAATTTGTTTTAGTAACTATACATGCATTTTTTGTAAATAAAACGAAAGATGTATGTATTATGGCAAGCTTATATTTATTTTTTGACAACGGATCTCATAGTAATGCTTCTACTATTTTTATCACAAGTTGTTGATACACTGTCTCTTATACACACTACATTGTTTTATACTCTTCCTTAGTGCCTTCCTCAACTTTTCGATCAACAGTGTTTGAGTTTCTTGCATGTCACCATCAGAAAGCAGTACGATCATTTCTGGATCTGGATCAACTAATACCATCGCCTCATCTTCATCTGCCCGATCTTTCTCATCTAACAATCCACAATGTATAATGTAATAACTTAATAAACAGACTGATAAACATTAGTTTTACAATATGCAATATAACTACAACAGGTAAATAAAGTATTTCAAATTCATACTATGACATAAATCATCTAATGTAATATTGCTAGGGACATCTTCTGCAAGTTCTTCATTTATACGTTTCCTTTTCCGGCCTGAAGTTTCACCAAATGAACTTGCTTCCGTTATTATTGTCTCATCGGTGTTGTAATGTATGGCATTAGATGAACGTTCATTTTCTGTTAATAAATCTGGAACTGCATCTGGACGTAACAGTTTTCGATTATCCATCAGTTTTTGTTCGAATTGTTTTTCCGAAAAATGAATCTAAATGCTTTCTAATCAAATTAAACGATATATTAGGTTACTGAGTACTGAGCACTTACTTCACAGATCATAGACATTGGGCTTAAGTCACTTTGTCCAATACATTTCATCCATACTTCTTTCCGTTGTGTGTTACGTTTGCCTTATTGTCAAAACAAATAAGATAATATAATAACAATTAGACAAAGTATGTACATATATATTAAATACATTGCATTTATAATTACATACCACTTGGCAATCGGAACAGACGATATCCATTTTCGCTTCTGCTTTTGCATCGTGCAACACAGCCGCCAGTTATTGTCACAACAAATACAAACGTTTCTTACTATGTATAACACCAATTATAACACATTACATATAAATAAGCGACCAACGAGCGATTTCGTGTTTTTACAGTAATAATATGACAGTAGTCAAACGGCCATTTTGATTCCAAAATATATCTTTCTCTCTCTTACTCATGGTCCTTACCAATTGCGGTACTTTGCTAGATATAGTGACTTTACTTGACGCCTAAAAATACCGCCCTCTGACGGCATTTTAGGTTAGCAGAATCAATTAAATGTCTAGTATGTTACGGTATTTATAGAGCGAGGCGATAACGAAGCGATAGCGAAATACAATTGCCCATGGACAAGCTTAGTTACTCTTAGAACATATGAGCGGACCACATCACAAAAATGCACACAAATATGACTACCACATCTGGCTTAAAAATGGCTATTTTTTGAATGAAGAACTGAAAAATTAATATCGGGAATTAATCTAATAAGTATATAATTAGTAAATTTAAAATAAAATTGCTCTCTTGTAGAATTTTATTTTAAATTTACTGCCCACAGCGTTATAGATTTTTACTTTAATACGGAGGTATTTAAATTTTATGGAGGGCTCCCTCCGTTTCTGCCAAAATCTTTTTAAAATAAGAGATGGCCTTACGTTTGAAAACATATGATTAACTTGAAGATATTATTAAGGGGCCTGATCTTCTCGTGATAATATATAAATAATATAATTCATAAAAATGAATAGTTGTAATTATCAAAAATTATTTGGAAAGCATGGTTTGAAGCATTTAGATTTTAGGTTAGTTTTAGAACAACATTTTAATAATACGTAATTAAAATTATGTATTATCATTAAGTATTTAAATATTGTAAAAGTTTTATATTGATTTTTTGTAGATAAAAAATATTATACTAAGTGCTTGATCTACAGTAATACCCTAATTCTAACAATCACCACGATCATAAATTTCAAAAGATGCTGATGAAAATATTGAATAAGAAGAGAAAGAGACATGTTTTTAGAAATGCTCAAAACAGTAGCTTACGTTTAAATTAGCGTAATTTAAAATTCGTAATAAATTCTAGTATTAATTGTACCTATCTGGGACAAGAATTAATTAGTATGAAATATTCAGTTGAGCTTTAAAGATAAAATTCGATAGATAATATTGATTTGGTAGTTTTTTTTTCTCGTAAAAGCTGAACGATGAACGCTGAACGCCGATGCATCGATTGACAAACATCACCGAGGGAACCCGAGAATCGCCGATTATCTGAGGTTTTGACATTTCTTCGAAGATCATAATAACCTAATTTTCTAATTTTCTGCAAAGTATATTTAAAGTTATTTCTTCGAATAATCTACATATATTATTTCCATACATGGAAACAAATTAAATAAAGAAAATGTTCTAGGTTATATTTTCATCAATCTGATATTTCCGATATTTCAAAACAATGTTAACATTTTTGGAAACACTGAAAGTAATTATTGTGTAAATGAAGAGAATGGTATTCGAGTGAATGATATAACTTTATATTTATATAACGTTTAAGATTGTTGACGATGGAGTGTACTTTGAGTTGGAGTTTGGGCTGTTTCCATCGTTGGTTGATGTCAGATAGTTCTCCGATGAATTCAGGGTAGCTATATCTGAATTTATTTGCAAGTGTACATGTCTTGTTCAATATCTTAGTGCCAGCTCTGGAGATAGAACCTGTGTTATCTGACATAAATGTTCATTCTCTAAGCATAACTGCTATGATAGGGGAGACATAATGTACTTCTTTATTCTATATGCACCATGTTGGATGCGCAGTGTCCTTACCATTACCATCCACTCATTTGATTTGGTGGTCCGTTTCCCAAGATTGTGGTGCGACGTGGGATTTTTTGGTTTTTCCTAGATGGACCATAGTACATCGAAGAAGGGTATCTGGACCCAGTTTGCATTTCTATGGTGAATTTCATTCTATACTATTTAGGTGCTGTAGGAAACCTGCAATATATATTCTCCGTATAGCCATATGAAAAAGGTGTTGTTGACGTATCTTAACCATCTTTTTGATTCAGGTGGTAGGTGTTGATTGCTACCTGCTCAAATTCTTCCATGTATACATTAACGAGAATAGAAGACAACGGTGAATCCATTGCATTTCCAAATTTTGGTTAATAGAATTTCTACCTAACCTAGAAGTATGTAGTGTTTACACGGGTTGAAAGCAAATCTGTGATGACTAGAGTGGTTCTTTCTTGTAATATATTGTCCGTAGTCCGTGGTCCGAGTCTATTCTTGACTTTAGCTAGATGTGGATCTATCGGTACTTTTATGAACAAGCTAGTGACGTAAAAGTTAACCATTGCATCTCCCCGTTGCAATGTTTGATCTTGATCCGACGTATAAGGTGTTCCGTGAGCCTCATTGCGGGGTGGGTGTTTCTTGATATAGGTGTTGTGATATTTAGCAATAATCTTGCTAGTGGATAGCCCGGAGAGTTCCTGGATCTGATAATTGGCCTGAAGATGACAAAAAATATCTGCCGAAACGTCGGATATTCTAAAACAAACGTCAATGTTCCGATGGATTAGAGTGTTTAAAGTATTACTTTTATTTAAATACCACTAGATAATCTCAAAACAACAATTCCATAAGTAGATATATCTGTGTGTACTACGAATATTTTGATAACTGTAATAAACAACTTACTATATTCATAGCAACTCTGATGTCTTGTATTTCATAAATCTATTAGACGTACTTATGAATTTATACGGACCAAAAATATATACAAATTAGAGATAAGTACAACACTAAGGGCCGGTTTTTCCAACTCCGATTAAAACGACGGTTAGCGTAATCATTGATTAAAACACCGGTTAGTACAAATTTGCGTTTTTCCAACGCCGGTTAACTCTAATCATTGATTAAAAACGTCGTTAATCGACCAAATTTTAACCGGCGAAAGAAATACCTGATAAAATATTAAACAGTGATTAGGACTATATACACATGCGCATAACCTAGAAGATTTGAATTTCTGTTATTATTGACAGCTGTTGTTTTCATATGCATTTGTTTTATTGTATAAAAGTATTTTTTGGAATTAATTAATAATTATTTACATCAGTGATTTAGTAATTGTATTGAACAGTAAATGTAATGAACAGTATAATTAAAAATAGCATAATATTAAATATGTCTAACTTTTAGCTTACTAGAGAAATTTAATTAATTAATAACTAGGAATAATTTTCTCTGATGAGGATGATACAGTTTTGGAAGTTTTTCTATTCTACTACAATTCTGGGACTTTACCTTAATTCGTGTGGATTCTAAGATCCTGTGGCAATTTAAGCCTCCATTTGGCTCATTCTTTTTTGTAATTGCATTTAATAGCACCTTATAAAAACATCATTTTAGTTGAACATATTTTAGACTCACTTTAGATATGTCAACATATTAAACTATATTGAAAAATTACAAATGAAATTGAAAATATGGAAGAAATTCTAGAGAAGCTGGCAGGTTTACGTTGAGATTATATGCAGACACTTTAAATTCTTTTAGCTGAACTGGGTCTGGATGAATAATGTACATGCCTGTAAAGTTGACGTGCAGTTAAATTCTACACTAATAATTATTACAGGCACTGTCAAGTTCACACCGATTCCTCCAGAACATAACATTTATTATGTTGAAATCATGTAAACCAATTTGGAAAGAAGGCTTTCTCAATCAACCTTCTTTGATTAAACGACATAAAATTAGTTAGAATGTATTGTTCTTAATAAACAGCTGATGTATGATCTTTCAGTAAAAATATCTGGCTTTATTCACCCCACAGGAATTTGGTGAAAGTTAAATCATCTCAGGTATGGCAACGAAAAGTACAATATTTTATACCATTATAGTGTGACTGATAAAATCCAGCTAAGACTCTAGATGTAGACTTCTTTTTCAGTAAACTGTTCCTACTTTTATGATTTTGTTATATGTCATATATTTTACATAATTTTGGTAACTGTTAATTTCATATATGTATGTATATTGCATTAGTTTTTTCATTTCAAAATTTTTATATATTTCAATAGCAGTAAGTAATCAATAAATTTATTTCAGGTTCAAGTTTGTTGCACTTTGTTATTTCGAATAGAAATTTTAAATATGTGCTATGTACATAGAAATTCTCATGCAAAATTGACAAAGTAAGTACTTACAGCTTATTTACTAAAATGAAATTTCTAATTATAAAGAATAAAGGCAAAAAGCACAAAGAACAAATTCAAATATAGGAAATAGCGCCAATATTATTAGAACAAATATGCTAATTTAGATCAAATGTAGGAGCATTTTTGTTACCAACCTTCTAAAATAAACTCTTAATCACTGATCAGATAACCGGCGTATTTCTTGGCATTGAAAAACGCCGGTTAGAGATAATCAACGATTAAGCGTAATCAATGATTAGTTAACCGGATACTTTAACCGGTGTTGGAAAAACCGGCCCTAAAAGTATTAAATTATGGTAGATATATAATTTTTAGGTTAGTTTTCCACTATATGTAATCAATAAAATTCAAACATTACCATTTTAGACTTGTTTAATTAATATTTTATAATTTAATTTAAACACGTGCACGACATAAATATAAAAAATATGTATAAAAAGCATAAAAACTTTAAAGTGCAGATTAGTACGAATTATCAAAAATAATTTTCACTATTACATTAGTGCGTGGGCAGATTGTCATCATAAACATTAATTTAATAAGGCAGGTATAGACAAAGTTAGTTCATTCTGATTGTTTTTTCCAATATTGACGTCTAGTGTTGATTTGGTATACGCAAAATATCAACAAAACACTGAAATTTCTGTAAAACTAATTTATTTAAATAGAAAAGGTTAATTAATTATTAATTATCTTCGTTTTGTCACACCGAAAATGATGAACACAATACTCAATTTGGAATTAACTGTCATTTTGTAATTAACAACTCTTCTTTGTTTACATTGTAATTTTATAAATTTAATTTTAAAATTCGCCTATATTAGAGATGAAAATGAAATGAAGCAGTCTGTTTACGGACAGCCAATTCCCAGATGAAAGAATGGGCACGGCAGCAGACACTCTGATGGGAGGGGAGAAATATGATGCATTTTCATTTGTGGAAGTCATTAAAATCATATTAAGGTCTGTATATAAATTAATTTCTCTTAGTTGATAGTTATAAATGCGCGAATAGTTCACTTAGATATAGCTATGGATTCAATTTATAATTTAAAGTATTAAGGTAGAAACAGACAACTGATCTTGTTGTAATGCCGTTGAAGTTGCTCATTATTTGCCATTTTAAATTAAAAGATCGCGTAGTCGCGCCACTATCAGAAACCTTCTTCTTGTATATAAATTAACCTTACCACTCTTCCTCTATTGGTGAATGAATAGTCTTTAATGAATTACCTTTCGGTACAATTTTAGAAACATATGAAACGTCATATAACTACAGGGAGGACGCGCGGGTTGGAATAAATTCATTTAAAATTTTTGGTTTTGTTTTATGGAAAAACGCTCGGATAGGTCGAGTTTTATTTTTACCTGCGGTATTTTTGATGGTAAATTGATGTACAAAGGCTGGTCCAAAAATAAGTTACAACCATCAATTTTTTTTTCAAATGGAAATATGTTTTTTATTTAATTTGTTAATTCTACATCGAATTCTAAGTTTCATGTACCATGTCCTATACCCAAACTCAACAGTTATCGAGAAATGTACAATTGAACATATCAATAACTGCATGTTCAATTGTAAATTTCTCGATAACTGTTGAGTTTGGGTATAGAACATGGTACATGAAACATACTTAGAATTCTATGCAGAATTAACAAATTAAATAAAAAATATATGTTTGAATTGGAAAAAAAAATTGATGGTCGTAACTTATTTTTGTTCTTTTTGTTGTTTTTATTTAATTTGTTAATTCTGCATCGAATTCTAAGTATGTTTCATGTACCATGTCCTATACCCAAACTCAACAGTTATCGAGAAATTTACAATTTAACATGCAGTTATTGATATGTTCAATTGTAAATTTCCCGATAACTGTTGAGTTTGGGTATAGGACATGGTACATGAAACATAGTTAGAATTCGATGTAGAATTAACAAATTAAACAAAAAAACATACTTATGTTTGCATTTCAAAAAAAAAAAAATTGATGGTCGTAACTTATTTTTGGACCATCCTTTGTACATCAATTTACCATCAAAGAAATCGCAGGTAAAAATAAAAATCGACCTATTCGAGCTTTTTTCCATAAAACAAAACCAAAAATTTTAAATGAATTTATTCCAACCCGCGCATCCTTCCTGTATAAACTGTATTACCAAACATGTATGAGAAGTTTAAAGAGACATGTAATAGACCTGATATATTTTCATGGAAACAAACATAGCATATAACCGTTGATTGAAGGAATACATAAAGATGCGCCACTACATAGCACTGAGCGTAGCCAAAACTGGGTCCGAGATCTATAGCGACTGCATCAGTCGTTTGGATTCGAGATTCGAAACAGCCCGAGACAGCGATGATGTTTATCGGCAAGGGGTTTGCGGGACGACTTAACGGAAAGACACGCTATTTTACTAGAGCGTTGCGAGTGGCGTTTACCAACAAATAGAAACTTATGCAACTTATATTCCTCGCGGGACGGGTACACCCAAGGGGGTGTAAGTAGGTGGAGGTTGACGATATTCGGTTCTGTCACAGCGCTTTGGTTTTATTCACAAATTCTGTCATAGATAAAGAAATACTACAGATAGGAAACATAATGTATAAAGAATGAGTACTTACGTAACTTTTGATGTTGTTGATGTTTTATAATAAACCAACTTTCGCTTGCCCATAACTGTTATATTATTATACATTCGAATATTATAGGTATATATGACATTTAAATGCGAGTTACAGTTTGTAATTAAACTGTCACTCGAATTTAAGTCTGCAATAGCCGACCGATTCCGATAGATTTTCGTCTTCGCTAGGACCGGTAGAGATACCGTAAAGTGGGGATAGACGACGCGAAAAACCGCGTGTAAAATGTGTGTGACAATGTTTACTGTTTAATGTTTTTTATCTTCAAAAATAATTACATAAATTTGATTTTTTCTTTATATCGTACATCAATTGTGCAGCTGGCGCATAGAGGTTGCTTTTTGCTTTTGTGTACCAGCCTTAGTTAGTAGACATTAATCAAATTCATGCATTTTTGTGGTTATTTCTAAAACACATAACTTTCTTAAGAAAATAAATTAGTACAAAAACTGACATTGACATTAAAAATTGATGCCTTTTGCATCACTAATCCAAATTTTGAGATTCTAAAATTACAAAATTAGTTTAAAAAACGCGAAACGGCGATGCCTTAATTTTCGATAGGTAAACGCCCCTCTTAAATGGAAAGACCACATAACATCGATAGGTGGAACGTAATGTTCAGCAATCTGTACTATATAGAGGATGAAGAATGTCTCAACACACATTGCGGCAAAGCCAACACACTATGCTGGGTTCCATAGTGTTGCATCGTATAGTATTATTGTTTGGGGAATGTCTCTTGAAACAGAAAGAGTGTTGTTACTTCAGAAATGAGCAGTGTGGCCTTGGACTAGGTTATACCGACAGTTTTTTTAAGAGCGAGAAAATACTTACCGTCGTTAATGTGTACATTATAGCTTGGATAAGGTATGTGCACACACACAGAGAGAGGGCTCACTTCAAAACAAACTCACAGGTTCATCAGCATGACACCAAAAACAAGAATGCACTAAAAACCACGTTGCATACACTAACTCTCACAAAGTAATAGGTGAATTTCTGAGGGCCGAAACTGTACAACAAATTCCCCGAACATCTGAAGAACCTTAGTGTCAAGAGCTTTTGTAGAGCAACAAAAAACATTTTATTTGCCAACACCTTTTATGGTATAATGGAATATATGCTACATGAATTCAAGAATTCTTATTTCTCAACATTTTGAGGCAAAATTGGCATGTAATATACAAACAAACTTCCATTTTAGACTATTTTGTAAGATAGTACATAAATTGTATATGCACATATCGCTGTAGCCTTGTTTTCAAATTAAATATAATAATTTTGCACCGGCATAATTTAATCAAACTACAATAATACAAAGCTGCATAATTTATTACGAATATAGAGATAACTTTGTTATGAAAAAAAAATTCTTTATCAAATTTGTAAATTCAATCTCCATCAACATTCATATATTTCTTGCAGGTTCTAGCAGTGATATTCCTTCTGTTTTTTCCCACAACATTTCTTATTTAAAATTAATAGGATAAGGTTACTAATAAAAAACTAAATCTCATAAAATATTTATATTCAATTTTAACATCTTATAATAACATCATCGAAGAAATAATTCTCTTGCCACATGGGGCCGTAAAAAGAAATTGTCCTTTTTACTTTCCCATTACAAGTAAAAAAAAACAAACGTGTATTTTATAAAGATACGGAAAACACATTACATTACAAATATAACATATAGATTTAGAATAGATATCACTCTTTGCTATATTCAAATTTTAACATTATATATGTAGTTTCAAAGAAATAATAATTTTATTATACGACGCTAAATTTCTGCCTTACCAAAGACATTCATTTTCACGAAGTATCTTTGAAAATACAAAAACTCGCAAAACAGAAAACACCTTGATAAGACCGTCACCAATCACCATATGCAAACATTCACACGTTGTACATATCATAAATTAGCTATTGTCCGTCAAAATGCTCCCATCCTTACGTATACCAATATATTTGAAATCCCCATAAAATTTTGTATCTATAACTTGTTAACAATGCATAGATAACATCACTAACAAACATTCACACATTGTGTCATCGATGCCTCCCTACATTGTTAACAATAATCCCATTATTTATTACTTTAGTCTACTTATAACAAAGAAGATAATAATCGCCTCCAAAATATTAAGTAAATTTTTCTTAGCTAAAGATGAATATTTCCACATAGCATCTTTAGCATAATTTATTTTAATTGAAACTTACTCATGATGTTTATATATTTCATCAAATTCTTCCTTATATTGATCCATCATAGTGATAATTAAAAAAAAATAAATGAAATTAAACTAATGGCAAAATTAATTATGAAATAAAAATTACTTATTGAAAATAAAATAATCTAATACATTTTGCTAAGGATGATTTTTATGCAGTGTATAACACGCCTGCAATCATCGAACGAAATGAATAATCAAACGCTACTTTTACTAGAGCTCGGCAACTTGTTCACTTCTAGATATCGACAGCTTCTCCCGTACTTCTCTCGTACTTGCCTTCTTATCATTTTCGGTCATCAGAAAAAACCATACATCGTTCGCAGCGCCACAAACTCCGCACTAACGTTTATGTTGGCATTGTCCTGTTCAGATTTATTTTCTTGACGTTCTCCCTAAACTGACCTGCACCAATATTGTTTGACATCTTGAAATTACACAAATTATGCACGCACTTAAATTGTTTGTTATTGTTAATGTCAATGCACATTTGCGATATTCTTATCTTGGTAGGTACATTCCTTTTCATTAACGCCATCCTTCATTATGTTTATAGATGAATTCGTTGCTTCTATCATCATTATTTAAATATATTTTTTTACCACTATTTAACACTATTCGTATTTTTCTTTTGCAGCCGTTTCCTTTGAAAATAACAAGAAAAACATTGCATACGACTGGAATGCTCCTTTTATTAATTATGTTATTATGAACCTGGACCTTGATAACTTCATCCATATCTTCGAACCATCTTTCCTCGTCTTCTTGTAGGTTGATTTGTATGCAGCTGTTAACAATATTGAACATTGTTTTTCTTTGTAGATTTTAGTGAGATTAAACCAATTTTAATGTGTTATTTCCGGAATTTTTCCTGGATAAAACTGGATTTAACCTTCTATTGAAGTTTTTCCACATTATATTGTGTCGAATAAAAATAATATACCTTTTTACATATTCCTTTTAAAATTATACTTAGATATAAGTGTCAGGTATATATCATGTTATTAAATGTGACCATAAAATGTCGAACAAATAACAATCTCGTTCAAATTTACGTCTATTCATGATGAAAGATGTTTTCATCTCGTAAATATCTAATTTCACCTTTTTCATATAACTTTACGGCATTCAAATGACTAACTCTTTTGACTACACCATCTTTCATCATAACTCTCTCTCTGTTATTTATTCTTAATACGTTATTCATTTTAAATAGTGGTTTATTGTTCAAAATATTTAATGCGACTCTCACACAATGCATAAAATTTGGTTCTGTCTTTGTATATTGAAATTGCATCTTGTGCTCCTCGTTTCTACAAATATAGAATACATGAACTTTATTTTTGTATTTATTTTTATACCTTTAAAATAAATTTTGTTACAATTTTTAATTGTCATCTACCTAACATTATAATGTTACGCCGTTGCGGTTATGCAACTCATGATACATTTTTCCATAATTACACTTACTACTAATAAATTATTTTCTTATTCTATTACATAATTATTTATTTATCTTACAATGCCTGACCAATGTAGGGATCACGGCAATATGTATGTTCCTATAATATGTATATATAAATGTGCACATAGCCGTTTCGTTTTTATTTAGCAAATAAAGTTATAAGTATATAATTTTACACTGAGTGTTCAAATGAAAGTTTATCTTCGATAAACGGACACTTCTCTTAACCGAGCAGTATTGTCGGAACGAATGGTGTTCTCCTATGGGAAGTTTCACTGTATTTCCACTCTCCTTGTTCATTCCACTGACCGTTGCGAATATAGGCAGTAAAACGGTGTTTTTAAATGTAATTTAAATATTTTTCAAGGAATTTATTTGAATGCAAAAATTTTTCTAATGTTGGAAATATGCATTATTACTTATAACCACACTTATAACAATAACATTGTATGGCCAGTAAATAGGCTATGAAACGTCAATGACAAATTTGATTTACAAACTTGTGAATTACCTAAAACGCTAACTTCACAGTGTAAAGTGGAAGTAAATATTGATATTAAGTCTGCGGAAAATAGAATAATATGTCAAACAATTTCGATCGCATGTTATTCAAAACAAAACGTAAATAAAGATTCCAACTTTTAACGGGTGGGAGGTTTACTTTACAGGCACACCTGTCATCTAAATGCGAAATAACGGTTACAATCTCATCTTAGGTGCAAAGTTTGTAAATTAAAATTTTATTACAATTAATACTAACGAAGTAGAATATTTGTATTTTACCAATATTACTAACAGTATTAAAATTAATTACACATGGTGTGATAGATTAAAAATTATTTGCCATTTTGAATTGTATTACACTAACTTAAAAAAATAAACTTAAATATAATTTAATATTTCTTCTGTAAGTAAAAACGATGTGTAATGAAGGGTCTCACTTAAAGACTCTTACAACTTCATAACCCCACTCATGGTCACATTTCTTTTCATATCACAAAAGACGCCAGTGACATTTGCTGTTATTAAGTGAAATCCTTATCGACGTAATCGACAAATTACAGCGCGAAAGAACAAACACACCTAAGAAGTCATTTACGGAAACCGTAATGGTCTCAGTCGAACCGGAAACGGCTAGAAACTACCATCGGATAACATCTTAATTTCCTGTCTTATCACGATCATCGCATTTATTATGTCTTTTTGTTACTTAGCGCCTTTGGTAATTACTAAATAGTATTGGTATTTGTGCTCCTACATATTTGGCAGTGACAGTAATTGAATGCGATGTAAAGATAGCCAAAACCTATTCGACTAACTACCATTATAATAACAGTGTGAACTTAAATAATCGTATCAAATTTGAATAAGTTGAATAGTGACATTACTAGTTATATTATACTTCTTGTGATTATTGATTAACGTAGTAAGTGCTTGTCAACGCTCTTTGAATGCTTTCTCCTATTTAGGAACTTTTATATTCGGAAATAATGTTTCTTAATTTTGTGATATTTCCATCTCTTTACATAATATTATTAGATCTCCATATTGAACAGATACATTTCTAGATAAGTATGTATAAAATAGACTACCTATTGGGGGAGTATAAGAAATGGCAATTATTTAATAATGATATTATACTTCTTCTAAGCAAATAAACTTGTATTAAATATTCAAAAACATATTTAATGGTTTCTGAATGTCAAGATTAAATAATAATAATATCTATATGGTGTGTATATAAATATGTAATAAAATTCTTTGCCGAAATATACAAGAAATCTAATGAGAGTAATTAGTTATCTTTGCGTAGCGGCAACGTAATTCAATAGCAATTAATAACAAAATAAAAATTTGACAGAAAGGTGTCATCTAAGAACTTTCATTGACTAACAACATATAATGCAAATGAAGAATGTGTGAAAATGTCAATAATTAAACATAGAACAGTCGTTATTATCTATGCAGTGTTACTGAACGGTCTTGATCTATCATAGACATGCATTTAATTCCACTACACAAATAATATCGACGCAAATTATATAATTATAAGAGTAATATAAAAGTTAGGAGAAGAGCTGTCGTATACCATTCATGTGGGTTAATAGAAGGTCTAGGTTTAGCTAAGCCGAACATCTAATATCATCACACAAATAATACTATACAGCATGTGTCAATTTTCATTAGCCATAGGCGATTAATTCATGCAATACGTGACAACATGGCACCCCTCCTTTCCTTTCCAATGCGAGCGCGACCGATACAAGCTCAAGTTATTGCAGTAACTGTTGGACCATTGACTTGGGTGTTTGTAATGCGTTTAGAAATAGTATTTACGCGTTGGAAGGATTTGTTTTTCTTTTTCCTTTCAGTAAATGCATAGAATTATTAAGCTGCGTTCACGCTGCATGACACACACAAAAGCGTAATTCTAATAAATTTAAAAATAAGGTAAATAAAAAAGGATTCTGAAAATAATAATAAACTAGTACATCAGGAGATCGCGGCGACCATTTGATGTTTCCCGTTCCAGTAATAAGACGGCTTTTATGGCAGACTAGATCGCAACGTGTTCGCAGCTAAAGATTGAATGTAAAATCTGGTGGGGAGATCGGTGAAAGTCGTTGTAATGTCGATTGTTGCCGGGATTGGTGACGGAGAGTAGGGTGACACACGTTGCCACATATTATTTGTATACGTATAAATCGCACGTAAATATTGAATCCCTATAGCTAATGAAAATTGACACATACGGTATGTCAAAGATATAGAATTGTGTAAATCAAATATGAAAATGTTAAATATGTGTTAGTAGCTACAGACATATATGTTTCTACATCATTTGGTCATTCAAATAGTATGTGTAATGAAAACAATATGTGTAGTATTAACTTAAAAATGTCTGACGCATAGATGTCCATAGTGTAAAACAGCACTGGTTAGTATTGCACTCAGTGCTGTGTAATGCCAAATTTCAGTCAGGTAATTAGTAAATATATTAAAATTCTTTGCCGAAATATACAAATAGTTAGTTATCTTAGCGTAGCGGCAACGTAATTCAATAGCAATTAATCAAAAAGTCACAATTTGATAGTAAACTATCATCTAAAAAGTTTCATTGACTAACAAACATAATGCAAATGAGAAATGTGTAAAAGTGAAAATGTGAACAATTAAGCATAGAACCATCACTATTATCCACGCAGTTCTATTACACGATCTTAATCTACTCATCACCAGATATGATTTGCGTTTTTAGAATGCAAAAAATAACATTCAGAATTATGTCGAGAGTATCTGCAGGGACTAGTTGTAGGGATTTGTTCAAGGAGCACAAGATTATGACGCTGTCGTGCGTCTATATTTGGCGGCTGCTGTTGTTTGCTGCAGAAAATTTTAACAAACGGCCGAAACTAAATAAGAATGTCTTCTGCAATGGAAATGCTTGCACGCTCGAGATTCCTTAATACAGATTGAGTTTTAGCGAAAAAGACATTATTGTTATTATTATTATTATTATTATTATTATTAGACACAACAATCCAATTGGTGTGACCTTCACATCGAGCGTAATTCAAAAACAGTTCATTGACAAAAAAAGAACGGTAATAGCATGCGAGGACGTTTTTGGAAGGGGTCAGTCAGGGACTGTACGTGTTTATCAAATGCTTTCTGATCATTTCAAGAAGCTACTGTGGGAAGCTCGAATGAGAACCAAAAATAACAACTGGAAATATGTTTGGTTTGCTGGTACTGCTATTAATGATAGGAAAAGTGATTGGGCTCATGTTGTTACTGTGTATACGGACGACGATTTAGAAAAACTAACGTAAATTATTACTCTTGTAAATACTTATTTCGTTTTACTTTATTATTGGATCGCTATGATGGACAACTTTTATTTTATTGAGGATGAACTGGAGAATTTAAACAATTTGTCTGTAGATACCTTGGGGGAATGGTGCGGTTTCATGGAGGATGCCACAGAAAATGCAAAGATAATGCTTCACTTAAATATCAGATCAATCAAGGCCCACTTCGATGAGTTTCTTTGTCTGATTCAGGATACTGTTGACAGAATTGGAAAAATAGTGTTGTCAGAAGTTGGGATCTCGGAGGAAGAAAGACTCGCTGCGGATTTTAATTTCGATATAGAGGGTTTCAGCACCACGTACAAATGTCGAAGCAACAGAAAGGAAGGAGGTTTGATAGTATATATAAGAGATTACATAGAATATGATATGATTGACATCAACACGATGGCTTGTGAATCAATCTTCTTCAGGATTTCCTTGAATGAGGACAGGCACATGCACATTCTTGCAGTGTATAAACCCCCAGTGCTTAACCCCATGGAGTTTATTGAGTAAATCAATGGAATTCTAAGTCAATATAAAAACGGTGATTTTGTTGTGATTGGTGATACAAATATAGATACTTTGCTCGACAACAATACAGTTGAGACGTACTTGAACATGCTATCGAACAATGGTTTTCAAGGGAGAATACAATCTGCCGCAAGGGAAGAAATACGAAGTGATACGTTGGTAAGTTCGTGCTTGGATCATATTTTTCTGCGGCTAAGACGAAATGACACGGAATGTGTTGTTATCAAAACTAAACTATCTGATCATTATATGGTTGGTGTCACCTTAAGTATCAAGAAAGATAGTACAAAAATAAATATAAAACAAATGAAAAAAGTAGACAGAGTGACACTGGCTACTTTACTTCAGAATAGACTAAAACATGAAAATATTGCCACATTCGACAATACTGAGGACTTATACTCGTACATCACAACAGTATATAATGAAGCACGAGGGGAAGCAGAACTTGTTTCAAACATTAGAGTTTATAAACAGAGGCCGAAAAAGAAACCATGGATAAACAATTACATAAAATACATACATAAAAATAAATCAAGGTCGGACTGCAGCAATTACCGCCCTATTGCAATCCTGTCAAGCATAGATAAGATCTTCGAAAGATATGTAGCAGACAAACTAATCGACTACTTAAACAAATACGACATTTTAGACAAATTTCAATTTGGCTATAGGAAAGATCGAAGTACAACCGCCCTTTTGGAGAATTTTACAAATGAAGTCAATAATGCGCTTGACAACATGACGCACGTACTTTGTATTTTTGTTGATTTTAGCAAAGCTTTTGACAGCATAAACCACAACATTTTACTTGATATATTGAGCAGACTGGGGATTAGGGGTGATCTGCTGCGTTGGTTCGAAAATTTTCTTGTAGACAGGAAGTTTACCGTAAAAATAAAAACACTAACAGCAGGATGGAAACTATAACCCAAGGAGTGCCGCAAGGAAGCATTTTAGGTCCACTACTGTATTTGCTTTATGTTTATGATATTGGACAATGTTTCAAGGCATGTCGATACCTCTTGTATGCGGATGATACCCTCATTTACGTTAGCCACAGACAGGTGGAAACAGCAAGCAACATTATGCAAAGTGAGTTCAAGCGATTCCAGGATTGGGCGTATGGCAGGAACTTACATATAAATTCAGAAAAGACAGTGTTGATGCACATACGCTCCCCGCATCTTGCCGCGCGGTTTCGGCCAGAGGTGACCTTTCACTCCGACGAATGTTTGATTGACGACACTTCCACCTGCACATGCAGCACACATGTTAAAGTTGTGTCTCAGCACAAGTACCTAAGTGTATGGATTGAAAACAATTTCTTGTGGAAGACTCAAACTGTCATGTTGTCCAAAAAAATGCGGTATTTGAGTGGAAGGTTCTTTTGGTTGAGGGAGTTTCTGCCGGGACATATTTTAAAGATTATTTACAGTGCGTTATTTGAATCAGTTCTCTCATGCGGTATATCGGTTTGGGGACAGGCGTCAGTAGTGCATATTAAAAACATTCAATTCATTCAGGACCGCGTTATAAAGAATGTTGCGTGGGACCTTGTTGGTGTGGACTCTATAAATGAAATGTACAAGCATCTGTCTCTCCTTCCGGTGGACAAACTCTTCCTGTACAGACTGGCAACGCGCACTTTTGCCGTCATGAAGCGACTGCCAAAGGTGAACCACGAACATGCTACCAGGTTCAGGGAAGGAGAAGGTGTTGCCAGAGGTGAAATTCAAGTCAACAAGTATGGAGCTAGGAAGTGGGATGTTATGCTGCTGCGGCTATTCAATGCGCTGCCGGAAGACCTGAGGAGGCAACATGCTTTGGGTCTATTTAAGCATGGTCTAAAGGTATGGCTGTTGGGTTAAGGAAATAGTCATATAGTCAATATTGGATAGGTATATATTGTGGACTCCTTCATTACTGACTGTTTTACTTTTTAAATAATCGAATACACACGCCACTGTCAAGCTCGTGGAGCTTAGTGGTTTAATGCATATAATTGAATTTTTACATTGTGTTAATTCAGGAATTTGGTGGTGAATTTGGTATTGTTGTTGTTTTGTTGTTATTATGGTTTGTAAAAAAAAATTACTACTGTGGGGGGTGCGGGCGCAGGTCGTTCGATTAGCATTTGCGTGTTGGTGGGGCGACCGCTGTCTGCGCTTCGCGTGAGAAACCCCCCGGGGCATCTCTTGGCACTCGCTGTTGGGAGATGTCCTGGATTAAGGTGGAGAGTGTGGAGGCAAAAAAAAATGTATTATTATTATTATTATTATTATTATTATTATTATTATTATTATTATTATTATTATTATAGACATGCATTTAATTCAACTACACAAATAATATCGACGCGAATTGTATAATTAAAAGAGTAGTGTAAAAATTAGGAGTAGAGCTGCTGTAAACTGAGCACGTTACAGGTATCTGTAGATTCGTTCATCTGTACGTGCATTGCTTGATACTCTTTAAATTACTGCTCGAATATCTTCCGCCATGTAACTTATTCTCCTTAATGGTTTTTAGAATGCGATATACAATTTGACAATTTTCTAGTAATTTGTTAGTCAATGAAACTTATAGATGACAGCTTGCTGTGACATTGTCCTTTTGTTATTAATTGCTATTGACTAGTTGCCGCTACACCAAGATAACTAATTACTTTTGTCGATAAGACAGATATTATCTTTGTCAATTAATCAGCATGAAGTAATTAAAACATTAAAATATTAATAAAACTGTAACACATATTTGCCAAATATTTTCTTGAAAAATGTATGGGCGGCAAATATATGGTACAATAAATAATATTAGTATATCCTAGAAAAACTAGCAATTATGTAAATATAGCAGATCTGGTTTCTTTATTTGTATAGATTGTAGAAAATTTCTAGTTTCGTTATTTTGTTCTTTACATAAAATTTTGGTTTCATCAGATCTACTTAAGGTTATGTTTTATATTGCTGATATGTTTTTTTAAATCGGTAATGTTTTTAGCATAATTGTGGCCATTTAGTCCTTTTGATCAATATTGTATGGTTTCACCTATATACAGGGTGAGTCATTAGTAGCCGCTTCTTTGATTGCTCTTTTATGTATTAAACAAAAGAAAAAACAATTAGTGGCAGATTCATGGTTGCTTGGGGCGCATATTATAAAAATACTTTAAGTTCTGAACCACTTCCGGTTTCAACGGAAATGCATGAAATTTAATTTTTTTTAATGACTCACTCTATATATTTTTGGATTTTCTAGTACAGTTCTAAATTGTCTATTTAACTATTTTATCTTTTTTAAAATTGAATTTGCAATTTCTGAGATAATCACTATAGGAGCAATTACCGGTCAAATAAAGAACTACGAGCACTGTTCTATGACCGCAAATATTCTTCCAATAAAGGCTGGAATGCGGCCGACTGACTAAGTCAACTGTTAAAGAAAGTCGACAAACATTTATGTCACATTTATAAAAGCATCGCTATTAGTTATCATCGAAATGAATTATTCTTATAAAGAGTTAATATACTGTATATGATTGACGTTTTGGGTGACTCTGAAAGAAACTCTTTGCGAGCATCCAGACTTTAGGCACAGCGATCCCTGATAGAAGTCAACCGAAGCCAGAAACCTTCGAAAGTATAAATGAACGGTTTGAGTGGACAGAATGTACTGAATATTAAAGAAGGAGCGGAAAAATAAATAACTGGTGAGGATAAGACGTTTATGGTACTTGTGAGTGTAGTCTAACACCCCCATACTAGTGCTACGAAAATTAGTCGTCAGTTAGATGTAAGTCAAGTTTGAGAATACACTAATTAGGAAATATGTAATTCATCCGTAGCATATTTTTTATACACAGGGTTAGATGAAAGAAATTTTCTGAATAGCTTACATTTTTGTCAATGGGCAACAGATAAATTATCCTGGCTTTCTCAATTTTTTGTTGTTTACCGACGAAGCCACCTTCAATTAAAGTGAACACGTTTATAGTCACAATTTTCGTTATTGTAACACATAAAAACCCGTACTTTATCATACCTGCAAACTTTCAAAATCGTTGGTCATTAAATGTGTGGGGAGAAATAGTGGGTAGTTACATAATTCGACCTTATTTCTTTGATGAAAATGTTAATGGAGGAGAGTATCTTCGCTTTCTACGGACGGACTTTCAAAACTTTTTGAAGACATCTTTAAATATGTCAGTAAACATAACCTTTATTTTATTTGGTTGTTAACCGGCAGTGTAAAAAATGAAATACTTCCGAAATTACAGAATTGAAATGCGATGCTCTTCATTCTGTAAAATTATTACTTTTGGGATAGTTGAATTTAACATTTACTTTGTTTGACAGTTGACTAAGGAAGTGGGGCGCCATTCCTGCCTTCCATTGGTTGAACGAATATTTTGATGCATAGAACAACAGCGCTCGTAGTTCTTTAATTGACCGTTAATTGCTCCTATAGTGATTATGCCAGAAATTACAAAAGATAGGTATAGAACATTGTTAACAAAAATGAAAAAGAATAAAAAAGGAACAAAATGCCTCAATAAAATACTATTTGGTTGTTAACCTGGGTGTTCCATTAAAAAAAAATAAGTTTTTGATATGTGAAAATTTCAGGAAGTTTTTTGAGGTATTGTCGAGTGCAACTTATACCAAATAATGCAGAATTTTCTAGGCCACAAGCACGACCAAAGTTAATGGTTTTACTTTTAAAAACAATGTGAAAATGATTTTTTTCCGAACACGCGTTTTGGTCAAATATTTTCAAAAAAAATTAATAACTCAAAAACTATTGGCTCAATTTTGAAAAAGAAAAAAGCAGTTGAACAGATAATTTAAAGCAGTACTAGAAAATCCAATATATAGGGTGAGTCATTTAAAAAAACTAAGTTCCGTGCATTTCTGTTGAAACCGGAAGCGCGTCAGAGCTTAAAATAATTTTACAATATACGCCACAAGCAACCATGAATCTTCCACTAATTGTTTTTTCGTTTAATTAAAACACAAAAGAGCATGTATACCACATGTGTTTGTTTATGAAAAGGATCTTTATCTCTAATATTGTTACATATTAAAGATAAAATAACGATAGAGAACGACAAGGATCTTTGTCGTTATTTATCGTCAACCCAGATAAAAAGTCGTTTTTCCATTTCCTCAAGCATATTGCTTCTGGAATGGGTAATTCTTGTTGCAGAAATTGTTGTGATTGTAGTCGCTGATTTTTTTAATTGTGTGTATTGTTGAAGTTGACAAACTTAATGTAGTGCCGATATCAGATTAACGAACGTAGCAAACATTATAAACAGTACATTTCTTAAAAAGACGATATTCATTACATGAATTATTTTTAGTTCTTATTTTCTAGTATCTTTGAATATCTGAAAGAATGCGTTTGTCTTTTTACTTTATATATTGACTTTATTATTTAAGTCACGGAAATTCTGTACAACTGATTTCAAAATTGTTAACAAACTATACGTCTATAATTGCTACCTCTAGAAGCGACTTTCGCCTGACCTTAATGATTCATATTTTTTTGCTATGTAACTGTAATGTAGAGATTAATATTTGTTTAAAGGAAAAACGAAGAAAACGTGGCCTATACCTTTTGCAAAAATCTTAGGTCTCCTGTTGAGTTTATCATGTCAATATTAAGTTACCGGCTTTCTTGTACAGGACAGTAAAAATGACGAGAGCAGGGGTCTTTCGGTTTACCGTGGAAGCCCACCTGGAATTAAGTGAAATCAATCCGTTGGATCATAAATACTGTCTTAAAATTGCTTAAAGAGGCATGCGATTGATGTAATACGAGCGGTCTCAGTTCCAGTTATTTGGTGCGCTTCATTAACCATAGAGGTCGCTCACAAAGTATCAGTAACGTCTGCAAAATACACCGTTTAGTATTTCGTCGATCCTCGCGAGAGATAATATTGTTGTTATTCATGCTCCGATAGCGATATTTTGGTTGTACAAGTATATTGCCGTCTTAAATTCGGACAAGACATCTATATTATTCGATCCTTATGCATATGCTGCTATAGTTAAACGTCTATAGTAAGATCAAATAACATTAACCGTTCTGCTTTATTGAAAGAGTGCAATTGTCGTGCATATCTTATTCGGAATAGTATTCAAGTAGGATTTTATCCGTGCGACATCTATGATTTTATATTGAAACTAATGTACTAATCGTACTTTTATCATATTTAAAGGGTTTGGCGGCAAAAGGAGGATAAGTCAGGTAAAAGAATAGTTGTGTGCGTTTGTAAGATATGCCTCTCAATTTTTTGTTGTAAAAACAGAATAAATTAACAAGAGTTGTCCTGTTTATGCACCAAAACGGTATAACTATTCTAGGTAGCTCGCGCAAACTCGATTTCAAATAGCGCACACCACTTAGAATGATTATTTGTGTTCAACTCGCAGGCGAATGAACATGTTCTTTATGCAGTGTGAGTTTCACAATGTCCGACATATCCGATATATTTGATCTTTTCAGGAGTCTGAAAGTGATTATGTATCTATCATTCCACAGCTAGTAAAATTACTAACAGTAGTGGTAAAGATGTCAATGAACTACTTGAAGAAGTTAAAGGATAAAAGATAATAAGAAAATGCAACAACCTGAAGAGTGTTTTGGGTATAAAGGGAAAGTTTGTCGAAGTAAACATCTGATAGAAAATTCTGGATGCAAAGAAGCTTGCCTGAGAAAGATATCAGATGAGAACCGTAAGCAGATGATTCAGTCATATCTTACAAAATAGCTGACCGCAGCAAGCACGATTTTATTAGTCAGCTTGATAATAGCTGTTACGAAAAAAGCAAGTCCCACGGGTTCTGAAATTGAAAAACGGCGTTAGTATTTTTTCAAATACAAGATAAAAATGTAAAAAAAAATGTATGCCATACTTAATTTCGGAACTATCTATATATTTCTTTCCAGATCAAGTTTCATAATAATGATTTTGTTGTGTGTAAGATGGCTATTTTAACTTGCATGGTATTGGAAAAAACGAAAAGAACGTATTTGTTATAACTGAATAAATAAAATACGTAAACTTGGTTTCAAAAATTATTTAATAATATCACTACAACATCGTTTCGCCAAACTTTGGCTTCATCAGGTGATGAGTAACTCAGTAAATCAGTTACTCATCACCTGATGAAGCCAAAGTTTGGCAAAACGATATTGTAGTGATATTATTAAATAATTTTTGAAACCAAGTTTACGTATTTTATTTATTCAGTTAAATATGGAGTTTCAACATGTATCAGCCTCATCAATTAAGTATTTGTAATACTTTAACGCCAAATGTTACTCTGCCGCGAAAATTAACAGGAATGCATTCCAGCAGATCGAAAGCTATTCCACAAAATATCATTCAGCAAGTGCATGAACAGCAGAGAATCACATTACAGCTGTGAAGACAGCAAGAAATTTTATTTGTCATCAGAGCTCAATATAAAAATAATGAATGAACCTAACTCAAAAGTATAAAAGTGAGAACTACCAGCTCCTTTAGCAAGGCAAAGAAATAAAACCAGTTGTCACTGACGATTTTTATTTTTGACAGTTCAAAGACAAATTGATCTTCACATTTAGTACTGGTAAGACAGATACCTGCAAAATGTGTGATGTGCTGGAGAGGAGAATCAAAATTACACCAGTAGAAGATTTAAAGAAGGTATCTGAGTGGTTTTAGAATAAGCTAATAAAACGAACAACCTATGCACACGAAAATAAAGACAATGACTGATGACTTTGGGGCAGTTATGATTCTGATGATGTCTATATCCATTTAAAAAAGAACAAATCAGCTCACTTTTATATGTATTGACGAAACCATAGAGAGGAAAGGTGCTATATAATAAAAGTGTTAGACCACCAAGTTAAAGTACTTTATTTATTCTCTTATAAATATTGTGCACAGGACAAAGGTGATCCTTCAATAAGATTCTAACATTTTTTCTTGAATTCTTTTGCTTTATCTATCCTCGATTGTTTTCCTATATTTTTACGGCATACTTATTATCTGGAAGCATATTTCAAAATAGATAGATGCGAAACTATATTACATCGCTTTCTAGAGCCAAGGTGTTTATGTCATGTTAGAGGTTTTTGGAATTTATTGAAAAAATAATTGCAAGGTTGAACGAGTGTATCTACTACTAACTACATTTCTATCATGAATATAACTTAGTTGAATCCTCTTCAAAAAGTTTACTGTGGTAAGTATTAGTCAAAACATGATTTATGATTTTACAGAAAACATGAAATATGTTTATTAAGGGTCCTATATAGTGGATCTGTCAACAATGGAAAAATATCAGATTTTAGATGCAAGATATTTTTGTTGATTTTAAATTTGGGGAAAACCTTTCAACGTCAACTTATGAAGAATTTAGTAATCTACCCCGCTGAAGAATCAAATTTAGAAAAAAAAATATCGGGTTAAAGAAAATTAATTAATATGTCAAAATATTAGAAACAAGTTTTCTCAAAAATCCTTCGTAGGAGATTTGTTTGGTTGGGTTCACGTTATAATTCACAATCGATTGTTATTTTAGTAAAAATCTTTCCCGCGGTTACAAATGTGTAAATATTTGGTCATAAATGAATTTTTATTCGCTTAGATATTGAGTTATTATTACAATATTTTTATTATATATTTCCTATGTGTAATAAGTACTCGGACATCCTTGGCTTATTAAATTATGTGCTATGCAACTAATATTACAATTCCGATCCACTATATAGGACCCTTAACGATTCCGAAAAATAAGACAGAAATTTGCCATACCAAATACCGTATTTTGTCTTACATTCTACAGTGAAAACTCTTGCTCTTAACACAGTTTACTTTTAACATACTTCAGCCAAATGTGACAGTTAATTGAACATAGCACAGCTATTCTGTTACCGTGGGCCACTACCTTTAAGAGATGCTAAACACCTTACATTGGTATTAGCCTTAGAGTATGATCCAAAATCCGACATGCCTTTTTAAAGAGAACTAATAGGGTGAAAAATACTCGCGCCGAACCACTATCGAATCTGAAAGATGCAGTGTTGTTTGCAAAATTGTACTTATAATTATTTATTTTGGAGTGTGTTTTTGTTTTTACAATCTAACCTTTTTACTAAATCATTTATGTACACATTGAGAAATAAAGGTCTTAGATTGCCAATTTCGCAGCAAATATCATGGCTCACTATACCGTGTTCAAATTAAAAACGAAAAGTTGTCAAAATTATATCAAAACAGTTCAATAATGGTCACTTTTAAAATAATAACGCATGTTTTTGGTATGAAATTTGGTAAGTAATTCAAAAATAAAGATATATACAGGATGTTATATTTGAAGAAACTGACTACAGGTAGTCCTCGATTTACGCCGGGGTTCCGTTTCTAAAAAAACCGGCGTAAACCGAATGGGCGTAAATTGAACCCAATTATAATGGGAGGTATGTAGTTAGGTGCCATCTCATAAAAAATAGGATTATGTATGCAGGTATAACTTATTATATTTAAAGTACATAAATGTATATATATGTAGTATGTAATTGTAAAACAAGAATAAAATTCTCAATAACAAAAACAAAACAATTTTATCAAAAAAGTGTAATTTCACAGGGGTATTATCATTTCTGTGTTGAAATTCCCGGTTTCGGATCCTTTATATCTTTTTGGAAAAAGTAACCAGTGTTAACTGCTTAGATTTTCTTTTTCTTTCTTTAAGAAGTTCAGAATATGGTCGAATTGATGCGATAACTCCTCTTTACGTTCGAACGTTCAGTAGATTGTTGCGCAGACTCTTTTATTCTCTGTGCATTTTTCATGATGGTAGCAACCGTCGATGGAGCTAAGTTCATACTTTTACAGACATTAGGACGTGTATGCCCATCTTCCATTCTTCGAATCACCTCCATCTTTTTTTCCAGTGTTATGTATGGCGTGCCTTTTTCGCACCACGTTCAGAAAGCTTTTCTGCACTTCTTTTATTAGACATGGTTTACTTTACCAATAATTTACTTAAAAATATTACACAGAAAAAGTAAATGGATTCAATTGCGTTTAATAAATGTACATACGTCGTAGCAGCTCGGTAAATATATTATAACTGGATCATCAACCTGTCTAGTTCCCCAGTTAGGTCGGGGAATCACAGTACATGCCCATTAAAACCGGGAATTTTCAAGACGTAGGCATGTGGCGTTATTGTGAATCGGCGTAAATGGAGTCGGCGTAAACCAAGGGCTACCTGTATTAGATAAAATTTGTCATGTAATCCAGTTTTCATCACATGCCATTAGCAATTGAAGAAAAATGAAATATGCTCGTATTAGGCCCTTTAATTCTGAATAACACTACCAAAAATGGTGTTTATCTAATACGTCGTTTTGGAAAAATGTAATTTTAAAAAAATATTGAATTTTCTTTGACTAAGAATTATATGGGAATATAAAAATGTAATAAAAATGTATTAATGTACGGTTTTTTTTTTGGTCAGCCACCAGGCTATGGTACAATCTGTATAATACAATAGTTATTTACGAACCAAGTGCGGGAAAGCATATTTCGCGAATGAGTGGACGAATTCGCGAAATGTTTCACGCACGAAGTTTGTACAATATTTTTTGTACGAATAATTAAATAATACCTACTGTTAAATACGTTATCATTTATGACACACTACAAATTTGTTCATATTAATTAAAAAATTTTGAGTTGGCAGTACTTATTATTTGAATTGACATTTAATTTAAAATTAGTCAAATTCCAAACATTGAATACAAAATTATAATCTCCTCTAAAACATGCATTCTGATGAAGAAATACAATGTACACCTCCTGAAATTCGTGAAGCTGCCAATACTGCAATCGATACTTTATTACCTACAAAATCAAAAGACAGATACAACACCATTTATGGTAAATTCATAACTTGGGCTAGATCTAAAAATATAAAAACTTACTCAGAAAATTGTTTATTAAATCATGCTTAATAATATATGATAATACGGATATATCTAAATATGCAAAACTCATAGCATACTTAAAACAGGCAACGAAACACCTTCAGCCTAAAAAATCGGCAGTATTATGCGAAGAACAAATTACTAAATTTATAGTTGAAGCACCAGATTCCTTGTTCCTACTAGTGAAGGTAGTCATTTTTGTATATTTTAAATTCATACATTACTATATGTATTTATAGGCTGTATTAATAATGGGTATTTCTGGAGCATGTCGACGTGTAGAACTTTGCAAAATGTCATTGCGAGACATAGAATTTAAAAATAATTTAATTATTGTAACAATTCCACAAACAAAAACAGATAAAAGCCGTACATTTGCAATCATTAAGCCAGAATGGATTGCATTAATTCGGCAATATGCAAATTTAAGACCAGACAACAACCAACGATTCTTCTTAACATATCGCAATGGCAAGTGTGTTTCTTCACCTGTTGGTCTTAATACAATTGGTAAAATTCCAATGCGAATAGCTGAGTACCTTCAGCTTGATAGCGTAAGTAGCTTCACAGGTCACTGTTTCCGAAGGAGTTCAGCAACATTGTTGGCAAACCAAGGAGCTGACTTGCTTTCAATTAAAAGACATGGTGGATGGAAATCATCTATGGTTGCAGAAGGATATGTCGAAAATTCTCTTCATAGCAGAATTCAATTGGCTAAAAAAATGACCCAGTCAGAGATGTTGATTCCTCCTGCAACTTGTTCGACGTCTGAAATACAACAAGGATTATCTAATAATACTATTAATGTTACCTTACCCTCACAATCGAGATCAATTGAAACGAATCAGCTAATCCCTGGAGTATCAATATCTGGTTGTGAAAATTGTGCTATCAAAATTTTTAATAATTGTTCTGTTTCAATTTCTGAAAAGAGTTAATAATGGTAATTTATACAATATTTGTTGCCGTTCTGACATTTAATTACATACCTTTGAAATATAACAATTTCTATTACATTGTGTTTTATTACTGTCATATCAAAACAACAAACTGGGCAGCGTATTGGTAAGATTAGGGGTTTATGGTTTTAAAATGTTATCAAGTTACAGTTAGTATCAAATAGAATTTCCCGCACCAATATGAATGCGTAAAACTGTATGTTATGTCATATGAGTACAAAAAATAAATTTAAAACGTGCTCCTCATGAGGAAACTTAGGAAACAAACCGTTTCGAAATATCTTTTCTCATAATGTAATAATCGGTCTTCCCCACGGAGATGACTCACCCGGTATGTACCAATTATAGTGTATACAGGGTATACCAATTAAAATTCTCAGGTCAAATATCTCGGAAACGGATAAATATATCTGAATTTTGTAAAAAGCAGTTACTAAAGAATGTGACCGCCTCTAGTATTCTCTCACAATTGTGTTTTATGATGTGAATATATAGATGGCGCTGCGATGAAAAGAATTTTTTTGGTCGCCATAATCTTCATTTGTTTTTTTTTTATTTGAAAGAGTATTAAAATTAATGTAAATTTTATTATTTGTGTTAGTTTCCAGAAACGGTTTCATAGATATTCCTCTAAGAAAGTAAGAGTAATTTCAATTTTTGTCTTTATTTTTTGTTTAAATATTTAATTGTAGGCAGAGAAGCATTCATGTCTGTGTTATATGTATGTATGCCTGTTTTGATAATTTAGGAAATATTTTGACATTAGTGACATTTGCTTGATTACTAATTGTCTTTATAATTAGCTTCATTCAAACATTTTATTATTATTATTATTATTATTATCTGAAGCAGTGCGATTATATGTTCTACGCTTTCCAAACAGGCCTTTACCAGATCACAAAACATCTATAAGGCTGTGTGCAAAACACAGAAATTACGGTAGCTTCAAAAAACAAAAACAATCAAGCCAGAAAAAAGTAAGAGATGATGAAATTACGCCAGCCGTACTACAAACAGTTAATAATAATTCGCATACATCATTTCGGTAATTAAAAGAACAGCGTGATCTACCTGTAATCTTTTTGCCGTATGATTCTGAAAGAAAATAAATAGTTTCCGTATAAAGTCCATTTAGTGCAGCATTTAATAATAGGAGATAATTAAAGCAGACTCGATTTTCTTGCAGAATTTTCTGTAATTTTAGCGAAAAACAATAACTGTATAAATCAGACCATGTGGAGTGACGAATGTGGTTTTCACAACAATGGTACTTTAATTAAGCATAATGCTCGTTATTGGTTAGAAGATAATCCTAGGTGGTTAAGGCAAACAAAAAATCAAACAGCTTTTGACGTTAACGTTTTGTGTAGACGGATATATAATAGGCCTTTTATCATGAACTATTAACTGGTGTGCGCTACTTACAATTCCTGCAAAATAAGTTACCACTACTTTTGGAAGATGTATCAACAGAGCTGCGAAATAATATGTGGTTACATCAAGAGGGGCACCTGCTCATAGTGCCAACATAGTTACTCACTATTTTAATCAAACCTGACATTGGCGCTAAGGTGGACTTGAAAGCTGAATTTTACAGGGAACCCATAAGAGATATAGGCGACCTTTATAATAAAATTTATGAAAGTGTTCAAAATGTTAGTAGAAATATATTGTTAAATGTTTGCGGAAGAGAACTAATAAGGCGATATACGTTATGCAGCAATCAAGAACGCAACAATTATGAACATTTTTGTCAATTACATTTAATCCGTTTAAATATTTAAACAAAATAAAGAAAAAAATTGGAATTACTCTTATGTTCTTTAAACACGAATATCTATGAAACCCTTAAATTTTGGAAACTAAGACGAATAATAAAATTTACATTAATTTTAATACTCCTTCAAACAAAAAACAAATAAAGATTATGGCGATTAAAAAAATTCTTTTCATCGCAGCGCCATCGATATGCTCACAAATAAAACACCGTTGTGGGAGCAAACTAGAGTACACATTTTTTAGTAACTGTTTTTTCAAATATCTTTATCCGTTTCCGAGATATTTGACTAGAAGTTTTAAGTGGCACACCCTGTATTTGTTTGATATAACATACTATTTGATGGCTATCAGTATATTTTCGTCTCATGAATATATGACAATTATTTTAAACCGCTCGCTGATATTAAATACTATAAGCATATTTACATCCAGAGAAGTTATGACTAGAATACTCCCCTTCTTTTGATGCAATACTTAAGACGCTTGCTCGGCAAGCACCGCTCGAGTATCATCAAAGCAGATATTTTTCTTAAAAAAATTAAATACTAGAATTTGCTTCGATAAATGGTTTATATTTTATATAAAGAAAATGCCGCATATATTTAAAGATATAAGGAAATTCATAGCACAGCGAATCTAGTTTAATAGAGCCTAAGTAAATGTAGAACGAAGCGAGACAAATTATGTCATTAATAACTGTCGTTAGATAAAAGGTTGAAGTCTCAAGGCGAATGCAATGCACCTCTTTGTATACACCGTTAACACAGCGCATTGATTAGAATAACCAGTAATTACATTAATATCTGCGGCTATTAAGTTTACAATACCCAGTGTGAATTACAAGTAATTTAATGTTTGTTCTGTAAGAGTATGCAGACGATTATACCTAATGATACATGCAATAATTAAAATGCACTTTGTTGCATTCTGTAGGTATATAGATACATATCTATACTGTGTACCTATATCTGCTGCTTTAAAAATTGTATGTAATTATTTTTTTCTAATTACTACCTAATGGTTTGCGGAATAAATAGTTAATATTTTATTTCTGATAAAGTTAGAAGTGTGTATTGTAAAATTCGTACATTACTTTATGTTTTACTAAGTTTTAAATAATTTTAAAATTCATTTTTTTCACTGTTCGAAAAGTATAATTATTATTTTCTTCTTTGTATTGATAATTTGACTAGATTAATTTAATAAAAACTTTACGGACGGGTAAGCTTCGAACCCACGACTTCCCCATCGCTAGTCAGATAACCTTGCTTCCGATTCACCGCGGGGTGCTAGTTAAATCGTGCTGAATCATATCTAGTAACAGACGGATATATCGTCCCCTTAGAACAGAACTAGTCCAATTTTTAGCAAAAACGGTTTTTGTAACCTATGTGTCCTTGACTACGCGTGCATTAGGAGCAAAAGTATTGTAAGTCACAATTAAAGTTAATTTTTAAAACAACGGAATCGAAATATACTATATACACCAAGCTGCTATGTTTAGTGCAGAACTAACCTATATTTGCCTAAAATATTTTGTCTTACTGTGTTATGGATATGAGCTCTTCTGACACAATAAATATTATACTGAACACGTCACAATTGACATTGTCTAGACTTAGACTTGTTCTGTCCTGTGATTAATATGTTGTTTGCATTAGTTTTTGAAACAACAGCCATCTTTTTTAATAAAATTAATTTAATTCAAAAAGGCAGAAGGCAAATGCAGGCCGTGAATACTATGTATACCAACTGTTTGATTGTTTTGTATTCTAAGCAGATTCCGCTAACTAAGAAGAAAATTGATCACATGCAATTTTTGTGTAATAAACTTGTCCTCGGCCATCAATATCATAAATACTTTAGACATAAACAGAGAATCTGAGTCTCCTAGTGAATCGGAGTAAAAATGAATTATCAATGTTATCAGTATTTTTTTCAGAAGTATGTATTATTAATATTAACTAACTTAGGGTATATGAAACACTTTTTATTTTGTACGTTAAAGCAATAAAATTTCTATTTTCTTAATTTCTTGTTGTTTTCTTTAAAGCAGAACTAGTTTAAGAGGAGCGTTTACCTATTGAAAATTATAGCCCCTAAGGCATCTCCGTTTTGCGTTTTTTTAAATTTATTTTGTAATGTTAGAATCTCAAATTTGGGTTAGCGATGCAAAAGGCATAAATTTATAATGTGAAGCCCGGTTTTTATATTAATTTATTTCCTTAAAAAAGTTATGTATTTTATGTATTTTAGAAATAACCACAAAAAACGCCTAAATTTGATTAATGTCTAGTAACTAAGGCTGGTACACAAAAGAAAAAAAACAACCTCTATGCGCTAGCTGCACATTTGATGAACGATATAAAAAAAATCATATTTATGTAATTATATTTGAAGATAAAAAATTGAAAATAATAAACATTGCCACATAGATTTCACGCAACTGTTTTCCGAGGCGATCCCATCATCTATTCCCACTTTACGGTATCTCTACCGGGCCTAGCACAAATCTATCGGAACTGGTTTGCAATTAGGAAGAAATGCAGTACCTATAATATTGGAGTATATACAGGGTGAGTCAACTACGCGGATAAGGCCGATTGTGTCTTTACGAGTAAAGATATTTCGAAGCGGTTTTTTTTGTGGTAGCTGTTCATTAGGGGCACATTTTAAAAATATTTTGTATTATACAGAGTGTTCCATAACTTGGTGGCTAACCATAGTTATAGCTTTTTAAATGGAACACCCTATATATTATTGCATTTCTGAATTCCCAGTATAATGTTTAGTCAAAAAGTTATAAGATAGTATAGGCCTAAAGTGTAAAGTTTTTGACTTATTCCCATTTTTCTGAAAAATTCAATGTTTGTATAAAATTATATTTCCCGAAAACCCCGTATTAGATGGACAAAATTTTTTGCAGTATTGTTTACAATAAGAGGTCCTAATAGAAGCATGTTTTATTTTTTTACAGTTAGTAACTGCATGTGCAGGAAACTGGATTAAAATTAGATGACACGTTTTTGTATAAAAGTCAATTTTTTTAAATGGAACACCTATATATCAGTTCATTTTTGAATTGTTTATTAAATTGCATGTGAGAAACATGTAAAGCGATAATAATTTAAAAGTGACTATTACAGAGTTATTGTCGTTTTTTGATATGTTTTTGTTAGTTTTTACAAAAAAATCAATTTTTTCAAATGGAACACCCTGTATATTATTTTATTTTTGAATTTCTTATTAAATTTCACATCAAAAACATGTGAGACGTTAATACTTTAAAAGTGACTATTACTGAGCTATTGTCTCTTTTTGATATAATTTTGTCAGTACTATACTATATTAATTAAACCACAAAACTGACAAAATTATATTAAAAAGAGACAATAGCTCAGTAATAGTCACTTTTAAAGTATTAACGTCTTAGATGTTTTTGATGTGGAATTTAATAAAAGATTCAAAAATGAAATAATATACAAGGTGTTCCATTTGAAAAAATTGACTTTTTTGCTAAAACTAACAAAAGCATATCAAAAAACGACAATAACTCTGTAATAGTCACTTTTAAAGTATTAATGTCTTACATGTTTCTGATACGAAATTTAATAAAAAATTCAAAAATGAACTGATATACAGGGTGTTCCATTTAAAAAAAAATTGTCTTTTATACAAAAACGTGTCATCTAATTGTAATCCAGTTTCCTGCATATGCAGTTAGTAACTGTAAAAAAATAAAACATGCCTCTATTAGGACCTCTTATTGTAAACAATATTGCAAAAATTTTTGTCCATCTAATACGTCGTTTTCAAGAAATATAATTTTATACAAACATTGAATTTTTCAGAAAAATGGGAATAAGTCAAAAACTTTACACTTTAGGCCTATACTATCTTATAACTTTTTGACTAAAAATTATACGGGGAATTCAAAAATGCAATAATATATAGGGTGTTCCATTTAAAAAACTATAACTATGGTTAGCCACCAAGTTATGGAACTCTCTGTATAATACAAAATATTTTAAAAATGTGCCCCTAATGAACAGCTACCACAATAAAAAGTAAAGGCACAATCGGCCTTACCCGCGTAGTTGACTCACCCTCTATATAAAACAGATGGGCAATCGGAAATTGTACTATTATAAAAAAATCAACAAAACAAAAAAAGTAAATCTGCAATTCGAATGAAAAATCAAAATACGACATAAGTAATTTTTAGTCTACAATTTTGTTTACATTATTTTGATATTTGTTAATTCAATTTAGTTTAACTAAGTACATAATACCAATATGCGAGTAGATTTTAGAATTTAAATATTTGACCATTCATTATGTATATATTAAAATTTTCAACCCATGGTAGTTGTCTCGGGTAATTTTTAATAATTGTTTTGAAAACGTTTAAAATAAACACTGTCTGTTAGCCTACTTGAAGGTAGTCGTATTTAATGATTATTACTATTAAATTACCGGTTTAGAACCTTGTTCTTAGAATACATACACTTTTGCTGTTAGGTCTGATGCATGATTCTGCGCCTTTTTCTTTCTTCTTGAGAACGGAGCTTCTCTGTCTCGATCTACATAGCAACAGAATCTGTGAATAAAACCGAGGCACTCCGATCGAAACGCGAAAATTGTCTAGCTCCACCTACTCACACCCCCTTGCGTCTATCGTCCCGCTAGTAATACATGTTGCAATAGTTTCGATTTACTCAGATGCTGTTGGTAAATGCCCTTCGTAATTCCAAACAGTGACTGGACATAGGCTATTTCTAAACATAGAACTAACCTAAGTCCGTCTCTTTTTATAGTATGTCCCTGATAACAAGTAATTTAATAAATTATATGAAACTAATTATTAATTAATTTTACAAAATATATCCATTCAGTAGTCAATGCACATGAAACATAATCGCTGTCAATAATAACAAAAGATCAAATCTCCTAGGCTATGCGCATATGTAAGAAATCCTAATGACTGTTTAATATTTAATCAGGTACTTGAAATACTGGTTAAAATTTCTACGATTAACGACGTTCTTACTTAATGATTAGCACTAACCGGTGTTGGAAGAACGCAAATTTGTACTAACTGATACTTTTATTAATGATTACGCTAACCGGCATTTTAATCGGAGTTGGAAAAACTAGCCCTAGTGAATGTTAGCGCACACACTTATGTAAAGGTATTCCTTTTCTCATTTATAAACCAGCGGTAAAACACTATCTAAAATCGAATGGTTAATAAAACTCGTTAATGACAGCACAATTAAATCAACAGCAATATCAAAATAATTACTTTTATATATTTCATATTGTCTGCTTGAAAAATAGATTAGTTATTATAATTTATTCGATCACGATTCACTCTGATTTTCTTATTATTGTTACTGTCAGTTTCTTCAAACCTCGTGTAATATGTATCAACCACATACTTACATGAAAACAAACAAGTTCGTACGGAAGCATGTTCTTTATATTGCATGTCTACCAAATACGTTTATAAATTTAATATATCTTGTAATGTCGAAACTGCCGCTGTGTGAGCGAGCCTCTATTTTTAAAGTAAATATTTTGACAATATATTAAGCACTAAGTAATTGCCCCAGCATTAACTACCCTTGTTGTCGCTTCCATTGTAAACTTTATTTATTGATAATGTAGCTTCGACAGGGGTGGCGCTTTTCACTAAAAGGGACTTATGTCAATAAAGCTCTTTGTGCTGTTTTTCTTGTCAATAAAATTTTTGTTGTCGCGGGCAAGCTGGGAAAATGTATTAAATTCAACCTAAGTTGTCGAATAAACATGTTTTAATATGTTCTGAAAATTATATGACTTTATTGGACATTGACGATTGTTTTGTGTTGTATCTACTTACGACAAATAAATATTTTTATTTTTCGGAAAATATTTGCGTTTTCTTTTCTGCACGTGATTTACAGCCATTAAATATTATTTTAAATTAATTAAAGTATTAAATTCATTTATTTATCTTGACACCAATAGGGTATGACAATTGTCATTATAAATATACATAAGTATATAAATGCAAATAACAAAGTCTACAGTTTAAAACATATATACACACACACCCATATGCATATACATATTATATATATACAAACACACACACATACACACAAACATATATATACAAAACTTATAATCTGAAAAAATAAAATTACATAACAAAGCATAAATAGACAACTACTACAGCTAATATCGAGTCAGATTCGCGTATTGTAGGTATTCATCCACCGAGTAGTATGCTCTTTCCAATAAGTATTCTTTTAATGATTTTTTAAACAAAGAAAATCTGTGTCTTTCATTTAAATCTTTCAGGGGTCGCGGAAGTGAATTATATATATTTATTGCCATATGGAATGGTGTAAACTCGAAGGCAGTAGTGCTGTGTACTGGTACCACAAGGTTGTCGCCCCGCCTACCGACCGGACGCGTAGTAACATCAGCGTTTCTTATAAATAAATCCGCATTATCAACCACATAGCAAAGAACATGATAAATATACAGAGACGGTAGCGTGAGTAACCGCTGCTGTATGAAATGAACTTTGCAGTGGTCACGTCTCTCCAAACGTAGCATACAGCGCAAAATCTTTTTTTGCATTCGAAAAATATTAATAGCATAAGTTGAAACACCCCACACAATTATGGCGTATCTCATTAAAGACTCCGCACACGAGAAGTAATACGCTTTCAAAGTCTCACATGCTACAGAATTTCGCATCTTATATATAGAAAAGTAGACCGACGACAGTTTCCTCTGCAAATACAGTGTGTGACACTGCCACCTCATGGATGAGTGAATCCAAACCCCCAGAAACTTTACCTCCCCGGCTAACTACACCGATTTATTTTTATTTCTAATTAGTATTGAGCATGTTGGACGAGACAGTTTAAATTGTATAACTCTAGTTTTTTCCGAGTTTAAAACCATTTTATTGGCCACACACCACTGATGCATCGTATCTAAGGCACTCGAAGTCATTTGCGATAATTTATCAATGTCCTTGTCCCATAAAATTAGAGTTGTGTCATCTGCATATTGATACAGTCTCGGAGGCAGTGCATCCACCAAGTCATTCGTGTAGATTAGAAACAGCAAGGTACCAAGCAGTGAACCCTGAGGAACCCCAGCCCCCAGACGCGACCAATCCGAGTAGAAATCCGCTAGTGTCCCCAGAAGATCCCCTGACACAGACGCGCTGCTTTCTGTTCCCAAGGTAGGATGACAGCAAATTACTAGCAATCCCCCTGACGCCAATTTGATTAAGTTTTTCTAAGAGAATAGCATGATCCACTAGTTCAAACGCGCGAGACAAATAAAAGAACACCCCTACCACGTGATTATGCTCGTCAAGTGCCCCATTTATATCCGTAATAGCACGACCCAAGGCTTTTTCACAAGATGAACGAGGCACAAAGCCGTAATGAGTTTTAGACATGCTCCCCCGCATGAAAAATGTAAATAACCTCTTATAAATTATTCTTTCAAAGACTTTCGAGAAAGAAGGCAAAACAGATACCGGCCTGTAATTACCAATCTCAGCTCTTGTCCCCTTTTTATGAATGGGAACCACCTTAGCCTCCTTTAAACTGTTGGGAAAAACCCCGTCCGTAAGCATTAAATTAATTATATACGTCAAAACGGGCGACAATACGCCAGCGCAGTACCTTACCAGGTAAGCCGGAACCTCATCCAACCCACGCGAGTACTTAGGTGGTATATCTATCAACGCCTGATGAACCTCCGACTCAGAGGCTGGATAAAGGAAAATTGTTTCAGTGTTTGCGCGAACTGGCTTTAATATCGCTTTTGCTTCAGCACCTTTCTTGTCAGCCTCCTGACTAAACTGGTCGCGAAAAAAAGCAGATATTTCATTAGGATCACTCACGTCTACACCATTATGTCTCAGTTTTAATTCGGGTTCCTTCTCACTGCTTTTTAGTTCGTGCCTAATGATGTTCCACGCGACCTTAGATTTATTTTTGGCTGTGATCATTCTAGTATTATTATATTTTAACTTTGCTGAAGTGAGTTTATTTATCAATTCGTGTTTTAGTACCTTATGCTCGTCCCATGCTTGAATTTACAGAAATCATAGTGATTTCTAACGTATTCAGCGAATTCACGAATTTCTACCGTGTACCAGGGATGACGATTTCCTGAGCTGTCAATTTTTATGCGCCTTAAGAGGAAGTACTTTTCAAAACATAATTTAAAAACACTAAAAAAGGCATTATATTTAGCATCGATGTCACCCACTACGTCAAAAACGTCCCGCCATGATTCGCCCGCCAGTGCTTCCAAGAAAGCTTCTATATTGGTTTGCTATATATGCGCCTATGACAAAATCTCTGTTGAGGCCTGTATTCCAACGGAACCTCGCAGTACAAACAATTGTGATCAGAGAGTCTCGGATCGATGACACCACATCTAACTTCGCTTATATCTACCGTTCCAAATATATTGTCGATACAATTATTCAATTTAGTATTATCCTTTACATATCTATGCAAGCCGTAAGATCTAAAAGTACTAACTACAGCAACGGTTTCCACTGAACCACTTTTATTAAAATCTACGTTAAAATCGCCACACGCAAATATATAATTATAGCGATTACAAACCAATTCCAATAACTCATTCAGTCTATTCACAAATAGATCTAGACATCCCGTCGGAGACCTATAAAAGCATATCAACAAACATTTATTAGTGCCAGCCTTAAGGCTGGACGCCCGCTTCAAGCTGAGTTCGATTTGAAAGAGGCGTACCACTGTTTTTCGTGCAACTGTAATAAAAGACAAATGTTTAAGGGTCCGCGTGCTCTGTCTTATGCTGAGGAAAAAGATAGAGAAAAGAACTTGTCACCTAATCTAATCTGCCTGTAATTTATGGCTGCGTTATGGTCTCAGATAATCGCCGGTTGGCGCACATGTTTGGCAGTCGGGAAGCAACCGCCCCTAAATTATACAATCTATATTTTCTCAAACACACAAAAAAAGTGAAGCTGGATATGTAAAATCACCTGCCGGATTCAAATTTTGAGTTGGAAAATAACATCGAAATCGCAAAAAGGTCGAAAAATCGTTTTTTTGTGTAAATTTTAAAATTTTCATTTTCTTCAATTATTAATACTTATCTCGTGATATCTCAGCAATGCAGAGAGCTAGGGATCTGTTTTTTTTAAGGTTATACCCTAAAGTATTTGGATGATACTAGTGTTTTCGATTTTTCTTTATGGTGTGTAAATTTTATAAAAAAAAAAGTTTTAGTAGACCACCAATTTGTGTAAGATATTTTTCAGCTATCGAGTAACTAATCTTATTTTTCAGAATTTACCCATATATATGTGAAACAAAATAAAGCCAACATTCCAAAATTATTTTTTGTGCAAGAAATAAATTTCTAGATCGTTTCAGAAGCAAATTATTGCGAGTCAAATATAATAATTATTATACTCCCTGCCCGCAAGCCGTGTGAGTCCTAGCATGCGCTTCTAGCAGGTATAGCGTTAGGGACGGGAAGAGATATTGCTTTTACTTTCTGATACGTAGTATAAGGAAGTATTGTGACGCTGACACTGTATATGTACACTATATTGTAAAGAAAATATCAACGGTTTCGATAAAATAATGTCCGAGTAACGATTACTTTCTTAACATACACCGATCAGAAGTATTTTACAAACTGCGTAGAAACTGCCCGACATGGTAGGCGGAGCCAGCTATCGACACAATGTGCGAGCGTACCACATACTCTATTTGATTTCAGTGAATTTCGCCCAAATTTCAGAATTTTGTTTTCCGTTTCGTGACCTTATTTTTAAAAATTAAGAAAAAATAAAATTTATGTATTGCTGTTGAGTGTTACATAATTTTAAATAAAGGCTTGTTTTTTGAAATTTCTTATATTTTTATTTTTATTTAGGGCCCTTTGGACAATTTCGAAGAAATTACGATTTATCCATTGAAAGGCATTTTTTTCTTAAATTAGCGTGTAAATTCGGTAAGGTTTTCATGAAAAATACGATTAGGAAATGGGAAAAACGATTTCGAGGCCGGGCGTATAGCCTTAAAGCGAGCACAGCAGTATTCAAAATCTCGCTCCGTCCTATCTATACTAAACTCTTCAGCACGCATATCAAAATCAGATCCGCAATATATGGCGCAACCCCCACCCCAAGTGTGTCCCTGCAATAAACACTTATGAAATTATACCCCTCAATTTTACCCAATTGAATAGTATCCACTGTTAACCAATGTTCTATAAAACAGAAGAAACGAAGCCTATTTTGCGTCAAAAACTCCAATAAAAGGTCAGTCTTGTATATTGTAGCATATAAAGCTTATACTATTAATATCTTTACAATTTAAGAGTGTATTATTATTTTTGTGTAATATTAATACACAAGGTCATTTAAAAGTATGAAGACAATGACTACGTACACCAAGAGAAATAAGTAACTGTACATTTCGCGGAGATATAAAGTGGTATGTATGGGCATGTTCGCCATATACTAATGCATAATCGCCCATACAACCTTATACATCCGCAAAGTGTACATATTTTTTATCTGCATTTGAAAATACACGAATTTTTTTGCTTCTTCTTTTAAAAATTACAAAGCTACCATTCCACAGAGTATTTTTTCTGCACACAATTCTAGCAATTTTTGTTTTTAATTTTTAAAATAGATTTTTACCGAAAAAGAACATATAATAAATGTTTTTTAATAGTGGGTACGTCTAATATAAACAAAATTATGTACAAGAAAGTTATATGTAAAAATCTTAGCTTAAATTAAGTAAGTTTTTCCCAAACTTTTTTAAAGCTTCTTGGTAAAAACATTTTCCTCGTGCCTTTTATTTACCATCACAATTTTATTTGTAAAAAATAAAATAACAATACCATAATTAAATTGAAAGTAGAACATGTGTTTGTTAATTGCGCCATCTTTGTTCAAATAGCACCAGTTTTTTGTTCCCTACTTTCTCGAATTTCCAGCATGATGAAAAAAGATGCTTTTGGACTTCCTGGAATCATCGGTATATCTTTATAAAATGCTTACTGGGGCGTTATTGGCATGTGTTATATTCGTTTTTTGATATTTATAATTTTCCTAAATATAAAAATTTATTTAAAAAGATTGTTAGAACAATCTGTCTCTTAAAGTAGCAAGAAGACAAAGAAAAATAGGTTCTACGGTGATGAATTATTTTAATATTTATCGCTAGTTTCAATAAACGGCAATTTGTAGTTTGTGGAAAGGTTTCTTATCAAAAGAAAGTATGAAACCATCAAAGCTACTTTGACATTTACCAAACATCCAGATACCAAGAGAAGCTTGCGGACTACTTTAAAGAAAACTAAGCTCTCTCCACAAGTAGCAAGGAACTTTCAAGTCATCATCATCTACTAATATAAGACCATCACTAGCGAGTTATCGAGCTAGATATCGCATTTCGAAAATCATTAAGTCACAGACATTTGCTGATGGTTTAATTTTAACAGCAGTTGTTGAGGTGGTGGAAGTATTGATAATAATAATAATATAATAATACATCTTTATTAGCAATATGCTATTTAAATTATTTACATCCATTTCTCTAAAATGTATAATGACAGTTGTCTCTTAAACCTGTTTATACTATTACAATATTTTTGTCATATGATAGGCTTTTAAACATTTTTATTTGATAGGTAAGAAGGAATCTACAATCTTGAAAACAATACGTCTCTCCGATAATATTAGCTAAAAGTAGCAGATAGTCGTGCTGTATTAGCTAAAAGTAGCAGATAGTCGTGCTGTAATTGCTGAAAATATCAAGAAATGCACGTACTTCTTTCTACAGATGGACGTAGAGACATCTTTAACTGTGCCCAATTTATAGCATTCGCAAGACAACACTGGCAATTATATCATAGAAGATATTTTACTTTGTACGCCATTAGAGACTAGTACCATCGGAAAAACATATTTGATATTTTATACTGTTATATGCACCCATGGTACCAAGGCTATGACAGAAAATCTATCTGGTCTTACTGTTAGATTATGTCAAATGCTAAATGGCTGCACTGTTTCTCAAACCGAGTAGCTCTTGCCTCAAAGTCCTTACCTTCCAAAGCAGACTGTGTTATCAAAAGTGTCCCTATTGTAAATTCCATGAAGAAAAGTATTACAGACTTGTATTTTTAGAAAAATTGACATGGGTTCTTCGTATTTAAGTCGTCTTCATCACACTGATAAGGTTGTGAAGAGTTTTTTTTAAGTTAAAAGCAGAACTTTTGATGCACTTACAAAATGAATAACCCAAACATTTTTTTCAATCCCTCGCTTCCTAGGCTGGTTTTTCTTGCTGATTATTTCGAACATCTACATATCTTGAGTAGTAGTTTGCAAGGCCGCGATGTTAATATAATAATAACCATGGACAAAATTAATGGAAAAGCTTTACTTATCATGAACAAGAAAATTTCTTGTACCGTTCCGGTAATCTGGATTTTGTAATCTTCGATGTCATCGGGTTTATCTTTGTAAAAACGTATTCCAAACGTTGTCATAACATTTAAACCATAATGTACTGAGGCGCCATCTTTCTGAAACAAGGTACTGTTATTGGGAAGGTGTTCGTTATTTACATGAGGATAGAGCGTAGCACAAGAAGGTGTAATTTTCTTTTGCAATAATTCAAATAATGCAGAGCTGAGGTTAAATTACCGTAGATATAAAAGGTACGGATAATTTGCCCCATATAACGCCAATCTAATTAACCTTTTGGTGATACTGCGTATGGTGTTCCAAGAACAAGAAACAATTTTTCAATAAATAGTATCTGCAGTTATGTCTGTTTACTTTACTGGTATGGTTAAAAGAAGCTTCGTTCGAGAAAAAAACATCGCTTTCAAATTTTTTATTATTATTGCAAATATCTGACATTTCTTCACAAAACTGTAGTCTTCTATTAAAATCATCTACCATCAACTCGTGAACAAGTTTATTGTTTTCACTTTTGAAAATTGAGATGATCGATGATTTAATAGGTTTCACTATTTTGTTGAATCCCCAGCGATAAAAATGGAAATACTTCATCTTGTGTGTGTCTTCCTTACTACATCGTTATTGTCAATGTAAGTGATTACAGATTAGGGGTCAATCGAGAGAAAAACTAATTTTTCCAAACATGAAATCAAACGTTCACTAACGAACGCGCGTGGTATCTCATAGGTGTGAGGAAAAGACAAAAGCTCCAGCTGCGTGCAGACGACCAGTGGTGTGCTTATGACAAATGAGCGGTGACCTCAGAGCGACGGGTGGTCCGAAGAACTCTAATGAACCGACGGACGCCGCCAATAACACGTACAAATGTGATCGTCAGTTGTTGATAGCTCAATCCGTCAATAGACAAAGCTCCAGTGACAGCCGAATAACGTTTTTCGCCCTCGAACAATATCGAATCGCACCAGCGTCACTCGCCCCCACAATATACCTGTACACTTGATTAATAAGGGCCAGGGAAAAGGTAATCAAGTGACAGATAGTTCAGGAGGAATGGTATACCCATGCTAATGATCATCTCATATTTCTAGTCCTTATCCAAGACGATGTTTAATCTGAACGTGTTATTCGAGTTCTTAAACTGTAGTTATTACTGAAGCAGATGCATACGACTGTTATTAGTTTCTAACTTTATGCTTATTATATCTTTTATTCCGAATGAAATGAAATATTTCCGGTAATTCATATTATTCGCTCACTAATTATGTCAGTAAAGAGAGATGAATAACTTACTGAAGGTGGTTTAAAATAGAAAATTGCTGCTGTCGTTTCTTAATATTAAACATTACGAAGGGGTAATTTTTGTATTTAAATTTTAATAATTTTAATGATACATTACAATATTATTTATTACAGCAAACAAAAATATACATACATACATACATTAATAAATCCTTTAAAATACATATACATGTGTCCAAAGTTAAATGTTATCCAGTGCTTCATTCTTGCTGGAGCTATAAAGTTGGTTAAATTAGCAAGTTAGCGATATTTTTTGTTTTGATTTGAAGAAGAAAACATAAAATAACGCACGGAAATGTTTTATAATATTATTGTCATAACGGGTGCTCCAATAGCACTTTCATTATAGGGAATAGGTATTAAAATGAAAGTCCATAGTATAATCGAATATGTGTGTATTCAATATAAGCGCATCTGTACAACTAAACTAAAGAGAAATAACATCGCACATGTATATCGTATTTCCCCAGCTGTATTTTATAAACAAATAGGATACTATGTATAAAGATGAATATGCTCATACATAATTGCATTCTTATGAGTATAATAATCACAAATTCTCGAACGGTAAACACCACACAAGTAATTGAGATTTATATTTTTGTACAGGAAATGCCCATGATGCATTTATAACATTCATATTTTAACGTAAACGTCAAGCAGCCATATTTGATAAATGTCTTGTTGAAGCACTGCTACTTACAAAATGACCTGGTACTCTCTCGATTAACAATTTGGTCAAAAGACTCAAAAGAACAACCACATACCATTCATAAGCTTTCCATACATCCCCATAAGGTGACTCTTTGGTGTGGATTTTGGCCATGAGGCCTCATTTGAGCATATTTTATTCAAAATGACTAATGGTGTACGTTATTGTGAAACGACAACTTTTTTCTGGCACCAATGGCAAAAAGTTGATGTAGAATCTATTTACTTCAAAAAAAATGGTGCAACTTGCCACTCAGCGAGAGAGACTATGCAATTATTAAAAAGCAAATTTCCAGATCGTATAAATTCTCGATTTGGAGATCAGAATTCCCCAGAAAGTTCATGTCACTTGACCCCTTTGTATTTTGGCTTCGGGAGTATTTGAACAGTCATGTCTACGTAATAACAATCCTGAAACAACTCCAAATCCAAAGAATGAAGCCCAATGGCATATCACTGAAATAGAGACATCATTATACCAAAATGTGTAGAAACAATCTTTGAAATGAGTGAAAACCTGCCAGCGCAATCGTAGAGCCCATTTGCCAGATATTCTCTTTCACATTTAATGCTACGTTTAAAATGCGAGGGTCACTAATAGCAGCATGAACTAAACATTATTGTATAAGTCCGATAGACATATAAGGTAGGGAGGTAGGGCCAGAAGTCAAATTATAATTGAACCAAAAAGGAAAGTCGAATACCATTCAAGTTTCATAGCAACTTCAATTTATTTAGAATATGTTACAATTATTTTGTTGTATTTTATCTCTGAATTGAGAGTTTTAGTTTATCGTTTGATTAAATAAATTATCTTGGCTTTTTGGATTAAATTAATGTTATCAACTCTTTCCGCCACCTAGTGAGAAATTTCATAAGACTCCTACTGTCGAGCGGTTGGCATTACTCATGTGCGTAATGTATACCTTCCCTGGCGGGTAGATGGCGCACTTGTTTTATTTAGTGGTTTCGGCAGTTTATTAATAAATAATAAGTATTATAATTATTTCTAATTTAGTTTTAGAGTTTCTTTTGGGGCTTAGAGTTATGTAACAAATTAATTATAATTATTTTCCATTTTTCTATTGTCATTTGAATCTGCGTTTGTGTCGTATGTTTAAAATATCAGGTTAGGTCGCTCGGTCTTTAGGGCAAATGTTCGTGTTACGCGTGAGGTCGGTTTTTGACATGTTAGAATCTTTCTCTTTGAACTTTAACGGTCATCGAAGAAGCATTAAACATCACAAAGCAGATGCAGTTCCTTAGACACTGCTTGAGAAATGAAGAATTTTTGAGTTATATCGTGTGCAATCGCTAGTACAGGTGGATTTTAATGTTGTTTCTCAAGCATTAATGTGATTTGGCGTTATTATAATAAACTTGTTGAGGATATTGTTTGTCGTGGCTTGGGAATTGTTTAAGCTGCTGTAAGTATATTTTCCACGTGTCTAATCGATCTTAATTTGTGTTGTTTCTATATTCAAATATAGCTGCTAGTGTTAGTACATGGCATAGACCTCATTTGAGCACTTTTGTTGGGTTAAGATTTAAGAACCACGTGCTATGGTAATCTTACGGTTCCAAGGAAATTTATTGCTGGATCTTGCGGTGAAGACATAATTAAGGTGCAGATTAATGGAATACTGTAGCCTTCCTACTCTAATTTCTTGAGATGTCGTTAGCCGAAGATAGGAGAGCAGTTTTCTTGTAACGTGTGGATCCGTAGAAGGTATCGTGTTTGGTAGCTGTGGATGTGATTTTCTTTAAGGTGCTGTGACTGTGTAAATTTTCCTGATATTATCCAGAGCGTAGAAATTATTGGCCAAACAGTTTTGGTAGAATTTATGTCAATTTCGAGAACTTCGAACAGTAAATTTCAATTTTCCGGCCTAGCTAATTAAATAAGTCATCGTAATTTCTTAATTTAACTTCTTGTGGCATGTGAGCCTTTATAATTTGAATTTATTAAATTAACGTAGTTTTATTAATAACAGTGACCCCAGTTTGGAGGTTACTTTGTCATTTTTTGAGACGTTACGTAGCCTTTTTATTTTTGGACTTAGAACTTGAACTAAATTTTGGATGTGTATGGGCATTGTAGCCGCACATCGGTCTTGTGTAAATTCTTAGTTGTTATTTAATGCAGTTAGTCAACCATTGTAATTTATTTTTGTACAATCTCGTAAGAAATTATTAAATTTAATTTAATCACATTTCCTTATGTAAAGCATAGTTAACTAGCGCTAATTTTTTATAGAATTAGATACCATATAACTTAGAGTCTGCACTCTAATGCCGAATAGATTATCGGTTGCCTCTGGTATACAGAGTGTTTTATTTTGGTGTTGACGTGTTGCAAATCACGATCAAACTGTTCGACTTTGGAGGGACTTTCGGCAAGTTACCTTATAACTGTATGCTTGTAAGAATATTGTTGGTTAATTATTTTAACTTTAAGGTTGTTTCATGTGTTCTCCATTTTTGAATCTCTTAAATTTGTAATTGTACGTCATTGATAATTTTAAGTTGTGGATCACCTTGGGTGACCATTTAAGTTTTAATTAATCCTTCAGAAATTTAATACTGGCAATTGAGTTGCGCTTTGTGATTTACATTTCATTGTTTTTTTTTTGTCTTTGAATATCTTGTGGAAAATCAGAGATTAGATAGTATAGCCGGTTTGTGTACAATAATTGAAACGAACTGTTGAGACCTGAATTATAGTTTTCAATAAACTGTTGTTAAGTTTGAATGTGTGTGTGTTGGTCTTATTTTTCTTATCACCTGGGGAGTTTTACATTGGATCTGGTCCGGGGTCTGAATATCTGTTGGGCTCAGCATATTTTTTTTTACGGATAGGCGCCCTGACAACTTAACCTTCGACTTAGTACTGTGTTCGAACTCGCCCTTCTCTGACTGTAGCTGGAGGCAGTGCTGACTCCCATATTTAACATCGACCCTTGGGAAGTAAGAGGTAAGACTTGAGTGTTATAAGTTGGTGATTGTTTAATAGACAAGCGTCTTCCTAAATTTAAATAGAAGGTTAATTACCGTGGTGGTGTCTGACTTACTACCTTCTTGGAATTTGAGTACCGAATCTGTTTAGGGCCTTGGCCATTTATAATTTAAATACAAGAGGGTAGCAAATATCAACAATAAGATACAAGTGAAAATATTGTAATTTAGAAAAGATAATTTAAGAGAAGATAGCTAGTTGCAGACTATAAAATTTAATTAACGAAAGAATCAACAAAAATCAAACAAAATTAAAAAGTTAAAATGAAATCTAACACGGAAGCTGGTCTGTGTATAAGATAGAAAAAAGGAATATTAAAAACTGATTATGCTGAATGTAGTCTACGAAAAAAAGGAAAGCATACCCTGCACGTTTAACACAGTAGGATAGTGTCACACAAGAGACCCAATTAAAGCATAGGACCAAAAAGACAAAAAGTTATGCAATTAAGTAGGGAAACCCCTCTATTGTGACACACCCTGTATGTCTAACCGCAGGAAGGTATGTATTTAAAACTGTAAATAATATTTATACCAATAATATATATATATATATATATATATATATATATATATATATATATATATATATGGCGTTATACTCTGTAAATTTAAACCATAGGAGTGTAAAAGAAGGAAAATTTAATAATAGAATAAGAACATATTTTACAAAAGAAAATTACTCTAAGCGACATGAAGAGCCGTAAAAACTTTACATACACCGAAATATAATTTCTCAGAACAAGTTTTCGATTTACATAGATCATGCACAAAATATGACTACTTTATTATGACTGGCTTTAAATCTACTTTCGTAGATCTAAAGCCAAAAGTTACTATATTAGAATAATTGCCAAAGGGGCACTAATAAAAGAATATGTATATACGGTCAAACATTAATGATTACAGATTAAATCTAGGCTTAACTCGTGACCTAATCAGTAATTTCAGTTTAAAATAATAATAAAAAAAAACGATCTTAAGACTTAGCTTCGTGTAGAGAAATGTGAAATTTCTAATACTTCAGTTATGCAGTGTAGTCATTGTTCAATTAACGTTAAAGTTTACCGCAATGTTAGTCCTAAAACTGTCTAAGATAGATATCCATTAATAAATTTGATGTTGCATTTACCTTTCTCATTATCCTTAGTTACTTCATTTATTAATTTGCCCTGGTTATTACATTATACTATAAGACAGAAATTGACAGCACGATAGTGACGAAAGCATAATATTTATTATCATATATACTGAAGATTATAGGTACGTACAGAACATATATTATCTTTTAGGTCAAGAATATTGAGAATCAGCCATTAATAACATAGGTATGTAATAGTCATTTACTTTTTTATGGTTTTTAATTAATTTTATTATGAAATTTATAAGTTGTAATACACCAAATTTAGTTGAAATGGACATTTTCACAATTATACTTTATTACTGTATTAATAATTTATTTCTTTAATGCAATTTTTATTTCACGCACTTGTGTGAGAAAGTTTCCCACATGCAAACGCTACCGCGAAAAGACAAAAAATAAAATTAAATTAAAAAGTAAATGTATGTTTAAAGAATAAATATTTACTTACCAAGCTGAACTTAATACTATTTATACTGAACAAAATCTTAGAGAGAAGTTTACAAATTCAGTTGTCTGACAAACTATGAAGGAATAAAATTGTGTATTCAAATCAATATGTTTTCGAGAAGAACTCTGATACAACATCTGCTACAACAGATTTAATATAATAAATGGAATTAAAGAAAAAGTGAGAAAAGGAAACATAATAACTGTACTACTACACATTCACATGAAGAAAACAATAGAAAAAAAAAGCACTTATTAAAAAAAAAGCAAAAATTATTATAATATTATAATGTGGCACAGGAAACCCAACATTTACAAATAAAAATCAATATTAAGTATCCAACAGAAAAGGCAACCAATTATATACACACTATTCAGTATGGGCCGAAAGAAACTGTAACAGAATTTATAATAGAAATAAATTGGAAACTTGAAGAAAGTAGGCAGGCGCAAGGCATGGTTATACACTTATATTTAGGGCGGACTGTTAGCAGTAAGAGTAAATGCAGATTTTCTACTTTAAAATCAATATAAATTTCGGAACCAATTTACTGAAAAGAGTGTTTCATTTTTAAACCAAAAGATTAGGTTGTTATTGGAACACCCGTTATATGTATAACAATTTTCATGCATTATAATGGACATGTATTAATTTCATTGTTATAGAAGATCGTACATAAAGTTCTGTAGTAACAAATAATACCACACCGGTAGAAAAGTAATCAAAGTCAATAATGACGTTTGAAGTGTTGTCCAAACAAACCGCGAAACAAACAAAAGCGTTCATTCTCCCACAATACAGGACGCCCGTTCACAACGTAGACAGCCGTGGAGGTGACAGAAACAAAAGCTAGAGGGAAACGGTAGTTATGTCACACTATCGTTTCGGCTCGTTAACGCATTCATGGTACGGTGCTCGTAGGTTATGTCACATTATATTTAACACTTCGTGGTTAGTTAATCGATGTTATCTTAATTTTACAACCTGGCCCATCCAAAATTACGGTAAAACTCGGGAGAACAACTGAAAAAGACAATTTCGAAGGTGCAAATTAGCGTCTTAACCGATGCAATCTTTCATTCTTGCTGCTTACTGGTTTCCTTTACCTTACAAATTACATTTTAATAATGCGAGAACTTCGCCGGATAGTCCGCTCACGGCGAACTCGATGGAATAGCAAAGCCGGAGCCCTTGTTATTTTTACCCAGGATTACAGATACCGAGATCAAGACTGACGTTAAATTTTAGCTATCCCCTAAAATCGGATTAGAAACACTACTCCTCCGCAATCGTGTCGTAGAAATGGTCGGTAAAGCCGGTCGATCGAAAGGGAGGATATCTCGTGTGTATGTATGTGAACGAAAGCACACGATAGCGCCTCGTCTTGCGTTTCGACATAAGGGTTTTTACTAACAAGGTCCTGCTTTCTGCGACCAGAGTCTCTCAAGCCTATTGATTAAGAATCCCCAAGTTTATATCGAGACGAGAAAATCTTAAAGCCATCAATTAGGAATATCTATATATACGTATTCTAATAAACAATTTCTACATTCATATTATTGGCCTTAAATACTAACTATAACTTAAAAACTTATGATGAAAGGTGTCTATATCTATTGTGCGCGTCTATAATATGGAATAAATTCAGTAAAAGTTAAAAAAACAAACAAGTCGATTTTATTCGATCAAAAAACACATTTTTGCATGAACGGGCGATTTTGAATTAAAATTTATTTTTCAGTAATGACGTCATAATTTTTTTGAAAATAGCTACCATTATTGTTTTCTGGATTTTGAGAGATCTGTTTATTGTCTATATAACAATATGTATGTAATGTATATATATTGAGATAGATAATAAGAAACTAAATTTGGAGTCTGTGGCTTGAAACTACACAAAAACACTAAAACACCTTCACCACACTAATTAATTAGTGTGGTGAAGGTGTTTTAGAGATAGATAATGATAAGGCTGTATTACACTTATCAAGTTCTTGACCAAGTTATTTACCAAGAAATTGTCGGCAAGTTCTTGATCAAGTTATTGTTGACCTTGGCTGTTTTACACTTATCAATTTGTTGACCAAGTTTTTAGGTGAATTAGCAGTACCAATAGTGCAAAAGTACAAAATGAAAAAATTAATAAAGTTACCGAAGATTTGTGTTTGATATTGAATGTAAAAATAACTGCACAAGAGATACAAAAGAAAATAAATAATTTACGCATACAATTCTTTCAAGTAGTATCAAATTAACATATCATTTTTAACAGTATTCTAAAATGGAATTTATGTTTACATTTTACACAGTTGGCAAAAAACTTTATAACATGAATATTACTAGAAATCACTAAAAACTTGATCAAGTTGAGAAGAAAAATAGAACATGTTCTAAGCCACCAAGTTCTTGGCCAAGAAATTGATCAAGTCGACTTGACAAGTGTAATACACGACTTGTCGTCAATTCTAACTTGATCAAGTTCTTGGTCAATAACTTGGTCAAGAACTTGGGAAGTGTAATACAGCCTATATATGTTCTTTATACTGTAATATACATTACATACATACAGGGTTGCTAGTTAGTAGAGCAGCGTAAGTTTTATTCATTAAAATTTAATAACCACCAGGACTGTCCAGAAGTTGAAAAGTCTGAAGATAAAAATGAGGTAAAAAATCTGGAATTTACGAAATTAATTGTAATAAAAATATAAGAAAAATATATTGGGGCACACTAGACGTTCGATTACTATACGCTATAAAGTGCACATCGTTTATTACCGGGGTAATGGGGCAAAGAAGTCTAATGTGGACACAGGTCCAGGAAGAATAAATCATAAGTTGGACAATGTCTTTTTCGTGCCGAAGTCTGTTTTCCTCAAATTTAGGGATCTTCTGCCAGAAGCTGCAACTGGCGGTCTGTCATTGTTTTATGACTTATTCTTCCTGGGTTCGGCAAAACACGAGGGTTGACAATGTGTTTCTCGCGGCGATGCCGGCTGTTTAAATCTGGGTAGAATCTGACAGAACCTGCAAATGGCGGTGTGTCATGCTGAGGGTCTTCCGTTATTTTTTCTATCTCCAAGGATAGATGACGTTATTCCTTGGTTACACCATACTGACGATGACCAACTAGTCTGAAATACGTGTCTACAGTTGCTCTACAGCGGAATTTACCCAATATTACCCTCTGTCTTGTTTTTTAGTATCAGGAATAATTCCTTTTATGATATATGTATACTTAATATTCTATAATATTCATTAGCTTCCTCTAGAGTATAAATCAAAGTTACTGAGTTAATGAGTTGCTCTTACGTCTATTGTAAAACACATGACAACAAGTTTACTTAATCAACGATTAAATATATAAAACGAAGATCATTTTACAAGTAATTTTAAATGAACAGACTTTTATTTTGTTATACGTAGTATAAGGAAGTACCTAATCTTATGATGAAAATGTTCGACCTCGAAATTTTTGCAGGTCACCACATTTGGAAGTTCCCGGAGGCCCAGAAAGTGCTTTTTGAATTCACAGTATATCTCATTTTCTCTCTAACCACGATAGCGGCTAAACGGACGCAACTAACAATACGAATCTATATATTTTGCGAGTATAATTCTCCTCTTGAGATCTGGTTAGATTTTTAGTGAAATCGACAGACAGGAAGTAGCAGTTTACTACAGACAAATATTCAAATTTTACCACTATCTGGTCAACTATTAAGTATAGATACATTTCTAAACAGTATCAATGCACTCAAAAATAAATTTCGGAACAACTGTATATAAAAATATTTTTGAAATTCTACTGCAAAATAGTTTTTTGCAAGTATCTCACAAGGTATGCTTCTAGACGGATATATTGAGAAAGTGAAAGTAATTATTGTCGGACTCAATAATTTTTGTACAAAAAAAAAATTAAATTTAAAATTCGGAATTGAAATAATAATTTTACTCCTAATAACATTTTCCCCCCAAATAACTCGTAAACTAATAATTCTATACATATTTATCAAAAATGTAAATCTATTTAGAGCTCTATTTGGTATAATTTTTCTATAAAGAAAATTTTAAACTTTGGAGCGAAAGAAACACTTTACTCTTATCGAAGAGCAGTTTTTTTTGTAAATATTTAGTAAATGATAGACATCTTTTAAGAGTATAAAAGTCGTAGAGCTGGATTTTCAATACCTTTTGTGTACAATAATTTTTAAAATTGTACCGGAAGTAGCATTTTCACTGACAGGTTCATTTTATTAAGAAGATTTTAAAACTTTATTTGGAAGAAACTTTATGAACGGACTTAAGTATAAGAAAGTCGTGTGGTGCCCATACCCAGTGGCGTAGCTACAGGGGTGCGGCCCGCACCGGGTGACACCCGTTTGGGAGAGACACCCGATGCTGAAAAATATAAACTTACACAAACTCCAATAGGTAGAGTATTACCACAAAAACAATTTATACACATACATACTGTCTGCTGTTTTTAATTTCGTAGGTCTATGGCATGATCGGTCCGGGATTCCCGTAAAATGTTTTTTTCTTAAGTTTCGTACCAAGCTCTAACTATTGCTCGGTTGGGAATACTCCTGAAATAGTCCTTCGTTGTCGCTTGTGTCGTTTCTCATTTGTTTCGTAAATTGTGATTGTGAAACAGTTTTTGAATATAAGGCCACCCTCTCATAACTAGCGCCACCAATTAAAATGCCTCAATATTAGGACATACATATATCCAAAATCTGGTTTGAGCATTACTAAAAGTAAAGATACAGTATTTTTCAATAGTACTTTTATAACCTGAAAAAGTATCGTGCAGTTACTAAATGTGTTAAAAGATACCGTTTTTGGCGGAAACACATTTAATAATTACGCGATATTGCTTTATCTTTATTTTTAGTAATCCTCAAACCAGATTTTTTATTTAAGTACTAATTTTGTTGAAAATAATTCTTTAATTTTTACCGGTGATAGTTACGTTAGGGTAGCCTCTTGATGGTGTATTTATTCGTTAGCACAGTGTATTTGTTGTGAAATATCTACAAATAAATATATTTAAAATATATGACTACGATGATACCTACCAATCGAAAATATTTTTTAGAGTATGTATGCCAAATACCTAAAAAGACCAATATGCCCCGGGAAGTTCATATATCTAAAAGAACAAGTGGGTTTCAGCAGAGAAAACCCAATCACGCTAAAATGGATGTAGTTCAGAGCATGTCTGAATCCATCTTTAAATATGTTACAAAAATTGATGACAGGGAAATTTCATCGATCATTCAGATATATTAGCTCATCTTCAGGAAGCAACAGCGACAGTACAGAATTAATGATGATAACCCATGGAAAAGACGAATCAGAAAAAAAATTAAAATGACAGTAATAATACTAATAATGCTTTTACTATCGAACACAGTATTTGCATGGATGAATCAGTTCAGAACTTGAGAGATGTCTCACATTGGAGTATTCCCGTTCCTGATAATGTTCGCATTATGATCATAAAAAAAGGCAGTGAACATTTCCAAAACAGAGAAGGTCCGTTTGCCACTGTATCCAGGTACGGGTTAAAAATAAAAGGTGATGTTTACCATCTTTCAAAAGAATGGTTTTATAATGTGATGCCTAATGGTGAAAAAATTCTGCGGTCATGGGTGGTTTATTCTCCTATAACTAACTAAAAGCAAAATTGACGATTGGATTTTAGAAGTGGTGGAAACTATATCCCAAAGTGGCCGATCATGAAACATCAAGTAAACACCTGGAAATTTTTGAAAACTGGAAATCTTTGGAAATGAGACTAAAATTGCATAAAACAATAGATGACGCAGCCTTGCAATGAATGGTTACTGAAAACCAGAAGTGGAAGCATCTTTTATCTAGATTATTGGATATAACTTTGTTTCAAGCTAAACAAAACTTAGCTTTTCGTGGACATGATGAAGGGCAAGGCTCTACAAATAAAGGCAATTTCTTAGAACTAGTCAAACTACTGTCAAAGTATGATGTAGTCTTGAAAGAACACATCTTGAATTTGGAGCATGGTAAATCACCAAAAGTATCATATTTGTCGCCAGATATACAAAACGAATTCATAAATGTTTAAGCGAACCACGTAATATTTAAGCTTGTCAACGAAATTAAATCGGCTAAATATTTTGGAATTATGTTTGATATTACACCTGACATTTCACATACTGATCAAATGTCTGAAGTGATTCGTTATGTGAAAATTGGTAATAGTGGAAGTCAAAGAAGTATTCCTTGGGTTTTTCCGTTTACAAGGAAAAAAGGCCGCTGATTTAAGTGATGAAATTCTGAAGAAACTTGAAATGTTTGTATATAATATGCAAACACTTAAAATATGTATGAGGGTATATTAATTCTACTCTCATTCTTCTTTTGCCATACCTAACTTTCACTTTCATACATCAAAGTGAAAGAATGTGTAATAAAGCAATACCTTTATTATTATCATAATATTGTAACTTGATAATTAATAACTCTCATTTGTATTAAATAAATAGTATTATACTTTACGTTTATCGGATTTTTATTAATTTTGACAGTTCTTATTCTTGGGATGACACCATCAATATCCGCACCGGGTGTCACCCATGCTAGCTACGCCAGTGCCCATACATCCTTAAAAAAAAATAGGTGCCTTTTGGTATCAAGAGATTTTAGTACTCTCAAAATATTTTGGACTCGTTTATATGTCGTCAAATTTCATCAAAATCTGTTTCGTGTATATTGGCGAACTTTGCTTGTAAAACGTTACTACAAAATGAAAAAGTAATCTGAAAATTAATATCAGACAAGCAAGAAGTTATAACTTTATAGCAAAACCGACAAACTGGAGTGCAGTGGGATATATGTATGTAAGAAGCAAAAGATTTCGTGCCGCCTTATTGAAATTACTTTCTTGACATTTATGTCTGACGGCGCTTTGTAAATTAATTTTCCTTGGAAACACGCCACTCCGCTGGCGAGAAAGTATCCACGTTAAGACGGTGTCGGAGTATTAAAGCCATTTATTTGAAGTCGGGGACCATATTCGCCTTTGATATCAAGTCCAGATGTTGTTTTCTTCGCCCCGCAGAAGGCTCGAGAGGAGACCCGATATTCCGAGTGTGATACTGTCGGTAGTACATTGGATTTTTCTTATGTGCGTGGAATACGGAAGGGGGGATATCAAAGAAGCGAGAATTGAAATCTGCAGGGGATTTGACGACTTTGGATCCGGAATATGTATGTACATGTTGAAAATACGATTTATGAAAAATAGTGAGTACACGAATTTTTCGTTTCATTATTTCAAGGCATATTTATGATAGTATACAGGGTGTCCCAGAAATAAAAAGTCGGAGTAGCAGAAATCGGAAGCTAGATTGTGTAAAAACGTACCCTCAAAATATCAAGTCTTTATCCGTGCGCAGACGGCAGAAAAAAAAATAATAAAGAATTCAATTGGCCTTACGCCGACCCTGCACTAAATATCCACCTGCTTCACTTTCACAATCGGTGCTTTTCAGAACCACCGTATTACTTGTGGTAAAAAAAAGGAGGAGGAATAGATACTTCATAATAAATATCAAACCATTAATTACTTTAATTTTAAACATGCTAGAAAAATACGATTTATTGAATATTCTAATAATCAGCTGTTTCCAACTACGAACACATTAAAGAGCAACAACCTTGCTATTTTAAAAATAAAAAGAACCTTTTATTGCCTGCAAGAAAGTAGGTCACCCATCTGGGTCAATAACCGACTACATAGCTGCGTTATTGAGACACATCCCGCAAAAAATATGTTTTTACGATTTAACGTTTTTTTCCCGTTTTATGCAAATAAAAGCGTATTTTTCTCTATGAATGCGTCTTCGTTTCTATTTACAAATGAACATTCTTACGTGAATTTTAAACATACATTCTGTGCCAGGTCCGTAATGTAATTTTTTTTATCTAAAAAACAACATAGAAAATTAAAATTTTAATTTCTTCGTTATTGTGGTATATTTGGGCCTATTTCTGTTCGGACGTTACATATCTGCTACTCCGTCTTTTTATTTCTGGGACAGCCTGTATAATAATATAAATTCATTAATCCAATCAGACTTGGTAAACAATAATAATAATATAATAATATATTTACTCATCCATAATTAAAACATTACAAAATATCGTCACATCTGAGTATCTTGTTGTAATTGTCACATTTGTCATAAAATACCAAATTAATTTAAATTAAAGTGTATATAACAAGAGCACTATATCAACAATATTACAAACAAATCAACAAACAATGATAAAGGATTGGATAGGTCATATTGTAAATATATATATTACATCAAATAATAAAAGTTAAGGCTAACATTACGTTTATACACAAACACTCATAAATACAAGTGTCAAATTCTTTGACCTCTACACAGATACAGTTGTTGAAAATTAGATTTTACTAATGGCATGAACGTGGTATTCGAACCCCTCGATGTTGCAAAACACACCTCCAAACAATAAGCCCCTTCAATTCGCTCTTAAATATTTTTACTGTACACGAGATTTTCATGTTTGCTGGCAAAAGATTGAATCCCCATTAACAGAACAACAATCCCCATTAACAGAAGATTTCTTATAATAAGAATGTGTTGGTTTACGAACACTTATGTCACTCCTTTTCTGTGTTCCGTAATAATTGTAATATTTGCTATTTTTCTGATAACTATCGCGACTTCTATAAGTACCTCCATTGACTATTGTTTCGTTTCAGATGTCTCGTAACTAATCCATGTTTCATCACCTGTGACAATCCTAATCAAAAAATCATTTCCTTCTGTCGCATAACTCTGCAAAAACTCCAAGCCTGCTTCCATGCGTTACCGTTTTTGAACGTCTGTTAGTCTATGCTGCACATATCACGAGTACTATCTGTTGAATTCGATACTTTTTAAAAAAATGAGGTGTGGGCACCACACGGCTTTCTTATACGTATAAGCGTTCCAAATTATAGAATTTTTTTTATACAAAAGTTAATTAAAATCCTATTATAAGTACTTTTATTCTCTTAATAAATTCTATAGAATGCATACTTTCCAAGATATTCGAAAAAAGTGCTACTCGATAGGAGTGAAAGTATTACTTCCGGCCCGAATTTTTGAATTTTTTTTTTATACACAAGATAATTTAAATTATTTAACTTTTATACTCGTAATGTACCTGCATAGAAAGCATAACTTTCGAGGGGGAGACTTTTTAAAACCACTTTTTTGGTATCAGGGGACTTCATAACGTGGACATCTGCAAAAATCTCGAGGGAGAAAATTTTTGTCACCACAATACTTCCTTATACTACGTATAAGAAAGTAAACGACTTGATGTAGCTACATACAATTTTTTCAATAAACTAAGGAAGACTGTATCGCAATTGGTCGATAATACTCGAGTGCCGTGGGCTGCCTACTTGCGGGCAGATGGATACCTGTGGAGACGAACCTATTACTTATTTCTGCTGGAGAGAGCTCAAGCGGACACACCTTGATTAAAGTGATCGGTTCTTTATCTCGACTTGTAAATTTCTTTTTAGTTGGATTTTCAATTATAGGCGAGTCGCTCTCGCAACCGACATGTGTCACTAAATTAAAATGGCGTCAAATTTGAGACGTGGCAAAATTTTACCTATCAAGTAATATAACCTACAAAAACCATTTCAGGACTGTCACAAATAATAATATTCATACACCTTTTGACATTTGTCGTAATTATCTTTTGACTTTTGTTATAATTGTCATCTAAACATTTTAAATTTGCCAACGATGCTTGTCTCCTAAACAGTATATATCCTGAAATATTAATTAATTAGTTTAATTTTATTATATTGATATTGTTCCGGCCGATCGATATTTGTAGTGTTATGGAAGTCTTTAGTTCGTACTTTGGCCGTGTCGGTTGCCAATACGACTCGACTACACCTGTGTTACCTCAAGTGATGTTAATATTTGGAAGTAGAAACTCTGATCAATATATGCATGAATCTGACATAATCCTATTAAAATGCTTTTTATTTTGGCTTCAATAGTTTTAGAAAAGTACTCAGCAAAAAGTCCTTATCATAGCACCGTTATGCAATATTTGTAAGGATGCCCTTTTTTATATTTTATATCATTCCTACGTATCTTATTAGTTAAATTCCAGATTGTTTTTGTTTTGTTTGTGGAACAATTTACTTTATTACAATAGAATTGTTGTTTCTCAAACCTGATTAAGTTGTTTATATCTTTTTCCTTATTCTTATAATTTTGTAACGAGGATCTAAATCGTCTTTATTGAAGTGTTACTTAACAAACCTAGTTGCTATAATTGTTTCATTCCAGCTTATAGTTCAGAATTTAATGCAATTCTTTCTTTAAGAATATCTATATCTTTCTCACGTGTCTCTTCCTTTTCTTGATGGTCGTTATCACAACACCACAAAAAATTGTCAACGGATTCAGCAAGGAGATCACCTACATGAAACATTTGCACCAGTCGTGACATTTTTATTAAGTAATAGTATATTATTTAACGAGCATAATATAATGATGGCAATTATTAACAAGGGCGAATTTTACTTCAAGTGCGAAGCGAGTAGCGCATGTCATCTGTGTGAATAACAGCCATTAAATGTGAGTAGAATATTATACTTTCTTTACGACTATTAGGTATTTATGAAAATGCTTGTAATAAGAATAATATTTATGGAACATTGTTTTTCTTATTTATAACATGAAAAATAATAATATAATTAATTAAAATTCAATATTAATTATTTATGATAATAGTTACATTTGAACAATTTGTTAGGTTAATTACAGGAATAGAATTAACGTCTAAGTTAATATTCTGATTATTTGTATGGTTCTTGACATTTTTTAGGTGTATCTATTTTGTTTCTTAAAGAGTCGTCTATGTAGCCCTCAGTCACTGCTGATGATTTCCATCCGGTATGGCGTTTCAAAGTTGTTATGTCACCGCCTGCATCAAAAAGTTGCAGGAGATGCAGAACATGTGCAAACTGTGCCCAGAATTTTTTTCTGGATTTAATATTTTTAAATAATAATAATATAATGATTTTTATTTAGCAATTGCCCGTAATGGTAAGTTTTCGAGTTATATTGACTTGGTTTTGGGCACATTTACCAAAAAGGTTGATCCAAGGTTATGTAAATCACTAATTGTCATGTAATACATCTCATTCACCCAACAAGCATTCATTGTTCCCCTTATAATTGCAACCTTAAAAAATGAAAATCTAATTGTAATATATGAAGAAAAACCTTAATATTCTACTTTTATTGCAAGGTATTTGTCGTCTGACGCTTTAGTAAGAAAAACATTAATGTTTTCTACAGAGAAAGTACTACCTTTTTTAGGTTGAAAACCTTCACTCTTTCGCTATAATAACTGTTGTAGATTCTAAAAATTTTATTCCTTGGTATATATTAATAGTACTTCTAAGCTACATCGACACTATAAACCCATTTTTCAAGAGTTTATAGTGTCGATGATTAAATTTTGTGAACATTTCTGTAAAATACCCCACATAACAGATTCTGAAAACGATTTTAGGTTTTTTTCTTTTGTCCAATTAAAAAGAAATTTTTATGCTGTCTCATACAAATTTCTTGATTTTTTTAGCAATAAGTTGAGTAATACAATTTCAGCAACTTCTTTCACTTGTGTCGGAGTTCAAGACATTTAATTTTAATTTTCTGAATAATTTTTTATTTTAGTTTTTAGTAAAATATTTCATAAATTATTTTGTATTCAAAATTTAACGTTTCAGTTTGAATAATCGACTTTTAAATGACAGACTTGGCTTACTAACAAAATGGGTAAAAAATTACCGCTAATATCTATGCAGTTTCATCAAAATATTTACAGATTTATTTTAGACAGCATTCATTTCCACTACACAAATAATATCGACGCAAATTGTGTAATTAAAAGAGTAATTGTAAAAATTAAATCAAATAATGTATACCATTACGTCAAGATGACTGATTAATTTCAATACATTTCTTGTATATTTTGGCAAAGAATTTCAATATCTATATTTAATATACAAAATTCCTAGATATCAGCGATCACCCAAGACAGAAAGCAAACAAACAGACGTGACAAGGAAAACAAAACTGAAACAGCGGTGTTTATCGAAGAAAGAGTTTCAGTTGTTTGCCGGAGCGTCTATTGTTTCGCTAGTCAATTGTTTCCGAAAGCAATCTTTGTGAAGTAGCAAAGTAAACACCGAACAGTGTTGTTTGTATATAGTCTTATATTTAGTGTCATTAACAGGATTTAATGGCAGTTTATTGACTTGCTTCGGCAGTGAATTTCGACTGTGGATGAAGTGCTTTCCCGTGCAATTATTTTTAGTGAACGTTGCTTGACTTGCGTATTTCTTACGTAGCTAATAGAGTAGGTGTACTTTCGAAATCGATAGATCGGTGTTAATCTTTCTAGCCGTTGACGGAAAGATATTATTATTATTATTATTATTATACAGTGAGGACGCGCGGGCTGGAATAAATTCATTTAAAATTATTTGTTTAGTTTTCTGGAAAAACGCTCGGGTAGGTCGATTTTTATTTTTAGTTTCGGTTTTTCTGATGGTAAATTGATGTACAAAGGCTGGTCCAAAAATAAGTTACGACCATCAATTTTTTTACTTTCTTATACGTAGTATAAGGAAGTATTGTGATGATGAAAATTTTCGACCTCGAGATTTTTGCAGATGTCCACGTTTTGAAGTCCCCTGATACCGAAAAAGTGGTTTTTAAAAAATGTCTGTGTGTCTGTGTGTCTGTCTGTGTGTGTGTGTGTGTGACCGCGATAGCGGCCAAACCGCTGCAGATATCAATTCCAAATTTTGTATTTACGTGTATAATCTCCCTCTTGAGATCTGATTAGTTTTTCGATAAAATCGGTAGACCGGAAGTAGCAGTTTACTTCAGCGAAAAAATCGAATTTTGCGAATATTTCGTCAACTACTAAGTTTAAACAAATTTATAAAGAATTCATATATACTTAGAATTAAAATTGAGAATAATTTTATTCAAAAAGTTTTTCGAAATTCCTACCGGAAGTAGGTCTTTTACTCTTATCGAAAATCAGTTTTTTGCGAATATTTCGCAAGTCATGCTTTTAGACAAGTACGTTACGGGTATAAAAGCATTTAAAACATAATTTTAAATATCTTTTGTATAAAAAAAAATTCAAAATTCAGACCGGACGTACCCCTTTTACTCTTATCGAATAGCGATTTTTTGCAAATATGTCGTAAGTTATGCATTCTATATATATTTATCAAGAGTACAAAAGTATTTAGAACTGGATTTGCAATATTTTTTGTATATATGAAATTTCAAAATTCGGACCGGAAGTAGCACTTTTACTCTTAGCGAGGAGCACTTTTTTGATAATATCTTGCAAAGTATGCATTCTATAGCGATTTATTAAGCGAATGAAAGTACCTAGAATAGGATTTTGAATAAGTTTTGTATAAAAAAATTCTTAAAATTGTATAGTTTGAAACGCTCATACGTATAAGAAAGTCGTGTGGTGGCCACACCTCATTTTTTCAAATGGAAACATATGTTTTTTATTTAATTTATTAATTCTGTATCGAATTCTAAATATGTGTCATGTACTATGTCCTATACCCAAACTTAACAGTTATCGAGAAATTTACAATTGAACATATCAATAACTGAGACCGTATACTACAAAATCTATTTCACTCTCTTGTCTAAAAATGGCCGATTTATTAAAAAAACAGAAAAACAAGTCAAATTAAATGTTCAAACTGTTGACCACTAACTTCCTGACAATAGGCAAGCCGAAGATCAGTTTCTCGTAACACTGCAGTTTGCGGCTTAATTTGTTGTATTTCGGTTATAATTTCTCAATAACAGTTGAGTTTGGGTATAGGACATGGTGCATGAAACATACTTATAATTCGATGCAGAATTAATAAATTAAATAAAGAACATATGTTTCCATTTGAAAAAAAAAATTGATGGTCGTAACTTATTTTTGGACCACTCTTTGTACATCAATTTACCATCAGAAGAACTGCAGCTAAAAATAAAAATCAACCTATCCGAGCGTTTTTCCATAAAACAAAACCAATAATTTTAAATGAATTTATTCCAACCCGCGCGTCCTCACTGTATAATTTTTATGATACAGAAACCTTATGTATTTTAAATTATACACCGGGTCATGCAAGCAACATCAACAGTGCTCAGGTATTTATCTATTTTCTATCTCCTACCTTAAATTCGCACCAGCATAAAGTAGAATCGGCGTTTAAAGAAAACGAGACAGTGCTTGTTAAAGATAGCAGTTCTTGAATGCATGACGGATGGCTATAGACTTACACGAATTCACGTAATAAAAACTAGCTACTGATTGAATCAAAAACAGTTTATTATGTGTAGATAAATTTATGTTTCATTTACTTCCACTGTTAATTCACAAAATAATCACTAGAATTCTTCTATTGAAAATTTGACATTTCGTATGTACTCATTGTAAAATAATAAACTTGTAAGCATAAATCTGCCATTGCTAATTTTACTACACTGATAGAAATAACGCGTTCAATCAACGCAAAATGCATTCATTCAACGATCATGATTAGTCAACTATTAGCAATGCATGTAGCACAGTTCATGTAATATACAAAAAATATTTAAAGTATTAAGTTGTTTTAACAATAGTAGATTGTTGTATTAGGATTAAAAATGTCTCTTTTTTCGACGAGTACAATTTTACATTTGCGAGGTGGAGCGTAGCGTAGCCGAGCGAATGTAAAATTGTACGAGTCGAAAAGACATTTTTAATCCGAATGGAACATGCTATTTTTTCTCCAACCGAAATCATGCATTGCGATAATAAAACGAAGTCTATTTTTTATTCAACCGAAATCATGCACTGGGATAATGAAACGAAGTAGGTAAGTAAGTCGATATAACATTGTCATGGATATGTTGTCAAACATTAGTCATACATTAGTTGTCATTGCGTTCATTTCTGATTATTAGTGGTCCATTTTGTTGAAAACTTTGTAAAAATGGAAACTAATGAAGATGTGGGTGTTCTTGAAGACATACTGGAGTGTGCGAAAGTAGTTTGTATGAATCTTCTCCCGCAGAAATCTAGAGAAATTTATGAGTACGCGTGCCAACGGTTTATTGATTGGTGCAAAGGAAAAAATGTTCAGGTGTATTCAGAAGATGTAGTTATAGCGTATTTCTCAATTTCTTCATAAAATGAAGCCGTCTACGCTTTGGTCACAATATTCCATGTTGCGGTCAACGTTGGATATAAAGAAGGGTATCGATATGAGTAAATATTCAAAGTTGCCTGCTTTTCTCAAGAGACACAGTGAGGGATATTTACCAAAAAAGTCGCGAGTATTTACAAAGGAGCAAGTGGATAACTTTTTGAACAATGCACCTGATAATTTATATTTGATGCAGAAGGTAGTTACTTTCAAAATAAAAGAATAACATTTCTAAAGAGTTTCTTTATAGGTTCTCTTAGTATTGGGGGTTGCAGGAGCAATGAGGTGTGATGAATTCGTGAGATTAATAATTGATAATGTTGAAGATGTGAAATCCGCCTTAATTATAAAAATTCCCGATACCAAATCGAAGAGGTCACGCTCCTTTACTGTGTTGGGAGAAAATTATTTAAGTGTTTATCGGAAATATATTGCTTTACGTCCACCCAGATTGGTAGAACGTCGATTATTTCTCAGATACGTTAATGGAAAGTGTCTTCAAATGGTGGTTGGTATTCATAAAATCAGTGCCGTCGCGCAAGGAGTAGCAAAATTTTTGAAGCTGGACAACTGGGAAGAGTATACCAGACACGCATTACTACGAACGTCTGCTACTCTTTTGGTTGACGGCGGTGGTGACTTCACATGTCTTAAAAGACACGGAGGTTGGAGATCAAGCACTGTGGCGGAATCCTACATTGAAGAGTCACGTATGAACAAAGAAAACATTGCGAAAAGTATATTGGGAGATGTAGATGATAGTGGTAGTACTGGACCAAGGGGCGATATCATTTCTGATATCACATCTGAAAATAATATCACTATTGCAGAAAACGATTTGGACCGCTTAGATCGCTCTAAGAATGGGGCTACAGATGGCAGTGGTTTATTTAATTTTAACAAGTGCTTAAATTGTACATTCAACATTAATGTGAATAAATAAAAATCGTTTAATAATAAATTAAAACTATGAATACTTTTTTATCCTAGGATTAAAAATAACCACTTTTACTTACTAGGATTAAAAGTGAATATTTTTGTTACTTAGATACCACTTTCTTGGATCAGTATGGAAAATGACAATCTTAGATACTCCTGACAGTCAAAATATGTCATACTTTTTTTACGGTTGGAGAAAAATAATATTTTTGGACCAACCAAAATTGAGTATCATATAGACACGAGTCAATGTCACTTTATAATTTCATACTATAGACAACAGTTGTTATTTCTTCATTGAGTAAAATAATTTTTTGAATGTGTTCCGAATGTATCACTATATATGTTTCCTTAATTCATTAGTAGTTGACCGAACTTACAAAAACTGACATTCACAAATTGGTTGATAGAAGAAATCTATTTTTCTCAGTGATGTACTTATGATATCTATATTCTACATTTTATAATAATTTCTGTCAATACAGCTTTTCTACTTTTCTACTGTTGTATTTCCACTTTCCACTTATAACTTTGCATGTGTTTATGCTTTCTTCACAATATATGTTTCCTCTTATTCTGTATTATAAAGTTTTCTATCACTTAGACTTCCCATCTTGCTTTCAAGTCTACTTCTTAGTATACCTCCTTGTACGTAGTTTTCACTTCGTAATTCTTTTTAGTAATGCTGGATCTGCCATTCTATTGATCTATCTAAACAATCTTAATTTTTGACCTTTTATCACTCTCACCTTCTAACGTGTCGTAAATTTCATAATTTAAACAACTTCTTTACTCTTGTCTTAACTTCTTGTACTACATGTTTTTGCTGGTCTCTTTTTGTGAGGCACATAGTTTGTGACTCATAAGTGACCACAGGTCTTATTGCTGATCTATATTATAGACTCTTAATTTTGTGTTTTTACTTAATCTCATGCTTTCTCTGAATGTTTTAAACTTATAATAAGCTCTATACCCCACTTGAATCCTTGGCAACATTTTACAACTTCTATTGCTTTTGTTATTATATTGTGCCCAGGGATCTAAAGTTTTCAACTAACTCAAACTTAAATGCTCCTATCCGTTGGTCTTGCAGGCCACTTGTAATACTTTCAGTTATTCTCGTTTACTTTTCTTCCCTAAGTACCAGTCCTCTTTGGCAGCTCTTTTATCTTTGGTACGGCTTCGTCCGGTCTTTGTTCTTCTCTTGCTATAATTACGAGATCATCAGCATACGCAGTCACCTGTACTGCCTTTTCGACTGTGCTTCCCTTAACACTACAATCGATCATAAGGCCTTCTAGTGCGATATTAAATAAAGTTAGTGATAAACCACGTCCTGTATCATTCCTACATTAAATTGTTACCGAAAATTTCTGTTCAGGACAGTACGGCAGCCTGTTTGACCTTTTCATCGTCATTGGATTAATTAAAGTAATTTATTTGGTATTATAACGTTTTGAATCTCTTTTAATACCATATTCCTTTTGATCCTGTCTAATGCCTGTTTGAAATTTATATATGTTATACGCAATTCTATATTGTTTTCATACGATTTTTCAATAATCTGATCATGGTGTATAGCGGTCTTCTTTTGTCGGTCTGAGGTTTTGTTCTATTTCATAACTACTATGCATATCATTTTTCATATTACTCCATTCTTCATACTCTCAGCTAAAGAAAGTGTTTAAGTGTTTCTGTCATTCCTCATCTATGCCGCCAAACCTTGTGCGTTTTGTTTTCTTACTTTTTAATATAATTTAGTGTTTCCTCCATCATTTTCCAACCCACTCATCTCTTTTCAATATATTTAGTCCCGTATTTTTTCCGCATTTTCTTGTAATTTTCATTATATATTGCTTTACCTGTTTTTATTTATTTAATTATGGTAGGTTTTTTGTTTAGTACTGATTCACATTCTTTGTCAAACAATTCGTTCCTCTCCTCTACACCCTTCTATATATTACGGTTATTATGTTTAGCACGTAAAGTGTGGTAAAATTCTTTTATTTCTGCTCTCAACACGCCATCTTAGTTTATTACATATAAATATGTTATAAAGGAGCATGCAGTACGTGTTAGATACTGGGGAATTACCAGCATCCACTACTATGTGGGCGTCCCTATTTCCCTTTACACACGCTGCATTTACTTCGGTAGTTTATGTATTTTAATTTTCACTGCAATGTTCACTTGATATTTTCTCGGAGCCTCTCGCCATTTGGAAGGCAAAGTTTCAAAGTGTATTCACTAAAAAATATCTATAAACCTAACAAAACCAACCTTTTTTATCTTGTAATGTCGAACAAAGCATTCGCTCCAAAAGGCAACAAATGTACTAGTAAAAGAATAGCAAAAGAAAGATTAATAATTCTATTATATGAAAGGTGGGTGATAAGGAAAAACCGTTGGTCATTGAGAAAACCAAAATCTCGCGTTGTTTTAAAAGATTTCATTACGACACACTGCCGCTAGAAGAGGTATGTAAAAAAACATGATAACAGAAATTAAAACTTTCTGGCTAAAGAAATTTAACGAAAAATATCTCATCGCCAATTGAATCTTGAAAATGGGAAGATTATTTTTCCGCCACCAAACACAACATCACATTGTTAGCCATTAGATCAGGGAATTCTCCATAACTTCAAGAAGACATAGAGATAATTCCATGTCAAAAGACATTCATAAATAAGGAAAGTTCTTTTGAAGATATAAGAAGAGTATTAATTTAACCTGCGCTTTAATAATGGATATCAGCGGCCTGGAAATTTTTTTCCCAATCTACAATTTTAAAATGTTTTGTTAAAGGTGCAGCAAGAAGAAGATTTTGATGAAAAAGATGAAGTTTCACTAACTTTAGGAGATTAAAAAGATGTTCACTTCATAAAAAGATTAAGAAAGTCCAACCTATATAAAAAGAAATATTTTCGAATTCTGTATTATTATTTAATTATTTATACAATGCTAAACTGAATTAGAATGGCTGTAAAGTATTAGCCATAATAACATTCCTTAAGCTAGTAATTTAACATTCTTCATCTTATACCGAAATGCTTAATGAAAGCATGTTCGTATATCTCTATATTTATGTATAAGAGTGTCATGTAATTTCGACGCCTTAAATGTCCATAACTAAAACGAAATACGAGGAAACGACCTGTATACAACGTATAATCAACGGAAATTGGAATTATTAATTATTGGAAATAAAGATATTAATAGTGCGAAATTATATATGGCAAAGTCGCGAAGATTTGTTTACAGATTTCTCGTTTCTGATCTGGGTCTTACAAGTACAGGAATTACCGATAATAACCTTCTAATTATTGATTATTGCGGAACACCAGATCCACAACCTAAATCGCTGCATGTACACTTACAGCGCCGGAACTAGTTCGTGATTTTTCATGTGGCGAACTGTCCATTCAAACTCTACGATCTGAGAGTACACAAAAGATGTGATTAATATTAGTTTATAAAACTTCAATTTATTATTAAATACAATTCATTCTGTTTGTCAATTTATTCAAAATATATATTTATTTTTACTACGTTGCTGCTTTCATTAAATTATTATTTATTTCTGCTCGAAATTAAGTTAATAACAAATACACTGTTGTTTTAGATGGATTCAATATTATTTTAATCTCGTCAGGAAATACATGAAACTTTTAATATACTGCAAAGGCATCAGTTTTCTTCGTGACAATATACAGTGTGCTAGATTTTATGTATCATAGCAAATATCTCGGCTACTGTATGAATGATTAAAAAATGACATATAAGGAAGTTATTAGGTTATTTATTTTTAATAATGTGTCAACAATCGAAAATCAAATAGGTCAGGTAGACAAATAAATTTCATATTTTAAATGGAACGTACCTACCCATTATTCTTGCATATTCGGAAACTACATGAGTTTCTCTTTACAACGGTTTATCACACATGTACCTACTTGTTTCATTAATTTTTGTTTAAATTTTTTTTGTATTATAAATGTTGATTATAGGTAAGGCGGTTACAAAATATTAACCTCATATTAGAATCACCAGTTCTTAAACTGTGATGTACGTTCCATTTAAAGTATTAAAAACATTATTAAAAACAAATAACCTAATAACTTTCTTATGTATATGTCATATTTTAATCATTCATGCAATAACCGAGATATTTGCTGTGACACATAAAATCTAACACACTGTATAAAACAAAGTTTGATATGATGATTTAGATATAGTGAGTTTACGAGAGAAAAATTCAAGAAATTTATTTTTGATATGTTAACTAAGTATTTAAAATTTAAGTTAGTTTTCGAAAACAATTGTGATAATAACTCAAATTATTTATTATCATTAAGGAATTAAATAATGTAAATGATAATGGTCTTCTTTCATGTCTTGTACGAATGGACCATTCCAAGACTTTTGATACTATTGATCATGGCGTTCTTTCATCTATACTAAGCAGTGTTTGCATGGGTGATATACTAGAAAGCAGCAATCAATCGACTTCCGTCATAAAGGAAAAATAATGACGTCTGCATTGCCAATTTCATAACAACGAACATAATTACTTTATATATTACTAAATTTAGAATTTCATTGGTATAGAATACATTATATGTATATAATAATAATTACAGGATTATTTTATTTATTAATATTAATTAAAAATGATAATGTTGACGTTATTTTAGCCAGTTTAAAAAAAATATTAACATCGGATGTTGGCTAACATGAAACATCGTTTACACGTCGCTAGTGATTTTGAATTTTGAATTCCTTGCTGTCATTTGACAGTATTGTTTGACAGTATTATAGGTTTTGGTTGCTGTTGTTTATGTTTGTTATGTTATTGTAGTATTATTTTCAAAGTCCTTTTTAAAACTAACGATGCTTTAGCCATTCAATAGTCAGTCAAAGGCGCTCATTAGCTCTTTGATTACTTACATACAAACGTAAATTGAATAACTATTACCGTTGACAAGTGTACGAGAGGTATGTATACATACTTGTTGTAATGATATCAAATAAATATTAATATTATCATTTTAGAGGATTGCACAAGCTTTAAATATTTCCATTGAATCTGTGAGCAGTATTTTTAAGACACGTAAACAAAATGATGCTCACCGAAGTCCTAAAAAAACGTTTCAGGAAACTATGTGATTACTCCTGCAATAAAAGCAACAATACGCAATACGATATGTGTAAAAACGCTATGTTGCTTATACAACTCATTGAAAATAAAAAGAATATTATAATGTTAATGGTGTTTTTTAGAACAACACTTTACATGAGCTTCGTTATTATCACTGCCAGTGGACTATCATATCTTTGATGGCTCTGTTGATTCTTTTGGTAGAGTACTAGCAGATATTGGTTTCAAATATAAGAAAGACTGTCCATAGAGAAGATTAAGGAAAAAACACATGTTGTTCTTCCTCGAACTAATTTTCTATAAAAATATATGAATAATTTACAATCTAAAAGTCCACTGGAATGTGTCTATTTGGATGAGACTTGGATTTTTGAAAATGGTACTGTAACCAGATCATGGCAGGATGATAGTTATAAGAGTGTATGAAAGTTGACGGCTAAGATAATACTCTGCATTAAAATTGACACGTGTCGAGTACTACAAATTTTGCTTTGGTTTTAGGTTTATAGTCATTTATGCAGGTACATGTAATGGTTTTATTAACAGTGCCTCTTTAGTATTTTTTCAAATAATTGTAATCCTGATTACCATCATGAAATAGATAGAAACAATTTCTTAAATCAGTATGAAAATGAACTGCTGTGTACGCTAGAAGTTATCATAGCATTTATATGATAAATCTCCTAATAATTCTTGAAACAAAGGTCAAATAAGAGAATGGTTAAGAGCCATAATATACCAGACGCACATAGTTGTACAACTATCATCATATTTACTACATATTCAACCCGATAGAGCATAGTTGGGGAATATCCAAAATATATTATAATAAGCACATGGGAAAGCAGAATTTTGAGGAAAAATACAGTTAAGATGTGGAATCAGATCCAGAAATGAGGATACCTGAAATTTAGACAAATACTCTTAGATACACTAGCAGTGAAATCAAAAAATGATGGGACCGAGAATTGTTGCTTGGCAGAGAAGAAGTAATACCATTTATTATAAATGTTCAATATCTAAAGACAGTAGAAACAGTGATAATAAACAAGAATGTCTGTAAAATCTATTATTCTTTTTTGATAAATTTTTTATATATTACAATTAATTTGTAAAATTGAAAATTAATAACTTGAAATAAAAAAGACATAAGGTGTCTTTTTTTTTACAAAAGTAAAACATTTTAGCCATATGTAGTTATTGTACAATAGTGAGTGAGTGTACTTTAGACGTTAATAATCTAATTATTGACGTTTAGAGTTAGTTTAGTATTTATTCATAACATGTAATTATTAATGATGTAGTATAATGTGATATATTGTTTGTGTAACATATAAAATTACTATTTATTTTTATCCGGTATACTAAAAAAAGTTACATATTACCATTACTTTTATTATTTTATGTGCTCGTCTTTACTTATGACAGAGAATGGCATATTTCATAATACGTCATGTAAATGTATAAGAATATGTTAATATTTTGAGCATATTTTCATTAGAATTTTAGTTTCAAGTCAAAGATGTATTAATTTATATAATTGTTACTACCAATTAAATTTGTAAGATAAATACATAAACAGAAAATGTACAATATATGACAATAAATTGGCTAGATATACTGATTTTAAAAATGTGTACTAATTTAAATTTTGTACTCAATGTTATCGATTCTAAGGAAAAACACTAAATATTAAAATAAATATCTACCTTATATTACTTGCCTGCAGCATTTGTAACTTTCTTTTTGTTGGATTTGTTATGTTCCAAGTTGAAGAGAGTTATTAGTAATAATTTATTATAAACTTGAATAAGTGACGAGTTAGTTTGTCTTGCTGTAACATACTTTGAAACAAGTTAATTGTAAAGTACGACATTAATGTAAATTAAAGTCGGATTTAAGAAGATATTTTAAATAATGAAGAATATTAAAAGAGCTTGCTTCCTAAAATATACACATTATATAACCATTGTTTAAGTATTAAGAAATAATTACACAGAATAAAAGTACGAAGAGTTTTATTTTCTATTTTTACTATTCATTAAATGAAATAGTGTATTCAAGATGTAGTTTTTTTTCATTATACTCACAGAATACTTTATTTTTAACAAACAGTCCTTAATTTACATTCAGATAATTCGGTAAATTTTGATGTCTATATAACCTCAAAGTAAACTTCAGAAATCGTAAATTTTTTTCGCCGATCAAAATACTAACATTGACGTACTACAACTGTTACATCATGGATTTTGATGACGAAGGTCGATTGTTTCGTGCTTTCTATCATAGTGCGACTGCCCTTTTGATAAATTATCTTGTGAATCGTCAGCAGGCTACTAGTCCATCAAGTAGTCTCATGTTTACTCACCGAGTACCATAAGGATGTGTGACTGGGCCAATTTTGTTTAATATTTACACATCAAAGTTACTACGGGCGTATTTTTATGTTATCTACCTAGCCATGAAACAAAAGAGTGACGATGTCAAACAAATTATTGAAAAATTGCTGTCACTGTTAGAAGTACACGTGCTAAGTTGTGTTTAGTTTATGCTGTGTATATAGATTTGAGACGATCCATTTCTCGATAAAATGAGTGAAGCTGAAGTTGAACATCGCAGCGTAATAAAGTTCCTGACAAAGGAAGGCAATGGTCCAAAAGCAATTCATGAAAGAATGGTTGCTGTATATGGGGAAGATACACCATCTTATTTCCAAGTAAAAAATTGGTCTAAACTCTTTCGATGGGGCCGAGAGTCAATCAATGATGACTCAAAGTCCGGACAACCCGTTGAAGCTCGAACTAAGAACATTGTGCGAAAAGTCGAAAATTTGGTATTGAAAGATCGGCGTGTAAAGATCTCTGTCATTGCCAATGAAGTCTGTATATCCGAAACAAGAAAATTTTGCATGACGATTTGGGTATGAAGAAGTTGTCTGCACGGTGGATACCCAGATTGCTTACACCTGAACAAAACCTGTGCAGAAAAGAATTTTCTCAAGAAAATTTGGTCAAGTTGGTGAGGGACAAACATTTTTATCTCGAATTATTACCCCTCTACTAAACAAGAATCAATGCAGTGGGTTCATAAGGGCTCTCCACCACCAAAAAAGCCAGACACCATTTTTTGGAAAAAGAAACTGATGGCAACTGTTTTCTGGGATGCTGAAGGAGTTTTGCTTATTGAATATATGCCGAGAGGGTCTACCATAAATGAAGAGTCCTACGGAAACACAATTAAAAATTTAAAAACTGTTCTGGAGGAAAAACGCCCGCATTCTTATCCACAAAAAAACTTGTTGCTGCACGACAATTGTCGGGTTCATAAGGCAAACAAAGTTTAGCAGATAATCAATGACTGTGGGTTTTTAGAGTTAAGGCATCCACCTAGCCCCGACCTAGCTCCGTCAGACTTCTTCTTATTCAAAAATTTAAAAAAGAATCTCAGAGGAAAGCGTTTTGCTTCTGATGAAGAACTCAAAGAAGCTGTTGAAGAATATTTTGCGGGGTTACCGAAGCAATTTTTTTCTGAGGGTATGGGGCAACTGGAAAAAAGGTGGAATAAGTGTATTAGTGTTGAAGGGAGTTATGTAGAAAAATAATTTTTTTTCCTCTTATGTGCTTTTTTTCATAGCTAGGTAGATAACATAAAAATACGCCCTCGTAACCAGCATAAATTATTGTAAATTTCATGTCTACGCCGATGAGACTCAACTATCTTATTTGTTTATTTGAGAATATTAAAGCTGATCGAAAATGCCTCTTTACTGCCTCAAATCATTTCCTTTACAGGAAGAGTCATCGATCATCACGTTGTTTGATCCAAAAGGGATATACCGCAACCTGAATAAAATTAATCTGAATAATACTGCATTAACCTATCACCGAGAAGGTCAAAAACTTGGGCGTCTTTTTGGATTACACTTACCTCTACCGAGACCAAATTAAAAAGTATAATGAAAAAGCGTTACTTTTATAAACATATCTTGAATCAGCAAGTCAAGAAGAATCTCTGCGATACTTTCATTTCATTGCATTTGAATTACTGTTGTGCAGTATACCGTGAAGTCTTGGACCAGATCACCTCACTTCGTAGTCAGAGAGTATAGAATGCCTGTCTCCGAGGAGATGCAAGAATTATCTTGCATCTCCTCGTCCTCTGTCAACTTCAGGAATAGGAATACGAACTGTACTCCCCTTTTCAATGGCTGGATGATGATTGTCAGAGAACTTTTTTATTCTTTTAGCTTGCTGTTCCAATCCCTGCAACGATTCAATTCGCTGTTCTTCGATTTTTTGCTTTCTGCACAGATGAAATCTTCACAACATCCTTGATGACAATAGTTTTCACATGCAATGCACTTATTATTATCATTAGTGCATCTGCAGCTGTTTCAATAGTGTCGTGGTGTTCTCACCAAGTCTTCATTTGATGTAATAGTGTTTATTATGTTTTCTACTTCTTCTTCATCTTGTATATTCGCTAATGTTTCCTGGGGAACACTTGATGTTGCCAGACCTAATTTTTCTGGTTCACCAAACAAAGCTTCATAGATCTCTTGATTCCTGAATGATAGGCTTTATTTTTCATAAACTGTACGAATCTTAACCCTTTACTCCACTGAGAAGTTTTATTATCTTGCATCCAGGTAATGATTATGTTTTCCACGTCTTAATTTGCGCGTTCCACATTTTCCTGAGTTCGACTGTGTCGTGGTTTGCCACGAACCATTTTTAAACTGGGTCACAATAATTTTAAATTGTCAATTATTTTATTTACAAATTCTCTACCATTATCCGACTACAACACTGTAGGTGTAGCAAAGTAAAATTGTTTATTAAATTATCAGCCACTTCTTCTGCTTTTTTTGATTTCAGCGCTTTTAAAATAACAAACTTTGTCAAGTGGCCCTGGTATACCATAATGAATTTATAGCCATCGTCTTTATGAGATTGGTAATCAATTAGATCGACTTGCCATCGAGACTTGAGATCTTTAAATAACAAAGGCTTAACCACAATTCCCTTACGTTCTCTTTTTTTACTTTCTTATACGTAGTATAAGGAAGTATTGTGATGATGAAAATTTTCGACCTAGAGATTTTTGCAGATGTCCACGTTTTGAAGTCCCCCGATACCAAAAAAGTGGTTTTAAAAAAATGTCTGTGTGTCTGTGTGTGATCACGATAGCGGTCAAACCGCTATAGCTATCTATTCCAAATTTTGCATTTAGTATAATCTTCCTCTTGAGAACTGATTAGATTTTCAGCAAAATCGGCAGACCGGAAGTAGTTAATTACTTTAGTGAAACAATCGAATTTTGCCAATATTTTGTCAACTATTAAGTTTAGACAAATTTATAAAGAATTCATATGTGCTTAAAATTGAAATTGTGAACAATTTTATTAAGGTTCCTCCGTAGCAAAACTGATGGAGAGAGATGTCTAGATTTAAACGTAGCTCGTAGGTTCAAAGTAAAACTATTGAATTTTGCTCACATCTGATTCATAGAGTAGATTACTGTTTTCTTTTTACCTCTTTTCGTGTAGTATGTATCTATGTCCTCTGTTTTAGTTTTAACAATAATAATGATAACTTATATTTATTATAATAAAAATTGCAGTAATCGTCAATTGATTTATAATAAATCACTTAAATAATAATATAACATACAAAATGCATATTACAAAGGAAACTATCAATTATCTTCACATAAAATTACATCACAGGACAGTCCATAAACTCTACGCTATGAAAGACGCAATCCAGTAGATGACTCTTTAATTTTTCAGCATATCTTTGGGTGGCTTGTACTATGTGATATGGTATTATAAGGTTGGTTTAATGACGCGTATTGTATTCATGGATGTTCTCATTTCTATTGAAAAACTCCTGGTTTCCATGTATATATTTAGCAGCGGTAATTATATATACCCTAGGTATAGTGAATATTTCTTCGTTTTTAAATGATTGCATATATGTTTGATTAATTTTCAAGAAAATAGAGCTCTTATTGCCCGCTCTTGAAGTGTGATATACGCCGCAGCTTAGGATGATAATCCCCAGAACTGTATCTCATAGGCAGCGATACAGTGGAAGTTTGCGAAATATGTCATTTTCGCGGCATGATGAGTGGATACTTTTCTTATTCTTCGAGCACTGTATATTGAAGCTGTAAGTCTCTTTGCCAATTCATTTATGTGGTTTGAACAAGTTTGCTTTTTACATATAGTCCTAGTAGTTTGATACTGCAACTTACCTCAGTCCAAAAGTGGATGCTTTCGGAGATACAGAGTGTCAAAAGTTCAATTTGGTTTTAGTTTTTTATAAATAATTTCTGTAATAATTGGTATATTGTCACAATATTTGGGTAGAGGGGGTTTAGTGGGGTAAAAAATTTATATCTGCTCTCATTTTCATTGCAAAATGTAGAGGGCGCCACCTGCGGCATATTGTATCCATTTAAAACGTAATAACTTTTTTGAGACACACTGTATTTAACTTTTAAATAAAAATTCTTATTCTCCAATGTTTTTTACCTAGAAAAGGTATACCTGGTAGGAGTTGATTGGAGCAGCCGTTTATGAGTAATCTGGATATAAAAAATTCATTCCGTATATGGACACATATGCTTCTGTAATTTGGGTGTTATTCTTGTAGCAATTCAATGCAATGATGCATCCACTTTTGGACTGAGGTAAGTTGGGTTAGATCGCCCTCAGAAATGTGTGGTAGCGTTTTTTCCGCACCTTTTAGAGACACCCTGTATATTGTGATCCTTGTGGAACAGCACAATCCACAGTCTTCTTTTGAATTATATGTGACCCCATCTCCACATACTCTCAGATTCGTATGACTTCAGCAAATCAAAACTATTTCCATGTATATCATTATAAAATAGTTTGTTCACTAAAAGTTTGTGATCCATAGTGTCGCAGCAGGTCAATTCCTGATTATCCAACGCATATTGTATAGCCTTTATAATTTCTGTTTCTATTTTGTTTGTGTTAGGAAGGTTATTTTTAGCAGTTGTTACTGACGCGCCTTCAGTTTTCAATTTTATTTTATATTGTATTTAATCTTTAATGTAACATCGTTTGATTTCATTTTACTTTGTTACTTTCATTTTTGTCGTTACTCTGTTTTATGTAAATCATTACTAATTTACAATAATACATTTATTATTATTATAATTTTTTTTTTTTAAAGATGGAGGGAAAAAATCTTCATAAGATATCCGGTGGCCTGTGTCACCGGATAGTGTCGGATTTTTACCGACTAACCCCCCCCCCTCAATTAATAGCTCTTTTCTCCTTGGAACTGCTATTGGCATTACTTCGAGGAGAAGTTGATAATTAGATGTTCGGGCCATGTCTGCGCTGCGGAAAGCTATCTTCTGCCAGTTCTTTCCGTTCCCTCTTTTTGGGTTATGATTTCCCTCGCCAAAGTATTTACAGCTTGCCAATTCTCTTCACAATCAATCATTTTCTCTATTAAGTTTTCAGGTGTTACTCCTTTCAATGTCTTTTGTGCTTGGGCTCTTTCTATAGTCCATTTTGGACACTCAAAAATCGTGTGTTCTACCGTATCCCGTTCTTCACAATATTGACACTTGTCTTGTTCGCTTATTTTAAAACGATGTAGGTACGCTTGGAAGCAGCCGTGACCTGTGTTAAAAAGTAATTCATTTGACCGTGCTTTCTATTAACCCATGGTTTTATATCCTTAATTATTTTTTTTGTCCAGGTGGCAGTTCCGTCGTCTTTTTCCCACTGTTCTTGCCATCCGTCTAGCATCCTGGAGTATGTTTTTTCTCCATTTCCACTACCTCCTCCCATTAGTTCTGTCCTCTGCCTGGTGAGTAATTCTATAGGGGGAGTTCTCGCCAGAACCAGTAGCGCTTTTGTTGACGTTGTCCTGTAAGCGCTAACAATGCGTATGGCTGTTCTACGTTGTATACTTAAATATATTTTCCTGTAACACTCGTTTTCCATGGCTTTATTCCAAATGGAAGATCCACAGACCATAATGGATTCGGTTACAGAACATAGAATCCTTCTACTGCATTCATGCGGGCCTCCTATATTTGGCATTAGCCTGCTCAAAGTGGATAAGGCTTTTCCAGCCTTTTCGGCGGATATGTGTTCCCATTGTCATATTTCTATCGAAGTAGATACCCAAGTATCGTAAGCTCTCCTGGCTCTTTATTTCCGTGTTTTCCAGCTTTACATTTATTGATTTGATCTTCCTCCCAGCAACCAGGAGGACAGCCTCCGTATTTTGAGGTGCGAGCTTTAGCTGTTTCGCCTCCAGCCACTCTGTGATATTGTGTAGCGCATGTTATTTCTACATTTTTTGCTGTTACCACCACGCCTAAATCATCCGCATAGCCAACAAGGCTTGCCCCCTCTGGCATTGGTATCCCAAGGACTCCATCATAGTATATATTCCATAACGTGGGACCCATAACAGAGCCCTGCGGGACGCCGCACGTAATTTTCATCCTACCGCTCTCCCCGACGTTTAGTGATCTTCTCTCAAAGTAGCTGGCCACCATATTGCACAGGTAAGGTGATATTTTCCTTTTTGTCAGCTCGTCTAGTATACCTCTCCAAGGTGCGGAGTTAAAGGCATTCTCCACATCTAGCGTTATCAGCACACAGAGTTTCCTTGAACTGTATGGTCCTTGATATGCCATTTCTGCAATCTGTTTTACCCTCTCCAGTGCGCTTATGGTGGACTGCCCTCCCTGAATCCATGTTGTTCGTCTGACAGGCCCTCGCCAGCTTCTATTTCCTTTTTCAGTCTTCCCAGTAATAGTTGTTCTAGGAGCTTTCCCAGTACATTTAACATACATATAGGTCTATATGCTTGCTTGTCTAGGCCAGATTTCTTCCACTTCGGTATTAATACCAATCTCGCAACCTTCCATATGCATGGGAACTCTCCCCCGATCAAGAGGCCGTTCATGACAGCCAGCCCTTTTTCTGGTAAGGCCCGTACTACTGCCTTCACTACTTCTGGTGGTATGTCATCAGGACCAGCGGCTCTTTTACCTTTGATCTTACTAGCTGCTTGGATAATCTCATCTGTAGTAAATAGAGGTATTTCTTCTCGCTTTACGGCTAAATTGCTCCACCGTCTCTCAGGGTGCTTTGGGAATAGAGCTTTGGCGATGTTCAGCTGTTCTTCGTCCGGCAAATGTATCAGTGGTTGTGCCTTGAGCCTTTTTGTTAAGATTTGATCTCCTCTACCCTAGACATCCAGATCTACCTCTTCCGTCAACTTCTTCCATGCGTTTTTCTTTGCTTCCCAGATAGCTTTTTTTAAACGGGATCTGCTTTCTTTGTACTTCTCATGGCACCTTTTCTTCATGGTTACATCAGTTCCTTTATTTGCTCTGACCAGGCCTCTCTTATTTTGAAGACTTTCCTTTCTTATATTGGCGATTTCCTCTGACCACCAATATACAGGCTTCCGAGAGGTGTTGCGTCTCTTAGAGAATACTTTATTACATGCTGTCGTTATAACATTTGTCATTTCCTCGGCAGTGATGCTTTGGCCTTCTCTAATCTGTAATAGTTTGTCTACTTCACATGTCATTTTATCCATGCCGTCCTTCTTCAACTTCCACCTTTTTCTTACCGTACTGTTACCATCACTATTCCGCTCCCCTTGCCCATTATACTCAAACAGTATATGTTGATGGCAGCTTAGGTTTTCCTCCTCCAGCACGCTCCAGTTTGTTACACTGCGAGCAATTTTGTTTGTGCTAAATGTTATGTCAATGAAAGATTCACTGCTACCTCTGACAAAAGTCGGCACCTCCCCTCGGTTGTGAACTATAAGGTCATCCTCAGCCAGCCATTCTACTAGTAGCTCTCCTCTTTTGTCTTCGGTTTTGGAGTCCCATAAATACGATTTCGCATTGAAATCGCCTCCCACTATAATTTCTTTTCTCCGTCTTCTCATATCATTTCTCAGAGCCTGTAAGAAGTCAGCAAAAGTCGTCAGGTCCACGTTTGGGGATATATAACAGCCGTATATAACTATTGCGTGAGTTTCGATCCATACAAAACCGTTACCTGTGCCTTTGCCTATAATTTTAACTTTCCTATTACATGGTCTTATAGTAACATCTAATCTGTTATCAGCTATCCATCCCGTCTGATAGACCCTTTTCCGATTTGGTTTAGCCATTATTATTTCTCTTCCTCAATTTTATACATTAGGTCCATCGCTCCATGACTCCTGTCAATATTTCCCTGCAATATCCTTAAGTTCTGATTACATGGGTTTCCAACTAGTTTCTCCTGGCGCCTCCTGCCGACCCTCCTTCCAGAATTGCGTCTGGCGCTGTATTTGTATCTCTCTATTTGGGGACTTTCCATTGCTTAGACGATTTGTCCTTGGCTTCTTTGAGCATCTTACGATACCTGGGACATCCAGCAGTTCCTCCCTTATGATCTTTTTCATTACAGGCCCAGCAGTATTTCTCCTTGGTACATCCTTTGGCTTTGTGTCCCTATTCCCCACAGTTATAACAATGTGTTGATCTGTTAGGCCCATTGCACCTCTCCGCCCAATGTCCATACTGAAAACAGTTATAACATCTAAGCAGGGGTATTCGCTCCCTCATTCTACATTGGCTACAGCCAATTTTAATGCATGGCTCTCAGTTTACCTCCCAGCTCGTCGCTTACCGATACTATGGCTACCTGTCCCTCGTTAGCGGCTGCTCTTAAGGATGCAACCTCAACGTTCTCACTTTTGTCTCCAGTCGCCTCTTCGATTGCATTTTTTATTTCTTGTGCCGTTGTAACTGCATCTACGTCGTAAATATGGAATAATAGTTGAGCTGATTTTGGACGTCTCACTTCAGCATTTTCTACTTTGTCTGTTATGGTCAGTTTAAGTGCCTCCGCCTTCTCCTTCCCTCCTTTTACAGTTACGAGCATATCACCGTCTCTGGTCTTCCGTACCTTATGCACCTCAATTCCCCATTCCTGGAGGTTGACCTGTTCCTTCACTTCTTTCAGCAGCTCAGCGTAAGTTCTTGCGCCGGGCTTAATAATCACAGCTTCAGTGTCTGTTTTTCTAATACGAGTTTGGTGTTTGTGGGCCTCCTTTCTGTTCCCTTGTGCCTCATCATTTCTCTTCTGCATACTTCTCTTTTATTATACTTACTTTTATTATTATTATTATTATTATTATTATTATTATTATTATTATTGTTATATTGCTCTCGCCTATTTAAAAAAGAATATGGTATATTAGTTTTAATTTACAGACATACCTTAATTCTAAAAATCACTACGATCATAAATTTCAAAAAGTGCTCATGAAGATAATTGACATCAAAAAAATGTTTTAAATAAAGAGAGACGTACCCGAAACCGTAACAATGGTTTAAGGCTCCTTTGAAAATCCAAATTAAAGTCAGCATTTATTGCATCTGCAACTTGTTGGCATTCAATTATTCATTGATGTATTAAACTTTCAGAGCGGTTTATTTTATAAGAATATTTTTATTCAAGACCTCACCACCCTACTTGCCCTCCTTATCTATCGTGGTATTAAATCGAACATAGTTGTACTTTATACACCCAACTTACGCACTAGATGTCTACAGCCGTTTCTGAGAAACTGGTTTAGCTTAAGCTTACAAACAGAAAAACACATATCGGGTATTTGTATAATTTATAAACTTTACTCTTTTGCTTGAATTTTATTTAACATATATAGAATTAAACAGAGCTTAATTTCTGTTATAATAATAATGTATAAAAGACCGATTCTTTTAGTAAATATTGATAAACACCGTTGTATAAAGGTGCCATTACAGGTAATGATACCTTGCAATTAAATTTATATCATTGCACACTTCAATCTTGTAATTATTCACGGTCAGTCTTTAATTTGCGGTGTGGTAACGTTTTATGGTCACGTTACGCGAACACCTTTGCATGGTATTTACACCACTTATGCGGTTGAATAGTTGGAGCAATAAGAATTAAGTCATTAAATAAGAATCCTATACGGAGTGTTTTATGCATTCCCCTTGTCTGTTAATGGACCCATCGACTTAGTCGGCATCTTTTGAAATCGGTCTCCAAATATTTTAGATTAATTATGACATATATGAAAATGCTTTTGCGTCGTTTGTTTCCTCGAGTATTTTAAATCGATACTAGTATTTGAGTATATTATATCTATGCGTGCAGGTATTTCAGGAGCAATAATTTAATATTGTCCTTCAAAATATGGATCTAAACTATATTATGGAGAATATACATTTTGTTTTTCAAATTTTATTTGCTCTTCTGTCGTTAATTTATGTAACTATAATATACGAACAACGATCAACTCATCTCATATAACTTCAATGCAAGAGAGAAGGATAAAAACATACTTAAAAAAATTAAAAACATTGGTCTATTTAGCGAACGACATAAGTGTCGAAATGCAATCTTCATGCTCTATAGTAGTTAAAAAAGATAGAAAATATTTAAACTATATCGTAACATGTTTTATTTACAACCATACGCGTAATGTTGGCATTTCTGACTTTTTAAAAGTTGGAAAGTGTGACTTTGTTCACGTTTACTTCCCGCCCTCTTATTACTGCCCTCGTTTACTTCCCGCCCTCTATTACTGCCCTCGTTTCTTAACCTCAATGTCAATCACAATTTAAAACCGTCAACTCGATATGTCAAAACCTTATCGGAATTTTTATCACAAATAATTATTAATTGTATGGTTGTAAATAAAATTAATTGTTACATTAGAATTATTGGAAGCTTGAATACATGTGGATAGGCCGCCCTGCTATTGCTGATATGATGAAATAGTGATTTCTTGTCCTTCTCCATTCAAGCCAAGATATCTGGATTGCTACGGGAGGACAGTTTCCCTCAGTTCAAGTGGAGTGCAGACCTGGAAGGCTTTACTACTCAACATTTCTTTTATAATCTATTCACCGAAAAAAAGTTGCGTATATTTATTTGACGTTTACGCTAGACCATCACAAATCTGACAACTCAATATGTCAAAACTTTTACCGGAATTTTTATCGGGGGTAATACCATAAGAGTTTGTGTTTATCCGGACAAACTTTCATTTTGAACGAAAGCTTTGTTGCTTGGTAACTGACGAGAACAAATAACATGGTAAAACCGCGACACCGAAGGTGGAGCGGTTTTACCTTTTGTTATTTGTTCGAGTCGTGTTACCCTTAAGCAACAAAGTTTGAGTTTTGTCAAAATGAAAGTTTGTTCCGGAAATAAACACAAACTCGAATGGTATTTGGTAAGACAATTTAATGAATCATTAGTTAATATTAATAAACCGAAATATTTTTATTTAACATTCCTTTGAATACATATACAAAAGAAAGAGAAAAATATAAATGTTTATGTATGAAATTTATTTGAACGATACTGTCAGAATTGAATTTTCGTTGCCATGGAAAATCAACATGCAGTTTATCCGCTAGCAAACATGCAGTTTATCCGATAGCAAACTAACACAGCGTGTATTAAAATGTAATGTTTTTGACAGATGAATTAAATTGTCACAAATAATAGTATATTATTCAACAAGCGTGTAATGATGGCTATTACCCACGAAGATGAAATTGCAACACGAGCCGTTAGGCGAGTGTTGTAACATCTGAGTGGGTAATAGCCATTATACGCGAGTTAAATACTATACTTTATCCACAACTTAAATGTTGTTCAAAAAATACGAAAGATAAAGAACAATATTTCTTTCTACAAACACTGTCAGAAGTTGACATTTTGACACGGCAAACAAAAAATGCGATTTATGTATACCGCATATTCACAACTATATATGTTTGTTCAAAAATACAAAAGATAAAGAGATAAAGGAACAACATTATTTATTAATATTGACGTTTCTAATACACAAAAAATTAATTTTTATAATAATTATTAATCCTTACATTACAGTTGCTTAAATTCATATATATATATAAGTATATTTATGAAATGTCAAATTTGACACAACGGTGGAGTAATAAATATTATTCCATCGAAGTGTCATTATTATTCAACAGTATTTAGTAATGCATGGCATTACTTGATAGAAATCGCGTATTTAATACATACATTACTTAATAGTTGTGGATAAAGTACTTTATTGCACAGTACGATAAAGTGTTTCTTTACCTCCGTAAAACGCTATGGTAACGCATCACTTTACTGACGGTTGGCGATAAATATAATTATGGTTGTAAATAAAATAGTATACAAACCTCGGTGAAAAGTTTCATTCCTGTCTCGAGATAAAGTTAACCTCGATGCTTCGCGTCTCGGTTAACTACCTAATCTCTCGACAGTAATGAAACACTTTCCACCTCGGTATGTAATATACTATTTTTTACTCCCATACTTTAATTGTATTATTAGATATGCCCATATATATAATACTACTATATTGCGTGTGTTGTATCTTGATAATGTGTAATTTTTCGTCCCAACTAAGAGAGATAAAATTGGCCGCCTTGCGTGTTCTGCGCATGCGTCGACTAAAATTGTCCATTTTGAATTTTTTGAAATGACAGATAAACAGAAAACATAATTATAACCTCTGATTTAAATTGACATCTATAACTATATATTACTGAAAGCATACGCAAGGTTTTTTTTTTTTTATTGAATTCAGTTTTGTGCAAGTTTAGTTCATCGGTGAATTTGTAGAATTACCCAGAAAATACGCGGTAGAATAAATAAACGATATGAAGCCTGATTCCAGTGAATTATTAACAGAAAAACTTGTGAAGTTATAACTAATACATTGATTTGTACATGTTTATTAGTATATGTGAAATTATATTATTAAATATAAATACCGATCGTTTCATTTCGTCTTATTGAAAAGATTTTGAACAGAAAATCTTGTGTACATTGATTTGTGTATGCTTATTGGTGTATGTGAAATTATTGAATATAAATATTGCTTGTTTCATTTTGATTTACAGAAAACACATAAATTAATGTTTTACATACACAATCGAATAGATTCAGGTATGTTATATAAGTCAGATTGTATTATATTTCAACATATAGTTTTGCTATGTATTTTAAGCTTAAGAATGCAAATAAAATTACTTAAATTACTGTATTTAGTATTTTGGCTATATATAAGAATAAAACATCAATCTATTTTATATTTGTCTACGTACCTACATTATTTAATTGTGTGTCGAGATGTACACTGAAACATGAATGTTTTAGAAAAAGTTGTGAAATTAATCAGCATTACATTTTTGTGATTGAATATATATAATTTTTATTGTTAACTTTTTTTTAAAATTTAGAATGATTAAACCATTCATGAAAATAAAAACGTGATGAAGCCTAATTTACGCCAATTACGCCCATATGGTAGCAAAGAATATAAACAAACAATTACTCTGATACACTTGAATTTCTGTAGTGTATCTAATAGCACATTAATAATCAATACATTTTTCTTGATGTCTATGTCTCGTAGACTGAGATGAGTAGAAATGACTTTTGCAAATAATTTATATTATTGCTTGTAAAAAAGGTATGTTGATGTTGTATTTGATTCAATAATTACATCAAAGTACAATTTCTACTTACGAAGTAAAAAATTAAATTTTATTTTATTTATGTTCGCAAATTTATTTTGTTTATACTTTCTTGGAATTAAAACAACAAAAAATTATTATGAAATATAAATATTTGTATGAATTAATAGATACATACAAATTTATAAAATGATAAAAAAGATTTAGAGAATGTAACAATATCAGAAAAACAGGAATACCGTTTGATGTCGTGCCTACCTTGCCGTTCATAACACTGCAGTATTTACTTCCACAATGTTGGGAAAAGTTCAGAAGAACTCATCACACATTGTCTTGGCAAATTCCAAAATGAATATTATCTTTATACTGTACCATCTACAAGTTGTTTTAAACTAAAACATATTTTATTGTAAATTTAAATATAATATACATTTTATATGTGCTTGATTATAATTTAGTGACAGAAATTACGATACATATTCAGCAAAGTACAAATTAAAAAAAATCACTTCACTATCTTATAAATAATATGTTCATCCTTCAAGTTATTTTCACAATCAGTGATGCAATATAGCATAAATTCCAATAACCGGCCCAAAATACCCAATTTCGGCATATTATTATCTCATATCATATGGGATCTGTGGATTCCGTGGTGGACATATCAAAATTCTTCAACTTTCTATGAACACAGGTATGTTCTATTAGACATATACCAAAAAAATTAGAAGGTCATGGCAAAAAGATGGGTGTGCAACTCTGTAAGGTTTAATAAAAGCTTATTTATTACATATAAGCAATTCAAATATTTTAATATGTAACATAGTAATACAATTACCTAATTCAAGTACAATTTACTGTGTTATTTGCGTACATTTCTCCGATGTAGATGACAGTAATTCTTGAATACAAGAATACCACATAATCTAATTCTTTATTATTCTTGCATATTGAGTTGAATAATTTTAGTGCTGTTATTATATGACAAATTATTGTACCTTTAGAGGTGTTTTTCTTTCTATCTTCAAAGAAACACAATTGCAATGCAATTGAACTGACTGCGAGTTTTAGTTAATTAGTTTACAATTTTTGCTATAACATAACCACAATTCGTACAATTTTTGACAAATATATTTCTGCGGTATGATCGTTTGTTTGTCTATGATTTGCCCATGATGCCACGACGATATTTCTTCATTCATTAAGGGAAATTAAATTATTTTTCCACATTTAACAAGGCACAATTATTAATTATAAAGAGGTTTGTCGATTTTAAAACTATTTATGCTTGTTTGACGATATACAAACTTTAATCAAATATTTATAGTAATAAATCTATGTGATAAACAAACAGACCTATATTTGAAAAATTATTTATAACGCATGCGCAGTTTGGACAATGCGACTCTTAAACGGCATAGCACGATATGTTTTATTTCACAATGTTGGAGCGAAGTTTTCCTTGTCTACACGCGATATAGTAGTATTATATATATGGATATGCCGAACCTGTACTATAATGATGTTCATTACGATACAGATTTTCATTATGTTACAAGTTTATATCCAATAGGAATACAGATTTTTCATTACGATACAAGTTTATATCCAATAGGAATGCGACATTTCAATATTCAAACAATATTCAATATGGCGACTGCATATCTGACAGATATACAAATTAAATAAATGTGACAGTTCTCTGCAATTTACAAGTAAGTACTTAATGAAAATATAAACGGTAAAAATGAGGGATAATAACAGTGAAATGTAATAATTGACTCCACCAGAAATTATGGAACAAGCCTTAGTAGCCACGAACAATTTATTACCAGCCAAATTCACAAAAACGTACGGAAAATTTTAACCTCAATTTATGAACTGGATTGTTCAAAAAATATGTTTTATTATGGGGTCGTAGAAAAAATAGTGTATGCAACTCGCATTTAATCGCTATTAAGACACTCGTATTCATTACAATACTCGGCTTCGCCTCGTATTGTAATTCTCTTACTCGTGTCTTAATAGCTATCATTAAATGCTCATTGCATAATATACTATTATTTAACTGGGATCCGTCATACTGTGGAAATAATACCATAAATAATCAACCAATGTTTGAACTTTTTTCTTGAAATGTCAAAATTGTCTTTTGGTACTTCCAAATACTAACTTTATCCGAATTTTTATGAAAGGAAACATATTTAATAGAAATCTGAATCATATTGAAGATAATAAGATAATATTTCTGTAATAAGTAATTGCACCGCTTGAATGTAATATTCTGCCCTGCTATGCAAAAGTGCAGTGTGTGCAAAAATGGCCAAAATGAGATATTAGGATAATTGTTATACTACGAGCATTCTGCGCCCTTTTTACCAAGCGAAAACACCTAATACGCCATATAAATTTAACACCTAATATATGACATATTCGGTATTACGGCCAAGCTCGATCAAATTCTTCCAAAGCTGAAGGTATCTACCGAGAGAGATCTATTGAGACATGCTCCGTGTTAGAACATTTATTGACGTTTGGGAGAAGATGGTTGTTTCAGAAAATAAGAAATTAATAGTGGGGTTACTAGAACTCATCGTACCGTTGAAAATTATGATGCTGTTTTGCAAATAATAGAAAATAATCTGAGAATAAGCACCAGAAAAATAAGTTTATCCGTACGGAATATTAACCGTGAATCAGTCAAGTCCACAAAGAACATATTCTTTACTTGTTTCATTTCCAAAAAGTATATGATCTATTCGAACAGGATTATTTACCCTGTGTACAATACCGCGAATGTTTGCTAATTCAAAGGCAACATTTTCTATCATTAATTTTGTTTACCGATGAAGTAGGTTTTAGTCGCGAGGGTGTTTTGAACCTACATAACATGTCCTATTGGTGTGAAGTAAATCATCATCAAACTGTAACAACAACGGAACTTAGGACTGTAACTGCTACTACTCACAGGACAATATAAACTGGCACTACTGGAACTTCTTGAATTTTACTATTCCTCCGGACTTATGGACACTGGATTCTCAATTTGGTATCGTAACTCAAGGAAACTGTATCTGCAACTGGAACTCGTGTACCTTGTAATTAATTTATATACTCACGACTCTTCAATCTCGATTATTATCGCTGAAATAAATTACTGCTTCCTGGATTGTTTATTTAAATTGTACTTTTATAAACTTCTGGATATAACATTTTGCTTCTCAACGAAATCTTCAATTATCGGTTATTATACTGCAATATCGTAAGTATTCCTTATTTATTACTTGAAAATCTGGTAGATAACATATTTGATTTCGATGGAATCATTTTAATAATGGGTGATTTCAATATTGATTATAAGAGAGATACATATTACAGTTTGAAGATTAGAGACATCTTATATAGAGCAGCTCTGTATCAAGTTGTATCGGTACCAACAAGGATTACTAATACTAGTGAAACAATTATTGATTACGTTGTAACTAATAGGAGAGACATTACCTTTGAGGTTCACTTGACACCTAAAATTAGTGATCACAATATTTTGACCGTTGATACACAAGAGCTAATGAATACGGAACATATAAAAACGTTTAAAATTAGAAGTTATAAGAACTACAATATTAATGCCTTTCATGATAGGATACTAAGTTGTGAGTGGTCGAATAATACTAGCGAGGTGAATATTTTGGCTACACAATGGTTAATGATAATTGAGGCAGCAGTGCAGGAATTATGTCCAATCATTGAAATAACTGTAAGGTCTGGTTTTCCAAAAAATAAATGGATAAACGCAGACATTATACAAGAAATGAATATAAGAGATAATAAATACAAACTTGCAGTGATAACCAAAAATGAACAACATTGGGAAGAATATAAACGCAGTAGAAACAAGGTCACGGGATTAATTAGATCAGAAAAAGAAAAATATTTTGTAAGAGTATTAGACAATAATAAATATAATCACAGAACATTATGGAAGAACCTAAAAACCCTTCTTCTTGGGAATAATGAATTATGTGACAAAGCAATAATTTTTGAAGACAAAGAAATCAGTAATAGCTTCGAAATATGTGAAAATTTCAATAAATATTTTGTGACGAGTGTGGATGATATTGTGGCTGCTATACCAAAGAAAGTAGGTTTGGTGCATAACGACAATACGGGTAGTTATGATAACGGGTTCTGTAATTTCGAAAACATCACAATGTATGAATTAAAGAATATACTAAAGGAACTCAACAATACAGGAGATGCAGCGGGAAATGGCATTAACACATCCTTGTTGAAAGATGCATGTCTAGTAACTGCGAATAGATTGTTAGATGTATTAAATCAATCACTAAAGAGTGGAGTATTTCCTGACGGATGGAAGACATCATACATTATACCAGTTCCAAAGGTGAATGGGTCACGAAAATGCGTGGAGTTTCGCCCAATAAATACAGTGCCGGTGTATGAGAAAGTCTTAGAACGTGCAGTAAAAAATAGACTTAGTTCGTATTGTAATGACAATAATATAATAAGCAAAGACCAGTCGGGCTTTAAGGAAGATCATTCATGTGAAACATTATTAGTGAATTTAATTGATAAGTGGTTAAAAGAACTGGATAAAGGTAACATTATCTTAGCAGTCTTTTTGGATTTTCGTAGAGCCTTTGAAACAATAAATAGAGACACTTTAATTAAAAAACTGGAATCAATAGGTGTAGGTGGTACAGTTCGAAATTGGTTTTCTAGCTATTTAAATAATAGGACACAAATAGTAAAATATAATAATAGTGTATCAAGTGCGATAGAAACTAGGTATGGAGTGCCCCAGGGAACTGTTTTAGGCCCCGTTCTATTCAATATTTACGTGAATGATATGTCGTCGTGTGTCGGCCGCTGTGACGTGTGTATGTTCGCGGATGATACAATGCTCTGCGTATCGGGCGATGATATGGAAGATATGGTTAAAGTGATGAATGAAGAACTGGAAGCGTTATATATAGGGTAAATCGAGGAGAGATGACGCGTTAGGTGAGATGACGCAGTGACTGTTCCTCTATAACTGATGTTTATGCAACAAACCTGGCATCACTGTCCCGTATGATTAGGTATTACCGGCAAGTTGCATGTTTTGGCAATTTACTTTAAGTTGTTCTAGTGGGCGTATTTTTAAAAATTTATTTTAAAGATATTGAACATTTTTTGCATCAACGGGAAGTGAAGAGAATACAGGTATGTTAGAGAATAATTGTATTATGTTATTCAGTTTCTTCGTATAGCTAATTAATGTGTAGTACTTTCTAACCTCATTTCACAGCGTTGATGCAGGTAGGTTGTTAGAAAGCTGGTGCGTCATCTCTCCTCATGAAATAAGGTGAGTTGACGCATTGATATATAAGGAGAGTTGACGCACAGATAGGTACCTACATATAAAATTGCATTTGGTATAGGTTGTGTTAGATATTAAATAATGTATCTTCTTTAGGCATGCCAACAGAGTATAAAAGAAAAGGAAGTACTAAAAGAGGTGAATGGACAATAGAACAGTTGTCTGCAGCAGTTGCTGCTATAGATAGGGGCGATATGGGAATCCGCGAAGCAGGTCGAGAATTTGGTATATCCGAAGGCACTTTACGACGTCGAAGAAAAAGCAGAGACCTCCAGACTAAAAAGCTTGGGCCGTCATCTACATTAGGAACAGAAAACGAGGCTAAAATTGTGGCACACATAAAAAAATTACAAAAGCACGGGTTTGCACCCACACGGACTTCTGTAAGGTCAATGGCTTTTGAGCTAGCGGAAACTTTGACAATATCACACAAGTTTAATAAAGAATCTCGTAAGGCTGGCTATCCACGGCTAGATTCTTTTTTAAGACGAAATAAGGAACTCTCCATACGAAAATCTGAAGGAGTTTCTGCCGCACGTTCTTTAGCGATGACCAAGGAAAATGTTGCATCTTATTTTTCACTCCTAGAGCGTACGTTGATTGAAAACGAGCTGATGAGTGAGCCTGGCTGCATTTTCAATATGGACGAGACGGGGCTCCAATTAAACAATCGTCCAGAACATGTTGTAGCTATCAAGGGGTCTAAAAACGTCGCGTCAGTTACTTCTTCTGAAAAAGGAGAGACTATTTCCGTTATTGTTTGCTGCAATGGTGAAGGAGTTTATATTCCGCCAACATGTATTTTTAAAGGAAAAAACAAAAAACCTGAGTATCAAGATGGAATGCCTCCTGGATCAACAGTTTATATGTCAAAAAAATCTGCCTATGTAAACAGTGAGATTTTCTTTACTTGGCTGAAGGAGCAATTTGTACCTCGGAAACCAGCAGGAAAAGTACTGTTGTTGTTAGATGGACACTCTTCCCATTGTAGCAACATTGAAATGCTTGAATATGCATCTCAAAATGGCGTTATTTTATTTTGCTTGCCGAGTCATAGTACTCAGTTTTTACAGCCTTTGGATAGAGGATTCTTTAGGTCCTTGAAGGGGTTTTATTATGAAGCTTGCGATTTGTTTTTAAGGGCAAATCCAGGAAGACGCATTACCAGGCTTCAGTTTGGGAAATTACTTAGTACTGCATGGGAAAAATCTGCCACAATAAAAAACGCAGTGTCCTCATTCAAGGCAACAGGCATAATCCCGTTTGATCCATCTATTATTCCTGATTATGCTTACCTAACAGAGGAGGCATCACAGGCAGAGTTACAATGTCGTCAAAATTCTTTGTCCAATATCATTATGAACAAAACCTCAGATGATCCCACGGTCAGGAGTCGGTCAATCTCACCGCAGCCTAGTTGTTCGACTGAAAAAAAACGTACTCCTGGAAAGCTGTTGGACCAGATATCTCCAGTGCCAGTTGCACGTGCTGTACAAACTACAAGGAAACGTAGTAAACAGCTTGCTGCTATTTTATCGAGCTATGAGCATATATCAGAAAAGAAAAAGAAACAAGAAAAAAAAGGGAAGCAGGCGAAGCCATCAAAAGATGTTGAAAGGAAGTCAAGAGCTGGAAAGCATATTGAAAAGAAAAAACAAGAACGCATTTATGAATCTTCAGACGATGCAGAGGATGAATCTGAAATTATTTATGATGATTCTTCAACCTACGAAGATGAATCAGACCTTTGTGTAGGATGTAGAGAAGAGTATAGCAAAACCAAAAAGACAGAGGACTGGATTCAGTGCATCATTTGTCACCGGTGGTTACACGAAGGCTGCACCAAGTTTAAAGATTTTTGTGATTTTTGTGGCAAGAAGAAAACAGATCATAAAAATAAGTAGTTTTTAGTTCAAAATGTATTTGGTTTTTTCTTTTTTTTTTGAACAGAAATAAATTATTTTTTTAAGCACCATATTTGTAGTTTATTATATCATAAAACTCATAAGAAAGAATGCGCCGTCTCACCTAACACACTGCGTCATCTCTCCTATACACTTAGGTGAGACGGCGCAAGATGTGCAAAAACAAAAACAATTAATTTTATTGATATTAATATGTTTACGCTTATTTACAATACATGACAACTTAATGCAGTGGTTTTTAGTCTCTGGGACTTATTTCTATTATTTTTGGTGCCATACAAATAGCACAGTACCTAATTTTCAAAACATGCGTCATCTCTCCTCAATTTACCCTATGGCTATGTAGAAAAAATTTAAGTATAAATATTGATAAGTCCAAGTTTATGTGTATTGAAAGTAGACATAAATTACAACACAATGATAAAGATAAGATTAAAATACTAATTAATAATGTTGAATTAGAATCAGTAACACAAATAAAATACCTTGGCATAATAATTGATGAAAATTTAAATTTCAAAAAACATTTAAGCTATGTAATAAGTAAGATATCTAAAAAAGTAGGGTTTTTAAATAGAATAGGTAAAAACTTGTCAAACTATGTTAAACTTATGTTATATAAATCGCTTATAGCACCACACTTTGAATATTGTTCAACAATTCTGTTCAATGCAAAGCAAAATGAGATACAACAATTACAAAAACTACAGAATAAATGTATGAGAGTAATACTGAAATGTAGTAAATATACACCCATACAGATAATGTTGGGTGCACTACAATTAATGAACATTAGACAGAGACTAGCATATAGAGTACTCGTTTTTATACATAGAATTAAGTTAGGTCAGGCACCTTCATATTTAACGGATAAGCTAGTACAAGTAGGAGATACGCATAGTTATAGCACACGTAATGTTAAAGACTTTTATATAAGTAGATATCAACGAAGTCAAACAACAACAAGTGTATATGTTGATGGTTTGAAACTTTATAATACATTACCCAATAGTATAAAAGAATGTAATAGACTAAGTTTATTTAAGACGTTGGCTTATAAGCATATACACTTGAATTATTGACTTTAGAAGTTGGTTTGTAACACATATATCAAATTAAGATGTTATATTTGAACATATATTTATCATGTATACATAATAGCAAATTGCTAAATAAAGACATTATTATTATTATTATTATTACTATCAAATAGCTTGAATTCTTTTCGAAAAATTTATAAAACACTTCACTGTTTAAATAAATGTATGATTATTTACTTCATACACTATCCACTCAATTCTGGTTTAATTTCTAATTAATATTTGAAAATATTTATAATTCTCTTATAAACGTAAACACTTCTCTTTAGCATCAAAAAATTCTTATTCTCCTCAATATCAATAAATCTCCTTGACGATCCTAACATTTTTTCAATTCAACCAATCAATATATTACACAAACTTTTCCAAACAATATAGTGTTTTAAATTTGTTTGATTACTTTAAATACTATCTAAACTTAATAAATTTCATTATTTTAAATCTTTCCAGATTTTAATTAAGATTTGCTATACTTTTAGTACTCTAAAAATGAATTTGTATCAATTTTATAACCAGATGTCAATTTTGACATTTCATTGTCACATCCGGTTTTATGAGTTTAAAATGTACTTTCAATTTAATTTTAACTATTCATTTTCCAATATTCAATTTTTATTATCTTTCACCTCATTAACGTCACATAAACGAGTTTTTACAAAATAATAATACTCATTATAGTATAATAATTAACATTTAAACTTCAATGAAAAATGAAAATGGTCCAAATGTGTATAATACAGGACGATCAACCAATACTATTACTCAACAAATACTATTACATGATATCTTAATAAATTCTCACTTCAAATACAAAAACATTATTCCATATTATCACTATTCAATTTTTCAATAATTAACAGAATTTTCATAAAAATAAGTTTTGAAATAATATTTTTAAAGTGAATAGTTGAACTTTAACATTTAATACGGAATTACCTGTATGGGATTTCTATTAATGTGTGGGCAGGTATAATCGACAATTATCTAATTGGTCCATTTCGATTGCCCAATCGATTGACTGGCGAGCTTTATCGAAGTATTTTAAAAAAATAAGCTAAACAATTTATTAGAAAATTCTCTATTGAACAATATTCAAAGAATGTACTTCATGCTCGTAGTCCTGACCTGAATCCCCTCGATTTTTCTATTTGGGGTTTATGAAAACAGACGTGTGTGCCATAGAAATAAATAGCGAAAAACAATTATGGAATAGAAAAGATGTCGTCAATCATTAACACAAAGATTGGAAAAGTTTATACAAGAAGAAGGTCATCTATTTGAGCATCTTTAGAGATAAATACCTTAAAAATATTATTAAATATTATTTAAATTTACTTGATGTTTTTTTTTGTTATGTTATTTTTAAAGCTCATATAGACCAAGTAGCGATTTTTCTTGTTATGAGCTATTGAATGGAAATAAATGTTATAATGAAATATATAATGCTTTTTTTTAATCAGCAATACGACAAATTTTGATAAATTATTGGATTAATTAGGTTAACAGCCCTGTTACGAGAAGAATAAAAACAAAATACTCACAAAGTTTAAGATCCTATATTTAAAAACAAATGGCGATCGGACTTTAGTGTATCAGATTTTTTTTCTACCTATGCTTCTCTATCCCGTGGTACTACTATGCGTTGTAGTTTTTTCAAAGTACCCTGTATATTAAAATTTTAACTAACATAAATATAGAACTTCTTGAAATATCAAATGATGGAATGAATGGTGAATCTAGAATTTTCTTCCCAGAAACCGGATCATTTTTGGATCAAAAGTATGCTGGAATAACTCGAACTGACAAATGAAGCTCTTATATATTTGGCTCCTTCAAATTTATGCGAGTTAAGTTTCTCATCAATGAATTTCTATTAAAAGAAAATTGGGAAAATGACTGCAATTTGAATATGGAGGGTATAAAAGCAAAACGCGACATGTTACTATAAAAATCATGTATGTACAATATTGAACTTGTCGCATTATTTCGCATTGCACCATTTGATTTACAAATACAAAGTCTGGCAAGTTATATCGTTATAATGAATTGAAATTCGTGGTGACATGCACAATCCGACACAGGTTATCACATTTCATATGCAAACAACGACTTGTCTGCTAGTCCAACATAAATGCTCCATTCAAACCACGCGACCATACTAGTTTGTGTTTGATATTCAAATATATGGGATATAATATTGTCTGTTCAACTGAAGATATATTCAAGCGTCATAGACAGGTCATAATTAAATTTAGGATGAAAAATGGAAATGGAAAATTTGCTAAATAAAAATTATTATTATTATTATTATTATTATTATTATTATTATTATTCCTGTATATCTACACCGTTGCATTGATTTGACCAAGGGGATGCAGAAAGAGCAGAAAGTAATTTAAACAAGGGCTTTATAGAGGCACGGATGTATATATTATTGAAACACATTTCTCGTTTACGAAGAGGAGAGAGCCCCAGCAGCACAGAAGAAAAGATATTTACTGAAGTAATCAACCTCTCTACTCGCTTTAGCTGCAAAAATCCCAACTAAATCCGACGACCTGCACAATGGATTCGCAAAGTATCAAAGAGTGTACCGAGTATAAATTTTAAATTTGATTTGGCGCGAGTTCAAACGCAAACAAATGAATGTTTCATTGTCCGGGGATCCCGTTCGTTGCGAGTATATCGCTCTCAATTGGCTTAAAGTGTCGTACTGCGTTAAGCTTTACGGCTACGGAAAACGTTGCTCTTTTAAACAAATTATATTTCAAACGGATTCTGTTGCCGTTAAATTTAGCCCGCTCTGTTATATGAACGCTCGCTTATCTTGCTTTAATCTTTGGAACTATTATTGCACATGTACAATATTTTAAATAGACTGCACGGTGAATTAGTTACGGATCATTACTATTCTGTTTGTTCGGTCATGACTGATTCATGAAATAGAAACATTGTAGCATACATAGATTATTCGCGCATTATGTGGTAAGTTAAAGTAAATAATACAGCGAAATTTCAATAATTCAGTGAAATAATATTCAATAATAAGCATTCATTTTTGTATATTGCTGGTTTTCGGTATTAATTCTAAAATTTAAGAGCGATGCGGACCAATGTCTCCGGTTTTTTGAAGAAACAATAGTGGTTGTTCTAAATCTGGTTTCGTCTCTAAACATTAGGTTTTGATAAGAAACGATTGCCTGTAACACATTGATGGGTAATCTTCGGATTTTTATTCACAAGAAATGCTTCAAATATGCGCATAAATATGTCACGTTTTTCCAAGAAATATGTCGAATATATGCTTCGTTTATGCCAAATATGTATTTTTGATGTGTTTACGAGAAATCAAGGGAAAAGTAGTAAAACAACAAAAAGTAACTAAAATATTTACTCATAAAAAAATAACTTCAAAATATTAATGTACCAATTTAGAATTAAATACTTTTCCAGACTTTTTACACTTCATTTTTGTCTTCTATCGCATTTTTATATGTCGAAAATGTTCTTCCAACGTCGACTGAAGTGATAGTTGCGTATTTTATTAATGACGCACGATGTTCTTGGATCTAAATGGAAATTATTATCATCTTTTTCATCTAATGCTAAAATGTTTGATATTGCTGTTAACTTTTGAAATCCATCATTCTTTGTTGTAACACCGTTAAATTTATCTAGTATAATTTTTCCAGTATTACCTGGAACATCATTCAATAAATTTTCACATTGTTCTGCAATACAAGTTGACTCTACTGAATACATTTGCGTAGTCTCAAATTTTTTAATTAATCCGCTTAAAAAAATTATAATGAGCTTTAATATACGCGAGCTGACCTGCATCTATTGTTTTTCGAATAAATTTTTGGATTTTTAATTGATTCCGCTGAATCTGAAAAATCTAACATAATATTTTTAATATGGTTGTAGTTATTGGCGTGAAATATGGCTGCGTCTAACCACGTTTCCCATCGGGTTATTACTGGTTCAGGAGGTAGAAGAACGTTCGGCAATTTTTCTTTATATTCTTGGAATCGAAGGGGTGCTCTGATAAATATTCTTTTACGTTTGAAATTAGAGAGTCAACTAATGGAAACTGACATACAATTCCCTCGGCAACTCTATTTATTCTATGTGCTAAACAAGACACGTGGATTAAATTCGTGTAATTTTTTTTTTAAATTAGCTCTTGCTTTGGTCATATACGCTGTTGCGTCTGAGATTAAAAGAAGAATTTTGTCAGTTGGCATCAGTATATCTGGAGCAAAAAAGCCTTTAAGCTTTCAATAACAAAGCGAAAAATCTCTATACTATTAGTTTTCTCTAACTGTTTTGTGTTCAAAGTATTTTGATTTAGAACACCAATTAATAAATTTGCAATAGGTATAGCGACCATGGATATTAGTCGTTTCATTAACAATAATGTAAAGAAACTGATCCTTAACATGGTTTATACTTTCGTATACGTAGTATAAGTAAGTATTGTGATGACAAAAATGTTCGACATCGAGATTCTTGCAGATGTCCACGGTTTGAAGTCCCCTGATACCGAAAAAGTGGTTTTTAAAAATGTCTCTCTCTCCCCCTCTCTCTCTCTCTCTCTGTGTGTGTGACCACGATAGCGGTCAAACGGCTACAGATATCAATTCCAAATTTTGAAATTACGAGTATAATCTCCCTCCTGAGATCTGATTAGTTTTTCAGTAAAATCCGTAGACCGGAAGTAGTGGTTTACATCAGTGAGTGAATCGAATTTTGCCAATATTTCGTTAACTACTAAGTTTAAACAAATTTATAAAGAATTCATATGTACTTAGAACTAAAATTGAGAACAATCTTATTCAAAAAATTTTCGAAATTCCTACCGGAAGTAGGTCTTTTACTCTTATCAAAAATCAGTTTTTTGCCAACATTTCGCAAGTCATACTTTTTAGACAGGTACGTTACGGAAATAAAAGTATTTAGAACTAGATTTGCAGTACTTTTTGTATACATGAAATTTCAAAATTCAGACCGGAAGTAACACCTTTACTCTTAGGGACTAGCATTTTTTTTTGCAAAGTATGCATTCTATAGCGATTTATTAAGAGTATGGAAGTACTTAGAAGAGGATTTTGAATAATTTTTTTATAAAAAAATTCTTAAAATTGTATAGTTTGAAACGATCATACGTATAAGGAAGTCGTGCGGTGGCCACACCTCATTTTTTATCTGCGGAATTACATCATTGTAAATTGAACATATATATTTTTTCTTAATGTTCCTGTGGTACATTTTTGTTACAAGATGTTTCAAAAAACAAACAAAAATATGATTTTGTACCTTATTTAAAGGAATATTTGCACTTAACAGCGCCTCACATAGCTGCAAATTGAAATTATCTTGATCTGTTGATCTTGAAGATGCCGACGAAATACTTTGTTGTAAAGAAGTCTGCAAAATGTGTTGAAATTGCTATTTTTTTCACACGTTACCCTAAAAAATAAGTACCTACTTCTTCTACTTGGACATAATAATCAAATGGTAAATTGCCATATTTGGTTTTGAAAATTCAGAAATTTATAACATAATACCTTTTATTAAACACAATTTTTTATTGTATTATAATATAAATATATAATTCCAATTCTTCACAGGCCTTGCAGAATACTTTTTCTTTTGCCAAAGTGAGCTCTGGCAGTCGCGACTGGAGAGTTCGTTTAGGTGAAGCAATTACATAGACTGATTCGTTTATTATCGGTGATACACTCCCAGATGCCCAGCATATCACCGATAATACGCGAATTGTCTATGTAATTGCTTTCGGCATTTTGAATTTAAGGAAAGTTTATCTTCGCATACTCAGATAACAAATATAATTCTTAAGATGCTATAAGAATTATATTTGTTATCTGAGTATGCGAAGATAAACTTCCCTTAAATTCAAAATGCCGAAAGCGAATCGTAATCTTATGTCTGTCTGGATCAAAAATCGTTCTGGAATAATTAGTGACGGCTGGTAAGCAAGATATCAAACGCCGTTAAACAGTAGGTGTATTCATCTCTTATTTTATTAGTGGGGAAAACCTCAGAGAAGACTGTAATAAACTAATAAGTTAGAGAATGGGTAAAAGTATACGATTTTATGTTCAAAAAGTGCATAATATTATGCATAAAAACTAAAAATGTGTATTAACATTTTATTTAATTTAAAATATGTCATTTTTTATACTGTTAATCTCAATATTTCAGTGTAAACCGGATATATTCAAAATATTGGGTTGATATTCCTAATACTAAAAAAGATTTTTTTTACATAAAATTCATCAACATTATTGATGAGTATCTAAGGTAAAAACTTCTACAGACGGTAGAGATTGATTTTCATATTAGAACCGCGTAGACGCCGATCTTTCGTTCACTATTGGAAGGGAATATTTTAAGGGCGCCTATACAATCTTGTTAAAATGAATGTGAACAAGGTATAACTTTTACGGTATCTGTGATTTCGCGTGATTATGTAGCGACATTATTTGCTACGTTTAAACATTTATTTTATGTTTATATACAATTAGAGTTTATTGGAGTTATTTATACATTCGAATATTTGCATTTGGAATATTTTATTTGTTACCTAATGTTCAGCTATTCTGACTGTTTCTAATTTTTTACTTACCCCTCTATATAAATTTGAGTTCTTAACTAAGAATTTTGATTTTGGTTTCAATAATATATAATAGCTTTTTAATTTTTTGTGTATTTTGTGCTTACGGCACCATATGTTTGTTCCTAGGTGTGCCTATTTATCAATGTGCATAGATCCGATTCATTTCTTGATAATATCTTTTGTGGTTCTCTCTTATTCCTGTTATTTATCTCATTTAGCGCTATATTAACTTATAACTAATTATCACATTTAGTAAATATATTATTTTCTGTTTTTGTATTGTATTTGGTTAATTATTTATTGACCTACAACGATTGTTGTCTATAACTTCACAGGTGTAATCTACGAGAATAAAATATTAAAACTGGTCTAAGACCAACCATTAATTTGACTCTGACATATTTTAACCTAAACAAATCTATAACAATATAAAATTCATCCCAAAGACGTCTTTTACGAAATTCTATTGTGTAGGAACAAATACACTGTACACTAAACGAAATTAGATCATGTGGCTTAACCCTATTCAGCCTTCTGTTTAGGTTTTGGACATCTAGGTGACTGATTGAATTGATATTTGTGTGTTCGTGCAATCTTGCCTCGTGTTTGGCGACAGATGTTCTTATTTCGCTAGCTACATCCCTGATTCCTACATCTTTACTTATATAAATATTTCTAAGATACCAAGCTGCATCGACCATGTTGGCTAAGACTTTATTCTGAAATCTTTGTATATTTTTAAGATGACACAGTTTGGTACAACCTCAAAGTTGTACGCCATTCACCCAGACTGGTTTCAGGACTTGGTCTCAACAAGAAGAAGTTACTCGTCAAAACCATGTGATTCTACATGCGTTGAAAGATGCTTGTGAATGTTTTGGAAGCTGAGTTGTTGTTTGACAATCGTAGTCATTTGTGTCGGCCGATGTCAGTGTTTTTGTAAAAAAATGAAGAAAATAGAATATCCTGCCGAGATTAAATTCTTGCATTTGAAATGCAATACGCCTACACAAATTAAAACTGAGATGGTTGTAATTCTGCGTGTTAATTTTTATAATAGCTTTTCTTAGTGTTTTTATTTTCTCCTGAACGTGTCGATTTTGGTTAGGTTACGAGATCCGTTATAATAGCATGGTCTGAGAGCATCATTGAATTGACATCGCCACTGATGCTGTGTTATGTGTAGATCCTTAAGCGCACATATTCTCCGCCGAATGCGTATTGGATGGGCTTGCCGAATAGAATCACATGTTTGTTATTTACGATTTTGAAATGTTGAGTTTTGTTTGAAAATAAAATTCAATTTCATTCATATTGCAAAATGACGTTTGACGATGAAAATTACAAACCACATTTAGTAAAAAGATGCTTCCCCTCAAGTTTTTTATGAACAGCCCACGTTTAGCAGATCGGTTTTGATTGAAGATTTGCTAATTTCTCTGTCGTTTTCGGCAAAACAGACTTTTTAAGGACTCATCGTTCTAACATCTTAACATCTACTCTAAACGTCACTATTGGCATATAATCAGACGGTAACGTAAACTTCGAGAATAATTCGACCATCTCGCCGCCTAATATTTCCAGTTCGTATCGAGCATGAATATTATATCTTACATATTTTCACTAAATCGGCGCTCTATTTCACGGAAGAAACTAATTTTTTTTAAAAATATCTCGTTCTACATATCTGACTGAAGCGCTTCTAAATATGGCTATTTGTGTCCCTGATAGTAAACATCTTTACGTAAGTACAAATTTTACTGTTATCGTGTAAATTTCTACCACACGCTCGGGCTTTATGACAAACACGTATTAAAAAGACTCATATTTCGGTAAATGTTTTGGTTAGAAGGGGTCACTTCTTTCGCGACCGAACATTTAAAGTACGGTCTACACATACTCCGAGCGTGCTCTGCTTATTTTAGGAGGAGATAGATGCCCCCTGCTGTTGACTTCAAATATTTTGCGTACATTATTAACAAAGGAAGTGTGCTTAATTTTTTCATTAATACTAAATAGTTCTTCATCAAACTTTTCGAGTTTGTTATCACCTCTTCGTGTCCACTTTTACCTTTTTGAAGATCCCCTAAAGGTGCCTTTTTGGCAACGCGACCTCTGCCATTCGCATATGCTTTACCAGACGACGCTCTAGTCGGGGCCGTCTTACACTTTCACTAAACTCTTCTTCTTTAAACTACTGTCTCTTTTCAATTAAATGTCAGACGATTTAAATATATACTTTCGTCAAATCATTATCGTATTACTTTATGAATTATTCTTTCTATATCAGTTTCCGACACATCAATTTATGCCATATCACCATCACATCTTTCCTTATTACTCCATTGGTATAATACAACTAATTATTCCTTTGAATTACAATTACTAATAATGTACAAGTGAAAAGTCTTGAAACTTTTCTCTTTTCTGATTTATTCCCATAGTTCATATTCGAAGCAGTTCAAATACAACCACTCATTTACTTGTGCACTCCAATCATCCCTTCGATTTATAAAAATGCAACTGAATATTTTCTCATACATTGTTTCTACAGCATTCACAAGTTATAATGTTAATTCGACTACTTTAAGAATTCCACGAAGCGTAAACGAAACCCCAGCATACACATAGGACTGATATGCCATTGTAATAGAAAATAATGAAGAGTCCTTGTGTCGAGAGCGATTTCGAGAGTCGTTCTTGATATCTTTCTCGGCGTATACATGGTGGGTATTTCCTTCAGTCTTTTACAGTTGACTTTGTTGGAATAACTGCGCCTATTCGGATACTGATGTGAAGGAATTTCTATCGCGTTTGATTTAGGTCAGTCAAGTAGAGATCAAGGGTTCTATAATTTTTTCTACCCTTCAAACGTAATTGTTTAAATTTAAAATTATTATCATTGTTATACTAATACGATGATGTGGCGATAAATAGCACAACCGATTCTCTAGAGTCAAGAAAAAATTGTGTAAAAATTACACTGCTAATTTTGTAGTTTTACGCTACTTACATACACTTATATACTGTTATTGTTTAAAACATATCTTGACAGTTGTCTCTTAAAGCTATTTACATTATTACAATGTTTTATTTCATAAAGGAAACTATTACACACTTTTAGCCCATTAACAAGCATATTATGTGCAGTTGCTGGTCTATTTACTTTGCCTATACGAAAATCCTTAATATTTCTTGTATATGATGTATGACGTGTGACATGTATACACATAAACTAATTTTTCACATATATACTTCGGTGTTACACCTTGTTCACTTTTATAATACATAACATAGTCTTGTACGAGGGCGTATTTTTATGTTATCTACCTAGCTATGAAAAAAAGCACATACCTAATAGATCAAAACAAAATTATTTTTCTACATAACTCCCTTCAACACTAATACACTTATTCCATCTTTTTTCCAGTTGCCCCATACCCTCAGAAAAAAAATTGCTTCGGTAACCCCGCAAAATATTCTTCATCAGAAGCAAAACGCTTTCCTCTGAGATGCTTTTTTAAATTTTTGAATAAGAAGAAGTCTGACGGAGCTAGGTTGGGGCTATAAGGTGGATGCCTTAACTCTATAAACCCACAGTCATTGATTATCTGCTGAACTTTGTTTGCCTTATGAACCCGACAATTGTCGTGCAGCAACAAGTTTTTTTGTGGATATGAATGCGGGCGTTTTTCCTCCAGAGCAGTTTTTAAATTTTTAATTTTGTTTCTGTAGGCCTCTCCATTTATGGTAGACCCTCTCGGCATATATTCAATAAGCAAAACTCCATCAGCATCCTAGAAAACAGTTGCCATCAGTTTTTTTCCAGAAAATTGTGTCTTGGCCTTTTTTGGTGGTGGAGAGCCCTTACGAACCCACTGCAAGTCTCATCCCCGGTAATAATTCGAGATAAAAATGTTTTGTCCCTCTCCAACTTGACCAAATTTTCTTGAGAAACTTCTTTTCTGCACAGTTATCCTTCAGGTGTAAGCAATCTGGTTATCCACCGTGCAGACACATTATTCATACCCAAATCGTCATGCAAAATTTTGAGAACACTTGTTTCGGATATACAGACTTCATTGGCAATGACAGAGATCTTTACACGCCGATCTTTCAGTACCAAATTTTCGACTTTTCGCACAATGTTTTCAGTTCGAGCTTCAACGGGTCGTCCGGACTTTGGGTCATCATTGATTGACTCTCGGCCCCATCGAAAGAGTTTAGACCAATATTTTACTTGAAAATAAGATGGTGTATCTTCCCCATATACAGCAACCATTCTTTCATGAATTGCTTTTGGACCATTGCCTTCTTTTGTCAGGAACTTTATTACGCTGCGATGTTCAACTTTAGTTTCACTCATTTTATCGAGAAATTGACCGTCTCAAATCTCTATACACAATATAAACTAAACACAACTTAGCACATGTACTTCTAACAGTGACAGCAATTTCTCAATAATTTGTTTGACATCGTCACTCTTTTGTTTCATGGCTAGGTAGATAACATAAAAATACGCCCTCGTATAATATTCTTTGTTAAGTAATCCATTTCTTCAGACATTTTATTTAGTATAGGCTGTGCTTTTTTTTAAAATTAAAATGTTGATTTATAATTATCCCTAAATATTTTATACTGTTTATTCTTTCTAAATAATTATTATCTATTTTCACATTAATATTGCCTGAATTAATGGTGTTAATATTCTTCACAATACCTCGTTACATTTATTTTCGGGACAGGTATGTACTATATATATCGACCATCCCAACGAAAACTATAGTAACACAAAAATTATACTTTTGAGAAAAATTGCATTGAATATTTGAATGTCAATATAAAATCCAGGAATTGTTTAATATTATTGAAACCTCTTGAGAATCTTAATTTTGGTAAAAATTTGTTATTCAAAATATTTTTTTTCATTGCTGTTGTATTTTAGGCCCTACTTGACTTATTACAGTTTCATTGGAATTTTTTTAGTAAATAAAAGATACTACACATTTTACTTAAAAGGATTTTTATCTCTTGGTTAAGAAATATTATATTAATGTCGTACACTGCTGATTTAATAAAGAATATCATAATTTTCACCATCATCTTCATCTGGAAGATCATCATCACCATCTTGTTCCTCGTTAATTTTTATAGGTGTTTCGCAGTTTTTAGATTTTCTCCCAAATTTTGTTGTCTTCACAAAATTATTGCTTTTTGCACAGAAGGATACATAAAATCCATGATACATGGAAGAGGAAGTGATATTATTATTTTTACAAAGTGACAATAGCTCTCCTAATTTCTTTTTTTTCTATAAGCGAAAATTGATGATTTATGAAGCTGTGGCAAGTTTTCGGTTTTCGAAATTGGTGGTCGACCTCGCGCGTCTTTCCTCAAATTGCAACCTTAAATTTCCCTTCCATACGAATATTTGAAACAACCTGCATTTGGAGTTGCAGAACTGAAGCTTATCTCTCTAATTTTACTCATTGTTACTTAGTCGTATTATCTTGTTTCCAGTTTTGTTTTTCAACTAAAATTTCCGTAGAAAAGAAGTTTTCTAGACTCATCTCCTTTACGATGTATGGTTTCCCTGTTGTTTTGGCCATCCTGATTAATGCCATACATTGACATATTGACTCTTTATTGTGTTTTCGTTTACCGCGTGCATGCTATCTCCCTAATTCTAGGTCTTTTCTCTAAAAATCGATGGCAATGTCAACTCTTAGAGAAGCCGCCGCACAAATGAATACTGAAAAAAGAAAACGGATCCTAGTCTGCCCACCACAGTAATTTAAATAAGAAATGAACTTTCTAACTCCTTTATTTGCATGCAACCTCATGAAATCCATTACACAGCTGGCAGCTTCGTGTAGACCTTTTCCAGATATTTGTTCATGCCATAGTCATAAATAGTGTAATTGCGGGTAGCCAATTTTCTTGTGTATTGCACTTACTTCTGACCCTTAGGATTTTATCATCAAGTCCCAATTTTTTTCAGAATTCTTGAGAGCTCGAGCTGCATCCCGGTTTTTCTGATGATATTCATAATTTGATTGCAATTTTGATTTCAGTTGCTCATCAGCCATTTCGTATGAACTGCAAATTTCGTATTGGTCTTTCCTGGGTTTATGAAAACTAACCTTAAATTCTGTAGTAAAAATGTCCCGGTATTGTCGATCAGTTGCTTTAATTTCTATTTATTTCTTGTCCGCCCAATCCTGATATAACGTGAACATTTTCGATTTAGTCAGACCTTTCTCTAAGTAATATTCGTTTGGAGTTTTTCTGAACGTACTATGACGAAACTAAAGAGAAAAGTACGATGTGCTATCGCACGCCATCCTTCACTCTTCTGTCCGTTCTCTAATAGTTTGAAATACTTTATTTCTAATTACTTTGTATTCATTTCAATCCTCTTCAACATATTCACACTTTAGACACATTTCTTTAATAATTTGGTTCATAGTTTCTGTCCACTGATCTACCATAATTATTGACATCATTTCCATTCTTCCAACTTTTTTCATAAACATGTTTGTGTAGTTCATCAATATCATAATATCCAAAACTTCTTACAACTTTCTTTTTCTCTTTTGTCATATCACTTTTTGTCTGAATAATAACTTTTAATATTGAATGATCACTAATTTTTGGTTTATGAAGAACCATATGTTCCAATGTTGTTTCGTTTGTGATAATGTAATCAAGAAGTGTTTGGCTAGTGCTTCTTATTCTTGCGTATTTAGTTACAACTTGCTGTAAGGCATTTATATGTAATGATTTTTGAAGTCTGTTTCTGTAATGAGTGTTTTTTTTATAATATATTGTAACGTTTTCGGGTTCGCAATAAACAACTCGTGCAATTATTTATTTAAAAACAGTCTGTATATTTATATACTTAAAATTATATAACAATATAAAATATATAAACTAACGTATCACAATATAAAATTACTATTAATAAATTAAAATTAACACTTGTATCTATTTAGTTGTATTACTAATATCTCTGTCCGTATTTATGTAACCCTTCTATTTATATAAGACGGCACTACTTATTTATTTCTTTGGCTACCACTCGAGAGTGAACCCCACAATGAATGAATCATCCATCGGTGACCCAGTCGCCTCATATACACATGCGAAGATTACTAGAACATACCAGCACAGTCCCGCTTTTTCTCCACATGTACGAAAATCGTTCTATCTCTTTCGTTATGCAAGCTGTACGGCGTCGAGATGATTCATCGACTTGTTTACATATTGTTTTTATATGCCGCGCCGAGATGATTTATGGTGGTGTGTAAACAAGAGCGTTTTTATCGCGCCGAGAGGTCTGCTTCTTTTATTTAATGTAAACTCATTTCGTTACATTGCCCCCTTCTTAAAAACTGCGTTTCGTCTCGAAACACACTCTTCCATGTTCTTGTTGTTGGCGGATGACGGAATCTACATTGGGACCCACGGGTGCACCCAGCTGTCTTGTAAAAATGGCAATCCACCGTCCCAGGCGGCACAACGGGCTGATTGGGCCGACAGCCACACATGACTATTTCCATACCAGTATACCGAAACACTACGTCCAGCATGTTTCTTACTGTTCTCCATTCCAAACGGTCTAATCCGCAGCCCAGTTTCGGAATTGCCAGCCTCTTTACATTTTGCTCGAGTGCTCGTCCTCGTGAATCGTCAAGGGATTCCCATAAATTGGCTCTCTAGGTTTTCTGGTAACTTGTCCCACATCCGCCACTTCACCGCCGTCACGTCCATGGTATGGGCAATTGGTTGAAACATACCATCCCTGGCTCACTATGAGGTGTTAGTCTCATGCGATAAACGACGTCATCTATTTGCTCTAGTATTTCGTATGGTACCTCCCAGTATTGTTGGAGCTTTGGGGACAGGCCCCGGCGACGTTGAGGATTATATAACCAAACAAGGTCCTCTTCTCGGTAACCATCTCTCTCGGTTTGCACGTGGTAACAATTCTTCGTCCTGTCGCTGGCATCCTGAGTGTGATGGCGTACTCGCTAGTGAGCATCCTCCAACCTTCGTCTGGATTCGCTGACGTAGTCTTCTCCATTTGGGTTCTCCACAACACACTTGAGTAGATCATCCTCTACCTTCAGAGAGTCCCATTGAGCCCAGTAGGATTCCAGTCCCTGTGAACGAGGAGCCACTTCTTGCCAAGCCGGTCCGCGACCAATTCCCTTCCAAACCATCAATGAACCAAGGTCTTCATCAGCTTCTTGACCAATCCGCAAATTATCAGGATGCCACTGATCGTCAACCACGGTAATTTTGAATGTGTTGGCCGATTTTTCTTCTAGTTGGTTACCATGCCTGCAGTCTTCTGGACATTGTCTGCTTGCAATAGCATCAGCGTTTTGGTGTTGCACAGATGCAATTTGCGCTATTGGTTTTGAGGCTCCACGATACTGGGTCGACGATTGCCTCTTCTCATCGACCCGTTTCATTTTCGCTGCTCCGCTATGGTTTTCTTGGGCTTCTTCCCGCATTTACTATGCGCATGGCCCATTTCCATCTCCATTTCCATCTCCATTTCCATCTCCATTTCCATCTCCATTTCCATCTCCATTTCCATATCCATTTCCATCTCCATTTCCATCTCCATTTCCATCTCCATTTCCATCTCCATTTCCATCTCCATTTCCATCTCCATTTCCATCTCCATTTCCATCTCCATTTCCATCTCCATTTCCATCTCCATCTCCATTTCCATTTCCATTTCCAATTCCAGCATCGGAGCGTTCTTCTCTTAGGTTGCACCTGATTCACCAATCGTCGGACTACCTGTTCCAGGTGTGCATGCCCATACTTCATCTCAAGACGCTTGATTAGTTGAGGATAGTCTTGACACTATTCTGGAAGTAAGGTCTGTAGAACGTCACTGGCTTCTCCTCTTAATAACACAATCAGGGCAGTAGCTTCCTTCGGGGACATCCACCCATTTGCTCTTGCAGCGGCTTCGAATTGTTTCAGGTACGTCATCCATGACGTCCTTCCATCGAAGGTGGGAGGTTTTACCTTTGCCTTCGCTGTTCGGGCAATCTCCAGGCTTCCGCTTGAGATGTCATGGGGACCGCAGTCGTTCATCGCTGGCAACTGAAGCTGAACCCCAAACTCGTCCCCCATTCCGAACACGCGCTCCTCAACTTTCTGTTCTACGGCTTTGATGGCCTCAGAAAATTCCTGTCTCCCATTCGATGAATTCTTTTGAATGTCTTCCTTAAAAGTAGTCTCGCGTTGTTTTGCAATTTCATCTTTTAGAGTCTTCATATTAGTCTCGAATTGTTTTGAATAATTTTCAATTGTATCTATTATTAAGCTTAGATCAGGCTGTACTTGAAACAAATATTTCTCGGGATCCTCACCTTCATTTATTAAAAGGTCACGAAGCCGATCCTGGAGAATTGTTTTCTTTCCAGACGTATCTGCGTCCCTTCCTTCCAATTCTGCCCTTAACTCGGAGACCTTTAGTTCCTCCTAACGTTTGGTAGCCATTTATTTATTTATTTATTTATTTATTTATTTATTTATTTATTTATTTATTTATTTGCACTTGTATTGTTTATCCCACTTCTGACACCAATTGTAAGGTTTTCGGGTTCGCAATAAACAACTCGTGCAATTATTTATTTAAAAACAGTCTGTATATTTATATACTTAAAATTATATAACAATATAAATTATATAAGCTAACGTATCACAATATAAAACTACTATTAATAAATTAAAATTAACACTTGTATTTATTTAGTTCTATTACTAATATCTCTGTCCGTATTTATGTAACCCTTCTATTTATATAAGACTTATTTATTACTTTGGCTACCACTCGAGACTGAACCCCGCAATGAATGAATCATCCATCGGTGACCCAGTCGCCTTATATACACATGCGAAGATTACTAGAACATACCAGCACAGTCCCGCTTTTTCTCCACATGTACGAGAATCGTTCTAGTCCCTTTCGCTATGCAAGCCGTACGGCGTGGAGATGACTCATCGGCTCATATCGTTTTTATATGCCGCGCCGAGATGATTTATGGTGGTGTGTAAACAAGAGCGTTTTTATCGCGCCGAGAGGTCTGCTTCTTTTATTTAATGTAAACTCATTTCGTTACAATATATTTATATCTCATATTATTAATATACTCACATTGAAATCAATTATGCTGTCAATATAGTTTTGAATGTATTCTAAAAATAGGTTATTAATAGGTTTTGCGGCTATATATGACAGACAATAGTATTTTTTGCCTAGCTATTTCAATTTCCTCGGAACTGTGTAATTAAAAGCGAAAATGTATACATTTAGATGTAGAGCAACCTCTACCATTCGTGTAGCTTCTAACAGAAAATTCTTGACCTATCTATGTTTATATATAAACCTCTGGATAAAATTAACGCATCACTTATAGTAAGTGACAAAATTGGCCAAAAACCTTCGTTATTAAAATTATAAGACTTGAAGTGTAACAAAAAACACTGTAAATAACTTTTAACAATATTTTCAACGTGATGCAATGTTAATTTATCTTACAGTAATATCTAAGCTTGAAGGCACAGTAAAAATTTAGAAATTATAAGAATTAAATTTAACTTAAAAGTTATAAAATTAATATCTATTAACTCTCCTTGCTCTCATAAATGCTTCCATTCGTCTAGGCATACTATTAATTAAGTTGCAGATGGTGGCTTGAGGAATATTCTCCCATTCTGCAACCACAGCTTCTTCAAATTCCTTAAAAAAGCGATACAGGGTGAAATTCAATCACTTATATTAAATAAAATTTGGTCATTGGTAAAAAGGCCAGCAAATAAAAGTATTACTGATAATAAATGGATTTTTACAATTAAATCTAATGAAAATGGTAAGAGAGTCAAATATAAAGCTCAGTTGGAGGCAAGAGGCTTTAGCCAACAATATCTATTAGACTACAAAGAAACTTTTACTCCAGTAACAAGTATTGCGTTTAGATTCTTCTTAGGTAGCAAAAGCTAAGAAGAATCAATTTTAATTGTTAGTTTATCATATGGACTACTACATTTTTAAACGATATATTAAAAGACGAAAATTATATGAAAGTACCTGAAGGCAGTGGCGGCTGGTGAGCGCCTTTTGGCGGTGCAGTTGCGTGGACGGTACTGGTTCGTTTGTTGTCGGTGATATGTTCGACATCTGGGAGTACATCGCCGATAATGGGCGAGTCGGTCTTGTCTGTGTGGTTGCTCACGCCCGGAGCCGCCACTGCCTGAAGGAGTAAAACACAAAAATGTATGTAAATTACTTAAATCATTATATAATTTAAAACGATTTTCAAGGTGCTGGTTTGACCGTTTTGACAAAATACTACAAGAAGTGAATTTTAAATATTCCCAAATAGATAGTATAGTTTATACTATTTTGATAAGGGAAATGTAAATAATAATACATATATTACATTATACACGGTTGGTCTACGATTATCTTGCATGCGGCTTCCCGTACATAACACGAATGGAGTTGCCAAACCGTACCTGCCTAACAAATATACATACGAGCGCCGACAAGTAGATTTTCAGCGAATGTCATAACTGTGTAACGATGAGACTTAGATTAGTGGTTTGCCGTAGCAGATATGATAGATAACGTACTTTAATTTTGTCAGTATACTATAGAGCTACGAACGTGTACAATATTATATTACGACCGCAAGAAAAATCAAATAATATAAAATATAACTGCGAATGAAAACCAAATTAAATTCAATCATAAAAATCATAAATCTGAAGGAATTTTTATAATATTAACTTATGATACTTTTTTAAGAATATTATGAATGGGAATAATACATAATAACGAAGATAACTACTGCAACATGCACACATGCACTATATTGGAAGCTTATGATCGTAGTGATCGTATCGGCCTGTCATCTAGCGCCCCACTACATTTCTCGAACAGTACTTGCCCACATGCGGATAAATATTGGCAACAACGTTCGTTTCAATACATGGACTCTTAGCTCGCATGCAATGTAAAAACAGGCCAAACCTGTATGAAGATGATGAATTGATAGCAACACAGAATGAAAATATTATGTAAACTTTAAACATTATCTCAAGCGACAGTGTTCTATGGTAGATTTAGAAGAAGCAAATATATTCTTAGGAATAAAAATTACGAGAATTGAAACAAAGATAAGCTTAGATCAAAGTATATATTTGAAAGGGATTCCAAATAAATTTAGTATGTTTGAGTGTAATTACAGGAGATACACCTCTTGCAACTAAATTAAATTGCAATGCATTACACTCAGATACAAACACTGATGCACCCTGTAAAAATTTAATTGAATGTTTAAAGTTTACTATGTTATGCACACGTCCAGATCTAGCAAAATAATATGGAACTTTGGAAATCTTTTCAGGGGTCAAATAATCTCAAGTTAATATATGAAAGAGTACAACGGGGCCCCCATTTTTTTTAGTTTGTCGTCAATGCAATATTACCGGGAATACTTGCTTGTCTTTTGTAGCTAATATATAACAAGAAGATGGGTGTGCTTAAAACCACACAGCAGAAGTGTAAACTTCATCAAGGCGAGATTAATAATAGGAAATACACGCGTATAATATTCAGTAACGTATTAAATAAAACGTATTCGCTTATTTATTACATTTACACATGTACACACGCGTATAATATTCAGTAACGTATTATACGACTGATACCTCATGCTCTCCCATGTAACGGTCGCCGAACGAGTATAGCAGTGACGCGAGCGGCCGTTTCGTTGGGTCGGTTCGGACGTATGTATATGTATAAATAGACGATATGAATACTCGATTACGTGTCCCGCGCTTGGTCTGATGCAACGTGCCGTCGTCATACATTGGTCATACCCGTGCGGCTCGGGATCGAATCTGCTCGGGGACATGAATTTATTTATTCATTTAAATTTCAATTTAATTGAAATTAAATACCTCTATATGATATATTTATCTTGTTCCCTTAGTCGACTCGAGCCGACATTACCCGAACGAGTGTTACATATCCGAGCGTGACGGATCAGTTTTGTTCAGTGTCTACAATCAGCGCAACGCGCCTAAAGAAGTTTACACTTCAATAATCTATTTTGTTTTATTGTCTTCTTTTTTTTTTTTTGGTTATTCTTTACTTAGTTGTTGAGTTAACCAAATTATTTTTTGTTGTCCTATAATTAGATCCTTTGGGGAAAAATACTATTATTATTCTGATTCAGAGTTGGCAAATACAAGCAATGAAATTAAAAAACAACAGCTAGAGAATTTGAAAACTTTTCAAAAGGGAATTCTAGTCACTCTTTTAAAGAGTTGTAGGAGCAGGTATGTGGTGTCCAACTACCCGTTTAGGTGCATCTCACATATGCTTTATGGGATTTATATCCGGGCTTTAAGGTGGCCACTTCATAACCTCTCGAATGTAGTCCATTACGTCTACAGCAACGTCTAGTCGAGCGTTAACTTGCATAAAGAGGAAGTTAGCGCCGATAAATGGGACAAATGGCACAACGTGGTCTTCTACAATATTATCGATATAAAAATTTGCATTCATTGATCTCCTGTGAATAGGTACCAACTTCGTGCGAGCGTTAAAACAAATTGCTTCCCAGAACATTACCGACTTACCACTAAATGGAACTCTTGGAGAGATATTGCAGTTAGCAAACCAACTCATCTGGTCTTCTCCAAATATGCACCTGTCTATTTGGTTATTTCAGACTAATTCGTGTTTCATCCGAAAACAAAACTTGTTGACAGTCGTTAATTGTCCAGTTTGCATGAGCTCTAGCAAAACGAAATCTAGCAAGTCTATGTTGCCTGGTGAGCAATAGTGCAATTCCAGGTCTACTACTCTTTTTTCCTGCTTCATTAAGCCATCTCCTGATTGTTCTTCCAGAAATGCAGTTGTCTAAAAAATCGATTATCTACTTTATTTGTAGATCTGTTACGAGCGTGTCTCCTTGCAGTAGAGCAAGTCCCAAGTTCATTAAACGTTTAACCGTTCGACTTATTGTTACGACCATCACTAACCAGAGCTATTCCTTGCTCTACTTCATGTTCACTTGAATTGCGTTGACGATTCATATGTTCAACTCTAGCTATAATAGACAGTGTATTTCATTATTTTAAACAAATTAAAATGACCAATTTTGTTTATCAGCTTTTTAGTTTATTAACACCACATACACTTATGTGCAAACTTCTAACCTAGAGGAGCGTTTACCTATCGAAAACTAAGGCATCGCCGTTTCGCGTTTTCTGGATTTATTTTGTAATTTTAGAATCTCAAATTTAGGTTAGTGATGCAAAAGGCATCAATTTATAATGTCAAGGTCAGTTTTTGTACTAATTTATTTTCTTAAAAAAGTTATGTGTCTTAGAAATAACGACAAAAATGCATGAATTTAATTAATGTCTACTATAGTCTATTTTTTAATTCGGAGGAGTAAAATAAAAAGGCGCGTTTACACAATGGAATTTTGGAAAATTCCTTTTTGGCGGCAGTTTAAAAACTAGCGACGATTTTATATAAATTGTAGTCAAGTAATTAATTAAAAATTCATTAGAAAATTAGATAATTTTAATTTGAAATAAAAAGGAATCATCATCGAAAGTGAAATGCTTAAATCAAAAGTTTTAAAGGAGATTTGTATATTTTTAAATTTAAAAAGAAAACACAGATGGTTCTTATTCTTATATGATTTTTTACAAGCAAACAAAAATTTAGATAAATATTAATTATAGGATATACTATAAAACAACTATATAATTATTCACTATTTTTTATTATTATATACAAGTGAACAACAATTTAGACAAATGTTAATTATAGCATATACATATGAAACAGTAACAATTTATAATTATTCACTATCACTTTCCATTTCACTTGAACTATCTTCACCCACTGATATAATAAATGGCTCGATTATATCATCGACCAACCCATCTAACTCACACATTCTTCTTTCTTCATTAATCACATGGCCTACACATTTCTTCCAATTGTCCGTAGTGATATTCTGGATTGCTTTTAGTAAAAGTATTTTCGACTTCTTTTATTGCCATCTACCGAAACTCATTCTTTGGTATGACCTTCGTTTAGCCATGATTCATCTAAATAATAAATTGGCCGATTTTGACGATGATAATCTTCAATTGTCTTCAAATATATTCTTCTCCGCCTAATTATATCATCACGTTCTATCAAAACACTCTTTCGATTTCTCTTCATATACCTACAATAATGTATCATATTTATTCTAACATATCAAAGTATGTAAAATATAAATTTGAGTACTTATATACTCAATTTTTTTTGCATATTAATTAGAACATTGGCACTGACCTAAAGTTTATCATTTTCATCAATTTGTATAATGTTGAACAGCTCATCTGTGGCAAATCATCACACTGTTTGATTTCATTCAGCACTTTATCAAGTGTAGGAAGCTCATTTTTATAAAAAAAATTGGGAATTATTTGCCTTATAGAATTCTTGACGGTTTCACCATAATCAGCAATTAAAGAGTGTCTTCCAGAACGTTGCTTGGGTGGGATAACTTGTCCTTTCTGCTTATATTCTTTTATGGTATGATAGACAGTAGACCGTGCCACTCCTAAAAACAAGATAACATAATAATATATACCTAATGATGGTAATGTATTATAATACTAACCTATCATACTCGATATTCTTGCGACAATAGCAGTAATACAATAAAAACACATTTACTTTGTTGTATCACGTTGTTGTAAATGTGTTTTTATTGTTTTAATATGGATTATCACAAAGTAACTGCTTACAGCATTAATTATTTTAATAGCAGTAATCCTCATTCTGGGGTTATCAGCACATAATTTTTTGAATATATTTACTATATTCAGCTTCACAACAACAGATAGATGTCCTAAGATCACAAATTTTCGCCTTCTCAACAGGGATATTTGCGATCAAGAAGTGCTTGCTACTTCCTCCATATCCAAGAAAAACGCTATGAAAATGTTTTACACGGAGAGTATATCAGTCGATTCAGTTCTTAAAAGAATTATTTTACTATTATAATGCAAATTGAACGTAAAAAATTGAACAGAAACGCATTGACAAAATTAACGAAGTATACAACAACAGCTGTTGTAACAGTATGGCGGCCGTAAACATGTAAAATTTCCATACTGTAATTCTTCCCGAAAACTGACAAATAGCAAGCCTCCTTTTTGGCGCTTCAATTTAAAAACAATCCTCCTAATTAAAAAATAAACTATAACTAAGGCTGATACACAAAAGGAAAAAAACAACCTCCACGCGCCAGCTGCACATTTGATGAACGATATAAAAAAGGAACTTTCTGTAATTATTTTTGAAGATAAAAAAACATTGAATAGTAAACATTGTCACACGCATTTCACACGAGGTTTTTCCAAGCTATTGCGTCGTCTATCCCCACTATGCGGCATCTCTACCGGTCCTAGCAAAGACGAAAATCTATCGGAATCGGTCGGCTATTCCAGACTTAAGTCAGAGTGACAGTTTGTAATTAAAAAGAAATGTCATATATACCTATAATATTCGAGTGTTTAATAATATAAGTTATGGGCAAGCGAAAATTATTATTATAAAACATCAACAACATCAACAGTTCCGTAAGTACTCATTCTTTATACATTATGTTTCCCATCTATAGTATTCCTTTATCTATGACAGATCTGTGAATAAAACCGAAGGGCTGTGACAGAACCGAATATCATCTACTTCCACCTACTCACATCCCCTTGCATCTGTCCGTCCCGCGAGTAATATAAGTTGCATAAGGTTCTATTTGTTAGTAAACGCCCCTCTTAAAAGTATCAAATCATTGTACTTTTTACTTTCTTATACGTAGTATAAGGAAGTATTGTGATGACGAAAATTTTCGACCTCGAGATTTTTGCAGATGTCCACGTTTTGAAGTCCCCTGATACCAAAAAAGTGGTTTTAAAAAAATTTCTGTGTGTCTGTCTGTGTGTCTGTGATCACGATAGCGGTAAAACCGCTGTAGATATCTATTCCAAATTTTGTATTTATGTGTATAATCTCCCTCTTGAGATTTGATTAGTTTTTCAGTAAAATCAGTAGACCGGAAGTAGTATTTAGTATTTAGAGTTGGATTTGCAATATTTTTTGTATACATGAAATTTTGAAATTCGGACCGGAAGTAGCACTTTTACTCTTAGCGAGTAGCACTTTTTTTCGAATATCTTGCAAAGTATGCATTCTATAGCGATTTATTAAGAGAATGAAAGTATGTACTTAGAATAGGATTTTGAATAAGTTTTGTATAAAAAAATTCTTAAAATTGTATAGTTTGAAATGCTCATACGTATAAGAAAGTCGTGTGGTGGTCACACCTCATTTTTCATTAGTAAGAGATGAGACCTAGATGCTATATTCCACGACATAAAACTGAAAAGTGGTAGTAAAAGTAACAAGTAATGCGTTAATTTTGTCTAGGAGTTCATATTAGAAAAAAAAACAGAAATCAATATTTGATACTAGGCGAATAAAATATGTGTGTGTACAACAGATTGGAAAAATAATAAGTGCAAGTTTAAATGAATGTATTAAATAAAAAATTAGATGCATGCTTTAATATGATATCAGATATAGTGACGTGATAAAAGTAAAAATATGGTACTACTGGTGATTAAACCGAAGAATGATGATTTAGTGTGTATGCATTTCACGAAATCAAGTAATAATTAAGCCTTACAAGTTTAAATCAAATAACGATGGTGTACTTTATACAACATAGACAACGGTCATTATACATCTTATACTAATATCTTTCGTACATATCCATTGTTGTTCTTTCTATTGTTTAAGCCTGTTTTGAATAGTGGCTTGGTCGACATTTTAGGGGAGATAGGGCTTATAATTCCGTCGTGTTAAATGCGATAATCGGACAGGTGATATTCGATATGACTGTTCAGGATTAACATTTTATTTTGACCCAGACCAGCAAAACATTCCTAACACACGATTCGTTCGGATGATGAGTGAGACAGACTGAAAAAGAGAAAATGTTATCTATAAACTGTATACATGTTTTGATAAGTTAATTTTGTTCATTGGACTGTTGGACCATTCGGAAAACGAGTATTTGACCGGCATTTAAGAGATTATGCCTTGAATTATTGTTTTGTGCCGGCGACTGTCATGTATTTTATTATTTAAATTGTGTTTTGGCATGTGTTCGGAATGGATAGAGCTAATTATTTTTATTCGCTTAAATGGGACAGATTAATTTTTGTTATGTTATTCATTTTGCGCAGTTGAATAACATACAGAGTTCGTCTACTGAGTTAATTTCTTCTTAAACTTAATGAATTGTTAATTGGGATTCCTGCTTTATTTCATCAATTCTTGTAAGTATATGCATACAAGACGGAATCAAAAGTGTTAATTTAGGAACTTTTTTTTACTGTATAGCAGCTACATGACAATACCTATACACTGGAAGATATTTAGAGTGGGTTACAAAGGTTCTGATACTTCAGTTGCACAAGACTACCAATATCAAAAATCCATCATATTAATTAAAAATAAACTCAGGAATACTACTAATATTACATCCAAACATCAATACACTTCGTTATTGTTATTACATTATTATTATTGACATTTTTAAAGGTTAAATATTATACTTCACTAACATGCAGTTAACAAACATATGAAATATGAAAATTCTATTCGCAATATTTTATTTACTGTTTTAATAATTGTAATATTGAGACCATTGTTTAAAATATATTTTAAATTATTTTATTGCCAATCGTCAATAAAGCGATGCATTACCATAGCGTTTTACGGAAGTAAACAAACACTTTTTCGTACTGTAAAATAATAGTTATTTACAAACCAAGTGCGGGAAGACTATGTTCCCGCAAAAGCGGGCGCATGCGTATAAGATTTCTTCACGCAAGTGGTTTGTACAATATTTTTTGTACGAGCATTAGATTACAATAATATTATTGATAAGTGATTAGTATCATACCTAACCTAAAATAGATTAATTAATTAATTTTAGCATTTCAGGTACATTCGTACCTACTACTCACATTTCCATTAAGTTTAAGTTATTATATTTTTGCATATAACGTTTTTATTCACATATTTATAGTAGATTTACCGGTTCTTGGGTTTGATTACAAGTAAATGTCAATGTGAAAGTTGCTTGAGAGATCGTCAAATAGATGGCGCCAACAAATTTGTTGGAAGAATTTTTAGCAGTTACTCCCATTTCCCTAACGTTTAGTAAAGAAAAGTCGAGGGAAGTTGTATTACCATAAACTTTGATTTCTTTTAATGTCCCAAAGAGCCAGTGTTTTTTTGCAATTTTTACAATCGTGTCGACCGTGAAGTACTCCTTGCTGGTCGAACGATCCATGCACAGATCACTATACTAGAAGATAGTATAACTTAATAGTAAAAAGTTTAGACAATGTTTAGCGCCGCCTGCCAACTGCAGGCAGTACTAAAATGGTCCAAACCGATGAACCGGGAAATTTAAATATATATTTCTATTCCATTTTGTATTTACCTTAATAGTTTTTATTCTTCACCTTAAATGTTCGGAAGTAAAATAGTAGATAATAACTTAGTAATAAATTAGAAACATATCTTTTTAGTAACGCTTTATTTTTATATAAAAATTGATTTCTATTTCAAAATATTAAGGAGAAAGCATTCTAAATTATTCTTACATTTGAACTTATTTATTCCTTAAATGGAAATCGTCGATCTTCTCTTATGTCATTGAATAAATTAGGATCTCATGTAGCTTCCTACCACTCATGAAAACGAATTGATGTTGGTTGTGGAAAACTTTTACATTATGGTCACAATTTGACACATAACATTTTCTTGTCGGCATAATTACTAGGAAGTCTAGAAAAAAGTGCTGATAAATAAATAAATTACTCGAATTATGCAGAATAAATACTTACGTACATGCAATTTTAAGAAATAAGTTAATATTTTGTAACTCTGATTAATAATTAGCATATATAAATATTAATTAAAAACTGTCAACAGAAATATTTGAAAACTATACCACATGTAGTTGCCATAGTTACCAAACACAATCAAAAGCCTATAAGCAGCTAAGCCCTGAAGTATCACACCCTGTGATCCTAAAATTTCGTCAACACATGCGCCACCTACCAACTGCAGGCAGAAGTAAAACATCTCAATTTAACATTTCCCCCCCTGGATCCATGCGCCAAATGTCACTTTATAGGCGGTGAGTACAAAAAACACTTTACTTGCCGCTAATATCTGTCAACATAGCCATGATTGTATGACATTAAACATAAATCGTTTGTCGCTGTCATAAAGTGTCATAAGTTCTTATATCTTAATTTTTTAAATTTAAAATTTTTGCGGTTGGCGATAAAATTTTATATGCACCACGTCAATAAAGTGCCTTTATCGAACTCATCTGTTACTCGCTAAGCTCGCTTGGCTCATAATCAGACTCTTTCGATAAAGGATCAGTTTACTGACTTGTTACATAAATAACTATAATACAAATATTCGAGTGACTTTAACATATTATATTAATTTGAAATTAAGAAATAATACATATTTTTAAATATTAGCACTGATCAAAAATTAGGGGCCCCAGTAATTAAAAAAAAGTTATTAACATCATAAACTAAGTTAAACAAATAAGAAGCCAACATGGCGGTTAGAATTTGCATTCTAATCTTAATTAACAAATACAGTTCTAAACGATAACAAGAATCTAAGCTTCTAAATTACATTATTGAAATATTAACTGAAGTATACGCGAGGTAAGAAGCATGCTTTTTGAATATTCTTATTAAACTTGTCAAGTTTAATCGTAGTAATTGTGCATAATTTTTGATTTTTGGTAGCTTTATATTTCTTTAGATAAAAATGAACAATATCTTGTGATCATTGATGAGATACTTTTTCTGTCTAGCAGTGTTGATTTGCTGAATCAAAAAGAGTCTGTTCTGGTTTCAAATGTTCTGCTGCTTCTGGAGTTTGTTTTCTTACAACGACTGCTACTTGCCCAATGCAGATAAGTACTTTATATATGTAATTGTAGACATTACAAAACTTTATTAATGATTTTTACACTTAATCACCACACTTTCATAATTATCAGCAACCTCCTCTTTTATCTCCCCAGCATCTTATTCTTCCTATTTTTCTTGGCGTTCTCGTGATTCTATTGTTTTTCTTCATAGCATACTTATAATCATAATACTTATTTGAATAAAAATATGTTAAATATTAAATATAAATTTAAAAGCAATTAATAAAACTGCAGATAGAGTCCTGCTCTACCTAAATTTCAAAAACATCATTTCTAGTATCAGAATACAAAACTTTAGTTCAAAGTTAGTATTTTAAAAAACAACTTAAAAACTAGGTGTTAACAGACGTTAATATTTTATTATAGCACCACCGGTTTCTATAATGCTTTGAAGACGTCTTGACATTGACTATAGCGTACTTTGCACACATTCTAACGGGATTTCATGCCAAATATTTGAAGTGGTTTGAGTGAATTCTTCTCGGTTTCGTGACAAAATTTCGTTGTTGATTTTCTTGATTCCCCAAATGTTCTCTCTATGGGATTTGATCCGGGCGCCTCGCTGTCCAAGGTAATGTCTGCACTCCATTACCTTCTATAAAATTTTTAACAACATGCGCTGTATGAATTTTTCAGGTTTTATATTGAAGAATAAAATTATTGCCAAACACCGGAATTACTGACGTTTTATCGTCTGTATACATTTCGCCAATTGGTCTATACACTCGAACAGGTGCATTGCTACAGGACTCAAATGTTTTTAGTTCAAAAAAATATTTTTTCCAAAGGTTACTGTCATTGTATACATATTGTTGAGCAAAAAGTAGCACTTTCAATAATCCTTTTGCTTGCGGTTCTTGTAGAACCTGGAAAATTTGTGGTAATTTGCAGTCGCAATAGGATTTTTTCTAAGTAAATTCACCAATTGCACATTTACAATATGATTTGAACTTTTTCGTCTTCCTGTGCCTTGTTTCCTTTTGATGAACCCAGTTTTCTCAAACTTACTTAAAGAATTTTCAGATTTGTGTCGCCTAATTCCAAAACCGACCAAGTCCATACATGTTGGTTTTTCAGGAGAGCGTAAAAACCACTGTGCCAAGTTGAACTACCCCTGAAATTCGGCTAGGATGTCAAAAAATAAACAAAAATTTTATAATCGTGTACCCTTAAGGACAATGAGGAATTATTAAAAATGGACGTACCATACACAAATCAAAAATGACTTGGTCGGTTTTGGAAATGAACTGTGGATTTAGTCAGTTCTGGAAATGAATTGTGGGGATTTAGTCGATTTTGAAAGTAAGGTTCTGAAGAATAAGCTTAAAAAGAGAATGCAGCAAAATTGTATTGAAATATTAAATTTATAAAAAAAACATGTGTGCATATTTTTAAACAACACTATCATATTCAAAACCTGACTCTTTAACTTCCAAGTCATGTTCTTCATCTTCTTTACCTTGGATTTCACTCTCATTATCCAGATGGTTTTCCAATGCCTTTTTATAGAAGTCTAGGTGGAATTCTTCACTTTTTTCTTTCCAGTTTTGGCCAAAATGCTTAGTGAGTAGTTCGTTAACATTATTTAATTTTTTAGGGTTCACACGAATTGTGTTTAGTGGAACTTTGTTAGGGTTGATATTGGCAATCTTTTGTCGTTGTTTGCAGATCATAGCTGGATTACTGATATCGTTTTTGTAATTAGGTTCTCCTCTTAGCAACACATAATTTTTTTTCGACTTTGTAAATATAATTCGCTTACACGATTTAATTTGGAAAGGTAAATTGTTGGTAGCCTTCAAAACTTTTTTAGCTTCGTTCTTCCAGTCATAAACATCCCAGTCGATTCCCAGCCGTTGTTGAGTGCCATACTCTTGAAAAACCTTGTAGTATGTCTCTGGTTCTATGATTGTGTCTTTCTTCTTGATTCTCTTTTCAATTAATGCAAAAACCCTGTCAGGTGGCAAAAATGAATGACCGGTAACAGGGAAGACGAGCACGACTTTATCAATATTTTTCGGAGCTTCTAAAAACCATTTTGCGCACATGGCCAGTACAATGCTGTTTTTGTTCTGGCCTGCACATCCATCTGCTATTAGCCGAATCTCTTTCACTGTCTCAGTCAATTCCAGTTTGTTCAAAACATTATAAATGGCCGAAGCAATTTCGTTTGAACCCTTTGCTGATTCACTTTCGAACCAAGAATGTATGAAAACTCGGTTCTTTGACAATTTTCTTTTAGAAGACCCAACAACAACGGTAAAATTATATAAGTAAAGTTGCCTTTTATAATAAGTAATTTGGTCCGGTATTTTGGGTAATACTAAATTCTTCTGACAGTCAAACGATATAGTCACTAAGTCTTCTCTGGTTTCTTTCAGTGCATCAAAAAAGGCATTGGCTCTTAGTTTGTGCACTCGTTGCAGTGTCATTAGTTTAACTTTCTCGTCTTGATTTTTTGCCAATTTGATTTTTTCCTTATATTCAAGGCATTGGGAGCAAACATCTACTTGTGGTGCATTGAACCCAATGTTAAATTTGTGGTTGAAAATAGTGCGAAAATAACTTTGCTTGCAATGCAGGTTTTCAGGTGATTCATTGAGATACATTTTCCACATTTTTCTAATACTTAAGTCACTGGTCAAATATTGCCTCTCACTTGTACCTCTGCAATAGTGTTTTTCTAATACTTGGAATTTTTTAATAAAATTTATCACATTCGCTTGGCGACCTCTGTTTTTGAAGGATCTGTGATCTCCACCCCTAGTTTCCTGAGGCATTTCACCACTTTCCAGAAATCGACGCAAGACGCCTTCCAGTCGGTGTTTTTTTACATTAAGGATACCTTGAAATGCTGGTTTGCAGACAGGGACCACTGAATGATTGGCTGTTTTAACAAAGTAACTTGCAGATACTTTACGCTGTTGTATTCTACTCTTAGCTGTACCTTTGCAAGTTTGTCGCTCTCTTCTTCGTGCAACTTGTCCAGCAGAAGCATATTTTATCAGAAAACTATCTTGTTTAATTTTGTCTGAATATCGATAAAATTCGTTATGAAACTCTTCAATATCATTGAGTGAAAGCAACGAACATTTAAATCTTTTTGAATTGTGGCCACATTTTGGAACCTTGGGATTTTCTTTGCTTGTATATCTATAATTTCACAAAACCCCATTACACAAAGTGGAATTTTTATAAACTAACTAAAACTAACCTAGCCTTTTTAGAAATATTTTTCTGCCAATTTTCTGGGGCCGATTTTCTTTTACGGGTCTTTGCGGGAGCTTCCTTTATCGTTTCCATCACTTTTACACTTGTAATAACAACCTCAAACTAATCTTATTCACCTCAACAACGGTTATAAACACAACCGAAAAAACAACATTAAAAGGCGGGCATTTGAACCACACCACGTTGACCGTCATTGTGGCTATATTCGGTTTTGGAATTAAACCTCAACTTTGCTTTCATTTTGAAAGCGGTTATCGTCGGTTTTGAACTAGAACCTTTATACAGATCGATAGATTTGATGATTCGCTAACAGATGGCACCACTAACTCATTTTCGATCAAAAGTTGACAATAAATGATAAATTTTATCATTTATTGTCAACTTTTGAGGATATTTAAAAAAAAATGAAAATTGTGAAAATATTCTACTATGTATATCTTTGTAACAATTGAAGATAGAACTAATAAGAAAATGAGGCGTGGCCACCACACGACTTTCTTATACGTATGAGCGTTTCGAATTATAGAAAATTTAGATTTTTTTATAAAAATTATTCAAAATTCTATTTTAAGTACTTCCATTTTCTTAATAAATCCCTATAGAATGCATACTTTGCAAGATATTATAAAAAAGCGCTACTCGCTAAGAGTAAAAGTGCTACTTCCGGTCCGTATTTTGAAATTTCATTTATACAAAAAACATTGCAAATCTAACTCTAAATACTTTTGCACTCTTGATAAATATATATAGAATGCATAATTTAGGACATATTTGCAAAAATTCGCTATTCGGTAAGAGTAAAAGTGTTACTTCCGGTCCGAATTTTGAAATTTTTTTTTTATACAAAAAAATTAAATACTTTTATACTCGTAATGTACCTGTTTAGAAAGCATGATTTGCGGGATATTCGCAAAAAACTGATTTTTGATAAGAGTAAAAGACCTACTTCCGGTAGGAATTTCGAAAAAATTTTTTCATGCAATTTTTCTCAAATTAATTTTGAGTACATTTGAGTTCTTTATAAGTTTGTTTAAACTTAGTAATTGACGAAATATTTGCAAAATTCGATTTTTTTACTGAAGTAAACTACTACTTCCGGTCTACCGATTTTACTGAAAGACTAATCAGCTGTCAAGAGGGAGATTATACACGTAAATACAAAAATCTCGAGGTCGAAAATTTTCGTCATCACAATACTTCTTTATACTACGTATAAGAAAGTTAAATTGTATCTGGTAGTAATTTTTACGTAGAATTGAATAATTTTAGTTCAGAAGTCATGGCCCACTTCATTATCAAGATATAGTTTTTTATTAAATGGCAATCATAGTTGGCCATGACTTCTTGTAAATGCTTATTTTTTGATTTCATAGATATAAGCTCTGGTACCGTAACTTTTTCAAAATTTTTATTGTGACGAGAGTAATTCAATTAATGTTTATTTTTGAGGAAATAAAGAGCAAGTAAGCTTTGAAAAACTATCGTTGTCAGCGACTTGGCATTGAAATAGTTTTTGAAGGCTTACTTGCTCATTATTTCCTCAAAAATTAACAGCAACTGAATAACTCTCACTGTGATATATTTCTTGGATTGCTGCTTCTTTCAAATCTTGGATTGACTTGGTCTTTACTTGATAATAATTTTCACACGGGCAGATAAAGGAAAAACAGTGATAACATTAAATAAATTAGTATATTATTCAACAAGCGTGTAATGATGGCTATTACCCACGAAGATGAAATTGCAACACGAGCCGTCAGGCGAGTGTTGTAACATCTGAGTGGGTAATAGCCATTATACGCGAGTTAAATACTATACTTTATCCACAACTTAAATGTTGTTCAAAAAATACGAAAGATAAAGAACAATATTTCTTTCTACAAACACTGTCAGAAGTTGACATTTTGACACGGCAAACAAAAAATGCGATTTATGTATACCGCATATTCACAACTATATATGTTTGTTCAAAAATACAAAAGATAAAGAGATAAAGGAACAACATTATTTATTAATAGTGACTTTTCTAATACACAAAAAATTAATTTTTATAATAATTATTAATCGTTACATTACAGTTGCTTAAATTCATATATATATAAGTATATTTATGAAATGTCAAATTTGACACAACGGTGGAGTAATAAATATTATTCCATCGAAGTGTCATTATTATTCAACAGTATTTAGTAATGCATGGTATTACTTGATAGAAATCGCGTATTTAATACATATATTACTTAATAGTTGTGGATAAAGTAGATTACATATCAAAAACTAATCAATTTCTATATCCAGAAAAGTATATCGTAATCCAAAAAGACCCGACAATAACTTTTCAAAAACAAATCATTAAGACGATTAGTAATTCACCTAGCTTGTTTAATATCAGTAACTATTATGAAAGACAGAAATTAAAAGTAATGAATCCACAACCACCGAAACTATATTCTTTAATCAAATTACATAAAGAAAATTATCCGATTAGACCAGTTGTTTCATATGTTACAGCCCCAGCAGTTAAAGTTTCAAAATGTTTGATAGATATTATAATTAAGCATACGAAATTCAAACCTAAATATAGTATCAAAAATAGTTTTCAATTAATTAATAACTTGAACTACTTCAGACTATAGTAAAGAATATAACATTATTAAACGAATTGCCTATAACAATGGATACGGCCCAAATTTAATAGATAAATTAATTTCTAAGAAATTATTCAACAAAACGTTGCAAGAAATTTATCCAGTTACAAAAGACACTACAATTAAAAAGTTTAAATCTTTCACTTACTTAGGGGAGAATCAAGGAAAACTAATAAAATTACTTAGAAAACAGAAAATTAATATTGCATACAAAACAAACAATAACCTTGCAAAGTACATCAAGAACAATAAAGAAAAAACTAATCACAATAATAAATCGGGAGTGTATACTAGTCTATAGGTTAACTTGTGGTACATGTACTAAGAGATATACCATGTGCTTGCAGGCGACCTGCGTATAGGGCTTACTGTAAGATAAAACGACGACACCGAGAGTTTGTATGAATTAGTACGAGAAAGCAATATACAAACTGCAGTACAGCTACGCTATCTATCCTCGTTGCTCTGCTGAAACGGAGAGTCAGCCTAGCCTGTTCTAGCCTCAGCGTAAATCTACTCGAATCCCCTCTTTTCCAACACTACACTCGACCAAGGAGCAGTTTGTATATTGCTTTTTCGTACTAACTCATACAAACTCTCGGTGTCGTCGTTTTATCTCACAGTAAGCCCTATACGCAGGTCGTCGGTAAGCACACTGTATAGGTCAAACAGGAAGAGCATTTAAAACACGGATTGCTGATCATTACTCCGCTTACATAAACCAAAAAAATGATTCGACTTACGCGAATCATTTGACAGAGAATAATCACATTTTTAATAAAGATTTTGATATCCTTCATGTTGAAAATAAAAGTATTAAATTAGATTTACTAGAGACATTAGAAATCACTAAATATAAACATTCAGACAATTTATTAAACGATAAAGTAGACCTAAACTCATCACCATTGTTAAATATATTTAGTCAGTAATACAGTTTACCTAATTTCACACATAACATCTGTTTGCAATAGATTTAGTTCCACGTACTTTTTGTATAGACCCGACACTTTTAGACAAGAAATTCTTCTTTACATATCAGTTCTTAGAATTCCTAATATCCACAAACTATAAGAGTCAAGTGTATGTAGATAGTTATTATTGTATATGTCAACCTGACGAAGCTACAGTGTAGCGAAACAGCTGTCGTTGTTATTAAATACAGTGTAAATCTTAAACATTTGTTTGTTTTATTTCACAATGTGATATATTCCTTAAAAATATTACCAAACTAAACCTTATATCTATGAAATCAGCAAAACATAAGCACTTTTATAATGGACAACTACAACTGCAATTTTCAATTTTTTTAAAATATTTTCAAAAGCTGACTTGTTAAATCTATCTAACTACTATCAAATATTCCCCAAAGTTTTTAACAACTTTGATAAATTAACCGGTCTTCTGTCTTCAATACTAAAAAAGTTACCTATATAGGGAGATAGAAAATGGGCACCTGTATATGTACATAAATAAATTAAAATTCTTAGTCAAATATACAAGAAATGCAATTACACTCATCTGTCATCATTCCGTAGCCGCTTTATTTATTAAATGGTAATTAATAGCAATAATGACCATTAGGAAAGCAAGTTAATGAGTAGAATCATTGGAAAAATCCTTGATTAATCAAAAACGACGTCCAATAACAATTGATTGTATATGTACCTTCATCAAAAGATCCAGATTTATCATGAACAGCATTTAATTCCACTACACAAATATTATCGACGCGAATTGTGTAATTAAAAGTGTAAATGTAAAAAAATTAGCAGTAAAGTAGCTGCATTCATGTAGATTGATCAGAAGATCTAGATTTATCATAGACATCATCTAATCCCAACACACAAACAACACTAGCTTATGTATATGCAGAATTATGTAAATCAAGGGGTAGATGATATATTACATAATTTAAATTATATATTCTTTTGATGTAAATTTTTTCATGCATTCAAAATAGGTTTGTTACACCTTCAACATAAGTTTAAGTGTCAATTATTTACGAAAATTAATAGTTATACTTTAGAAAACTAGGTGTGAAATAATAAGAGTTAATAGTGTTTGTCAACCCACCAAGCCCATTTTTTAATTTCAAAATTATTTGCACATAATAAACGCAGGCCATGGTATTAGAGCTCAAAATTTATATTATTTCTATACTAATTACATATTTACCACTTTTTGAATCAATCAATTAATCATTAATAAACGCTGTGAGGTCTAGGAAATATAGATGACTAAAAAAATTGTTCTGGAATGCAATTAAAATATTTCAGAATTAGAAATTGCAATGAAAGTATAAATAGAAATTGGGATTAATCTTCCTTATTATATTTGTTCACAGAACTAAACCAGAGTTTAAATTAATCACACCTTTAGTAACTTTATCATGCATTAAATAGGTGAAATTAAACGAAGCAATTTATATCATTCTTTGTATGTTTCTTTATAAACTTTCAAAACTATTGTTAAAATAAATAATAATTATTATTCAAAAAATTTAAGAGTATCAAAAATATCTAACGACTTTGCATTTTTCACATCCATTACAATAATTAAATAATTTTTAAGAAATCTTGTTTTAATTCAGTTAAAGTAGCATTGAACATATAATAAATAATTAAAATAATATTTACCTAACACAATAAAATGTTCTTGTGTTATACGTTAATATTACGCCAACACAAAAAGATTTAAAATTTCGTATTTTTTTTATGTAAACCATTGTATACCCTCGATATTGGATAAAGGCATCACATGTCTGGAGAACCGTAGTACGAAATTCGAGTCTCAACTGTGTCGAAAATTAAAGAAAAGCTGATCAAATCTAGCGGATAAACGAGACGACCCCTCAATGGGGTTCGAATTACAAGTTCGAAATAAATACAGGGCCTTTTAAAGGGCCACTCTGTAATTACATACACGCATCGGTTTGTGAAATTATTCTGTTCCTTTAGCAACTAATAACGAGGTTCGTGTCTGCTCGTATATTTTACTAAAAGTATATTTTTTTGGGAAATATATTCTGTTGATAAATGATGTTGATTAATAATTCATTGTCATTCTTGAATAAGTATTATTAATAAGATGTACAAAAATACCCAGTTATGTTGCAAATATGTGCATATCATATAATAATAATAATACTTTATTTGTCCCGGTCATCTTGAGAAGCAACTTATTGAATGTCATACATTCAATTATCAATTCCACGGTACATTATATTTTATTTATATAAAACCATGAAATTGAAAAAATTATGTCAAATAACCTAGAAATTGTCACTTTTAAGGTGGTTTTGTTGTAATTGAAAAAAAATATGCCTGCATTAGGTCCTTTTATTATTAAGGAATTATATTTTTTAGAAAAATAGTAATAAGTCAAAAATTTAGATTCTAGGCTTTTACTATATTACTTTTTGACAAAGAATTGTACAAGGAATACAAAAATGTAATAATATACAGGCCGTTCTTTTAAAAAAGAAGAAAGCCTTCAATTCAGTGTAGTAGTAAATTATAGAAACACACCTAATCAATGGTTTACAAAAAACAAAAATAGATAATATCAAAAGTGATGAACAAATATGAAATACCACAAGACGGAAACTTACCGCCATTACTCTACATACTATATCCCAATGATACATTCGAATTATCACTCAATGGCAAAATATACGGATACACAGATGACACCTGTATTATATATAATAACAAAAACCCACACAAAATACAATACCACATCAACAATGATGTGAAACAAATATATGAATGGTGTTTTAATAATCCAATAACATTAAACAAAGAGAAGGCAAACTATATGATTTTCTCAAATAAAACTCAAAAAGCTGTCTTCGATATACAAATCAAAGGTCAGAAAATTCACCAAATAAAACAAATAAATTACCTAGGATCCTTAATGCAAGAAAATTTGAAGTAGGACGCACATGTGCAAAACCTAATGAAAAGGAACTCAAAAGCAATAGCTGGAATATATAAAATAAAAAATATAATACCAGAAAGCATGAAATCAGCAATATATCACCCCATATTCCGTCGTATATGAATTATTTCATTTATGTGGTCAACCAACATCAAAAAATGACAATAAAATATTACAACAACAATAATATAGATTTATAAAACTGGTATATCGACTAAATAAAAGAACTTCAACAACTCAACTATATAAACTCACTGGAACACCAAATATTGCTATATGTGTAGATGTATTTACAGAGAAAACGCGTTACCTTGAATTGTTCGTCATACTAGATCCATGATGACTCGTCTTGTTTGTTGTCGGATCTATTCTTATTTCTGTCAGTGACACGTCACACACACACCTCTCTCTCTCTGTGTGTGACCACGATGGCGGTCAAACGGCTACAGATATCAATTCCAAATTTTATAATTGCGAGTACAATCTCCCTCCTGAGATCTGATTAGTTTTTCAGTTAAATCGGTAGACCGGAAGTAGTAGTTTACTTCAGTGAAACAATCGAATTTTGGTAATATTTCGTCAACTACATACTAGGTTTAAACAAATTTGTAAAGAATTGATATGTACTCAAAATTAAATTTGAGAAAAATTTTATTATAAAGGTTTTTGGAAATTCAAGGTCTTTTACTCTTATCTAAAATCAGTTTTTTGTATATATTTCGCAAGTCATACTTTTTAGACGGGTACATTATGAGCATAAAAGTATTTAGAACTTAATTTTCAATATCTATTGTATAAAAAAATTTCAAAATTCGGACCGGAAGTAACACTTTTACTCTTATCGAATAGCGATTTTTGCAAATATCTCGTACATTATGCATTCTATATATATTTATCAATAGTTCAAATGTATTTAGAGCTACATTTGGAATAATTTTTGTATAAGAGAAATTTCCAAATTCGGACCGGAAGTAACGAGTAACCGAGATATTCGAAAGGTAGTGCTACCTTTCGAATATCTCGCCAAGAATCTATCCTATAGAGATTTATTAAGAGAATAGAAGTATTTAGAATAGGATTTTGAATAAAAAAATTCTTATAATTTGGACTTGAAGTAACACATTTACAGGTTTATCTTTCGGTGTATTTTTCTAAGACAATAGTGTATTACATATTAAGGTTATGAAGATGACTATTATTGCCCAAGTGGCGAGATTAAATTAGTATTAAGCCACAAGGGCAATAATAATCTTCTCAGCCGTAGTATGTATACTATTTTTTGTACCGGTAGTCTAATTGGATCTTGAAACCTTAATAATTATGAATAAATTTACTCATATATGTAAGAATGCCCTTGTAATAAAACTTCATATAAACAAATAAGTAGGCTATATTTTGATGTTGACAAATAAGTTTTGACATAAATGCTGAAACTAAAAGCCAAGTATTTATTAGATTATTTTTCATTCCATTTATAATGTCTGAAGAGTTTAGATGTACACCACCTGAAATGCGCGAGATTGCAGAACAGGTTGTTGAGTACTTGCTTCCCCATAAATCTAAACACTTGTACATGAAAACATATACAGAATTAAAAAAAAAGCCTAAAAAATCATTAGTATTTACACAAGAGGAAATTATAAAACTCCTCACTGAGGCACCCGACGCATGTTACATTGCAACTAAGGTAGTACATTTATGTATTAATACTTTGAAATTATTGACAATTTATAACCCTGCAGACTGCTCTTGTAATTGGTGTTGCTGGTGCATGCCGAAGTGCTGAGCTGTGTAATTTATTAATTTCTGATATTATTCACATCCGCAATAGCAAAAATGGTTGGTCTCGAAAGTTTGTAATAATGGAGCCACTTTGGATCAAAATAATTAAAAACTATTTAAAAATTAGACCATTTCCAGATAAAGCAAAATTCTTTATTAGTGTACGTAATGGTAAATGTACTAGACAAAACATTTCTACAATACTAGGGGCAATGAGTTTCCGAGATCGACTTTTCAGCGACATTATGTGTCACAACATAGAAGAGACTATATAGGATCTCTGCGTTTGAATAAACTGCCTACGGATATAAAAAATAAAACTAACGTTAAAGTTTTCCAAAGGAGATGTTCACAGTTCTTTTTGAATAATCCTTTCTACTCTGTTTCACAATTTATAGATATCTGACGCTTTATACAGGGTGAGTTTTTTTTCATTATTTGTATGGGGATCTCGAAAACCATAAGAGATAAGCATTAGGTTAAATGGAGAAAGATTTGCATCTTTATAAGCTTCATCCAGATACGTTTTTGTCAATTTAAGAATATGCATGGTTTACTAGATATTTGCAAAAAATAGAAATTCTCCAAAACCTTTTCAGTGCTATAACACTTCTATTCTTAAAGTTAGAAAAAAACTTTTTGAATATTGTTTTTAGGAAATTCAATTTCAAACAACGACAACTTCTTAAATTTTTAATTTTGCTTAGCATTTTTGAGTTAGCAAGCAAAGTATATTTTTTTAAATGGAAACTACAGTTGGCTATGATATATTCTATTAGTGCATTTTTTGCTGCTTGCAATAATGCAAGGGTTGTAGCGCTTATGTTAATAAATAACTGCACAATACACTACTATTATGTTTAACAAAAATCATGTCTTGCCATGGAAAAGAAAAGAAACTTATAATATACAATGTAATACAAGAAACAATAAAAACGCTAAACGAATTAATTATTAACAACACGTAACACGCTAAATTTACATTAAGTGTTCGAAATGCCCACCATTATTATCGACGCACATACGGCACCTTTTCAACACTGAGTTAATAGCTCTCCTAATTTTGCGCCCATCGAACTATTAAATAATAGCTCCTCTTGGATTGCATATGATCGCACATATACGAGATCTTTTATTGCTCCAAAGACGAAGAAATCTAACGTGAAAGATCTGGGGAACGTGTAGGCCATAAAACAGGACCATTTCTGCCGATCCACGAGTTTGGAAATAATTCATCTAAATATCTTTTGACCTGTGCCTGATAGTGAGGCGGGGCACCGTCGTGTTGAAACCACCGTAAGTTTGTACGGGTCCGTAAATTTAATTCATCTAGGATATTGTCGAAATCTTCCCTAAGAAATTGCAAATATCGATTTCCGGTTAAAGTTTCATTCAAAATAAATGACCAAACAAGTTGCGAACCAATAACACCACACCATAAATTGAAGCCAAACCTAATCTGGGGTCGCCTTTCTTCTAAACGGTGAGGATTTATTTGCGTTCACAGGTGTTCATTATGGCGATTGAACATGCCGCAGTTGGTAAAACGTGTTTCGTAGGTCCATAAGATCTGCATCGGAAAGTTATTATTTTCATGGCACATATTTACGAACCAAGCACAAAACTGTTATCGTCTTTCATCGTCTCCAGGGTGTAGAGTTTGACCAACTATTTTTTTATAAGGATGGTACATATGTTTTGATAAAATTCTCACTACTGTGCGTTGTGAGGTAGCAGCGCCTTGTGAAATTTGCCGCGTTGATGTTGATGGATTCTGATTAACAGCAGCTAAAACATTTATCTGCGTGTTTTCACCAATATTACTCTTATTTCTAGGTTTAACAAAACTTCCATACTCTTCTAAATTATTGTATATATTCTTGAAGGTGTCTAACGATGGTTGAGGGCGATCAAAATACAATAAAAAATAGCGTTCGGCGGCTTATTTACTATTTTTGTTACAAATAATGTAACATTCAATCATATCATGTTTCTCAAGATTTGTGTACACCATAACTAACTTTGTAAAGCAACTAAATCACTAACAAAACCAACTATAGTCACCCTAATGAACGAACTGTCAATGATGAAGTAAACATAATGCTTCAATTATTATATAGCGTTTTCCATGGCAAGACATGGTTTTTGTTAAACATAATAATAGTGTATTGTGCTGTTATTTATTAAAATAAGTTCTACAACCCTTACATCATTGCAAGCAGAAAAAAATGCACTATTAGAATATGTCATAGCCAACTATGGTTCCCATTTAACAAAATTAGACTTTGCTTGCTAACTCAAAAATGCTAAGCAAAATTAAAAATTTAAGAAGATGTCGTTGTTTGAAATTGAATTTCTTAAAAACAATATTTTAAAAAAAAATTTCTACCTTTAAGAATAGAAGAGTTACAGCACTTAAAAGGTTTTGGAGAATTTCTATTTTTTGCAAATATCTAGTAAACCATGCATTTTCTTAAATTGACAAAAACGTATCTGGATGAGGCTTATCAAGATGCAAATCTTTCTCCATTTGACCTAATGCGTATCTCTTATGGTTTTCGAGATTCCCATACAAATAATGAAAAAAAACTCACCCTGTATAATGTTATATACGACTTGCCTAAAAATGTATGTATACATGTACCTGCATTCGAAAGGTTAAAATAAATATATTATATTATTATTATATTATAAAAATATTTGGATATTTTATATAGTTTCTTCGGAGGAGTCCTGTACGCCTGCGTTTTCAACCTGGCATATCAAGGCTTTTTTTACGTATAATGAACTATCTCACCCGCTACTGAAAGAAGACCGGAAAACATGATAATAAACATTCCGTTATTATCCATAACGTCATCTACCAGAAGATTAACTGCATATCATAACATGTGTTTTTCAAATTGTCAAATATCAGGTACTATTTCATTCGAATACATCCGATAGAACCTATTAACAATTGATCATAGTATACCGCAAACCTGCTGGACGTTCGTATTGTGCTTACGCCTATAATTTGATGTGTTCACAAAAGGAGATTTATATCAGATGTATGTACAGTTTCTAATTCTCTATCTATTCTTAATATAACCTAATGGTCTGCACTAATTAACCGCGATCGGGGTTTATATAATTGGAGTTGAAAGTTTTTTCGTGGCTTGTGTAAATGAAATTCATCCGTATGGATGAGGATTAGAATAAAAGAACATGTGATTTTATACATAAAAAGGAAGCCTGTTGCACTAATAGCCTACTTGTATATATCGTATATTCACATGTATTTCTTTCAATATGTACTGTTAAATCCGCAGATTAGTTACGTATCCGTATTAATTACTTGGACATTCGTACTTGTAAGGTAATGCTTGTTTAATTGAACGTTTCTACTTTCGTCTGCTATTAGAACGATTGTTGTTGAATCCGGTAGTAGCGGTAACCACAAGAAGGCATATATTACGGCGAACTCTCTTCTACGATGTTATAATGTTAATGTGTGTTTGATGGCTTCGATTTTTTTGACGTATGCTTTACACATATGCGCCTTTATATATCCGTTATTGAGGATATTGTATAACGATTTCCGTTTTTACATTCTAATTGTAATTATTAGAATATTATATGTGTCGTGAGATATTGCAATTAATAATAGTGTTGAATAATGTCTGTTTACGAAGTGGAATTTCTAAGGTAAAGCCAGCAAGAATATAATTGGAATATAAACGATTAGATAACAAACTAAAGATAACTCATGACATGTAATTATTAACGATGTATAATTTGATATGTGTTTGCGCCAAAAAAACGAAGTGAAAATTAGAGCATAGAGCAAACATCTACAGTTACTAGCATTAAGGGTGCGATTCTGAGCGGCTCTCGTAAGCTACGGTTACCGGAAGTTTACGGTTCCTAGCAACAAGATGATGTTTCGATGAAGATTTTGGGAACTTTTACGGTCAATGATGTAGAAGTATCATGAAGAGCGTAAATAAGATTTTGTAGGTTATATTTTATATTTGTTATTGTTCTTGTTTGCAAATGTAACATATATGTATAGAATGTAATATACTGCAGGTAAAATTGTTATTTATTATTTATATATATATTTCTTTTAGTTCAAAACCAGAAAAATAATGATTTATGGAAATTGGAAGAATGTGGTGCATCACAAAGAGACTGAAAGCATGCACTTGCATTTTTAATGTGGATAAAAGTGTTTACAATTATACAATTAATTTAAAACAAATGGGTTGTCTTATGAACCTAACCTTAAGTATGAAAATAATGTATAAATTGAATATATTAGAAGCAGGATATGTACAATGAAACTTATGTGAGAGATTTATTGCAAAATCTTAGATTATATTAAATATCCGTTGAAAGCATTTGGTAAAATATCAAATTTACTATATACATTTAACAACTTCTGTATTTACGTAGTAAAATAAACATACTCATGTGATGTTCAAGAAATTTGCCACAGTTTAGTGTCACAATATAGATAGGTATCAAATAATGAGGAAATAATTATCGTTCATACTTTAAAATGAAATATGCCTTTGCTATAATTTACATATAACTCATAAGTTTGTGTAAATACTTTTGCTTGGAGTCTTTTATTAATTTGTATTCCATTTCTAAGTATTGTTAATTTATAATATACTTTCATAATAGTGTTTATAAAAAGAAGCCAATAAAATGTGTTTTATTTTTTAATATTTATATAAATGTTAACTTCAAAATTTTCATATTCCAGTTAAGTAATAACTGTGTTTTTTGAGCTATATTGTTAAGATTTAAAAGTAAACATATACATCATATCTAGTATTAATATAATTATCTAAGTCCAATGTCTTCAATATTTTGTAATACATATTGGTACATTTATTAAAACATTAAACAATGCTTTTTTACATTCTTATCGTTCTTTCGAGTTGAAAAAGGGCAAACTTCAGCCTACTGAATATTACTCTCCTGTTAAAACTGCAAATAAACAGACCTGTCAATCACTATAACTTCAGTAGTTTTATTGTTAGAAAATTTTATGAAAAATTTAATTTTAAATTATTAAGACGATACCATGATAGACTTTTTTGAACATTTAATTTGTGTAAATTTCACATGCTTCATGTTGTATGGATATTGTCTACTTGGTCTACGTATGTTTTTGTATTTAAGTACTCTTGAGATTCCTTATTTGCGGGTTAAAATGACTTTTCAGCTAACATGCGTGGGTGAGTGACAGATACGTCCGTTTTAAGTAATATTTTACTTGTATTATTATAAACAACAAGAGTATTATTAATAAAAGTAAAGTAGAAGAAAGATATTTATAAATATATATCCAAATTAAAAAATATAGTGGAAAGTAAACAGTAATTGAAAATACTGACAGTTAACTAAATAATGAGTTAACCGTTAACTAAATGATAATTAAACTTTCTTTATCGACGACTAAACAATAAAGTAGGTATTATATTAATCACTATTGGCTAATAATAACACTCATAATACCCAGAGGGAATAATGAAATGCGACCAGGGAATAATGGGCCATAACGTTACCATTATTACCTGCATTCCGCCAATAAGAACATAACGTTCCTAACGTTGTCGTAGTAACGATAGACAAGTCCGGCCATTTTACTAACTGTCTAACCGTCAAACGTCATATTGATATAGTAATCTGACATTTTCGTTTAATTATTTTGATTTCTTTTAGTAATTTTCAGTTAGTCGTCGATAAAGTAGTGTATACTAACTCGCAATAATGACTATTATTCCCTCGAGCCGAGTTACTCCCTCGCCGCGTACGCGGCTCGGTCCGTAAATTCAGCTCTCGGGAATAATAACTGTCATTATTGACTCGTTGTATAATAGTTATTTATGTAACAAGTCAGTAAAGTGATACTTTACCGAACGAGTCTGGTTTACGAGCCAAGCGAGTGAAGCGAGCGCGGCGAGTAACAGACGAGTTCGGTAAAGGTACTTTACTGACGTAGTGCATACAAAATTTTATCGCCAACCGTTAAAATTGTTAATTTAAGAAATAAAGATATAATAACTTTTGACAGTTTATGACAGTGACAAACGATTTATTTTTAAAAGTCATCAGTCATGCTACGCTGACAGATATTAGCGGCAGGTAAAGTACTTTATTGTACAGTACGATAAAGTGTTTCTTTACCTCCGCAAAACGCTATGGTAACGCATCACTTTACTGACGGTTGGCGATAATAGTTATTTATATAACAAGTCAGTAAAGTGATACTTTATCGAACGAGTCTGATTTACGAGCCAAGCGACTGAAGCGAGCGCGGCGAGTAACAGACGAGTTCGGTAAAGGTACTTTACTGACGTGATGCATACAAAGTTTTATCGCCAATCGTGAAAATTGTTAATTTAAGAAATAAAGATATAATAACTTATGACAATTTATGACAGTGACAAACGATTTATTTTTAAAGTCATCAGTCATGGCTACGCTGACAGATATTAGCGGCAGGTAAAGTACTTTATTGTACAGTACGATAGTGTTTCTTTACCTCCGTAAAACGCTATGGTAACGCATCACTTTAGTGACGGTTGGCGATAAACTACTATTATCAACTATCAACTATTATCAATTTATCAATGGTCACTGTCACTTGCCAAATTTCAGTATGTTATTAGGGAAAGTTGGTCTAGTCTTAATCTAATAGTTTGCGACCTTATATTGGAGATCCCTCTTGTGTGTCTTTTAAATTTTGGCATAGTGATTCCGATTTGAAAGCTCTTCTAATTCGAAAAGTTTAATACAATAAACGGATCTTCAAATGAATGTAACTATGATATTGTTTTTTGAGCTCGTCTAAAATTTACTTGTACCATATAATTCAGATGTGGTCTTGGAGATATTTTATTCAGTGTTACTGAGAGGTAAGAGGTAAGAATTTACACTCTACTTAAGTTTAACTCATTTATACGAATTCTTCGCGCCTCCAGATAATTGTCGAAGTCGTAAATTTCATCTTTTTTAACGAATTTTTAATTTCTTGAAGAAATGATATGAGCCATAAAAATGTGGTCAGATTCAAAGTAATATTTCAGCTCCAAATGATTAGGGACAAGTTCATCATCAGTTATTTATATTGTAGCGGTTTTTTTCTATAAGTATATGTTCAATGCCGTCAACATACGATTAAATACCTCCCACCTGTCTCTCTATGTTATAAATTTTCAATAAAATTGAAATATATAAGTATAATAAAAACAAATATGATTTTTTTATATTATTAAAATGTATCCTGAATGCAAAAAACAAAAACAGAATTGTAATAGTTACTTATGTCTACAATAACTTTCAATTTGACAGCTAGTTCTCGCAATAGATCTGAAGCTACGAGGAAAGAATAGAACAGGAGAGAGTCTCCTTAATAATAATATTTGTCCAAAGTGGTAACTCAATATGGCCGCCGCAATGCATAGGCGTGCATAAATATTTTGTATAGGGTATATGTACACTTCGTATGTTCGCGAAAATCATTTAAAATAGCTTCTTAGTCCAGTAATAATTAAAGTAATATCGTGAGTGCATTATTTTTTCAATCCTTTTATTCTTTTTAATATAGTAACATTTATTCTAACTGTATTAAGGGTGTTGTATAGGTACATGTTCAAATATTTACAGATTACAGGCTATCTTTAAACTTTATGCAAAAATGATTTAGATGAAATATTCTTATAATGTTTATCTACACGTCCCCAGGCATTTTGTTTTTTCAATTTTTTATTAATTGTTGTAAAAAATTAAATATAAATAGATAACCGAAAAATAAAATGCGTACCGACGTATAACATATTATTGTGAACATTAATTTCTAGCAAAATTTTTTCGTATTTATTAAGATAAATGTGTAATTTGATAAGAACGAAATGCATTTTTGGCACTGCTTTAATACGCCACCTGCAGTCAAATATTTGATATATCCTTGCAATCCAAGACAGGGCGGAGTTACTTTGTTTAGGTGGGGATTCACTTTACGAGCGATATTCGGAATACAGAAATCGTTGTTACGGTTTTGAGTAGGTATTTGATTAAACATTTTTTATATTATTTTACATTTCATAAAATTGAAAACATTATCTAGTAACCTTCGTTTAACTTTATAAAATGAATGTATATTTTCTTTTTGTAAAATTTACTTATATTATTTTGTATTACATTTCATAAAATTGTACACATTCTCTGGCAGGCTTTTATAACTTTTTCATAAATACAAACTTAAACAAAAACATTACATATGATTCATAAATAATACTAGCTTTTTTAGTTCTTCCACTATTTTACATTTATCAAGATAAAATACTACTGACATTTATAAGTGAGTTAAAAATAATGTAAAACTAATATAGAAAATGAGATGGATATAGATGGTGCCTACTTCCTCTGTACAGATCGTCAGATATTGTACCAGACTGGTAGACGTTCAAAAGAGTAATTTACGATCAAGCAAAAAATTACTCTCAAACGATTCAGTGTTCGGACAGTTATAAAAAGATTTGAAGTAAACCAGAAATTGCTGGGAAAGGATATCTTTTATTTTAAAAATTTAACTACATTACTCATCGTGTTATGGTAAATAAAGAACAGACATAAATAGGACTTATTATTTTACAGATGTAGTTACATAATAATAATGAATAAACATTAAACTTTAAATAATTTATATATAATAATAAAACAATGAAATTTCATTCAATACATGATATTATAAGTACAGTCATTCTGCATCTTTTTGGGAAAAAAATATGCCAGACTATTTTATTTGATAAACCGTTAGTTCGACGAACAAGTCTGTCGAACAAAACTGCAGTGTGTGGGCCCCTTTAGTCATTGAATTCATGTACGAGGTTTCTCGGATACCTTGCCGGCCACCTTGTATTATAATAGTACCTATAGATAAAAATAATTACCCTGTGATTTTCAATACGGCCAATGGAAAAGATAATCAAGACGATGACATTAGTGCCTTTCAACAAAATATTATTATTATTATATAGTATTCATAGGCACTAAGTAATATTTCTTTTAATCAGAATTCCATCTTACATACATATTAACTTATTGAACACATGTCGGATTAAAAAAACTTACAATCTACATTCCTGTGGCGCCTAGACACAAGACTAAATAAATCATACAAAATATTACTAGCACCTACGTTACGTAGAGTATGTGTAGCCTGAAAAGAGACAATTAGCACTTAACGCATCAGACGTATGTCATTTCGAATGCATCGCTCCATAAGGGCGGTACTTATAAACTGGGAACTATACAATTTAGATTTTTACTATAGCATTTAGCAAAACAGTACGTGGTAGTGGGGTATTGGCAAGCTCCACCCCTGAGTAGAACCCCCCTATACCCGCAGCGAAGACGTCGAAATTTTTAGTTTGCTATACAACACCCTTAAGGAAAACATAAAAAACATGCCTAGAATATGTATGTTACGCCACTGAACACATAATCAAACATACCGGATATATGACAAGTTATTCAAAATACTCATTTTATAAATTATGATTGGTCAATATTGCCATAACTGACCTGCCTTAAAGTGGTAACTTCCGGCTAAATAATACCTATTCCCCCACCAGTTTATTATCTCTCCTTTTCTATTCTTTCCTCGTAGATCTGAAGTTTAGGTGAATAAATAAACGTCATCAAGCTGTCGTTACGATGACAGTTTGCAAGAAAATTTGAAGTATCGGCTTTTTTTGTCGTATAACTTGAAACATACAGAGTCAGAATTTGATACAATGAAGAAATTCTAACATGAATGAATAAAGGTTAATTACCCGAACGTCTTGCAATTAGTTTTGCCTTTTTGCCCTGTTGATGTTCAACTTAGGTTAGATATACCCGAATTATACATAACCTGAATGTCAACAAAATGTTCGAAGCCAGCGTTCAGTAAATTATATAAAAATGCCATACATTTTATGGGTAAATTGTTAAATAAATTCATTTGCCACTAATTATAAATGTCACATTAATGTATAATTAATTTTGCAAATATTTTATTTAATTGGATTCTACATTCATAACAAAAGCAAATTGAACAACAGCTGCAATGATTCTCCATTGTATTAGATACAGCCTCTAATATAATAATTAGAAAAAATAATGGAAAGGGATCCCAAAAACATTGATTATTAACATTTAACGTCCGTGAAAAGAATAATTACAAATGTTAACCATTCAAGTATCTTTGCGACTGGCAGTGTTCGCGTTGCCAAAGCGACACCTTGATAGAGAACCTGAAAAAGATGTAAGTGGACGCGAGGAGACGTTTCAAACTCGAAGAGTTTGATGGATCACTAGTTATTGTTATTAATATATCTTTTGTGTATTGGGTTTATGCTGTTCTTAAATAAATAAATAAATAAATAAATAATAACAATTAATATAGATGACGTTATATCTGCAATATAATTTTGAAAATATTATAATTATTGTTCTTATAAATCAAATTTTCACTCAGTATTGCATGTGATTGCATGTGAAAAGGTTGTACGTTTATATTACACGATAATTAGAAACTGTTGATTTAAGCCCACAACAACTAATGAGATACTGATATCAAAGTGAACAGATTTACATAGAATTTGTTTATCTAGTTCTGTAATATCATATAGATACATAAGCTTCCCTTACAATATATAATATATTTCAGAAACTAAGTTTTTTAATTGTTAGAATTAAATCCATACAAACATGCTTAATCTATAGCCTGTCTACACTGTTACCTACTTTATTTATTTTACCTTCATAGTATCTTTGTTGAACGTAGTAATGTAACAACAATCTAAGTTTCAGATAGCATTTGGGGAACTCTGAGTACAGAGATTTAACAGCGTCGTTAAAATTGCTACGCAAATGCTTAGTATTCACCATATCGAATCAGGCGTGTGTGAATAATTGTATTTGCGAGCTACCACGAAATTAAATTGTTTTGGAACGGCCTCGGTAACGTTAGAACGTGGCCTCGGGGCTCGGTTGTAGCCTAACTGAATTACAACTCTATTATCTTCAGAATTCAGCCATTCTCCGCGTTTAATGTATTCATAATCTGATAGTATTGCTGACAGATACCTTTCAAAGATGCAGATTTCATATTAATGACTTTGCTGTGTCTAATATCTATGTTCTTTTTTTAATTTCAGCTTTGATTTATGAAGCATTCGTTATGGTAGATACTTAACAGTATATTTTATGTAATAAATAGTTAATCCATTACTTTATTGATTCCTTTTTGCATAATAATTGTACTTGAAATTAATTAATTATTTCTTCTCTTATTGAATTTCATATTACTGTTTCTAATTTTTTGTTTATAATTAGTTTTTATATTTCATAGTCTTCTTCATATACCGGGTGTCCTAGCGTAGCGGTAAAGTGCATTATTGGTATCTAATAATGTAGATAGCGAATAATTTTCAATATAAAAATTTTAGATAATCATAAGCTCTACAATTTAAAAATATTTTCATTTATACAGAGTGTTCGACAACGACGATCCAACACAAACTTATGTTTTTTTAAATGGAATGCTATGGTTTTTTTTTACTTTTTATGATAGCCCTTAAAGGATTGATTAAACTGACATCAACTTGTATTTGCCGATTTTCAACTGTTTCTGAGATATGGCGATTTTTCGTTAAAAATTGTACATTTGAAAAGTTGCTATGAAATAACGATTGATGATGAAATACTTTTTAAGGGCTCAATTAGTAGAGATACCTTTTCGGTAAGTAAAAGTATTATTTTGACATATTTACGCATGTTCTTTAGAATTACATGGCATTCGCAAAAGTTAATAATTCTAAAAAAAAATAAAATGGAACACCCTGTATATTAATGCGCCATTGAAAAGTCCTTAAAATTTACTATTTAAAAATATTTACTTTCTTCCGACTGTGGGCCATATTGCAGAAGTTATAGGGTGTTATATCTTAATAAACCCGATTACCCGAAATATATTTTGCTACGCTAGAATGCTCATAATTTAACCTAACAGTATGCATATGTTTCAAGAATCTCAATGTGAAGTTACGCCTCTTTGGTCTACCTCTGTAAAATATGTCACATCCACTACAATTAATTTTATAAATTCCCGATTCACTGAACTTAGAGCCCGACAATCGTTATTAAGTGACCTTTCAACGTGTTATTGTTGTAGAAGGCTACTTTACAATCATATTTCTTTAAAGAAATTCCAGACTTTTTGACTAATTCTTTTGATTGTGTTGATCACGACCTTCTCTTGATGAAAATGGAGCACTAGGGGATACGTGGCATTCCTCTCCAGCTATTAAAAAGCTAATTGACCAACAGAGAACAACAGGTGTGCTTGAATGAACAACTGACAGAAGCGGAGATAGTGAATAGGGGAGTACCGCTGGGATCCATATTGGGGCCTGTGTTATTCTTGCTGTACATAAACGAAATACCTGCAAATGTACACTGCGCAGATGATACATAGGTACTAGTTTGACGCAGGATACAGAAAATGTTTTGACGGAAGCTGGGGAGTGGTTTGGCGCAAATATGCTCAGTATCAATGCGCAAAAGACCAAAACTATTGTCTTTTCCACAGACAACAACCAAAAAGGATCAACGAAATTCTTGGACATTTTCTTCGATTCAAGGTTAACATGGGTCGACCAAGTCACCAACTTGCAGTACCAGCTTTCAAAATCCATATATGCAGTACGCAGAAGAAAGAAGACAGCTGGAAGGGATGCCGCACGGCTGACATACTTCGGAAGTTTCCATAGTAGGGCCACTTACGGCATTCTCTTATGGGCGATGCCTCCAAAGCCATTCAAAAAATGTGCGACTCAGATGCTTCTGTCCAGCAGTATCTACTCCATGGAGGAATACTTCAGACGGGACTACTCTGGTTGCTGCAAGTCTCTCTGTTTTTGGTCACTTGCTTTTGGGTTTCTTTCATGTATTAAATTTTATTGACATGTATATACTCCATGAATTATATACTCAATTTTTATGTATGTATCTATGTATGTATTTATGTATATTGTCCAGCAGTAGGTATCTACTTCATGGAGGAATACTTTGATTGGGACCACTCCGACTGCTCCTAGTCTCTCTGTTTTTGGTTACTTGCTTTTGGTTTTTTTAAGTATTCAATTTTATATTGACATGTATATATTGAATTAAATGTATTGAAAAATTGAAAATCTTTTTGGTTGTAGTGGCATACAATGAAATAAAAGTAATAACAATATGACAACTGGTTGTCAATTAGAAAACAATGATAAATATAAAATGTAAATCATAATGTATAAATGAAAATGTAATCAAATAAGGCAATAGGACAATCGGGATTATTTATATAGTCACATCAAAAGGCTTGGGATCTACCACAATCTGTTCAGTCAATGCAATTATACAAATAACAACGACGCAACTATGTAATGAAAAATTAAGATAGAACTGTTGATATTATAACAATATAGAATGTAAATCAGGCATGTATAAATGTAAATGAAAGCCAATAAGCATAGGACAATCGGTATTACCTATGTAATCCTATCAAAATGGCTTAGGTTCACCTAAACATGTACAATTTGATTGAAATATATAAACAATCAACGATGCAACTATGTATGTGTTAAGATGTATTTGTAGCTACAGACATATATGTTTCTACCTAGTTTGGTTTCGTCAGTGCAGCATAACAAAGAAGGTGTATGTTAAAGCATTAATATGTGTTGAATAAAAAATATATAGTATTACCTTAAAATGTCAATCCAAAATGTCCAAATGTAAAACAACTGTGCACTTACTTAATACTGTGTAATGCCTTATTTTAACCAGGCAGTTAATTAGTTAGTTAGTAGTTAGTTTGTAATATATTTTATTGAATTAAATATATATTCATATTTTAAGTATACATAAAATTTTAATCTGTGCTGTTTTGTAATGTCTTTTTCATATACTTATTTCTCGATTTTATTTTTATGTAATGTTATATTAGTTATTTATTTATCTATACACTGACAGTTTCTGATACTGTATCTACCAATCTGTGTCTGTTCACTATTCTGAAATAAATGTTTGATTGATTGATTGATTTATTTATTATTAAGTGAATTTTCAACGTGTTATTGTTGTAGAAGGTTACTTTACAATCACATTTCTTTAAAGAAATTCCAGACTTTTTGACTAATTCTTACTAAATATGGGATTTTAATCCATTATTTCAATTCCAGTTCTTGACTGTGATTCATTTTTGTAACTAACTAATCTATCAGATAAAAACGAGTTGTATCAATTATTGTGTGCAATTACTTTAATTGTGTTCAATCCTTGAGTAAAATTGGCAGTTGTCATCGAGAATATTATTAGATTGTAAATCATTAAATTAAAAGCAGTATGTTTTATATTAGGGTGATAAGAATTATTTGGAGTTAAAGTATCAGAAAGGCGATTTCCTGTATAGCCCAACGTACCTAAAAGTTTAATGCACGTTGGACTATAGTATTTATAGGAAGCCTGCTTTTAGTGATACTTTAATTCCAAATACTTCTAACCACCCTATTAACATAAAGCATGCTTTTAAATCAATCGTTTACAGACTAATAAAAGTCTCGATGACAACTGCCAATTTTGACTCAAGAATTGAACATAATTAAAGTAATTGCACACTATAATGGACACAACTTGATTTTAGTTGAAAGATTAGTTAGAAAATGAATAAATCACTAGCAGTAAGATTAACATTTCCCTTCAATCAATAAATTGAATGGAAACAATAAGTCAAAATCCAAAATTTTGGGAGGAATTAGTCACAAAATCGGCATTTTTTGAAAGAAATGTTTATTTTAAAGTAAACTTTTACAACAACAACACATTAAAAGGCCGGTTAGTTAATAATAAAACATCGGGCTCTAAGTTTAGTAAATCGGGAATTTATTAAATTAATTGTAGTAAATATGACAAATTTTGTATATGTCAAACAAGGCGTAACTTTAAATTGAGGTTCTCGGAACATATGCACGATGTTATGTTAAATAATAAGAATTCGAGCAATTAATCAATTTCGGTTCCTGTTTAATTTAACTCAAAGTAGAAAAATGAGAGCTTTACAAATAGGGGTGTAAACAGGGTTTATTTTTGCATCCATGTAATATTCTTAATTATAAGGCAGCACTAATAAATTCTTCTTTAATAAATTCTTTCTTCGTTAAGTATATTTTCCACGTAAGTGAATATGTTACTCCATCTCCCTGGCTATACCATTAATGTCTAACTTTTCATTATAAAATTGTATGTTTGAAGAACCTTAGTTTGTTTTAGTTGAATTCCTGAAAATGTCGCAAAGCTAAATAAGTAATACCTACTGTTTTATTTGTGTTATTTGGAATTTGTTATTTCTTTATCTTGCAAAATACTTTTCAAGTAATTAAATACACCTTTCAAATGTATATAATTTCTTTTAGGAAGAGTGGGTAAAGCATTAAAACTAAGAGCAAAATTTTCGTTGTCATATTTTAACAAATTTTTGAAACGAATACCTCGAATGCAATTGTTTTTCTTCTTCTTGATTGATCTACATGTTTGTTTTCCCAAGATTATTTTATTTAAAGAGGACTAATATATTTGACCCGAGTTCCGAAGTAGAAATTATTTGAAAACACTTTAACAGTTTGTTTATTTAATAAAGTGTACATATTTTTGTGTGTTCAGTAATTCAATCTGGGGTAGTTCTACTTTTACCTAGTTGTGATAGTATCCACATGTTGGCAACCATACCGGAAGCTTGGCGCCACTCGGACCAGTTTGTTTTTCTCAACCCTCTTCTTTCCTTTTTGGAGTTTCTTGGTTCGTCATTGTGTCAGTTTTAAAGATGGTCGGATAACGTCGCGACTTAATCCTTTTAGCGTTCGAAATGTCGATGTCGATCGGGTAGTAATCATTCTAAAAAATTCCTTGTCTTTATTCTAATCGCGATGATTTCTGATATATAATAAGTAATTAAATCTTGGCAATGATAAATATACATTATTCAGCTTCCTTTGTATTCCCTGATTATTTGGCTACGAACTAATGTAATGTAAAATAAAAAAAACTTCTGAGTGGGTATACTAATAAAAATATATTTCTGGGGCAGTATATATCCCTAACAAATTTACCTTAAAGAAAACATTTAAATACACAATTGGTAACAGATAACAACGTTTATGTGTATTGTAATCGTGCCACTTCTTGTCAGTCTTTCATATTCTTAAAAACAAAGCATAGTATGTCCATTATATATATATATATATATATATATATATATATATATATATATATATATGACAAATTGATATTTTGGGTTATTTGCCGCGTTAATTCAAATCAAGTATGCATATACGAAATAATTCGTATATGCATAAGTGATATGAAATGTAATGCATATCTACACCACCAATTGCTGACATTGCAAATATCAACGTGCAGACAGCTGTTTCGATCTAATCTGGATCTCGTCAGTACACGAAGGTGATATTTGCAATGTCAGACAAAGTCGGATTTCCTGCCTATATACTTGATTGGGTACCAAATGCCTATGAGAAGACTCCCAGCGGCATCTGTGATCCAATATCAAGAACGCAAGGAAATGTTAACCCTTAGTAGAACATCTACTTTATCGGGCAACTGTAGATATGCATTATGTAGGTGACTTTACCTACTTATTAAGTAGGTAAAGTCACCTACATAATGCATATCTACAGTTGTATGTAGGTGACTTTACCTACTTATTAAGTAGGTAAAGTCACCTACATAATGCATATCTACAGTTGCCCGATAAAGTAGATGTTCTACTAAGGGTTAACATTTCCTTGCGTTCTTGATATTGGATCACAGATGCCGCTGGGAGTCTTCTCATAGGCATTTGGTACCCAATCAAGTATATAGGCAGGAAATCCGACTTTGTCTGACATTGCAAATATCACCTTCGTGTACTGACGAGATCCAGGTTAGATCGAAACAGCTGTCTGCACGTTGATATTTGCAATGTCAGCAATTGGTGGTGTAGATATGCATTACATTTCATATCACTTATGCATATACGAATTATTTCGTATATGCATACTTGATTTGAATTAACGCGGCAAATAACCCAAAATATCAATTTGTCATCACATAACCGCGGAAAAACGTCATTTTTGATATATATATATATATATATATGTTCTCTTTCAGGTTTCCGCGGGTAGTAGTATGTGTTGTCACTGGATTCCGGGTTTTCTTCCGCGTTTCCACTGCTTGGTCTTTGGAAAGACCGATGCTGGTTTCAGTCAAGAAACCAGCATCGGTCTTTCCAAAGACCAAGCAGTGGAAACGCGGAAGAAAACCCGGAATCCAGTGACAACATATATATATATATATATATATATATTATAGATGGTAAAGTAAGAAGAATCTCTTTTTAACTCAAACCGAATATAATTCTTACCGCTCTCTTTTGGGTGATAAAAATGTTATTAGTTTGTGAGAATTGTTCCTAATGTATTATACAATAGCGTAAATAACATGCGATCGAAATTGTTGACATGGTTTTATTATTCTATTTTCATAGAATTTTGGCATCAATATCTACTTCCACTTTGAATGAAAATTTAGCGTTTTAGTGCAATCACTAGATTTGATGTCATTTGCAATTCAAAATGTTCACATAATATTGCTTTGAGGTATGACAAAACCTTAGTGTAGTGTAGGTAAGATATATAGAGCATAATGTTAGTTCGTAGACAAATTAACTGAGCCTAGTGGGGTACGGGGAGGGCAAAAATATTGCAACCTTGGCGGGTTGCATACCGTGAAGTATCATATGTAATAAAATTTATTAAATTATATAAATTGGAATATTATTATTTTTTAATTGTTTATAAATGAAAGCTACTTCTCTAATAATTATACTCTAAAAACCGTTTATAGATTTGTCTATAAACAAATATTTGTTAGTGCTCATAAATTACTGGTATAAACATTCAATACGTAACTGAAATAAATATGTTATTTCCAAAGATGCCTTTCAGAAAACTTAATAGTTCTGCAAGCAAAAAAATGAGTATTATTCAACTGTAATATTCACTCAATATTTACTCTATGTAATATTGAAATATAATAATTAAGAATGTGCGTACGTACTTAGGTTAGCAATACTATAAACAACTTACACAACAGCAAATTTATATACATTTATATTAATTACTATTATATCTACATACTTCAATATTTAACTAGTTGCTTGAATTTACATATACAAGGTTTTATTTTAGAATTCGCCTTCGATTTTATTTATAATATAATAATATTTAAACGCTTTTCGTCATGTTCTTTTAGATCTTTTGATAGAAGGTTTGATTCACTCTCACTCATTGATACAAATAGGTATTTAATAAACAATTCCACTGCAACCAAAGAACATGATGGACTTGCTTCACAATTAATGTTTGTATAGCACTTCACTAAGATATATAGTAGTATATTTATAACTACAATTCTCCCCAAAATGCTTAGATCAAAGTACACGTACTACTTTCGTTTAGAAATCTATTTGGCCTATGTATTTTCTTCATCCACAGATTTCTGCTAATGACCTTTTGTGGTATCCTATAATCAACAATTTTCGATGTTAAAATAAATTAATAACTTTATGTAAGTACTTACCTACTTGTGAAAAGTTATAATTTTCTCTTCTCTGCCTCTAATTCCCTTGCATTCTTCTTCCTACTCCAGTTTGTACAATGAAAAGCGGCACATCAAATCATATTAAATACTAAGTAGGTACTAAATAAAAGAAATGGAAAACAATCGAAATTCTTAACCTTAAACTAATGAACAGCAAATGATAGTATTGAAGTTACTAAATAAAGAATAAATTATAGTGTAACTAACATAACACGTTTGTAATTCGGGATAATAAGGAATAAAATACAAAACATATATTAGACAAATAAGCAGTAAATGACCCACCAATGGCGGATGTAAACGCTCCCCTCTCGGCTTCACTTTCTGTCGACAATGGTCCTTCCTTCTTTTCTATCTTCCTTGGACAAAACAAATAGAATATTTTAATTGCTTCAACGAAAATTAGACTGTGTTTTGCATTTAATAATTTTATATTCTGGGCAAAGCATAGTTCAGTTTAACAGAATATGTGAATTCTCTAAATAAACCAGCACCAAATCTATGTTTTGCACGAAATGCAATGACAATAAATGTAATTCTTAACAATAAATAGAGTATCATTTGATATCTTATTTGGGCTATTTCCGTCGTTTGAATTCTGAACAACCGACGTCTCGACGGACATTAAGTTTGTCGTCTTCAGGGTAGCTCTATAAGGAGCTGTCTCATGCCAAAGAAAACTAAATTGTATTTTTAAGGTGAAAATTTGTGTAAAACATAATTTAGTTTAATTTCGGCATGAAACAGTTCTTTATAGGGCTACCCTGAACACGACAGACGTAATTACACTAAAACGATGAAAATAGCACAAATAATATATCAATTGAAATGTATTTACATTCTGTAAAATATGAGGGTGAATTAAAATGTTCAGATGTAGAATACATGGTCCAGTTTTTAATTTGTAAGTCTTACATCACAGATTCTTTTAATATGCATTTTGTAAATATTAAGCGGATAGTAGACATTTGTCTAGCTAGTTGACACTTCTACGCAATATATAATAGTTTAAATGAATAAAATACAGCCTTAACAAATACAGAGGAAAAGGTGAAACATGGAAAATTATTCAAGTGATAAACTGTGAAATCAAATCACAGGTTTCTTTCCTAGCAGTGTTGAAATGATGTAATAAATAAACCAAGCACAATCTATCTGTTTATTGGAATCCACACAATAAGAAGAAAATGTAGAAATAATTGAAAAAAATACATAATCATTCTTTTTATAACAGTATTTTATTTACAGCTCTTTTAATTTGTGCCTTCCATATTTCTAAGAATTATGAGCAAAACGTTATCTCTGTAATACTAACGAGGATGCATTACTTCTTATACAGATTTAAAATTTTAAGGGCAACGATATATTTTTAATATCATATATTGAAGCACATAAAAAACTGAGGAGAATGATAAAAACCGGCAGTTGCTAACTTTTTTCTTGACCAAGATATAGTCATACGAAAAAATCCAGAAAAATAAAATGTTTAAATATAAATAAAAAAGTCTAGTCACTCTCTTAAAATAAAAATAGCGGGTGGACAGCATAAAGGACCCTTGGCGTGTTTTTTGACACACATTTGAACTTTTCCAGTCATATATATTTCATTTGCAATTCGGCTTCAAAGGCTTTGGGCTTTGTTTTGCGCAGTTGTAAGTTTTTCAAAAATCCACTGCTTCTGAAGGCTTTGTATTTCAGTTTTGTCGTCAGTAAGCTGGAATATGCATCACAAGTATGGTCACCTCAGTACATATATCTAGAACTAACCATTGAGAGAGTGCAGCGGCGATTCCTGAAATACTTATCTTTCAAGGGTATGGGAATTTATCCGGATCGTGGCATCGATTACAATCTCTTGCTGCAGGCACATGACCTCCAATCACTGCGGGATCGCCGAGAGCTTCATGGTGCTCGCTTCATATGGAAGCTGTGTAATGGCACATTTGATTGCCCACATCTCCTATCATGTTTGAATTTCTACACTCCCAGAATTTCCTCTCGCTCCTCCTCCACGTTTTGGTTGCCCTTTTCGAGGACTAATTTTCTTCGGGGATCGCTACTGGTCACCATGTGTCGTGCTGCAAACTTACATTATGATGATATATTTTTTGTTTGCAATTCAACAAGTAATACATAATTCTGCAGCTCTATAAATAAATATATGTATATAGTTGTATTTTTTTTTATATTACAAATAAGAATATAATTGATTTGTATTTTATTAATGTACGTTTAATTCTTTGTCCTGTAATTGGTTTTTACTGTTGGACTGAATAAGTTATTATTATTATTATTATTATTAACATTGGAGCAAATACTGTGATAGTATAAAGAGATATTTAAGAATGTTGAAAAACTGCACCAGGGGAACTGTGATTTTAAACAGCAAATCATGGCACCCTCCTGTCCAACATACTAAAAAGGTATTTAGTAATTTATTACAGAATTTATGTCTGTACGTGTATTTATTTTTGATATTGGAAAATTCTATTAATAAATTCAATATTTGAGTGTCATGATCAGAGAGGATACAGAAATAAACAACATAGATGCAAAATCTTTAACGATACGAGATAGCGTGGACTTCTATAAAAACAAAGTATAACATTTAATGTAATTTATTAATAAATACAACTGTATCGATACTGCTCAAAAAATTCCGTTTTCCGTACAAGACCGTTTTCCATTCGAACGATTTAATTGGTTATGGGTGAAATTAGAAAGTGAATCCAGGCGATAATTCCTTCCTTTCTCATAAACTTGAAGTGTTACATATTTGATATCCGTTACACTTAATGACCGTTTAGTTTTGTAACACTTAATAATAATATTGATATAATTTAAATGAACGTATTTGATTCTTGCAGTTCATTGTTCTTCGACAATGAAGCAAATTAATTTTCTCTAGGAAATGTGGTCTACGTTCAGATTGTTATATTCTTAAACGGTTATACTGTTGTACTCTATCTAAATATATATATAAATTAAGAAATCATAATGAGACGTTTCTAAATGAAACACAAACTTTTTCTCTTCATTATTTAAACACATTTTTACGATTGCTACAGAAAGCGTTAATAAAGTGGCTTCTGCAGCAGAAATTATCTAGGGCGTAAAATTGATTTTCTTTGAATTTAGTGTTTGAAAAGTAAGACTAATATTATAAGAGAAAACTAAACGTTCATCATCTAGTTGCAACACGTAGTGAAACGCAAAGGATTCCCGATATCGGTTACCACTAATCAATGATTAAGACTGTCGTTTAGAGGAGAATTTTTAACCGGTGTTTCTGGTACCTGTTAAAATATTAAACGGTGATTAGGATTATTTACACATGCCTGTAGCTATTGATATTGTAATAAAGAATATCGAACAATATGAAAATTTTATGAAAACAATTCTCATAACCTAGAAAATTTGAATGAATATATTATTACCGACAGCGATTATGTTTTTATATGTAATTATACAAGGTGAGTCAATGATCTGACAAAGTAAATTTACTCTTTAATTCTTAATATAGTAATACAATTTGCGTATTGTTTGATAGGGTGGACTTTGCTTAGAATTAAAATATATATATACGCTTATACAGGCTGATCCATAAATCATTGGCACAAACAAGATGTATTTATGAAATTGAACAACAGAATAATTACAAATTTTGATGTCGCGTTAAAATAGAAATAATTTTTACTAAGAGTAATTATTCGCTAAAATTAATAGTTTTCTAGTTATTTATAATTAAAGTTAAAGAATGGCATTTATAGCTGCCTCTTTATTTGTCTATAATGCGGGTATTTTTTGTTGACTTCACTATTATCTTAGGTCAAGATTCACAATCCCAACAAACCGGATACTTCTTTTTATCGCGTGTAAAGTATATGGAGTTAAGGAAGAGACTATTTCACAGTAATTCTTCTAAAAGTTGTGTACATAGATTAACCTTTTTTGGTGTTAGGTATAATATCTGAAATGTATTCTGATGATTCATTATAGTTTAACACATAAAATACTTGTATTTTTAGATTTATAGACAATATACCTTTGTGTTTACAACAAACATTGACTATTTTTTCTTCATTATTCTGTTGAAAATCTTTATAGCAATTTTAACTATACCATTAATACAAAGCAATATACTTCAAGAAAAGAAACAATATTTAAATTGTATCCAGCATAGAAACTTATTTTAATAAAGTTTTTTCATATACAAGTTCAGTCAAATTGTTTGATAATTATAATTTAATGTTTTTTTGAAGAATCTAAATGTGAAAAGATTAGAATACTTACTAGGTAGGTATAAATAAAATCTTTCAGAAAAATAGCCACAGTTTGTTGTAAACACAATCCTGTGTTGTCTATAAATCTGAAAATACAAGTATTTTCTGTGTTAAACTATAGTAAATCATTAGAACACATTTCACACATCATACCTATCACTAAAAAAGTCAATTTATGTAGGTACTTTTTATTAAATTACTTAGAAATACTCCCTTACTTTCTCACCATATAATTTACACTGGAGAAAAATGACTGTGCGGTTTGTTTGTATTATGAACTTTGACCACTCTCAATAACGACGCCAGAGAATTGTCGCGCATTCAAGAGTGCACACACTCAAAATAACTTGGTATGGCATACACACAAGGTGCGCGAAGTGATACTTATATGCAAAACATGTTTTAATTTAAACTGAGTGTTCGCAAAGGTGTTGCATAATAAACAAAAGACATATTTTAAGTGAAACGCCCAATATTTTTGTATAGAATCATATTAAACCCTTCAATAGACACTTTTTTGTTAAGTATATCCTTATTCCTATCTTTGATATTTTAGAAGATAATTAAATCTTATACATAGCAAAGTAAAAATCACGGTAACCTTGGAAAAGTATAGTCGGTGCTTCAAAATACTGATGTAAAATGTTAAGGAGGCTTACGCAGAGCTGCCGACAATCTGCCGTAAGGTAGGACGAAAGGGGGTGGCGCCTTATGCACTAATGTAAATTATGAACTTTAGAAGGTTTCGTTCAAACAATAGTACCGCTTTCATTTACGAAATATCAACAAAATTTAAAACACAAATAAACAAAGGCTCAATGCATGTTCGACTGGAATTAGTTTTTAAAATGAAGTTTTTGAAACTGTGTTACGATGTAAATTTTGTCAACTTTGAGAGTGAAATGTAGGAGTAAATAATTCAAATTATAAGAAAGTACTTCCAACGAAACCTTAATTAATCCTTTGTATTCAATTTAATGCAAAAACGTAATAAGAAAAACATAAATTTCTGCCGTTTGTTTTATTTGAACGAATACCTTACAACGGCGGAATTTGCATTAGCGCATATGGCGCCACCTCCTTACGTCCTCCATCGCAGGAGTTAGTCGGCACCTCTGCGTAAGCCCTCTTAAAGTCTGTCAAGCTTATCGTTAAATAATAAAACAATTATCGTGTTACTGGCTTCTATGTTAATATTACTTATTGTTATTTTCGTTGTTGTTTTTTGTGCCTTGACTCCTGTATTGGTTTTTTTTTTTTAAATTTAGTAAACAGTATAGTAACAGTAACAATATACTGACGCATGTAATTTTTTGGTTATTACAGAAGTATAATTAATTTGTGGGTACGAATACAGCAGTTTTGGAAGTTTTTTAATTTCATTGCATTTGAAAATATATAGTAATGTAAGATTTTTATATTTCAAAGTATTTCATTTAAATTACACTGTCAATATTCGACTAATTCAGTTGTCTTACTTAATATTATTATATGCATATTTGTAAATAAACTACTATATTTATGTGCTTATACTTTTCAGGTTCCAAGATATGAAACACTAAGTCTTATGTTTTATATTGTAGTGTACATACATTTGTTTTTGTTTCGTTTGATCTTATCTATCGTTTCAAAGGGCTGTCATAAAGGCATTACCTTGCACACATAGTTTATATCTATAAGAAATTTGTAGTTAATCAGTCTAACATAGAAGTTTCTGTTACAATTACCGAAGAGGTTTTGTTCATTTAAGCTCAAACTACTAGCTGAGCTTAACAAGTTTAGATAACATGTCATGTTGTCTATGCAGAGCCATTATGGTATTAAGCACACGTAATCTTCATAAAACAATGTAATTAGCCTAACAGCATTGAAGTATATTTATATTGTACATGTCTTCTAAGGGTCATTTAAAATTAGTACAAAGAAAAAGTTATATTGTTTTTGTTAGATTAGTGATGTATATATACAACTTATACAAGTTGATTCATAAATTACTAACACAGAGAAGAAATATATTTTTAAAATGAAGACCCAATATATAAGTTCAAATTTAAATTTCGTATTAAAATAGAAATATTAATAATTTCTGAGTTATGTATTTATCATTAAAGTCAGAAGTGACGTTTATAGACGTCTTTATAATTGCTCATAATTCAAGAGTGCCTTGACAAAACGCGAAGTAATTTGGTGTGGCGTATACGCAAGGTGTGTCAAGTGTTACTTATACCACAGTATATAGCTATGTAATAGAAACAGTAGTTTCTCTCGAGGGAAATAATTGTCCTCCTACCGACGACCTTGAACCGACGCGTGCGTGAAAATTTCTGAATGCGCAGTAGTCAGCCATCAGCTGTAGAGTTGGCGGGATTTATGATGCGACTGCTGGGCATGCGATTTGTGAATGGCCGTTAATATAAGTTATGCTGTCCACCAATTATACAAAATGTTTGACAAACAATTTATTATGAACACTAATTTTACAAATTAATGGGTAGTTGTACACAGATTAAACAAGGCATTTGTAAAACTAAATTATACATTCTTTTAATTTAGAATTTGTGTTTAAAATGTGTGTCAAAAATTTTTGTTTGATTATTGTGCATTTCCTTGAAACATTTCCATATAATTAATGGATGCTGACCTACTTCCAACATTCTTGACAAACAAATTGTTTTTTATAATTAGTGTGCACGCAGCATAACGTTTTATCAATAATTGTAGTGTTTCGTTTCGCGAATACGTGGAACAAAAATGCCCCATTATTGTTGTGCACCTCGGTGCAAGAATAGTTCGAACAATTCTAAATTAAGCTTTCTCAGGTTTCCGAAAGAACCAATGCGGTAAGATCCCCAGGCCACACCAGGCGCATTAAAATTTCCTCAACTGTTAAAATGTGCATATTGTGTATTGTAGTTGTGAATAATTACTCAAACTTCATGACAAATTCACCACCACCAACACAAAATTTAATTTTCGAAGATTGATTACCGACAATGGGAAAATATAACTGAACAAAATGCCTTCACTTATTTTATAGGTTATTTGGGACACAAATGTTTTGAAAAGCATAGTTTTCCAACAATTATACGTTTAAAACACAAGAAATGAATAAATTCAAATTTTACACTTATTTTAAGGCATGTCCTAACTTTGTGAAACAGCTTTACTAATTTGGCAACGCCCGACCATAATTTCAGTATACCTATATATAAATACCGCATTAGGAAAAAGCCTTCTGTGAATTTTTTTCTTCATTTTCCTTCGAACCAAATGTTGGCTTTAAATTAAAACAGAAGTTGGAGGAGATATCATATAAACATCCCTGCGAAAATTTTCCTACTGAATTTTTGATAAAGCTATTTATTCGTGTAAGAATTTTTTATACTTTGAAATTTTGCAATAGAAATTTCAAAGTTAGTGGCAATTCAAATAAAATAACAATTTTACAACACCATTGATGAATTGTGTCAAGAAATTTAAGTAATCTTTGGGTTAGAGGAGCCTTTTTTTGTGTTGTACGTATAATGTATTACATTTTAAATGCGTGTGTAATATGTACTTAATAAAAAGCAGTGTTTTATCATCGTTTTTTGTATTATTGATATAGCTTTTTCATAATTTTAAAAATAGATTAACATAATTATCTCATAAACGATTTGGTTCTGCGTCACTGGCTTAATCCTGAATAGAAAAATTTACTACGCCTCTGGTTGCGCGTGCGTGAATGCGCAGTACTATTTTGGGACACAAACATCAAAGGTGCCGACGGCGAGAGAAACTACTGTGTCTATACAGCTCTATACTGTGCTTATACCCATAACTTGTTCTAATATGTAATGGGTGATCGCAAAGTTGTTGCTGCAAAATGAAGAAACTTTAACAGAAATTATATTTTAAATAGAACACACAATATTTGTTTTCAAAAGCGTATTGAACCTTTCGGGATATACTAATTTTGTCAATTATGTCTTATAATACTTATCTTCGATATTTTAGATTTTCAAAGAATAAAGCAACCGCCGTGTTATTGACTTGCGTTCATAGTTACCTATTACTATTGTCGTTGCTGTTGCATCTCCGTTCTTTTATGTTTTTAGTCAGTCATATTTACTACATCTCAGACTAGTTTATTTTTTTGTTAATTATAATTTACTCTTCTTGTGATAGTCAAGAAAATATTTAATCATCTTTACAAATACATTCTGTGTAAAATACCTGACAAAAAAGTTTTTTATAATAAATCTATTAAGGAAGCAAGGTAATAAATTATTAAATTTAACAAAATCATACTATGTTCAATGTTCAAATATATGACCTCCCACTTGTCTATATAGACTTGTTGTTTGTAATAGCTGTTGTTCGACTAGTTCGAAGGTTTCGGGAGATATCTTTCAGCAAATATTTCTTGTTCTTGCTTTTATGTTCTATCTTGCTATTGGTTTTTTCTGATAAAGTTGGTCTTTAATATACTACCATAAAAAGAAATTCAATGTAATCCATTGCTTATAGGTACATATTTATTTTACGTTTCGATCTATATTATTTCGTCTTCTTCTTCTTCAAAAAAAGTAATAATATTTTGGAAAAGCAAAAAAGACGAAATAAATATAAATATGCAGTCTCCAATGATAAATCTGTTAAAAAATCTATTTAAACAATGTTGATTGGAGTATGATTTTCCTATTTAAAATGTTTGTATGTCTATTCTTGAATTATGTGTCTTTGTTTTGGTAAAAAAAATATTTAAATTGTAGTTATAAATTTTGATGTATTTTACTAGTGTTTGTTGATGAAATATGTCATATTTATATTTCATTTGTCGTAAATAATCAAATACTAGAGATCATTATTAATAAATAATATGAATTATATTGAAATACGTAACTTGAAACAGAAATTAATTATCATTAGTATTTGTATGTAAAATAATAATAAATACTTAGCTGTAGCTATAGCAAGCACGACAAAGTTATCGATCATGGTTATTGTATTCTGTACAATAGTTAATTCCTTATATTTCTAAAAGACAGTTGAGGATATGAGAACCTATAGGAAATGAAAACAATATTAAAAATTAAAATGTCGTCATTTTAAATTATTAGGGTTATTGTTGTTGAGTTGGGAGATAAATAGGTATAATATAGATAATATAAGTCTAGTAGGAAATTAATGTATGTACTTCGAAAATAAATGTTCTTAGAATTATTTAAAGATTGATTTTGAAAATCAAAAATACCAGTTTAGCAGGGGTAAAAGCCGTTCATTATAGTTAGGGACAAAACTATATTGACATATAATTTTAATGGAATATATATACAAAATTTGGTCTTCTAAATGTAATGTTTGTGTGTGTGTGTGAGTAAAAGAATTTACATTCTAGCAGACTAAAGCTAAATAAAATTATGTAAACAACTATTAACAAATTCAAGAATTGTAAAAGTCAAATATTAAATCTATATGTACGAACTTGAAAAGATCATATAAATTAATTTAATAAGATATTATACATTGCATTGAAACATCTGACTTAAAAAATAAGTATGTCGTAAAAATATGGGAAAACAATCGAGGGTAGATAAAGCAAAGCCATTCAAGAAAAAATGTAAAACAATCGCAGTAAAATATTTGTTGAAAAAGTCTCATAGTAAATAAAATATGTGTAATCAAAAGATATATAAATCCCCGACATATTGAAAATATAAAGTTATAGATTTGCAAAGCACTATTACTGTTGAAAATATAAAATATCCATGGCAGATCACGAAGTATATCCCGAAGTAATATTTAGGCCAATATAATACCACATCTTTAAGTTCATTCCCAGAAGACAACATTCTGAGTTTTGCAATAGAAGAAAACATCTAAAAAGCATAATAAACAGGTAAAAGTTGATTATATGCCTATATACGTAAATAAAGGAAAACTGGTTAAGAGATATAGAAAAATTCAAAATGATACATTTTAGAAACATACTTGCTCATATAGTTCTGTGCAAAATTATTTTTTTTTATACATATTTCAATTCCTACAAAAATGTTATATTAGGGCCTACACGATTTTCAAATATGTATTGTTGTCATAATTCTAATTGGATTAAATCCTATACGACAATAACTACCTGCGTTGAAATTATAACATATCAATAATGAACTTACTTAATATAATAAATAAAAATAGACACGCTTGTTGTACCTTAAAGCATTAAAGCTATCAGAATGTTATTTTAAAATATTTCTAGTTAGCTTTACCATGTATGGGATTGTCATTAGTTAACGTTGTATTGTATTAGATTCATCACAATAAATAGAACTTAACATTTTGGGGTTTAAAAGTATTATTTCTGTCTTATTTATTCAGCATATAAGGATTACTGAGTGAAGAAATAATATATGTAAAATTAAAAGTTGATTGATAAGAACTTGGTCCTAAGAGTCTGATATATATTGAATAACCCACTAAAATTACTTTCAATAGTAGTTATAAATGTGTATTGTTCCACGCTAAGGCTATAAATTTACACAGTATATATTATTATAAGAAATGTGGCTGGGATTACCTTGAAGGTAAGGTTATCAAAGGTCTCCAATGTTATTCCGCCCATTCGTTGGGTATACTGCACTGACGATGATTAATGAGTCAGAAGCACGTGTCTTCAGTTGCTTCATCAGTGGTATTGCCCAATAAAATTTCTTACCGTGGCTATACTGCACTGACGCCGGCCAATGAGTCAGAAATACGTGTCTACCGTTACCTTTTCAGCGGTATTGTCTAATATTTTCTCCTGGTTCATATCGTATGAGTTTGGCTGACACATAGGTGAACAATGTCTGTCTCGTGGCTACGTTAGATAAATCCTCAAAACCCGAAAAGTTTCTGCGTGGAGGGAGAGTCAGATTCAGACCACAAACTGAAGGTCTGTCGTCTGTATGGCCTCCGCATCTCCAAATGTGCTTTCTTACAGTAAAGAAACGCATACGAAAACATAATTGCTATGAATGGGTTATGCGGTTTATTTGTATGGAATATATGTAGGAACCTATTTGTCGGTACCACTCGATGTTCTGTATCACTAATTAGTTTTAACTGGTGTTGGAAAATCGCAAATGTGTACTCAACGGTATGTTAATCGACCGCCGGGAGCAATTTGGATGAAAGAAAACATGTAGGTTTGTTATGAATTCTTATAGTTGGTATTGAGAACATATATTACGCAAGAATTGCTGGATTGAGTAATCATTCTATTGTTTGGTGTGTTAGTTGTATTGACAGGACATATTCCACCAATTATTTTAACAAGACAGAATTGAATAATTTAGTTTAATCTGATCAATTTGAATGTAATACGGCGCGATATTTCAGATCGCTCTATAAATATTTAACAAATTCTTCATTTATTTGACATTATACAATTAATACCTAAGAGAAGTTTAAGTTATAAAGAAATAACTAATTCAAAATCTAATTTATATATAATTACAAAATGATAACAAGAAGCAGAAAGTGGATACATAATCGATTAACGGTTGAGTGATTTTCATTAGAATCTTCTTGAATATACCTAGACAGACAATTTTGTGAAGCATTGTTGCAGCAGTTTTATCTTACTATAACCTTAAAGAATATTGCAATTATTTCGCTTTAATTGGTTTTATTATGCGCTGCAAGTAATTAAATATCATGCACTTCCTTCATTATTGTAAAAGGGGGACTTAATTATCTTTTCTTTTTTCTTATTGCACGTCTTGCATTGAATGCATGACATTCTTCTGCATCCCGTGGCATAGAGAACGACAACGACCACAACAACATCAAGAGCGACAAAGACGTTCTGGAGACGAACTATCAATGTCTCTGTGGAGGATAATTTTCTGAAACCGATAGTCTACCTTTTATTTATCCCATTTTCGCTGTCAGCAATTACGTCCGGCAAACAAAGCTATTTTAACTGAATGCTGTGCGATCACGAGTTTCACGGTTCATTTCAATTTGAATTTTCAGCAATCTTTTCAATTCGGTCGACATTTAAGGACGTACAGGGAAATGTACACAATACTGCAAACAAAAACTGGCTACTAATAATATACGGGTACGTTCCGTGTATGTTTTGTGGGCTACGTGCAATCTGAGAAGTGTAGATTACATGGTCCTTTTGTCCTTGTCACTGGTAAACGCTATACAGGGAAAGTACAGTTTAGTAGAAAATATTTAGTTATGTACAAGTAAGTATACATTTTGATATGCAGTATACGAATAAATAATAATAATAATAATAATAATAATAATAATAATACTTTTTTCTTGGACAACTAAGGTCTTTATTTATTTATTTATTTATTTATTTGATACACTAATCAACAGATGCCTAATTACAGATTTAGGGACACAAAAATTTTACATACATGATATTAATCTTTGCCTTACCAAAACTGGGTCATAATTGACCCATAATTTTGTTTTTTTCTTGTAACTTTGTAAATAATTTTTTAATTTTTTTTTCCTTTCAAGAATTCTTCTAAAATTCTGTATTGAACCATAAGCAATAACAACCAAATCTAAAATTAACAAAGATTGAGAATAATTCGCACTTTGTTGCTCTGGGTCAGTTGAGACCCGGTTTTGGGATGTTATGTTTTAATTCGAACGAACATATTTTTATACAAGTTGAGACGTGTTCATCCCTGCTCACGGCTGGAATTTTGATGATAGTGTACATTTGTGTCAGTGGTTCATCGTTGTACAATGGCATCTAAAATGGCTTTATCTGATGAAGAACTTTTTTCTATTCTGATGAACAATTCAGAAGACGAAAATGACACGATTGAGAAAAAATTTAGTGATGGGTCTGAAGAAGTAGAAGATATTATAGAGGAAAATGATAACAGTGATGAATTTGAGGAAGATTTGGACCGTAATATTGAAGTTGCTGGTTGAACATGGAAATATTCAGCTCCTAAAAAAGGTAAAACAAGGACATCAAATTTCATTCGTAAAGAAAAAGGTTATCTGAGGAAATTTTTGAAATTATTGTGAAATTTACTAATCAAAGAGCAAAAGAAATTATAAGTAAATATAATGAGAATCATGAAGACAATTTATTCAAATCATGGAAAGAAGTAGATGTTATCGAAGTACTTGCTTTCTGTGCAATACTTATTTTATCAGGAATATTTAGAGAAGCAAAAGAAAGCCCAGTTAATTTGTGGTCATCAACAAGTAAATCTTTGACAAGGCCAATATATCAAGCTTATATGAGCCGAAATAGATTTTGCGATATTTTACGCTTCCTACGTTTTGACGATATTTGCACAAGAATAAAAAGAAAAATTCTAGATAAACTTGCACTTATTCGCGAGGTAATTGTTATTTTCACAAAAAATTGCAGAGAATCTTATTGCCCATCAGCTCTAGGAACAATAGACGAACAGCTGGTAAGTTTTAGAGGCCGATGTCCATTTAAGGTTTATATACCAAACAAGTCCGGAAAAAATGGGATTAAAAATTTTGGCATTATGTAATGCAACAACATTTTACTGTTGTAATTTTGAAGTATACCTAGCAAAAGAAGGAGAAACAGCTGAAAAAAAATCAAGGACCTCGCGTAGTTAAAACTTTATCAAACCATTAGTACGGAAGTGGTCGCAATATAACGACTGATAATTTTTTTACCGACTTAACTCTTGCGGAAGATTTTCTAAAGGAAAAACTAACATTAATTGGAACTGGGAGCAAAAATAGGAAAGACAAAACGTTATCTACATATTAATCAAACATATAAGAAAGTCAAGTGGTGGCTGAAATGTTCATACTTCAATTTAATAACTATATACAAGATGATTTGACAAAAAGTGCTACTAAATGAAATACGAACTACAATGATTTTTTTTATTTTCCAAAATATTTCTCTCTAACATTAATACACTTGGACCAGCAGTATTTCAGTGCTATTATACCGCAGTTTTATAACTATTAGCATTAAAGTCCTTAAAATACTGGCCTATTTTATCCTGGCCTGTATTGAATTTAATTTAGACGAGAATCAACTCGAGTTTTTGGGAATAAGTGAGAGTTTGAAGGTTTGGGGTACAACCTGGAATCGTAAGTCACCTAGTTTTTCTAGGACAATACGACTGAGGTGTGATGGCATATTGTCATGATGGAATAGCACTTTTTTTCAAGCCATTGCGGGTCATTACCGATAAAATGGTAATGACAACCTTCACTTTGGTCAGAAGAATACCTGTTGACAGTTTGGCCCCTTTCGAGACAATCTATAAGAAATATCCCTTCAGTAAACGTGATACCCACCTGCAAAATGTGAAGTACACGTTCAGTAGACATGCGCACAGTCTTGGTAATCTCCTCTACTTTCACTCTTTGGTTACATAGCAAAATATTATGAAATTAACATAAACCATTCCTGGAATGGAATAACATTGTGATGGTTCAACAACGCAGTGCAAATCATTGACTTCTTCTCAGAATATTAGTTTTGTTTTTTTTCTTAAATGCAAGCACTGAATTGCACCACAAATAGCGATTTTGTTCTTTTTACAACTTTCACTAAACTCGCAACTTGTAAATCTGTTGAATTAAGTGTCAGTTTATATTATAAATTTAAATATCCTAATGTAAACGCATGGTTTAGCCGAATATAACAGCAATATTTTTATAAAAACAAATACTAATGGACGTGTTTTACCTACTGTCAAATCATCCTCATACTTGGAACCAAGTAAGAATTACTTATTTCTATAGAAAATAACGCATTATCAGACTCTGGCATCAGTTTCATAAAAAACAATAATCGTACAACATTTGGACACATATTATTGCTATTTATCGTTATTGTCTACTCTGCTCAATTGATTTTTTTGTTTTACTTATATTTTAACTGTATGTTTTCATATATTTTGTAGTTTAAATTCTCACTAATTCTAAAAAAATGTCCTGTAATTCGTTTTGAATTTCTGAAACAATAAAGTTTATTATTTTTATATCTATTATATGCACCTAAGAAATGCTCATTTTTGACTTTAGTAATGTTTTTTTTTTATTGTGTACGCCAAAGAAAATATTTTAAAATTACTACCAACATTAGAATAAATTAATTGAACATTTTTGTAGTAATATTTTGATTAATAAAATTAATGCAAAATTAATATAAAAAAAAAAAAAATAGAACCTCCAGTACCAAACAAAGTTTTCAAATTCTCTGAAAATTACGACAATTGCAAATGAAAAGTTTGTCTTATTTTAATGCTGATGTATAGTTATAATTAGCCTTTTAAAAGAAACGTATACATATTAAATCAATCAAATAAATATGTTCACCTTTAATTTACTAATGGAACAGAAACTGCATGAAACTTCAACTTGAACCTAGTCAGGCGAGCGGATTTTGAATTCTAATGTAGATGGTATCACATGACTGTTGTTCCGCCCTAATTGCCAAGTATCGCTGTAGCGCCCTTTTGTGATTCAGTTCAATGTGCAGAAACAAATGCAACATATCTATTATGGACCGCAGTTGGTCTTTGTTCGATTTTTTTGCACCATCACCCCCTGTATATGACACTGGTTCTAGATAATGAGGTATTTAGACACTGGGCCGTACATATGAAGATTGTCCGTTTCCAATTTAGTAACGTCGGAGGGCATTTTTAACATCCATATGCGTATTTGAACATCAAAAGAGTGGTAAACTATTACAATTCGGTCAAGCAAACATTCATGGTGAGTTTACATTTTAAAATACTGACTAACTACCTTATGTGTTGATGAATTTTAAAGGATACCTACTCTTTCAATAATGTTGACATAAAACTGGTACATACTGTTCAAATTCTTTTTTTTTTGTAATAAATATCTAATTACAATGAACTTAATTTATTAATTTTCTAGAACACTTGTAAACATTAACTTCTCATGCCGCTTTTTTAATTTCTTTACTATTTCCGTAAATCAGATTTATTCAGAATAAAAGAAGTAGTTAAATAAGGAGGTAGTCAATGACTGTTCATAACATATGTATTGTAATGAAATAAGTCCACAAAAGAAAAGTAAACATCGGCGCGAGGCGCCGTAAATAAGTCATAAATCATCCACACATAGATATGTAATACGTAAGCGACAGAAAGTCTGGTTTTTCTCTCGGGCTATCGAGAATGAAGCGAGAGGTTTGGCGTATATTTCTAGAGTCTTTATGTGCCGACATAAAAGGGGCCGGTGCCCAGAAATAATGAATTCGTTGAAAGGTATTCGTACAGTGCAAATAAACATAAATAATGTGAGTAGTGCGGTTTTATTATAGTTCACAGAATACATAAATATTACTGACATAAATAGTAGTGATAGAAATAAATACGTGTGTTAATTTGTTTGTAGTAGTTTTAAGTGCGATACATTTATTTTATATTTTTATATTGTGATTAGTTTTAAGTGTGTAAATATACAGACTGTTTCAAAACATTTGCACGAGTTGTTTATTTCGTCCCCAAAAACGCTACAATATACAGGCACAGACTTTTCTTTTGCCAATGTTGTGGTGATTATTCCAGATAGCGAGAAGAAATATAAAGATAATGTAGAAGTACGGAATGATGAATTGGAAAAAAAGAGAGAGAAAATATGAATATATGTATAGATGGGATAACACTGGAACAGGTGGATACATTCGAGAATGTAGGCGCTACACTGGAAGGCAATGGGAACAACAAATTGAGATAAACCGAATAATCTCAAAGGTTAATAGTATGTATTAATCTATGAGTAGAGTATTCATCTTTACAAAGAAAGTCACAAAACAAACACAAATGAAAGTGTACAAAACAATATACTGGCCTATATTCACATATGAATAAGGATCCTGGGTACTGTGTATTAGAGGAGTCCAATGGACTCACAAGAGGAGATAGAATTAGAAATGGAATTATTAGGGCAGTGCCTAAATTCAATTCGGTGAATGAATTTATTGATCAAAGGCAATTAAGTTTGCTAGGCTATCTGCAAAGATTAAGAAACAGACTGTACGGTAAGCAATGAACCAAGGTGAAGGAATTTGGGTCTATATATTGTAAATCAAGTATACAGACTCGCCACTGGCCCGAGGCGAAATTGAATAGAAATATGAAACTTCAAAATTGGAATGCGTAAGTCAAATCCAGAAACGCATTCATATTTTGTAATAGTTTTTGTTTAGTAGAACATTGGCGCGACGCACCGTAAATAAGTCATAAATCATCCACATATATGTAATGTGTAAGCGACAGAAAGTCTGTCGTATGTTCTACAAACATCGAGAGAAATAGAGAATTTTCGCGTATATTTCCAGAGTCTTATATGTCGATATAAAAAGCGGTCGGTGCCCAGAAAGCATTCATTCATTCAGTAGTATTCGTACGCTAGAAATAAATACAGTGAGCGGTGCAGTTTTTATTACAGTGCAATAAATACATAAATATTACAGATATAAATAGCAGTTAGTGATAGAAATAAATCCGTGTGTTAATTTATTCGTAGTAGTTTTAAGTGTGTTACATTTATTTTATATTTTTATATTGTGATTAGATTTAAGTGTGTAAATATACAGACAGTTTTAAAACATTTACACGAGTTGTTTATTTCGAACCCGAAAACGCAACAATATTTTAAAGAGAAATATATAACCTCAAAAAATTTCATACAATGGTACGGAAATAACCGTATTTACGAAAATAACTCTAATTCTGATCTATCTTTATTGATTCCTATTTTGAAAAATTAGCTCGGCTTAAATAAATTTCTTTATGTTCATACAGAATTACTAGAAGAAGAAACGTGTTTATTTAGTGGTCATAATTATTAGTAAGTATTTATATATATATATATATATATATATATATATATATATATATATATATATATATATATATTTGAAAAGCAAATTACTGGTTTAATAATCAGTTTATATAATTTATGTTTCAAGAACTTTATCACTATATGACAGATTTAAAAAGAAAAGTTAATTATATATTTTTGCTGTTAATGAGTCAAATAAAAGCTTTGTGGATTATGGATAAATGCTGAATTATTTCTATTAAATATCGAAGTGTTACTTACATGATCATATTTTAATTTAGATTACAGTATAAATTTATATTTAAATATAATTCGTAATTTCGTTTTATTAAAGAAGCTAATCCTAGATATAAAGTTATTCTCATTTAAAGAATTGGGGACTGGCCAAGATAAAAAATAATTAAGGAATTGTTTAATTATAATTGAAAAAATTAAAAGCCGGTATTACAAAGAGTTATTTTATTTAAAAATAAGAAAAGGAAAAATGTCGTTTTAAAATGTAAAATATTATAAAATTAATATTATTGTTTGAAGTATTGCATATATATATAATTAAATCATAATTCAATTTATTTATTTTACATATTCCTATACAAAATATATTCAGTTTAGTAATAATTTTTAAACAACAAACTTTTAATTTTTATGCAAAATAAGATTTAGTATAATAATTTAAAAGAAAGATTAAATATAAATGCAAAATCAGAAAACAGATAATAAACTGTAGCACCATAAGGTGAAGCTACAATGTCAGATAACTTCTAATGTAAAAAAATGAGCAAAGCAACAGAACACTATGTAAATTTTAATTGGTACAGATTTCAACTCGTAAATGATGTACGTTGACTGCTATAAAGAGTGACTTATATAGCTTTATTAATAATACTTTTTATTAATCTATATAATCAATATGCTTTTAATTACATACATTTTCTGATTGTGTTCATATGTCATATTCATTGGCAGCCTCATTTTAGGACAGACTTGTTCTTACGTGGTTGGAAATATTGAAATCTTAAATGTAAAAAAAATGTATGTGAGTGCTTTTTCCAACACACAAAAATTTAAATTTATGAAAGTATTTAAATAAATAATATCTCTGTTTAAAGAGGTAGGATGTTATTTCATACCAAACAATATATTTAAATTAATATTTACATTTAATATTTAACTAATTAAAAATGTTAAAAGCAATTCCGCTCCAATTCTTCTGATTCAGAGTTAATGCATTGTAAATAGTGGACTTAAGTTAAATACCGATATTAACTGACGTCTTTTGAACGTAAGCGTGAAACAAATGACTGGTGCATTCCTCTTGAAACCATAGGGATCGAATGGCTTACTTTACAGGGAGAAAGTCTTTTAGCGTTGTGCTCCGGGGGTAATTTGAAAGTTACTCGGGCATGCAAACAGACCACCCTTGTCAGCGGGGGTTACTTCGCTAACCACCCTTAATGAGGCCGGCTACTTCGGGATGCGGACCTTGTTTTTAAAGAAATACCCATCCCCTGTCAGTAACTTGTCGTATTACAGAGCGACTTCCTATTTAGACGTTAGTCTTAAGGACAAAAGGGATACTACAGTGGGGGGATTGGTTAGTGAACGAATGAAAAGGTAAAATGGTGAATTATGTTCTTTTCTTGTTCGTTTTGCATGATGCATTTACAAACAAGGACATGTAGTTGGGGTTTAATCAAAAATGTAATACATTGTTACAGTATTTTTATGGACTTTTCTATTTCCCAGCGAAGCGATGATGTCCATTATTGGTATCTAATAATGCAGATAGTGAAAAATTGTAGATAATCATGGACTCTACAATTTAAAAATATTTTCATATATACAGAGTGTTCGACAATGAGAAAACAATAAAAACTCTTTTTCAGTTAGTATGCTATGCATTTCTTTACATTTAGTCCATTCATGGTAATAAAAACTTATTTAAACTATATTTATGTTCATATGTTATCAAATAATGTATACAGAAGTCTGATGCACTTGAATTTCTGTAGTGTATGTAGCACACTCGTAAACATGTTTTTTGTAAATTTATATCTGAAGCATTAAGAATATGAGTAAATATACCTCTTAGAAATTTGAATAAAAAGAGTATTTTATTGCAAAATTTATTTGTTTGAATTAACAGGAACAACTACTCTTTAGTAGTTTAGTGCTTCGTGAGCCATGTCGTATTGCTGTCATTGTAGTAAAGATCTTAACATCTAAGTGTTATTTGTCTGATAATACAATTTAGTGAAAGAGGTTATCAGACTTAATTAGCATACGATAAAAGCATATATTAGAAACAAACACGTCAGTTACCTAATGAATAATGCGTTTGTTTAGGGTGGGTCGCTAATATGTGGAAAATAATGAGGTGTAGCCACCACACGACTTTTTTTATACGTTTGAGCGTTTTAAATTACACACAATTTGGTCTAAATTGCTTAAAATAATTTAACCTTCCTAGAAAAGTAAACCTGTGAGTAAGTGTGTTACTCTGTAGAATGCATACTTCGAAAGAAAGTCCCACTCGCGAAACGGTGTAGTGCTACATGCGTACGTGCTATTTGCGGACAAATGAGTTTTAGTGCCATATGCGTACAAGGGGGTGACCCGACCCTGGACCGGGAGTCGGGGTAATTAGTGGAAATGCGTATAAATATCTAATATACAATTTTTAGATGTTCAATGTTAATGTGTTTATGAATTTAATAAAGATACTCACCGAAATGTATGTATAGTAATGACTATTAAATTTATAATATGTTTTGCAACAACAACAGGAAAGGAAATTGTTTCAAATACAAATTCGTTTTTTTATAGATGGCACATTCAAATGTTGTAGTAAGCCCAACTAAGAAATAAGACGAAGGTTGGCTGTATATACAAGAGACTTTTGGAGAAATGACAAGCTGCAGCAGTTTTATGACTACTCTGTAGACCAGACGACTGGAAAATCGTATTATTACTACTAAAATGTGGAATTGTAGCAACAGAGTACATAGTACAAATAACGCAGTCAAAGGATGGAACAACCGCTTGAATCATGCTGTCAATAGATTTCATCCGCGAATGTTTGATTTACTAAATTGTTTAAAAACAGAAGCTCAACAAAGTGACAAACGGAAAGAGTTAAACTTAGAAGAAATTAACTTATATCAAAATGGATAATAGAATTTCAAACATACATTAATCGTATTATGAAGCGAAAGACATTAAAAGATGCTTAAAATCCTTAGCTCACGTGGCGAACTAGACTAGTCACTAAGAATATGTACGTATGTATTATACATATTGCAGTGACCTTGAGTTTGGTGGTAGATTATAAATAAGTATAATCAAGATCACTTCAAGATTTATTTTAATTAATTTTTATTTTATTTATTTTTATCATGATGTGTATATAAATATCCATTATGTCAATAATTTGCCAAAATTTAATTTTTTTATTTAAGTAAAATAATAAAAGAATGTTAGTATAATTTTTATAAAAGTCATAATACTAAAATAAGCATAAAATGTTACGTGAAGAATAACGAGAAAGTGTTTTCCCGCACGAAGAATACTGTTACCGGGAGAGATCGATAGTGTGGCTCGGCGAAAACAATATTTTTCGGTAGATGCATCGGATGAGTGATGAACGTGTAAACAAGTTGATATTTACATGTTTGTTTACCATTTTCAAAGATTGTTAATACGCTGCTTTCCTGAGTGGTGCAGCACTGCAGCTATGTATTTCTGGAAGTGGAAACGTATCATACCGAACTGAACCGGACGTTTTTGTGAAGAAAAATATCTATATAAGACTGGGACCGTGAAGAAAACGGCAGAGTTGCTTGGTGTAAACCGCACTCAAAAGAGGAAAAAAGGAGAAGGTGGAAACCTCTTCTTCCTCTTAAATGTTATATTAACTTAAAAGTTTATTCGTGAATTTGAACTTAGAATAATTTTCAAAGAGATTTTTCGATACTTATAAAAATTTTTAACAAGACTTAAAACTTGTAACATTTTCCGTAATAATTTTACTGTACTGAGAATAACTTTATGAATTAGATATCGTTTTAATTTAGAGCTCAATTTACATTGAGACTTGTATTTATTTTAGAAATAATTATTTATGTATGGAATAGTTTATTTAATTAGAACTTTGAATTTATTTATTTTTATTTTCTAGGATGTTTTGTTTTGTATGTAGGGTTACTACGCCATACATTATGATAAAACATTTTAGTGACTGTAATGATTAAGTTGAATAGCGTGATAATTTTATTTTAGTGTAAAAATTTTCTTTACTACTTTATCAGATTAAAGGATTTGTGACTAATAATTTTGTTTTATGTATATACAGAATAATTGAACAGTGATCAATATTTAAATCATGGATGAATTTGAAGTGATGTATGAAGAATTAAGGTGATTTGATAATGTTTGTTATAAATGTGTGTATAGTGTTGTACCAATTTTTTTTGAGTGGTGTTTTGTATTGGAATCTCAAAGAAGGTAAAGTTTTATTTTAATGCATATATTTTCTTGTATGTATATCAAGTATATTTTGTAGTACTTGTGTGTTTGATGTTAACGTGTTGGGTAATACATCAGGGATGTGTGAAATGAATTAAGTAGTTATTTAATTCATAGCATGGAGTCCTGGTGAATCCTTAAAACACGAATTAGTCTTGGTGGTACTGTGTTGGGAGCGAGAAAAGGCGCCAGGCAGAACTAATCAGGGCTGAGTTAATTCATTGAATACACAAAGACTTTTATTTTATTTTATTTTTTATTAAATTTAAAATTTATATATATACCTTAAGGGGTGAGCACATTGTGGTGTATGTTCGGGTTGTGTCCGACGAGTTAAAAAGACATACTCGTAGGGTGGAACTTTGGGGTACCTACCAGTGTGAATTTGCTTTCTGATGGTACTGTGTTGGGAGCGAGAAAAGGCGCCAGGCAGGACTAATTAGGGCAAAGCCATTCCCTTAATGTTTATGTTTTGTTCGTAAATAATAAATCGTGTAAATTTTTGGTTATTCATATTCCAGTACAATTCATCATATGCAATAAAATTTTATTTTATTAAAGATGTTGATTGTTTACATGTATCTATGACAAATATAAATCATGATAATCACGTTCACATTTAAAATATAAATTTTTCTCGACGTTATGCTTTCATTTATTTCAATTTCTTTATTATATTGACTTGTTGTTTATGATATGTGTAGTTTTGGATGATGTTTTTGAAATATTAATTTTTTTTCTGTAAATATATATATTTGTGTAATTAAAAATTTCTCATTCCTTAATATTTATTTTTAATAAATTAGATGATAAGATTTATTTTGCATTTTTTTTTCTTTACCTGACCTGGAGATAATTAAAGAGCATTCAAGTTGATTGGAGAATTTATTTATATTTTCTGCCCCTGAGAGAACATTTTCTTTAATCATTCTAAACTGAGCTAGTTAAATAAATTTGTTGTATCTTAGTCTAGCATAAGGCCTAGCACTAGGATGCGTGCTTGATTCTTACCTACTCATTGATTGAATAACTTAAATTATTTTATATAAACCTCAATTTGTAAGAGTCACAGCAATATGTTTATTAAAATGACGCTGAAATTATAATTTCCTGAAATAAAAACTTTTGAACACGCCAGCTGATTGCTGCCAGTCCTAAGCCTGGGTAAAGTATGTAGGGAATATTCTTTTTTCTTAACGCGCAGAGTAAATTTGTTTGAAATTCAAAGGGCAAATTTAATAAAAATAGAAACCGATCTACAAGATAACAAATAATAATAATACAACTAGTACCTTATAATATTGTTTTGTAGAATATACAATAATTTAAATACACATTTAATTTCTTGTAGTTGTACTTACTCCGGTTACCTGTCCGGGATCGGCCGTTTCCTTGTACCCAAATGGCACTACAAATCTCTTGTACGCAAATGGCACGCACGTACGCATCTAGCACCTATTCACTCGCAAAGAGTAAAAGTGTTACTTCCGGTTCGAATTTTGAAATTTCATTTATACAAAAAATATTCCAAATTCAGCTTTAAATACTTTTGGGCTTTTGATAAATATACCGGGTGTCTGTTTAAGCTCGGCCACCGGCCATATCTCGGCAACCGTTTATCGTACAACCTGGCAGACAAAATCTTGATAGTAAAATGGATGACGGGAATTACAACCAAAATATTTTTAAATTTCCAAAATGATCGCAAGGGGGCGCACTTCTCAAGATAAATTAAGAATTCGATAATTTTTGATTAAAGTCTAGATTAAGATAGATTAAAAATTTTACTAGCAACATTTCTAGACGTTTCTATACAACTTTTATTTGAAACTTTTAGATCTAACTCCCATACGAAGGGAGAGTGAGGGGGGGGTATATCTGAATGCAAAAGTAGGTATAATTTTGGTTTGCCCCAACGGATTTTTATGTTTCTGGGCTCATTAGATAGATAATTTTACAAAGACTTAAAGGATATGCAGCACGAAATTACGTGGTTGTCAAAGAAAATAATAGATGGCACTGTTCTCAATGTATGTATATTACTTGTTTTTTCTTTAAAATTTTAAATGGAACGGTATATTTTTAATATCGTAGTATTGAAGCACATAAATAACTGAAGAGAATGATGAAAACCGGAAGTTGTTACCTTTTTTCTTGACGAAGATATAGTCATACGAAGACAATCCAGAAAAATAAAACTTTTTAAATATAAATTTATTTATTTATTGGGAGTAATAATTTTATTTCAATTTTAAGAGGGTCTCTAGACAATGCATAGTTCGTTTTCACTTGAAATTTTATCATACTCTTCGCTAAATGTATTTATATATGTTAGATTCTCCTTTTAAATGTTTTTAAATACTCAAGCTATTATTTTTTAAATATCATTTCTTATCTTTCCAACATTGAAATAAAATAATAATAATAGTGAACAGTGTAGTTTGCAATTCCAAATATGCAACATTAGTAATGTTGTCCTATAGCTGATCATGTGTTTGTCTCCCGTCATAGTGTATAAAGCAAACCACCTGTGGTAGGTATGGAGAGAAGGTAGGCTGGAGGAAACCCGTTATATTCGTAGCAAATCAAAGTGGTTTGATCAAGATTGTTATGAGGATTGTTTTTTTCAAATAACCATTCGATATTTCAAAAACTTAACTGGACACAATGTCGTCATTGGGGACATTCTATTGTTACCAATTAGAAAGGATTCACCCACCGTATTTTAAAAGAACAAAACAACAGCAACTTTCATTTAATTTAATCAAAGTAAACTAATAATAATATTAAAACTGATTAGATACAAATCTGTCATTGGAAAATTCTAAATTCTGACTGATTGTCAAAGATGACAATTTTTCAATTAATCATATTATCCTGTGCAAATCATATTTCAAACATTTCCAAATAAACATCTTTTCTCACACCGAAAAAATGGCTCTAGTAATAGGTAACACTATCAAGTCATATCTCATTACATGTAACAGCACACACCTAACACATCTTGACGTTTGTTGTCTTTGCCCTCTAGAAGAGGCTTGGAGCAAGCTGCTGAAGTTGTCGAAACAGAATATTCGTGGCCCTTTGAGAACAGACGCTTTCAAGTCTACCAAAATCTACACTCAATGAGATTGGAGCTAAGAATGCAGAACACATTAAGACGGGATTTTGTGCAATAGGCCTGATGCCATTAGAAAGAAATGCTGTTTTGGATATAAATTCCAAAACAATTATACCTTAAACAAATCTATGAAATGGATGTTCCAAGAATCACAATTTGGAAAAAATAATGAAACAGAGCCACATATAACCAGAAGGTAGAAAACTGAATGTTCCTTCAGCACAAAGCATCTCTTAGGATGACGTAGGTGATGATACTACATTGCTGGGACCTCAGCATCTTTAAGGAAGCACAAAAGCTAATAAAGAATTAGATTTTTCGGGCGAAGAAACAGATCAAAACATTGAAAAGGCTGAACATGATGCACCCAATAATTTACAGAACGGAAAGAGTGCAATAAATGCAACAAAATTGACAAAACTTAATTTGAAGATTTGAGAATGTAGGAGACTTCATAGTAGCAGAACTTCCATCAACAAAAGGCATTAAGAAGATATTTCTAGAAAAAATAATTTCTACTAACCCAACAACTTGCTCCTTTTTCAGGAAAAGTAGTAAGTTAATAGTTATTTACGAACCAAGTGCGTGAAATCATATTTCGCGAATGAGTGACCAGTTTAAAGCGCGAGCCGAAAGGCGAGCGCTTTATGGACACGAATTCGCAAAATGTTTCACGCACGAAGTTTGTACAATATTTTTTGTACGAGAACTATAATAATAATACATATTGTTAAATACGTTATCGTTTATGACACACTACTAATCTCTTGATATTAATTAAAAAAGATTGAATTGGCAGTATTGATTATTTGAAGTGACATTTAATTTAAAATTATCAAATTCAAAAAATTCTATTTCATTTCCTTTTATTTTCATAGAAAAACAACGAACTGGGTAGCATATTATTAAGGTTAGGAATTTATGATTTTAAAATGTCACTAAATTAATCAAGTTCTAGGAAGTACCAACTTTACTTTTACGCACTCGTGTTTAAAGTGACTTTTTACGCACGCAAATCGAATTGTGAAATGACAGGTTTTGATAAGCGAGTACAAAAAAAATATTTATCTATCCAGACGTACCATATGAGACTATAACGGATAAAACCAAATTTGTATGCAAGCTGTCGATACCCATCCCCAGAAGTAGAGGAGGAATTTTGTGTGTGGAGAAACACTTGGTTCTGCTTTGCATATAATTGGAAATATTTACATTTATTCCTATATTTTGTACCGAAGAATGATTATTTTTATTTATATTTTTGGTTAGAATGCTATTAAGTTTATGTTTTCGTTATTTTTTTTGGTTTATATATTCAAAATCAATAAATAAATTTTTTTGAAAACAGAATTACTCTCTCAAATAAGCTTGACTTGTTGAGTTGAATTAAATTTAATGTAGAACGAAACGAGTGTTTCAAGAATCTGGAAAGACTTTAATTTTTTTTTTTAAAATTATGGGCATTATGTTACGAGGTCCACCTATAATTAAATCAGAAAGTAATTTAGCAAAAATGTACAATTTTTGAAGCCAATTGATTGTGATTCGAATGCTTTATAACACATTTTGTCCCAAAACTGTACGCACATTGACGGTACTTAAATTTCCTTATAATACACACTTTGTATGATTAATTATTGTGATGATGCATTTTCATATTCTTTAGGTTCAAAAAGCTTTTGCGAACATGGCAAGTACCTATAACATACCTTGAGTGAGGATGTCTCTTTGATCCGTACGTACAGTAACGTTAATAGGCTATTCTCTAAACAAACTGGATTATGATTAGTCAGTGAGTCTGGCCCATGGCGCTCATTTCAATCCTAATTTGGTTAAGTTTCGTACGAGTGCGGTGGTAGCTGTTACGCCGATGCGGTAGACGAGTTGTATTGAATTAAGGGTTGATGGAAAACGAGTGTGCACTGAATAAATGGAAGACAATGTAAGGGACAGAGACGGAAACATCGAGGACAGAAGATCGTAATTGCGTTATTACGCTGGCCGCGATTAAAACCATAGCTTATATACATATATGTTTTGCAAATGTCATAGTGATTCTTGTAATTTAAATTGGTCTTCGATTAATGTCGGTTTGCTTAATGGGGAATGCTTACTCAATGTGAAAGAAAATAATCAAATTTATCTAATACATCGCCGAATTCTGAAGCAATTTCTAATTTATCCTAACATTAAACTGTAATCAATGAAAGCACATATGAGATTGTTATTTTATGTATTTATTTATCGCTTTTGAAAGGAAAACGTTTTTAAATACAAAAACCATTTAGATGAGATAAGAAGATTAATTTCATCAATTGCATATACAAAAAACATATATGTACAGTATTTGATATATCGTGTAATTTCATTTAGTTTATGCAAAAAAGACATACAATCCGAACAAACAATACTGATTTTCTAAACATTTCCAAAAGAGAAGTAAACATTGAAGTAAGATATAATATTCCCTCATTAAAAAAGTTAGATCATTTGCTTGAAATTGTTGTAGAGAGGCTGGTTGATGAGGTATTCCCTGCACTTCGCCAGAAACTGTTTATTTCTCTTTTCAGACGGTGTATCCGGTGGCAACGAATTATACGTCGTAGCACACATATAGACAATCGATGTTTGACATACAGACAATCGCTGAAAATCAGCTCTAAAGTCACCGCCATTAGTAGGATACCTGTATACTGTTCACTATCAGTTGCTAGTGTCAAGCATTGGGAGAACACAAGTGCTGCATGCCGATGTTGTGCTACTTTCCACCAATACTAGTACACTTTCGAGATGGTAGTAAATGCTGGTTGCTGTGGGGCAACTCTCTGGTAGATCATTGATCATAATGCTGAAAATGATGGGTCCCAGAATAGTGTCCCGGGGCACCCCCCCCCAAACAACTTTTTAGTAGACATCGCTTCCCTAACCCATACCTGCTGCGAACGACACCATATATGTATCAGAAATTGGCATCTATTTCCAACGTTAAATTTCGGCAATTCACATTTGTTAAATTTTGACGATTGGTATCTGTCAAGTTCATCAAATTCTCATTAGATGTTGCAAAATTCTGAATAAGTTCTTAGTTTCTGTATAAATACAAACTGAATAATAAATCGAAGTGCCTAGTATAAAATGTAATTAAGCTTTCCTCTATGATTTTTAAATATTCGCAAAACTTTTTTGTGAAATATTTTTTCTTTGTTTTTCTGAATTCCATATTTTGGATTATATTTACCATTATGTAACTATATCCTAATTTTTTCCTGATCAACCTCGGACCAGAGATTATTTAAGAGTAATTCCTCAAGTTCGTCAATGATGTAAACGTTCCATCGATAATAGAAGAGCACTTCAAAGTATGTTCTTCCACAGAACTTATCACATTTCTTACGTGACAGATATTTGATTGATTAGAAATTATTTGTTTTCAAAGTTTTCACATTTCTACTGAATTATGTGTCTTTTTATTAAATCTGGGCAGTAATCATTACATAATTTAATCTCTATGAGATAGATCTCTAGATAAACGTTTATCTATATTCTATGTGATGCTTGTGTGAGTCGTTTGTCTACCGCACTTTTTTTGATTAGTAATGACTCGTACTACATTTTTTACCCTAGCTTTTACATTATCTAATACTTTTGATACTGGCATATCATTTGAAACGGCATTATTCGTTTTTAAATCATATTGAAATTGCATATTATTATTAGCACTCATTAATCTCATTAACAACAAGGTTCGGAAATAAAAAATGTTGCTCCACGTTGGGCGCCAAAATTCTCGTTTTATTTTTCATAATTGTAAGCAGACAAAAGTTAGATATAAAATTCAGAAAAGTATTATATGAAACATGAGTCACATATTCATAATTGTCTTACAATCACAATCACAATATTAATTTTACCCCACTTGTATATAATATTATAGATAACTAATCTTAGTGCCTCTTTTTATGTGTATTTTTTTTTTGCTTCTTCTTGTAAAATCCTTTAATACCCACTTTATGATACGGCTGATGTGAATTTCAAATTCTGTCCATATGTCCTGGACCACCACCTTCTCGAGTTTCCTTCAAATTTTCCATATAATATTAACTTGCTTCTTTAATATTATTACTACGTGTCAAATTTCTGATTATATATACAGGGTCCGCCAACGAAGCGGGGACGGAAGATTACATGCATATTTGAAAGTTACTCAAATATTTAGTCATCGGATATTCTTGCGGACCATCAAGCGCACGTTTTAAAAATATTTTGGTTTATACAGGATGTTCCAGATGGAAATGCCATACTAAACTTGCTTTTTTTTTTATGGTATAAGATTTTTAATGGTATAGATAAAATGATCCGCGCTTGAAAGCTGGTTACATCGATATAATGCTGTATGGGTTTAAAGTTGATAGTTTCTGTGTTAAGAATTATTTTACTTGATAAATTAATGCATTTCAGTAGGCTATTCTGCATAAGGAAAAACAAAAGATCCGAAACCAACAGATTAGAATATTTTTTAATAGTATTGAGTTTCGTTGCTACGTGAAATAAATTCTGTAACTGTTCGCGTTATACAGAGTGTTCACAATTTTGCAAAATCGAAGAAATCTCGTAATTTTTAAATGGAACACCCTCTATATTTTCAGCTCATTAAAAAGCCATTTTACTATGCAATTAAATCAGGAACTGCATGGTGATGATTTCATTAAAAGAATAGACTTTTGTGGTTGGTTGTTAAATAAAATGCGAGAAATGCTAAATATTTTATTTTTATATAGATTTTGTTTAGTGATGAAGCTACTTTCAAAAGAAATAGCGCGGTAAATAAACATCACATGCATTATTATGCAACAGAAAACCCGCATTGGATACGTCATGTAGACAATCAGAATAGATGGTCCCTTAACGTCTGGGAAGGTATACTTGGCCCATATATCATTGGGCCGTACTTTTTCGATGCAACCGTTATAGGCAATACGTATTTGGCATTTCTGCAGAACGAACTGCCTAATTTACTTGAGCTTATGGATGCTGACACTCGACAAATTTTCTGGTTTCAACACGATGGTGCACCTGCTCATTATAGCCTTAACGTTAGGGAGTTTCTAGGGCGATGGAAGGAAGACAAATGGATAGGACGAGGTGGTCCAATCGCTTGGCCTGCACGAAGTCCAGATCTTACTGTATTAGACTTTTACTTTTGGGGATATGTCAAGGCTCTGGTTTATGTGGAAGTTCCTACAACAAGGGAAAATATTATGGAACGCATAAGAGAGGCATTTAGAAATGTTCGCCAAGAAACATTACAGCATGTTCAGCAGAATTTCACCAGGCGGCTTCATTTATGTATTGAGAGACATGGAAGGACATTTGAAAGTTATCTTTGATTTATTTGCATTTAATATTTACATTTCCTTAGTTTTGATTTACTGTGCTATAACTTTCGTTCATTAAAATTTCTGTTGTGGTTTATAGTTAGTATTTATTTAAAATAGCGTCTCATACTAAATGGGGTTTCTTCTTGTTATAGACGATGGATTATTTGTTGAATATCCGACTATACAGAAGGTTTTAAAGTGAAAATTAGCTACTAAAAATACAAGTATTTTTCATTAATTCAACTTTAAATTGAAATAATTAGCAGATGATATATCCTAGGTGCATTAAATGAGGTACCAATAGAAAGCGTAGTAAAAGGGCTTTTTAATGAGATGAAAATATACAGGGTCTTCCATTTAAAAATTACGAGATTTTTCGATTTTGCGAAATTGTGAACACTCTGTATAACGCTAACAGTTACAGAACTTATTTCACGTAGCAACGAAACTCAATACTAGTAAAAAATATTCTATTCTGTTGGTTTCGGATCTTTTGTTTTTCCTTATGCAGAATAGCCTACTGAAATGTATTAATTTATCAAGTAAAATAATTATTAACACAGAAACTATCAACTTTAGATCCATACAGCATTATATCGATGTAACCAGCTTTCAAGCGTGGATCATTTTATCTATTAATATACAGGCTGTTCCATTTAAGAAAAAGCAGCAAGTCTGGCATTTCCATCTGGAACAGCCTTTATAAACCAAAATATTTTTAAAACGTGCGCTTGATGGCGCGCAAGAATATCCGATGACTAAATATTTGACTAACTTTCAAATAAGCATGTAATCTTCGTCCCCGCTTCATTGCCGGACTCTGTATATAATATATAATATAAACTCAATATTTGACTTTGTAAATGTAATTTAAGAATTTTTATATTCCACGTATCAAATTTTATTCATTGACTTCTTTAAAAAAAAATAATGAGCATCTGTGATTCAATTACCAGGGACGATACTTTCAAAGCTACCATTTTTCTTACAAACTTCACTGCATAAATGGCAATTTTCTGATCTTCTGTATAATAGAATAGATTCAGCAGTTGTATAATGTGCATGTGTAATTTTTATAACCTTTAATAGTAATTAATACGTTAGTAATACTCATTACTAAACTAACATACAAACAACATTTTTTATGACAACTAAAATATATAATAGAAGTATAAATATAACACTACAAACATTACATTTTAATAAATAAAAGCAAACATGCCTTTGTTATTCCAGGTATTTATTGACTTTCTTATATATCTTATTGAAAATCAGAAATTAAAAGGTTGGAATTTAAATTATTCATGTACTTTTGGAAGAAAAATGTTTTTAAATACAAAGCAAAGAAATGTAGAGAAAAAAATGTAGCAATTATGCACACGAATCTTACTAATTACAGAGCAAACAATACACTATTGTATAAAAGACTAAATTAATTTCATTATGTTAACGTAAAATATATATAGGGAGCTTTAATTTTAAATTTATTTCTGAGATTATTAATACGATAAGTTCTTTTTATATTGTCGGACTTGAGAGTTTTTAGTTTTGATAAAATTTTTCATTAGTCTTTTTCTGTAAATCGCGTAAACCTGGCTAAAGTTTATAAATTCAAAATTGCTACATCACTAGTTTTATCAAACTATTATGACTTTTACTTTATTTAGTTGCATGGAATTGAATACAGATCTTTTATAAAAAAATCTGACAGAATAAGGAAATCACCAGAACTCATTTACGAGAAACAGCTGAACGTAGTGAAATCATAATCCGCATCTAGGTTGGCCTATCGATTTGATTATTTCACATATATTCTACTATATTGCGTGTAATTTATCTTGATAATGTTCAATTTTTCTTCTCATCTAAGAGATACAGGTCAGCGTGACTCAGCTTGTTCAGTACATCCGCTAAATAAAAAATATATAGTTTGTAGGATACGAAAAGACAGATAAATACAAAACATAAGTATAACCTCTGATTCAAATTGACAACTATAACCATGATATTGCAAAAAGCATACCTAAAGATGCTTTTTTATATAATTTAGCATTGTGCAAGATTAGATTCACGCCTTCATCGGCGGATTTATAGATTTACAAAGAAAATACGATGCTGAACGAAAAAAGCGCAATGAAGGCACAACAGAACGATATGCAGCCTGATTCTGGTGCATGTTTAACTGAAAAACTTGTGAAAGCGTAACTACGTGCTCATTGGAATATGTTAAATTTTATTATTAAATATAAATATCGGTCGTTTCATTTCGACTTATAAAAAACGCATACATTATTGTTATATAAACATAATAAAGTATAAAGTTCATATGTCAGGATGCAAAATGTACTTATTTTATTTAATATTTGAACTGCATGTAAGAACATTTAAATATATTATAACATAGTAATAAAATTAATTCGTGTGTTGTGTTTGTACATTGCTTCGATGAATATGGCAGTAATTCTGGAATATATAAGAATACTAAATTAATTCAATATTATATACTTACTGTATGAAAGAATAAGAAATTATTGCGGATACATAAAATATCAGAAAAAGAAAAATATTGGGTATAATCCGCTGTAGAGCAACCGCAGACACGTGTTTCTGACTAATTGGTCGTCATCATTGCTGAAGCTGCAAATGGTGGTCTGTCACCTGATGGTATTCCGTTTAGCTTACATCTCCAAGGTTATCCCACCTAATTCCTTGGCTACACCGTACTGATGACGACCAATTAGTCAGAAACATGTGTCTGCGGTTGCTCTACAGCGGATTATACCCAATATTTTTCTTTTTCTTACTGTATGATATGTTTTACATGCATTGGATGAACACTTGGAAACGCACTGATCATATATTGAAGGTGATGTTAATACATATCTACCTGCATATTCTACTGAAGAGTAAATTATGTTCTTGCATGTTAATTTAATTAATTTTGGTGTCATCATGTCACAAAGTCGTGCTGAACGAGATTGTTTGCCAAGAAAATGGAAAGATAATTCAGCAAAGCAACTAGCTTATTCTGAAAAAATAAATTAAGGCTTGCAAACCCGTGGGTAATATGTATACACTAACAGACATCTGTGTTCTCATATCACCGTGGAATTACGTTTTTGTAATCACATTGATTTAATTTTTATCTGAGCAACTGGTTCGCTCTTCAACACTGAAGAAAATGGAGCTTTTTCTCCACGGGTCACTAACCAATGTGAGGACAAGATTTTCCTTTTTACTTAGTAATAGCCGTTACTACTATGATTATACAGTTGTTTACTGTGTTGTCTGTCAGGTATCGTTTGCATATGGTATTTTTTCTTTCCTCTTCGTAAAATTTAATTATTTCTCACATATATGGACGCACAATTAGTAATTGTCAAGGAGTTTGCCAATTTCTAAACTACTTGTGTTTGCTTGATAATCGGCAAACATTAACTAAATATTTATAATAATGCATTTATGTGAAAAATACATACCATATCACATCGGAATAGCAAGCATTATGTTTTCTATTTCATCACGTTGGAATAAAAATCGGCCTGTTTTCCGTAGAGATATTCTATCTGTTTTACTTTAGGTGTCGCATCTTGTGTATAGCTATAGGGTAATTACATCATTGTTTTGCAATCGGTAGTTCTATTACCAAGAGGGTGCGGGTGCTCATTTTGAACATTTAATTTAAAGTTACAGTGATGTGTTAAGGATTATTTGTTTTTTGTCAATTTTAGTATTCTTTTTATTCGCTTTGTTAAAAAGTTTAATTTAGTTCTTTGTTTGTTGTATTAAAATCATTATTTCTTCTGTTTCTTCTATTATTTTCAATTCATTACAAATACCGTTCAAATGATTAAATTATCCTACTCGCGAAATTAGGTGTTTTTTTAACAAATAAAGTAAATTTAAAAAAAAAATTAAATTTCAAACAGATCTTCAAAATTCCTTTTAAATGAGGGGCCACTCGACCTCGATATAGCCTACAGCGCCATCTGTAAAATTTTTTAAATGAAACATGGTCATAAAGTTAGTATTTTGACAGAAATTTTGTTTTATTTTTATTTCAACGTTTTATTCCACTTCGTTTAAAAGATCACGGGGGGGGGGGGACTATAAAACACGCACTTTATATACAGTGCGAATGTAAAATAAGGAATAAAATTCGTGAAATTTTCATCTATACTTTTTGGTAATTTTGCTCGGGCAAGTCAATTTTTATTTTTACATCTTCACCCGTTGGCATAGATTACACCTTTCTATCCTAACTAGTGGCGGCGGCGCAAAGGGGGAAACTCAAAAAATTTAATTTCAATGGGGGCAAATATTACATTTTCGGAAAGATCGTTTTATCCTCAATCTAGCAATGAATTTTCTTTTAAATCGGCCGATTAAAAGAAGAAGAAAATAGCTTTAATAATTGCAACGCTATAATTCCTTTGAATTTTGTACTTATTTACCAATACAAACAATAGCTCACTGAAAACATACACAAACAACTCAAATAACTATCCTTATTGGATAAGATGCTCAAACTGAGTTCCACCAACTTCCTGATAGATAACCAGAAAGTTTTCAAATTCGATTCGAACACTGCGAATTATCTCAGATCCTAAGATCCTCACGGTCATATGACAGGCATCATTTTTCAAGTTTAAATTCATATTGTGTTTCTTTTAGGAATATTGGTCCAGTTGTTAAGATTTGTCAACTTAATATCGAAGGTTTATCCAAAGACAAATGAAATTCATGAAGCATCAGTGAATTGACTGGTTTCAAGAGGAGAATAGTATGTTTTTCAATTGGAATATGATCGCGGGTCCAGCTTATGATTGCGGAGCGAGATTGAAACAGTTATACAGATTGTTGAAGAATGTCCTCTAGCTAAGTTTGAATTTGGATACACAGACTTACATAATTTAACTCAGAGGCTGTTGCTTGGATCTTAACAACTAAATATCTTTAGTTTTGTGGCACTGTGATGTAGGTTTTTTATTCAGCAGGTCTTATCCTATATCCTAGACCAAATGGTGCAGTGTTTTAGAGGGCCCCCTACAGTTATGGCCCTTCTAAATATATTTCTACTTTTATAATATAATTTATATGTTTCTTTTCTTGTACCTGTCATGTAGTTTCATACGAATATATATTTATATATATATCTCAGATGGTATTTCCCAAATTTGGTCTATAATTCTTGTCTTTAAATCGTCGATGTTATAGGGTTTATTCTATATATTTTACTTTTTACATGTCCCTCTATGACGGTAAACTTGCAGGCCATTCCAGTGGTCAAAGGTTTTGTCCTATAGGTTGCATGGTAGCCTAGCATAGTGGGGTGCTCCATCCTGATACCACAATGAGTAATGTGACATGTTTGGATCTATTAGATTTGTTAATTAGTTCCCGAATTAGCTCAATTATAATTGAGCTAATGCGGGAGCTGTTAGTTTACCCTCCAAAAAATATAGTTTTGGATCCACCCAGTATTCCTGAACAAACGTTGACTTTTTGGCGGATTCTATGTATACTGTTGTCGAATTTAGTAGGAATTTTTGGGGGCCCAGTATCGTAAATTTTGACGATAAACTTCTCCACTGAAGATAGTTGTTGTCTTAACCCCAAAAAGAAATATTTTGACCGCTAAACAGTGATTTGGTGTATATAGGTTTCAATATTTGTTTATAAAGAAGTAGCTTATTGTGTACCGACAGCTGGGATTTCCTTCCAAGAAGCCAGTACATTTTCTTATATTTGATGTCCAATTCCGCGGTAATATGAATCATCTTCACTTAACTTGCAAACCAGCTTAAGCTTATATGGGTGCCATAAAGTGTAAACCTCAGTCTGAGAATGGCGGTTATCACGGCAACCTAGGAAAATTAAAATTCTAATCCTTTTTTTTAGTTAAACATATCATTTGTGTTTAACCCAACCTAGAATTTAATAATTCCAACGTAATAAGGTAGTTTTTTAATAATCTACCTCACCAACCTGATTAACTCCAATAACAACTAGTTGACAGGTAATAAGCAAAAGCAAAAATTTCACACCAAAAAAAGTCAAACAGATATTATCAGTCATGGAATATTGTAAGCTATTTCTTCTTGTTTTAATGGACCGATTAAAAAAAAATCATTGCTAGATAGAGGATAAAGCGATCTGTCCGAAAATGTTGACCTCAATTGCGATTTAATTTTTTTCAGTTTTCCCCGTCCGCGTCGCCACTGGTTAGGATAGAATGGTATAGTATGTGTCAACAGGTGGGGTTATTTCGGTCTTTTTCGAAAATACTGATTTGTAATAAAAATAATATGTAAAATATATATGTCGGAAAGAATATTGGGATGTGGTAATCTAAATTTAAAGCTGACGTTCATTTTAGGAATTAAAACTAACATATTTTTTGAATACTTAAACATTTGACAGATAATTATAAATACTAATAATTTTTACTTTGTTTCAGAATGCAACAACAACAGCTTGCAGCGCAATTGGCGAGTCACGGGGGTTCAGCTAGACAACCACCTCTAAGTCCAACACCGAACACGTCAGATAGTGATTCTGATATCTCCCTGGGAGCTCATTCACCGCCAATCAGTTCTCCTGGTCCGCTACGTTTTGGTAGCTCATCACCAACACCCATCACTACCTTTCGATTCGGTCCACATTCTCCTGGACCTATGCCGGCTCAGTTTCGTTTCGCCAACCACACGACTCCGGCGTTCAGGCTCGACTGTCAATCTTCACCGAATTTTAGACTGGACAGGAAGTTAAGCCCAGAGTCGCCGATCAACGTGGAGACAACTACGACGTCCACATTTCAATCGAGACTGCCGAGAATGTCACCCATCAACGTGGACTCGAACAGCGAGTACAGAGGCGATAAAGATAGTCCGATAAGGGTTGATAATTCACCGCCGCAGACCTCACTTCAGCACTCACCGCCTATGAACTTAAGAATTTCGGATAATATGCGAATGACTCACGATTTAACTATGAGAATTCAACCGGAAACGCCGTTGCCGTTACGATTAGGAAACAGTTCTCAACTATCAACTCCGCTGAGGATACAGGTTTCAAATTCTAGTGCATCACCTCAGACTAACCTGCATATAGGCACCTCTCCCCACTCAGGTATAGTCAGGATAGCACCGTCTAGCCCGTCGAATCCACCATTACTGCATAGGCCGTTTTCTCCGTCACGTTTGACGTGATATGAAGATGTTTAGTGAAATACGAAAGGCGGGAAATTTGAAACGTTGCAATACTTTTCTTGATAAATTTACTTGAGATATTTCGGTATTCAGTGTTGAGTATATCGATCGATTCGGGACTATATGACTATTATCGGATGACGGAGTTTTGTAGATAGGCTCGCAATTAAGTGAATAAACTTAGAAATTAGTCAAAAACGAGAGGTGCACTGTTACTGATACGACTAGTTCTTATACTTTTTCCTCTTTTTTATAAATTATAAAAGTGAAGCATATTGAGGCGCATATTTTGTTTTAATGATTTTATCGAATTTAGTCCTTTTTTTCATAGCTCGGAAATATTTAATTGTACATACAGTATATATGATGAATATACACATTATAAAAAAATATTGGAAATTGAATAAATATATATATATATAGATGATTCGATTGTAAATATGAATATATTATGCGTATTACACCTTGGTATTTCAAAAAATTAAACTGTGTTTTATTTCAAAAATTTACCCGCTTCATTTTAATCAAAATCGAGAACTGGGATTAAATAATAGCAATAAGCAACTATAAACCCTAGTACATTAATTAAGGAGATACTACAAGTCCTTAAGAAAAAGGTATTGGACGTCGTCAATAGGAGTCATCAGTGGTCAACATGTGGTGGGGGTAATTAATAAATAAAGTAGTCAAGAATCAAACCATTAATCACATAATCGATGCTTAGTTTTTGTTTTCACTAAATTGATCAAAGAAATTTTTAATTTAATTTCTATATATGGTTGAGGTTTCGTACCCAGCAATACAAAAATGTTTATATTGTCGCCATCTCCCACAATCAATTTTTTTTTTATTCAGAACTACATAAAATTGTTAATTGTTGCAACAGTTTTAATAATGATGTAAGTGCACCATCACCTATTAAATGTGTCTTAATAAATACAGATATTTATATTGCCGATACCTAGCATTTGTTGTATATATATCATATCATATAATTTGACGATCATTTAGCATCATTCTAAGCTTATACATTTTGGAAATTAATTGCAAAATTTTTATAACCAAAAAAAGCTTAAGAACACAGAAAATAATGAAGAGTGCAAGGAAGAAAGAAGTGATTCTATTGTAACATAAGTACAGATTATAAGCCTAACCCACTGATTAAATTAATTAGTTAAATAATATCACTTACAGTATCGTCGGTAAAAAAAAATTGTAACTTATAAATGTCACAGTTTCGTTAGATAGCAGTACAATATTTCAGCGATAGGTGAAATGATGACTTTCCTTGCTTTAATAATAAAAGTTTGCATAAAAAATTACATATGGAAAATTCAATGTAATAATTTGCCCCATGTAACAACCTGCTCCACCCTGATCGATATAAACATTGGAAATAGTTATTACACTGTTAGATTTAGTTGAATAAATTCGTTGATAATGGTATAATATCCGGAACAATATTTTTAGAGTAACCTAATAAGCAAATGAAACAACACAAGTGTTTATCTTTTTATTTACTTTTAAAGAAGACTGTGTTGGATGTGTGTCTTGGGCAGTGATGTAAAATTACCGTAATTTATATTTTTGGTAAATTACCGCGGTAAATTACTGTCACTGCGCAATTTACCATTTCTTGAGTAAATTACCATGGTAATTTACTCAAAAAATGGTAAATTACGCAAGAATAAATCTTAGTAAAAATAACAGTAATTTACCGCGGTAATTTACCAAAAACATAAATTACGGTAATTTTACATCACTGAATGTCATACAAATGGCAGATATTCACGGGCTTTTACATCTGCTAGAAAGGGACTTCCCCAATCACCGAGTGTGCAATATCATACGTGTACATAGATGATGTTTTACTTTGTTCGTAATTTATGGAAATTTTATGTGGTAATTTACCGTAAATGACGGTAATTAATTCGGAAATATACGGGGTAATTTACTGACTTATATCACTCGTCTTAGGTTACTCCGAGGTACTGTGTTAGACTCTCTTGCCTTCTTGTTGTATATTAATGACTTACTAGATAGTATTAAGTACAACACTCGTATCTGCACCGAAAATGGACCTCCCAGTGCTTCATTTAGCAGCCTAAATAAATGAAAATCACAATTGCATGGAGATATGTCAGGGCTGTATGGTGGATGCTCAAGCGTTTTCCACTGCATTTTGACCAGTTTTTTTTAAGTTACACGCGCTGTGTAGAGCCTTGCGTTGTCGTGAGGGAGCAACAAGTCACGGCTGGAAAAATCTCGCCACTTGGGTCGATATAAAAACCTTACTTGATCAAGGAGGCCACAGTAGTATACTGTTTTTGGTGAAACTTTAGCGTAAAATATCACAAGCAGGGCACCTCTTTACTCGTAACGCCTGCTTACTTAAACAGACCAGCAGTCTGCGATGAATTTCAGTTGGTTTCACGTTCTTACTGGTGAGGAGGTAATTGGCTTTTATGTATCTATAATAATATTTTAAACAATGATATTGTTCCTACTGAAAATAAAAAAGCACATAATTGGAGAAATTATTATATCATAGAATTTCTCCAATTATGGAAAATATCTTTCTCAAAGAGCATGCTAATTTTAGACCAAATTGTAATTCTGTGATCAAGTATTTGCTTTTACAAACTATATTGAAAATGGTTTTCAAAAGAATTTGAAAACAGGAATTAGTTTCATTGATTAAGCAGCTGCTTATGATACAGTTTGGTTAGATGGATTATTTTTAAAATTATATAATGTTTTGCCTAATGGGAATTTAATTAAACTTATGGAAAATATGTTTACAAATTGTTAATTTAGAGTTTTTAACAATGGAGAAACTAGTAAATTTAAAATATTATATAATGGTTTACCTCAAGGATCGGTATTATCTCCTCTTTTCTTTAATCTATATACAAGTGATTTACCAGATACGATTTCTAGAAGATTCATCTACGCTGATGACATGGTAATTCCTTATCAACACAAGAATTTCAGTCAAATTAAAGTTAATGTAAACGAAGATCATTGACCTATCTAAGTCAGAAGTTTCTTGTTTCCATCTTATGAATAACGAAAAACATAAAAAACTTGTAGTGTATTTTAATGATACTGTGGTAAGACATAATTTTAATCCAACATACCTAGGAGTTACTTTGGATACATCATTAACATATAAATAACATATTGATAAATTGCGTTTGAAGATTAAAACAAGAAATAATATCTTACAGATGTTGGCTGGTTCAAATTGGGGAGCTCCCGCTAACATTTACGTCCGCTCTTGCATTGGTGTATTCTGCTGCTGAATATTGTAATGCAGTTTGGATGAATAGCGTACATGTAGGTAAAGTTGATATTCAGTCAAATTGTACACTTCGAATTATTACAGTCACAGTAAAATCTACTCCACACCCTTGGCTCAATGTCCTGACTAATATTTATCCTCATCAGTTAAGGCTATACGCCCGGCCTCGAAATCGTTTTTCCCATTTCCTAATCGTATTTTTCATGAAAACCTTACCGAATTTACACGCTAATTTAAGAAAAAAATGAGTTTCAATGGATAAATCGTAATTTCTTCGAAATTGTCCAAAGGGCCCTAAATAAAAATAAAAATGTAAGAAATTTCAAAAACCAAGCCTTTATTTAAAATTATGTAACACTCAACAGCAATACATAAATTTTATTTTTTCTTAATTTTTAAAAATAAGGTCACGAAACGGAAAACAAAATTTTGAAATTTGGGCGAAATTCACTGAAATCAAATAGAGTATGTGGTACGCTCGCACATTGTGTCGAGAGGTAGCTCCGCCTACCATTTCGGGCAGTTTCTACGCAGTTTGTAAAATACTTCTGAGATCGGTGTATGTTAAGAAAGTAATCGTTACTCGGACATTATTTTATCGAAACCGTTGATATTTTCTTTACAATATAGTGTACATATACAGTGTCAGCGTCACAATACTTCCTTATACTACGTATCAGAAAGTAAAAGCAATATCTCTTCCCGTCCCTAACGCTATACCTGCTAGAAGCGCATGCTAGGACTCACACGGCTTGCGGGCAGGGAGTATAATTATTATATTTGACTCGCAATAATTTGCTTCTGAAACGGTCTAGAAATTTATTTCTTGCACAAAAAATAATTTTGGAATGTTGGCTTTATTTTGTTTCACATATATATGGGTAAATTCTGAAAAATAAGATTAGTTACTCGATAGCTGAAAAATATCTTACACAAATTGGTGGTCTACTAAAACGTTTTTTTTTTATAAAATTTACACACCATAAAGAAAAATCGAAAACACTAGTATCATCCAAATACTTTAGGGTATAACCTTAAAAAAAACAGATCCCTAGCTCTCTGCATTGCTGAGATATCACGAGATAAGTATTAATAATTGAAGAAAATGAAAATTTTAAAATTTACACAAAAAAACGATTTTTCGACCTTTTTGCGATTTCGATTTTATTTTCCAACTCAAAATTAGAATCCGGCAGGTGATTTTACATATCCAGCTTCACTTTTTTTGTGTGTTTGAGAAAATATAGATGTATAATTTAGGGGCGGTTGCTTCCCGACTGCCAAATATGTGGGCCAACCGGCGATTATCTGAGACCATATCGCAGCCATAAATTACAGGCAGATTAGATTAGGTGACAAGTTCTTTTCTCTATCTTTTTCCTCAGCATAAGACAGAGCACGCGGACCCTTAAACATTTGTCTCTTATTTACATTTGCACGAAAAGCAGTGGTACGCCCATTTCAAATCGAACTCAGCTTGAAGCGGGCGTCCAGCCTTAAGAAGAAAATGGATTTAAAACGTTGTTTGGATAAATATCTAAATTTTCCTGATTTATATATAATTACTAAAGATCTTCATAACTTACCGCCTTATAGATTGAAATCACGTAGTCCAATTTGGAAGGAAGATTTCCTAAATCGACAATTTTCGATTGATGACCTCTGGAAATCAATTTGGTTAGAATGTGAAGTGTTTAATAAACAATTAATAGATGATCCTTTGATTGAAGTGAATGGCTTTGCACAACCAGGATAAATTTGGTGTAAGTTGAATATTTGCTCGCTTATCGTAAATACAAAATAAAAAACTCAAGCAAACCTAAATTAAATTTATCTTTCAAAGTGGAGTTGCACTGTAACTCTATCAATTCCATTTGAATTTCTTCAGGAACATCTTCGACAGAAACATTGAATGGGTTAGCAAACAAATTCAGGCTTATTTTATTTTTTCGGAAATCGGTAAAACGTGAGTCGAATTGTGTTTTCACATCTTGCAGCGCAGTAATGTATTTGTCCATGTTTGAAATTTGGCAAGACGACAAATGTGGAAAATGACTGGTAACATTTTTTTGTAATTGATTGATCCACAAGTTCATCTTCATGTCAAACGCTTTTAAAGCGTCGAATAGCTCATGAATCAAATTATCTTTTCCTTGCAATTTCTTATTTAAATCATTGAGATGTGATGTAATATCGGTAAGAAAATCCAAATCACTCAGCCATGCTTCATCAGTGAATTGCCGAACAGCTTTATTCTTACTTTGCATAAAAGCTGCAATTTCCTTTCGCAAATCAAACACACATTTTAACATTTTCCCTCTGCTGAGCCAACGAACATCACAGAAATAAATTATGTCACCATATTCAGCATTCGTTTCTTTTAAAAATTCCTGAAATTGCCTGTGATTTAGGCCCGAGATTTGATGAAGTTAACCGTTTTTACCACAACACTCATGACATCGTGAATATTAAGAGACTTTGCACATAAATTTTCTTGATGGATAATGCAGTGGTACTGTACGAAGGAGACATCGGGATTCTGTTTCTTTATTAAAGCAACAACTCCTTCGGTTTTACCAACCATAGGTGCGCCGTCTGTGGTGATCCCAGCCAAATTTGATAATTTGAGGTTATATCTATTTATGACGGTATTAAACGGTTCTAAGAAATCACTTCCTCTTGTGGTGCATTTCATTGGAACTAGAGCAGCCATTTCTTCAGTAATACCAAAATTAACGTCAACCCCGAGAATAAAAACGGCTAACTGAGCGGTATCACTTAAGTCTGTACTTTCGTCGAGTGCAACGGAATAGTAAACAAATTGCGACACGCGTTCCTGTAATGTTCTTTCGATATCTCCAGCCAATTCTTCTATCCTCCTTGCTACTGTAACGCCAGAGAGACTTACTTTGGAGAAAAGTTGCTTTTGCGAGGGGCATAAAACGTCTGCTGCAGCCTCCATACATTCTTTTATGAATTCGCCGTCTGTAAATGGTTTTGATTTACGTGCAATTTTCTCTGAAATAATGTAGCTTAACTTTTACAGTTGCTTCACTGTCTTCATTCTGTTTGTGAAATGAATACTGCTGTCTTTGAAGTTGTTTCTTCAGAGACTCCACCTTATCAATGCGTAATTGTCCTTGAAAATGTGCAAACTTACTGGAATGTTTGGAATCATAATGTCGTTTGATATTGTATTCTTTCAACACTGAGACTGATTCATTACATACGAGGCAAATGGGTTTTTCCCCGACACAGACAAATAAATATAAGTTCGTCCATTTATCTTGGAATAATCTGTTCTCATCAGTAACCTTGCGTTTTCTAGTTGTATTTACTGCTATCTCACACTCATTCGATGTCGAAAACGTACTCAAGTAGCATGTGACTATTCAACTCTAATTAACGCACTGCACTGAGCAAGCGAACAAGACAAGAGTAACCGCACCTCCCCGCCCGCGCCCCGGGAGAATTGCGGGCGGGGAGGTGCGTTCGCGCCTCGCCGCATACCTACCCAGTCGTAGGCCTAAACATGTAGATTTCATTTAGTCAAGTAAGTGCCAGGGCCGCCAAGAATGGCACCGCGGGTTGAAGACGTATGATTTATAGCATAGGTTTCCATGACGCTAAGTGATCTTGTAACCTTAGACCAGTTAAACATATATACACACCTTAACTATCAAGCAGTGAAGCAAACATAATTCTACGCGGGTGACGTCACGGGTGGGCACGATGCAACTATACTGGAGACGGGTTAAGTTCAGTTGCACTTCATCGATGACGTTTACATGTTATCATAACTGTATTAGAGAAACTAAAAAAGTTACTTTGTTAAATTATACTTGAGGGCATTTATTTCATTAGCTTAAATAGAAGATTTATAAATTGATCGTAATATACGCATTCATAGCAAATGAACACATAATTTCAGTTTCAATATTAAATTTCATCATTACATATTTTTAATAGACTATATAATAGTTCAATTCGTTGTTGACAGATAAATCATATCTGTCAAAAAGACGTGCGTTGTGTATATTCCTCCTCTCAAATTTTTCATGTTTATTTTTGCTTTGATATAAATTGTTTAAAAACAGTGCTTCTTAGAAGTGTATTTATTATTTATTTGCGTCCATTGAATATAATGCCGAAAGGTTTCTGTAAACAGTCGAGGCTTTTTACAAACTTTTCTATAATCATGTGTTAAATTTAATGTGAATAGCTTAAGTATTGATTATTTTAAATTATATTATGGATACGTAATGAAACATTTAAGGTTTTTCGACAATGTAAATCAATATAATAAATAAGTTGAGAAAAACTGAAGTCTTAGAGCATTTCAATTACTAAATATATTACGTTATAGTTATTGTATTGTGAATAATTTTTTTCTTTGGTTATATCAAATGTCACTGACAGAAATAAAAATAGATCCGGCAACATATATAGGCGAGTCGTCATGATTCTCGTATGACGTGCAAGTGAATGTAACGTGTTTGCACCATACATACCGAGACTTTGTACTACAAAAGTAAAGAAAACTCTTCATTTTAATTTATTAAAAACCCCAATCTTCATATTTGAAGAATATCTGTTTAAAAACATTATAATCTTGATATTTCAAGAATATTTGTAAAACAAACTCTGAATATATAACCCAGAAATTTCGTTTATCATACCCTATCGTATTTACCTCAAATAACTATAAATTTTTGTAAAGACCATTCAATTCCATTTACTTTTGGTTATTCAAAAATAAAAGTCAATGCACTTTGTGGTATACATTTATTATTAAGAAAAAATGAGGTGTGGGCACCACATGACTTTCTTATACATATATGAATTTCAAAATATGCAAAGTTGTTCTAAATTAAGCTTTAAATACATTTATCCTCTTAAAAAAATAAGCCTGTGAGTAAATGTGTCCGAATTTTGAAAATTATTTTATACAAAAATTATTTAAAATCCTATTCTAAGTACTTCTAGTCTCTTAATCTCACAGAATGCATACTTTGTGAAATATTTGCAAGAAAATGCTAATCGCTAAGAGTAAGGGTATTACTTCTGGTCCGAATTATGAAATTTTGTTTTTACAAAAGGTATTCCAAATCCAGCTCTAGATACTTTTATACTCTTGATAAATATACCATGTGCTTGCCGGCGACCTGCGGATACAGCTTACTATAAGATAAAACGACGACACCGAGAGTTTGTATGAGTTAGTACGAGAAAGCAATATACAAACTGCTTTTTGGTCAAGTATAGTGTTGGAAAAGAGGGAATTCGAGTACATTTACACTGAAGCTAGACGGGCTAGACTGACTCTCGTTTAATCAGGGCAACAAGGATAGATAGCAGCTGTACTGCAGTTTGTATATTGCTTTCTCGTACTAGCTCATACAGTCTCTCGGTATCGTCGTTTTATCTTATAGTAAGCTGTATCCGCAGGTCGCCCGCAAGCACATGGTATATAGAACGCATAATTTATGACATATTTGCAAAAAATCGCTATGCGATAAAAGTGTTACTTCCGATCCGAATTTTGAAAATTTTTTTATACAAAAATTATTGGAGAATAAGTTTTAAATACTTTTATACTTGTAACTTACCTGTCTAAAAAGCATGGTTTGCGAAATATTTGCAAAAAACTGATTTTGGATAAGAGTAAGAGACCTACTTCCGGTCTACCAATTTTACTAAAAAGCTAATCAGATCTCAAGAGGGAGATTATACAATATTATATATTGAGGAAACGTGTAACATATTAATTTTATCAAGTGGATGCTTATGTATTTCGAAGAAGTCAATGTTCAAATTTTATTTGCTACTGACTTTTTCGCTACTAGTGTTGTAAATCAATACGTTAATTATTAAGTAACAATTATCATGATAATTAACACATTTTTCATCATTTATATTAACAGTTAATTAAGAATATGTGATGATAATTATCACACTCACAATCCTAGACGTTACAAGTTTTTTCTTTATTTAATAGCAGCATTATTATAATTGCGCCGATGAAATGATATATCTGTCCCACGTTTGTGTCGTTCGTTGCAATTATATGCACTACAGGATTGTACCATAATTAAAATTAGAACGATTTAAGCTTCATTCACAATGAAATAATTAGTACTTTCAATTGGTCGTGTGACTTAGAATTAGTCGTAGTCTATTTTTATCATTAACAATGTCTAAAATTTGGCAACAAATTTACTGGTTATCTGATGCGCCACCTATAGAAATTAACGTAAAATGTAATATATTGAAAACTTTTCTTCATTATTAACGGTCTTACTAAAGATAATAACCCATCAAACTGTTCTACTCTCAATCGAGTATAATTAAAAAACATCTCTTTATCACCAACTCCCATTTCTTGTATCAGGTTGTGATAGTCCCCTTGTTGCAGTGGCGGCTCTATAATGAGAGCAAGTGAGCAATTGCACCCCCTGGAATTTTGAAACAAAACAAACCAAGCGGCGACTAACTGTGAAAGTATTTATTTATTACGTATTCATTGTTATTGAACAGGAACGTGGTGTGCGGCACGCGAAACAACCTACATGCACCGATCGTAGTCATAGATATAATGACGACTAAGACTAACAGCGCACGGATGTAAAGACCCCTTCCACCGAGAGAAACATACCCATGTGCAAAGCGCTACTGTTGCTGCGTTAAGCCATTAAACATTACATTGAAGGTGGGGAGAACTGTATTTTGTTCTAGTTCCATATCGTATAATACATAGGATGTGAGCAAGATTCCCGTCTGCTCAACGCTGTTGTAAGATGAATTTCGTGTCTGCGATGCAGAATAACACGTTTTCGCGGTTAACGTATGATGAAAAAATCGCAATAAAAATCTTAAACGGCCGATGCCTCAATTATGTTTAGGAAATAAACAATCTGTTAAAGGTAAAGACGTTATAAGAAAATTCAAAATGAATATTTATCAGAAAAATGACTTGATTTGTGGGTGTGAAATTAAAAATACTTTGTTTTGTTTTCCGTGTCTTTTGTTTGGTGGTGAACCGTCTTGGTCAAAGAACGGAATAAAAGACTTAATTCATCTTAGTGCTAAAATTACGAAACATGAAAATTCCGAAGGGCATTTGAAAAATATATTTAGTCTAAGAATGTTAGGAAAAAATAACATTCAGAATGTTTTAGATCATCATATAGAAAAGCAGTTCAACAACTCAATGAACAGGTAACAAAAAATAGGCATGTGTTAAATTTAATAATAAATTGCATTAGATTTTGTGGCGCGTTTGAACTGGCACTTCGGGGTCATGATGAACGGCAAACGTCGAATACCAAGGGCATTTTTCGGGAATTGATAAATTTTACGGCAGAATTAGATAAATCGCTCAGAGATCACATCGAAGCAGCACCGGTTTTTAATTGAATTTATAAATGATTTCCCAAATTTTAATGAAAAAGTGATAGAACTGTTCTGCAAGTCAAATACACCGAAAATGGACTTCGTTTATCGTCAGATGTAATCAAACTGTAGTGTTATATTTATTATTCCCTCTAAACAAACTGTACAATGAACAGTACCTGTCTGGAACAGTATGTCGGTGAAACTTATAAAGATTGGGTAAGCGTTCTTGTATTATACTTTTACTTTCTTATACGTAGTATAAGGAAGTATTGTGATGATGAAAATTTTCGACCTCGAGATTTTTACAGATGTCCACGTTTTGAGGTCCCCTGATACCAAAAAAGTGGTTTTTAAAAAATGTCTCTCTGTGTGTGTCTGTCTGTCTGTCTGTGTGTGTGTGACCACGATAGCGATCAAACCGCTACAGATATCAATTTCAAATTTTGTATTTACGAATATAATCTTCCTCTTGAGAACTGATTAGATTTTGAGCAAAATCGGCAGACCGGAAGTAGTAGTTTACTTCAGTGAAAAAACTGAATTTTGCAAATATTTCGTCAATTACTAAGTTTAAACAAATTTATAAGGAATTCAAATGTACTCAAAATTAAATTTGAGAAAAATTGTATTAATAAAGTTTTTCGAAATTCCGACCAGAAGTAGGTCTTTTACTCTTATCGAAAATCAGTTTTTTGCGAATATCACGCAAGTCATGCTTTCTAGGCAGGTAAATTATCAGTATAAAAGTATTTAGAACGTATTTTTAAATATCTTTTGCATAAAAAAAATTTCAAAATTCGGACCGGAAGTAACACTTTTACTCTTACCGAATAACGATTTTTTGCAAATATGTCGTAAATTATGCATTCTATATATATTTATGAAGAGTACAAAAGTATTTAGAGTTGGATTTGGAATATTTTTTGTAGAAATGAAATTTCAAAATTCGGACCGGAAGTAACACTTTCATACGTATAAGAAAGTCGTGTGGTGGCCACACCACATTTTTTAATTTTGAAATTATGCACTCTCTATGTGAACCACCCCGAGCCGCCACTGCCTTGTTGCATTCTTTTTTGAAAAATCGGCCGCACCCACCAACGTCTAGACCTTCTTGACTTTTTCAGATAATGCCAAACACATAATACAAATGACAAGTCTGTTAGAGTTTCGTTTAAGCTTACATTCATTTTAAAATCAAATTTTGAGACTAAAGCTTTATATGGTTATGTTGATGACACTTTGACATTATAAAGGAAAAATCATATTGAGCATGCGCGCGTCCAAATTACCCGACTAATTTCGCGACAAAGTTTGAAGTTTGCAAACTTTTTTGTAACGTGTAAAGTAAACGCACTAAAAACGGACGTTAGACATACAACAACAGCAGAAACAAGCCCACCCGTGACGTCACATGCCTGCGTTATGTTTGCTTCATTTCGCATTCAAGGCGGGACGGAAAACGGCGTCTTTATATGTATAAATTGTCTAAGCTTGTAACACACCTTGACAAGCTGTGGCTTCGTGCACTTTAGTCACGGGCTGAAGTTAGCTCTAGGTTTATTAAATGCAAAAATCGAGTGAAATTCAATCAAAATTGTTGACACTTGTCATCAATCTGTCAAAATAATCCGATATGGTGCGACAATACACAAGTAATTTTGTATTATTTGGTTATTTGTGGTTGTAAAAAAGTATAGTATGAAAATCGTTTTATAAACTTATGACTAAAGTGGCGTTTATAAAACTTGATACATAATATACTATTTTGTTGGAAATATAATTTGAATACCTACAGAATATTATTCCTTATTTTACAGTAACTTTATTTGCACCACCTAATACATGCACTTGAGGGTATAAAATATAATTCCCTTATAATAAAACTTGTCAATTTAGATACAGGGGGATTTATTATGGATTAATAAAATAGTTTCTTGCCTAGAACAGTATTAGTGGGTTAGAATAAAATGTTTCTTTGTGGTGAATAGTTTCTTTATTTGTATATAAAAATATGTTTACAGTGTATGAAATAGATATTCCCTACAATCCTATAAGAATGTTTAACCAGAGAAATGGTATACTATTTTAAAACACGTATTTTTTTAAAGAATTTGAATAAATCATTTAGTAAAGTGAAGTTTATAATTGTTAGGATGTATCCAAATATAGGATATATTTGGCAATAATTAGTTCTCTTATTGACGAATAAATCGTTCTCTCAGTGATACTATACCTTGTCTAAGAATAAGAAGGAGTGATTCAAACATCCCGCCAAAACATAGAACACACAGCTTAAAATGTAGTAGACAATTTGATGTGACATCGTGACAATTGAGGTTAGAAGAACTGTCTTATTTTTAACTAAGATTTTAGCTGTTTTGTGATTCATTTACTAAATGAAAGTAGTAGACTTTGTTCTGAGTGTTTTGAGGAGGATTGCCATTATAAATACATATATGTATAATTACTATGCATTTTAGTGAATGTGTTATACCAACATGAAAATTGTGAATCAAGTCTATTTGTTATTAAATATTTGTACCTGAGAGCAAGAATTAATCAAACCTTTTATCTTTTGTCAAGACGTCCTTAAGAACTAGCAGAAAAAGTTTTGCTTATTAGTTTCTATTTTAAATATCAATAAAGAACTTATACAAATAAATCATTCGTATTTCTGTTACAAACCTTGAGCAGGTAAATTCAAGCAACTATTCTTGGAAATGTGAATCTTACATACAGCAGTAATAAACATAAAAATTTATGTCTGCTGAAGTTGCTTACACGACCTGCAAAGATAATTACATATACACATTGCTAATTATTATTCGCTACTTGTGTGCATGTATTTTGAAAATATGGAGAAAAATTTTAGTTGAATAATTTACACTTATACTCTTATAAAGTATAACAAATTTTTATTTCTATTATATATTGGAAATTAACAATAGTTTAGTGTTCACATCATGTTAAAAAGATTAAAAATACAACAACTGAGACAATAATTACAAAAAAAAAAAATGCAGCATAAATTAGTCTAATTCTCTTGTGCTGGACATTAATAAGTCACATTCACCATCACTGTTTCAGACATAAATAATAAATGGTTTCACAATCATCCATTAATCCATCTATGTCTCACATTCTCTTTGCTACTTTAATTACATGGTCGGCACATTTTTTCCAATTACTTATTGTAACTGTTACGCCGGAAACCACGTCGCACTAAGATAGCAGACTAAAATAAGTTAAAGAAAACGGAGAATCACAATAGGAGATGATTGAATCTGGAAAACGCAGGGCCGAGCTAACTCTGTCGCAGACGGCGTGAGTGTTCAGATATACTAAACACCTAATAGTAGAGCGTCGGTCGACAACGACGCGAGCGACGTTGTCCGGGCACCAGAACACTATGTTACCTTAACGATAACCTACCTGCGCCTCCTATGAGCATCCACTGGCTGTGTTCCTCCAGCGGGTTCCTATTGATCACCCTGTATAGGCAATGCACCTAACCTTACGCACGTGCTTGTCACAAAATTATATGAGATATGTAGAGGTAAAATAAAAGAAAAGGTATTACGAAATGTAGCAAGATTTAATTAATTTTGAATGTTGTTAATGAATATATTGTTTTTTTTTAAAACAAAAAAAAATGAAGTAGTTAAAGTATAATAGATTAATACAAATGAAACAATACTGTCTGAACAGTTAAAAATAAAGATTAGCTAACGTTGAGTGAAATTGAATTTAAAAAAAAGGAAATGAAAACTAGACAGTTTGATTATTTGACATCAAAGCGTTAGGTAATAATAATAAAATAAAAAAAAAATAAACAAATCTTAACACTAGTTCACAATCTCTGCGTTTCAGCAGAAGATGGTTGGTAGCAGAAACGTTTCATTACCTCACATATTATATTTACAATGTAATATCATGAAAACGCCACTACGGCAATGTTAACACAAAATGTGATTTAATAGGTACGCAAGAAAATTAATATCAACTAGTACTTAAGACTCAGACTAATAAAGTGAAAATTTGTTAAATTACCAAACACCAAGTTTGATTACATGATCATAATTAAATTAAATGAAGGTATCTTGTTATCAAATGTCAAATAATTAATGATAAAATAAAAAGGAAATTTCAGAATATACGCAAAAAAAAATACACTGAGCTTTCTGAACAAAATTTACACTTGCAGGGATGAATTTAACTAGCTCAGATATTTAGACAAAAGTCTGCAAGAAAAGTTAGTGTCCTAACGACAAAAATTCACTAGTAATTACACACAATAAAATTTAGTTACATCAACGAGAGCCCTCCATAAAACTGCTACTTAGGGTCACTCGGTATACGGCAAAGCAAATTTACAATTCAGCAAAAATTAATAATGAAATTAATGTGTCCACACATGCAATAAGTGGTACGTCAGGTATCTTATAATCACCCTAAAAGTCTCAATTCAAGGACATAAGAAAATTAAATCTGTAAAATGTCCAGTTCTCTGGCTCTACATTTTCATCAAAATAGCCGAAATACACTTCGGAAAATTAGGTACATGGTTGTACTTAACTGACATCTCAAGATGGCGGAGGCACGCCAACTGGGGTTAAGATGGCGGAGGTCTTCTAACTGTACGTTGTAGTTCCACCCAAAACCAAGATGAATAGGTAGGCACAACTCTTACATAAATCAAAACGGCATCTACAGCGGCCAAACCAGCGTATAATGTCTGAAGGCTTAGCCCTGTACTAACATCCTATTAAATTCGAAAGAAAAGAAACAAGAATAAAACCCCGAAAAATTAACACAAAATTACAACCACTTACCCCAATTTTAGCTGGAGATGCACGTTAAAGTCTCAGAAGTCACACATAGCACGAAATGAAATTCAAAATCCAACACGTGGCATTCGTAAATCAGGTAGCGGTAATGCGATAAAAATTTACGACAAATCACCTAATTAAGGTATCGATACACAAGCTTATTTCGTCAGAGCCGCCTAAGCGTAAATCTATCTTTTAGACAAAGTAATAAAATTTACCAAATAAAATAAGCATATCGTACTGATGTACTCTCAATAAGTTCGACTTCGTAAGTGACCTAAACGTGACCTTTCCGGTATATCCATTATAGCCAATGAGCACGCACGCTTAATACGTCGCACTGGAAAGGATTCAAAATAAGGGCGGGAGATTTCAGATACAAAATAGCAGGCACAAGACGAAATTTGACCATAGGGGGAGTCAACACCATGACATATAATTAAACACAAACATGAACATAACTTAGATGAAGATAAAATAACAGTAACAACCCTTCGATGTACGTAGAATTAATAAAGTCGGCAATTCGAGAGGAACATACATGCTAAACAGTTGGTAATGCGTGAAGCGTACGGTACACCTTGACGAAGTAACCAACGTTTGACAGATAGAAAACAAAACAAACCTCAGATGCAGACACAATTTAATACGGAAGAAAACGGATTCCGCAGGTAACTATTGAAATTTCCAACCTCTTAACTCACGCTCCAAACAGGCGGCCAAAGGAAAAGAACCGACCTCACACTGTTTTGCAGATAAAATCCACGAGCCATAACCCCCTAAGGAAAGATTTCGACAGATGCTCGACAAGGCATTCAAGGAAGGTGGATGTTGTGGGGAACAAATCAGTTCACAATAACCATTTAAAGTATGCCCGTTAATACACAAGATTTCCCTATTTAATACTCCTTACATTTTTAGTGACATAACTACGAAGGAAGAATATTAATCAGACGTACAAAAGAGTCTATGTCTAGGAATACGCATAAACACGTGAGACAGTAAATACAACGGCCTGACTGTTGTCTCGAAGAATTTAAAGCCACAATTAAATGCACTTTGTCGAGTTCGGAGGCAACAAATAAGTAGATATTGAAAAAGCTTAAACAAGGCGTAAAAAGTAAGTGCAAATGCAGAAAATACAAATTTACAGGTAGGTTAGAATAAGCTAGAGATAAGGTAGTTAGAGGTAGTTACATAAGATACAGAGTTCTTACACCTAAAGAGTGTATTTGCCCGATATTACACATTACATATCTGTCAATCTCACGGTGCGTGACTTAGGGCTCCGAGGGCACAATAGTAGGTTTAGCACACGCACAGACATACAGCAAACGATCCTTTCACACGGTGAACCAAACGATATACAAGGTGCGCTCAAAAGTCTCGCGCTCATACATATTCTACGTACTTAAACAAAGACACATAATCTTACGAGAACTATAATATACAAAAGTGAATTTTACAGCATAACATAACATTTGTTATTGTTCTGTTAAAAGTTCTTGTACAAGTGATATTTTGAAAGGGGAATTTTTTGAAGCAACTTCACCTTCTAGTTGGGCCCAAATCATTTCAACCTGTGCAGCTGCCCTTTCCAACTTGGGTAATATTTGTTGTAGCATCCTTCAAAAATTGTTAACGTTCATTTCATGAATCAAACAATAGTCCTTCCCCCACTTATATCAATTCTGATCCTTGCGTATCTTTACCAATAGGACTTTTTAATCCTGTTGATAGGCTTTCAAAAAAAGCTTGTCATGCACTCATTATACTTGCAGCAATCCAAACTTTTCTCTTTGTGTGTCCTTTATCCAAGCATGTTTCATCTAATTAAATATTGGACGACCATCATAATATGTACTGTTTTATTATTTCCAGATATTCTCCATCAGATATTTTCACCTTTTTCTGTTAGTACAGGTTTGACAGGCTTCTTATTACGTCTGACGTATCCGGTGGTGTGGTAATGTAATTAGTATTTGATTAACACTTACTTGAAATTAATGAGTTTCAAGAATCTGTGTAGAACTGCTCAGTTGATTTTTGGTATGGACTCATCTATAGTTATTTTTGCAACGATATTGTAGGACGCTCGATTTAAAAAAAAAAAACTATGCACTGCCGTACAGTGTTTTTGACAGATTCATCAAATTCAAAATTTCAAATGCCTGATCACTTGTTCCTTAGGTCTTAAGCCATCGAGACAAGGTATAATAAGTATTATTATGTATCTGCAGTTAGTTGACATTAACATTTGCCGTTTTAACATTTCATAGATACACCAAAAAAGTAATTTAATAAAATATTTAACTCAAAACAACAAAATACTGTCCTTGATTCGTTTGACGACACTCACAGAGTTAAGTAATTTTTATTATTGATAACAAATTTTGAATGTTTCCAACTATAATACACTTTATTATAATTAACATTGCGAGTTCATTAAAGAAAAGTACTTATTTTTTACAAACCACTCTTTTTACATATATACATATGTATTGCGTATACATAAATACACATATTTCATCAAAGGTGGAACGCAGGACTTGAAGAAAGGATCGTCGCATAAAATCTTAATTGACATAATACCGTGTCCCTATGGCAGTCGTCATGTAATTGTCTCTTATCTGGACTGTCATTATGTTTCGGTTGACAGCTAGCACATTTTGTAGCCCGATACAATCTACGCTCCGAACGGAGGACAAATGCCCAGAAAGGGATGATGAATTACCACACTATGAGCTAGAGACATACGTATATGCATTAACACAACGCATTCGATACACTGGCAGATAGCGTTTGTTCGGAATAAATAAAAAGAAACGAAAAACTCTTTCATTTTCATTCGTGTCGGGTTTTGTATTTCTCTAACAGTTGAACAAAGGTGACAATCTAGTTTATTTTGGTTCTTTTTTCATCTTATCTAAAACTTGTTTTTGTGTATTATATGTAATGGTATTATCTAACATATATGTATACACATTTTGATTTACACCAATAGTAATATGCACAATAATTTATTTTGGATTACAATTCTTCTTGTAAATAATTTTCATCAGTTTGTAGACAACTAAAAACGCTGTTAAGTAATATTTAATAAGAAAATAACTTTATCACACTGCACTGCTCCAGAAGTAAAGAATTTCTATACAGCAGCATTTAAAAGCAAGATATAGAGGAATGTACCTACAAAAAAAATTCCACCCAGAATTGTGCCCTATTAATTTTATATTTAAAACCTACAAATTCAGAAATATTCAAAAATTGATCACAACACCAATAACACACAAAAAAACGTATTTGCTGTCAAAATTTTAGGAACAAAAATTCATTTAAATTAAGGTTGACATACTTGCGGAATGCATCATTAAGTAATAATAATAATAATAGTCTTTATTTGTCCAACAGCAAAAATGTCAATTACAGGACAACAATTTACACTTGATAGTGTTTCCTATAACTATAAAACAAAACAAAACCCAACAATCCAACAGAGAAAAAGAAAACTGAATATACGCATTAATGCGAAATTTATTGCAAAATTAAGTCTCTAACGTGGAGATGTTAAGTAATAGAACACATCAAGCTGATATACGAAGGAAAACGCACAAATAACTTGAATAGAAGAGCTAATGTTCAAAATTTGTTACATACAAATAGTGGTGGTTCATATTGTAATAATAATAATAATAATAATAATAGTAATGATGAACAAAAGCTTAACACATTAGATCGAATACAGTAAATATTTAATAATCAATACATAGTCAGTTCATTTAAATTACAAATTACAACGAACAGTATTACAGACATTTGCAGAGCACAAGAAATACATGGCAAAAAGCCCAAAAAACGAAAAGAATAATTGAGTTGAATCGAGAGACATATCTATTTTCTGTTACAGTGAGGTTGATTGGCGTTCCTACACATATGAACGAGAGGTGCCTTAGCAAGAACATTTGATTTGAGCTCGAGCTACCAAAAAATTAAACACAAACGCGTACCGTATCAGGGAACCAAAAAATCCACAGCGGAGCGTAGATTGAGGGCATCAATTCTTTTAATAACCAGCCGAACCAGAAAATTAACACTCACGATTTCTTTACGTTCCAAGAGGGAACGAACATCGTATTCCAATAGTAGACTATCATAGTCAACACCTCTAGGAAGATACGTGCCACGAGCCCTGTACTAAAGGTACTTCAAAAATCTCTTCTGTACTCTCTCAATTAGTAGGTTTTGGTAATCGTAACAGCGATACCAGATTATAGAGGCATATTCTAGTTTGGGCCCCAGTGAGTAAACAATGTTTTTAATATATCTGAATTTATGAACTCTTGGCAAGACCTGACAACGAAGCTGAGTGCACGTGAAATGGAGTTGCATATCGAATATATACCGTAGTCGTCAAATTTTAATTTCGGTTTACACTTCTATCCCATGCAGATGACCTTATAATATGCAGCGATGCCTGCTTGCTAACAGTGGTGGGAGAGCAACGCAGTGCCGGGGGACCCTCACGCCTTACATTTCATACGAAACGTTTGTCGAGTCTGGGCAGCCTCGCTTATGTTTATCTTTAGTTTATTTCGTCGCGCTCTTTTCCTCTTGCTACTTTCAGAAATTAAAATATGTCGACTACGGTATGATAGAAAATTACGAACGTTGATTAAATAACACTCCAAGATCTCTCATGTGTGTTTGCCTGGGAGTAGGAGTTTGATTTAATTGCGACACATTTGCAGAAAAAAATACTTGTGAGGAATGTCAGGGTATTCCTTCCGGTTCGAATTTTGAAATTTTTGTTTATAAAAACCTTGTTCCAAATCAAGCTCTAAAATCTTTTATACTGTACCTATATACATAGAATGGAACATTAGTGATATATCTTGATGAAAGTAAAACTGTTACTGCCTGTAGGAATTTAAAAAAATTCTTCTCTCTAATATTCACTTTTGGTGCTTTTCTATTGTTTAAAAGTTTTAAAGTCAATAAATATCTCGTCAGCTATTAAATTTAGACAAATGTTATGGCTTCTTTACTGAACTAAACAACTATTATTTCTGGTATAGCGATATTAATGAAAATTTAATCAAATCTTCCGAGATAGTCTATACTTTTAAATTTAAAGTTTGGTATTTATAGCTCTAATCGTTTGGTCATTAACGAGATCAGAGGGAATGAGAGGGAGAGAGAGAGAGAGAGATTTGTATATGTTTTTTCTTGTGTTTGTTTGTACCGCGCTGGCAATTGTGGCATTCGAAATTTGCATACAAATTTGCCATCACCGACAGTCATCGGAGAGTTATATCATGCCATCCAAAAAAAAATATAATTGAAATAGACTGTGAAATTTAATGTACTTAGCTACATAATGACATACATTTATTATTTGACATTGAAGCTAAAAGATTGTCTTAGACGTAAATGAACAACACTTTTATGTCTAAAAAGGTTAAGTTTTCAAATGTAGCCACTTTATGTAGAACACTGGACAATAAGAGTGCTATATACAATTGCCTATTTTGTGCTTTCGATCATGCATTTCTCTTAAGAAAATGAGTTTTTCTATTCCGGTGCTATAAAGTTCACTTTACGACACCCGTTTTGGTTGCATAAAGTATTACTTTATCGCACGCTAATTTTATTTTTTTGAAGGTGGTAACAAAAAAAATGGAACCAAATCGTATTTAAATGTCAAAATATAAGCCTTTAAAGTAACAAAAATGTGCAATAAAATTGTACAAAGAATAAAAAGCACACATGCTAACATTTCACTTACTAATTAGCAATATAAATTGTTAAGCAGAGTTGGATGATAAGTTTTCGGATGCTACTATTGACATTTACTTACCATGTTGAATAGTACAACTGTTATAAAAGTTTGTTTTGATAAATATGTAGAGAGTTTGTGGACGAAAGATTTTGTAAATTGTCTTCTGCTATTTTGCGAATCTCTGGGGGCGTACAATTATTTATTTCGTCCTTTTTGTTGATAATTTGAAATAATTTATTATATAAATCAGTCTGAATTTTAAACACAATTACATATAGCACCACCGATATTCAAATATTTAAAACGTTCTACTTACAAATCAGAGTAACCAACTTCAAAAAAGCAAAATTTCTAAAATATTCGAACAAAGTATGTCTTTTATTTTAAGCTTTTTTGAACTTTTAATAACCGAAATAGAAAAAATAGTATAAAATACACGTTTCATAAGACATTTTGCGCACTTGTTCTTTAGAAAACTCGCCTAGCGGCTCGTTTTCTAAACTTGAACGCGTGCGCAAAAATCGTGTCTTATGAAACTTGTATTTTAATATACTATTATTTGGTTTCAGCAACTCACTGTTAACAATTCTTAGCCCATATCTTTCTGAAAGAAGGAACTTCGTTTACCACATTGGCTACAAATCAGGAATGTATATATTCCCTTCTGGAATGCCCCAGGTACCCAATCTTTGACCTACATTATTTACCATATTTGCAAATGATTTAATAATTTTCTTCAATTTTTATGTCTAGCTTATGCTAATGATTTAAAAATTTTCCATGGAATTGATGGTGCTCAAGAAGATGCCTTACTTTAAGAGAACTTGAATCGAGTCACAAATTGGTGCTCTTTAAGTTAAACATCGATAAATGTTGCTTTATATATTTTTCGCAGGAAGTCCAATACATTTTTTGGAAATTATTTCTCAAACGTGAGAGCACGAGAATTCTAACGCCGACATTGAATTGGATGAACCTCAGCGTAGTGTTGAAGCTCTTGCATATGCGTTCTCTGGTGTGTTCTTGTAACGCGCTGACAGTTGTGGCATTCGAGATTTGCATAAAACTTGCCATCACTGAGAGTCATCGGAGAGTTGTATATGACGATGTACTGGAATAACTAAACAAAATGAGGTGTGGCCACTATTCTCTTAATAAATCTCTATAGAATGCATACTATGCAAGATATTATCAAAAAAGTGCTACTCGCTAAGAGTAAAAGTGCTACTTCCGGTCCGAATTTCGAAATTTCATATATACAAAAAATATTGCAAATTAGTTCTAAATACTTTTGTACTCTTGATAAATATATATAGAATGCATAATTTACGACATATTTGCAAAAAGTTGCTATTCGGTAAGAGTAAAAGTGTTACTTCCGGACCGAATTTTGAAATTTTTTTGTACAAAAGGTATTGAAAATTAAATTCTAAATACTTTTATACTCGTATCGTACTTGTCTAAAAAGCATAACTTGCGAAATATTTGCAAAAATCGGATTTTCGATAAGAGTAAAATATCTATTTCCGGTATGAATTCCGAAAAATTTGTTTAAACTTAGTCATTTGCGAAATATTGGCAAAATTCAATTTTTTCACTGAAGTAAAGTACTACTTTCGGTCAACCGATTTTACTGAAAAACTAATCAGATCTCAAGAAGAAGATTATACACGTAAATACAAAATTTGGAATTGATGTCTACCTCGGTTTGACCGCTATCGTGGTCACACACACACAGAGAGAAAGAGAGACAGGTACACAGCCATTTTTAAAAACCACATTTTCCGGTATCAGAGGACTTCAAAACGTAAACATCTGCAAGAATCTCGAGGTCGAAAATTTTCACAATACTTCCTGATACTACGTATAAGAAAGTAAAATCAACGAACCTATTCGCATTCCAGGATGATAATACCTATTCCCAGCTTATTTCTTCGTGATTGTCCATCCATTTTTGCTGAGCCTCTTTAAAAAATATTGGATTTATATCTACAAACATCTGTTATTCTGTTACATAGAAAGACATTAAGTATATGTCCTTTACATCAAAAAAGTAGTAGTAGTAGTAGTAGTAGTAGTGCCTTATTTGTGGTAATAAACATTACAGCGAGCGTAAAAAGGTACATAAATAAATACTATTGTATATATAAAATAACCTTAAAACATTGAAATTGGATGAAACGTACAAACAAATGTCAACCTATGAAACTAGTAATTCAGAAAACCGTCCACAGTATAAAAAGCATTCTCCAATAGAAAATTTTTCACATGATATAAATAGTTTCTTCTTTCACTTTCGTATTTGTTATTTGACAGTACTGTCTGTAGCTTATTATGTATTTTCGGACCCCAATAGTCAATATACTTCTGTGTTGTCAACCGGTGGTACGGAACCTTTAATAGATCTCTCCCGCGTGTGATGTATGTGTGCGTTTCACCACTCTTTATAGAGTTAGTTAAGTTTTTTTTTTCATATACACTGCAACCACAAAAATGACGATAGATGGTAAGGTGAATATTTTTTCACTGACAAAATATGATTTGCATGACTGTTCTGTTTTTAGGTCGCACAACACCCTTAAAGCACGTTTTTGGAGTAGAAAAATCCGCTCCGCACCCGCAGACTTTCCCCAGAACTCAATTCCATACAATAGAACACTATGGAAATTCGCAAAGTATGTCATTTGGGCCGCCTCGTGGATAGATATATTCTTAATTCTGCGAATGCAGTATATCGCTGCATTCAATTTTCCTGCAATATCATTGACATGTGCTTTCCAATTTAGTTTATTATCTATATAAAGACCTAGAAGTATGATACTTTTTGTTTCTTCACATTTGTATGTTGTGAAATCCAGCCTTTGCGTCTTATTCTTGCTTAATTTTAATCTATTTGAAGAAAACCATTCCTCAGCTTCTTTTTGGACAGTGTCAGATTTTTCAAGTACATTGCTTTGCAATATTCTCGCACTAAGAATGAGGTGTCATCTGCATATAAGCACACCCGATCTGCACTAAGATTTAAATCTAGGTCGTTGATGTATATAATAAACAGGAGGGGTCCAAGTATAGATCCCTGTGGTCATCTGCTGCACATCTAAGATATGACGCAATAAGTTGATGTCCAATGCCACGAACTCCATAATGATACAACTTTCCCAACAGAATGGAATGCTGGACAGTATCAAAGGCACGTGTTAAGTCGTAGCAGTTTATTTCGATGTTATCGTGCTTATCCAGTGCATCCAGTAGACAATCGAGGATGTCGGTTATACCACTACATGTAGACCTATTTTTCTTAAATCCATGCTGCGCGTTGGAGAGTAAGTTATTTTTTTCAAAATAATACAGTAGGCGATCAGTTATCACTCGCTCAAGAATCTTAGATATTGCTGGTAATATTGATATCAGTCTGTAATTTTTGGGATCATTGATGTTCCCCTTTTTGTGAATTGGAACTGTTCTTGATATTTTTAGTTCATCAGGAAATTCGCCTTCTATAATGCACTTATTTATTAAGTCCGTTACAGGGGCACTAATAGCATAAAAGACGCTCTTGAACAATTTTATAGTCAAACCATAGTGGTCCAAAGTACTTTTTGTTTTAATTTTGATCATGATGTTGCTCACTTCATTTGTTGTTGTTGGCACAAAGAAGCATGACCTCCAGGTCTCTACGCGAACCTTTAATAGATATTCTTCATATCTTTTTGTGCCGGTATCTATTTGCACATCATTTCTTACGAATGTATAATTTAAAGTGTTGGCATTTAGAGTAGCAGAAAATGCATAATCCTTTTTTTTTTGCTTCCTTATTAATAGAAGAAATAACACCAATGTTAATAACTACAGCCCGATATTAATCCTACCTAACAACTTTGCAGAGGTATATGAGGCTATAGTATGTGAACATATCTACAATAATATGAAATCACTTTGGTCGCCGCACCAATATGGTTTTATGTCTAAAAGGTCTAGCATTTTTTTTGTTACTTTATGTGAAACACTAAACAATAATGAGGAGTGTTATATACACTGACTTGTCCCGTGTTTCGATATGTGCCTCCATTGGAAAAAAGAATTATTTCTAAATTCGAAATCCAAACGCCGATACAATTTAGTTCCTGCCAAAAAAAAGTATGGTTTAACTGCGAAGAAAAACCGTTATAAGAGCGAAACCGCTAAAGTTAACGGTATGACGTTACATAAGAAAAAAAAGTACTCTTCAAGGGCTTTCCGAATCAGCCATAAAATATATATTGTTCCATTTAAAAAAACATAGGTTTGATACGCCACTGGAATACAGCACGGCACTGATGACCAAAAATATTTTAGGAAAATTGCGATTGTAATTATGGACAATTTTTCTCTTAGACTTTTTTCGATATATTGTATGATAGAGGAGCTACGGCCCGGGGCATCTTAGGTGCTACACCCTGTATAAAAAAAAACGGGTTATGATGATTGTTAAAATATTTTCTGTCTTTTTTTTTTCAAATATGTAACGACCGACCAAATAAATCTGGAGTCGAAGTAGGTTATGCACGAAAACGTATTTCTTAACTTACGCATTTGTAGTAATGTGAAATGTCAACGTTGGCAAACAAATATCAAATGTTAACGTTGACTATTATGTATGTAGGTACACAAAAGCGTAAGTTTGAAAATACGTTTTTTCATGTACAACCTACTTCGACTCTGGATTTATTTGATTGCTCGTTAGATCGCATTTCGATATTTATTTCATACGTTAAAAAGTCAAATGTTTCTAATTTGTATATGTTTTTATCCTATCTCTCCTACGTTTAAGTCATATGAGATGAGATGAGCGATATTTTTATATTAAGTTAAAAAAATTTCTGAAAAATAGGGCAGACAATTATGCATGTATTGTTTTGGAGCGACCCTATTTATCTAAGATTTCATGTATTTCACAAAATAAAACTACATGACATAACTTGAAAACTCATTAGTAAAATTAATTATAATGTTTTTCTTATATATATAATAAACGCATATCTTTAATAAATGGAGCGCAGATAATTATAGCCCGAAACATTCCATCAGCGGTAAATAACTAGAGACGTGCTCATCATTGTTGACACAATAAGCAAGTAGAACTGTGTTGACAATGCGGGGCGTTACAAAGTGGTTGTTGTGAACCAATGGCGATGCTTGTTTAGCGCCCAATGAAACTGATACCTCCGTTGACTTCGCGGTTAGCGCAAGGCCATACTATTGAAAACACCAACCCATATCTCTGTCCGGGGCCAGACTAAAAGATTATTGATCCCAAAGTTCTCGGTCAAGCATGAAAAAAAAAACACCGGGAACAATCAGGAATGACATCCTCTAAGTATGTATATGTCAAATAAGAGTTGCGTATAAGTTAGAACAGGAACACAAATTGAGTCAATTAAATTTTTAGATGAATGACGTACAGTAAAAGATTTGTTTAATTAAATGTAATACACACTAACTGAAACAAGTTGATATGATAAAAAGACACATATATATATATATATGGAAAACCTATATACAGTATAATTTCCATACCAGTCGACTTACATTATATGAAATTATAACGTCTCATTCTGAAGTTGGTGTCAAATAGCATACTTTTACGAATTGGTTATTCATATTTATGTTTGATATTATTTGGAATATTTATTATGATGCATTAACAGGATTGTGTGTGGGTAGGTAAAATCATTTTTGATTTAAATTACGAAATGATATAAACAATTTGCTTTTACACCGAATGTAAATATTCTTTTCAACAGTCATGAATAGTTTTATACAAGAAGAGAGAAGATGCCGAATGAGTTTTTTCAAATTATCCATTAATAACTTGTCGGGGCTGTAATATATTCACCTAAAATGACAAATTATATAATTAATTATTAAATGAAAAAAATTACTTTCAACGTTCCCATGTGTACTTTTCCAATATGTGTACAGATTTATATTTATATAAGAAACTTATTACTACTATCGCATTCTCTTTCATAAAATACTGCGGCTACAAATTCATCTACCTAAGTGATTTATGTATTTTCACCGATCAATTTGAGTAGGACAGCCAAATATATTAATAAACTAATAAAATGCTATAATGACAGTAGCTGAAATGTCAAAGAAGTTCTAATAGCAAACAATGCATAAAAAACTAACAACTTAATTTAATATCATTAATATATAACATCAGTTTTATATCGTTTTAAATTCATTTAATTTGGCACAGGTTTAACGTAATGTATGTCGATTGCTAGAGAAACTGACTTATGTATAACTATTTCAACGTTTTTGAATCATATAGGGTAGACCGGGGACAGTTGAAACATTTCTGCTTCTTGATTTTTTTTCTCTGCGGCTATTGCAAATTTCTAAATTTTAAAGTGAGTTGTTAAGAGCATATCTAATTAGGTCCATATTCATATAAATTAATTGCCCTATGACGATATATAAATAAGATATTTACAAAAATTTGGACCATATATACCAAACTGTGGGGACGAATGAAACACATACCAGGGACAATTGAAACAACTTTAGATTAATGAAATAATATATTCATTCCAATACTGATGAATCATAAAAATATATATGTAGTAACAAATTATTCATTCTGACAAACAATTATGACAGATATAATAATCTTCCTGTCGAGTGCATTGTTCGTGGGACTAATGACGACATTCAATACACTGCACCCACTTTTCTGCAGGGCGGCTTCTACCATACGGTTCCAGGCAAACTAGACAGAAATAATCCTCGTTTTCGCTGTCACTCTGTTCCTGATTCTTTTGGTCTTGTTTGGCTTTCTTTGACTGTAGAACTGCTTTCGGTTTATCTTCAAACTTCTTAAGATTTCTCTTAACTTGCTTTTTTTTTGCGCACCATATTCTTCTTGAATAGCATTTTTCTCAGGAGTGTCGGTATAAATTGCCGATTTTCTAGTTTTTCGTCTATTCACTGTTTTTCTAGGAAGCGCTTTCGGCAACGGTCTAACGATTTCTGGCGAAAATCCAGCCGTTGAGGTGCTTGGTCTTGCGTCAGCATCACTGACTTCCGTAATATTAATTCTAATGCTGATGCCGGTGGAATTTGAGCACTTGTTGATCGTATCAACGCCGCAAGAAGATGGCGGAGCAGCTCTACTGGTGCTTGCTTTTGGTACAACTTCAGTGGCATTCGGAGTTGTGTCATCAGGAGCTGGTCTATCCGTGACATAGGAAGGAGCAAAATCTAGCTCTGTGAATATATCTCTATTAAAGGGACATATTCCGGTACAAATAAATCCAGTTACAACGCTTGACTGCGTTAGGGCCAATGGCAGAGATTGTTTGACAATACTGGGGATGTCGTAAATTGTCATCGTTTTCCCAAGGTTATTTCTCATCCAAGCGTCGCAATGTGAATTTATAGCCTTTTTGAAAGGACCGTAAACAGACCGATCCAGTGGCTGCAGCTTGTGGGAACAGTGCGGGGGAAATGACATGACAATACCATTTTCTTTACAGAAGTCTAGGCATCGTATACCTATGTGCGACTGGTGGTTATCAAGTAAAAGCAATACTTTATTTTCTATTGAAGCTCTAGTATGCTTTTTAAAATGGTTGAGGTATATCATCTTCTTGCATCCAGCCGCTCGCGTTTCCTGCCCCAATACATCCCACTGGACCGTCAGGGACGAAGTAATCCTTGTATCTTAACCTCGGAAAAATAAAAATTGGAGGTACACTGTTACCGATAGCATTTACAGCTAAAGCCACGGTAACCAGCGTTTCTCTTTCCCCTGATGTTAGTGCGCCTACCTGTTTGGTACCCTCTTCTGCTACAACTTTAACAGGTTTTTGGACTGTCGTAACCCTCGTCTCATCAATGTTGTAGATGTCTTTTGGTTCAAATTTGTACCTGTCTATTACATTAGCCAAGTTGTCATAAAAAAAGGTTTACATTTGTGACATTGAAACTAGTTGCTCTGGAAAGACTTGTGGCTTGAGCGCAACGGATTGAAAGTTCAGGATTGCGCTTCATAAAGGCGGAGAACCAGAGGATTGGTTCTCCGCCTTTATGAAGCGCAATCCTGAACTTTGAATCCGTTGCGCTCAAAGGCGGAGAACCAATCCTCTCCTGTTATGGAATTTTGTCTCCATGTATCCTCCTCAGCGAATATTTCTCAGCCAATTGGAAGGCCAATTTGCGAATTTCTTTAGGTGGTAATCCGTAGAATATGTGGGCTGCGTTGATTATATATCCAACAATGCTTTTTTCGTGGTTTATGTCAAATACTCGTCTCACACGATGATAACCCATAGTCGGAGGAATAACTGATCGTTGCTCAATTGCTTGCTTTTTTTTCTTCATAAATCTACTCAAAGACACGTAATGTGGTTCGAATTTTGCTGACGCAGACCTGATGAAAACCTTATTTTCTATAACCTCTTTATAGGCTTCTTCATACGTCGAAACGGGTTTCAAACCTTTTTCCGTTTTTCTCACTCTTACTCGAGGCATCCTAAAGCAATATACCGTTTGACTGAAATAAAAGTAGATATAGGGAAATACAGACACGCACACATGTGCATGCAAACATGAAATGGAGGGGTGCGATAGTAGGGGAGTACAGATGAGTTCATATCGGGACACCGGGGTACCCAGGCTTTAGTGCAAAACGTTGAAAGTTAGTATGTAGACGTTTGCTTTAAGGAATTGCTACCCTCTTTACGGCTTTTGTATAATATTTAGGTAACTGATGTATAATGTATTAACATTGAACTGAAACAAAACTCTATAAAATTTGTAACTAAAATAAAATTCTTATAAAAAAATTAAATAAAATTCTCACATTTAAAACGAAACAATATATTAAATGAACTATACAAAATTTAATGTTGAAGATGTTCAAATGTCTGTCCCTCTTGCATCAAGCAGTACCCTAAACGATTATAAAACCCATTTCGTACATTCGATAGCATTTCAGGAGCAATCATTTGTATGGCGTTAAGAATTTGTTCTCTTAAGCCATCCAAATCAATCGCTCTATTTCCTTCAGCGGTATTAATATTTGCGAGATTGCTCAGATAGTATGTACGTTCACGCTCTAAAGTTACGGAACGAATGTGTTGTCCCCGCTCTCGATCTCCCCACTATCTCCCCACACCACCGGTCTTATACATATAGGTACATGTTTATGTGTGTGTATTTGAAGATGCATATTAACTTTTAACTATACATACTATATAAGCAGAACCTAGGTAGGTATACCAGTAAGCTTCATAAAACAATTCACAATGGGGACAATTGAAACATGTTTTAACCGTCCCCATGTAGTTTGTTTCAATTGTCCCCACTACACCTATTTAAGTAAACACTTAAATATTTTTTTAATTTCGAACGACAATAATAATCTATTTCGATGAAAGAGGGTAAACCAAATGCAAATAAAAATTGTCAAAGCTGGGTACTTACGCTCTTATTTCTTGTATTACACTTTTTCCACTGACGGAAAACTTTACACTGATGGCCGCAAAACACATTACACGAGGTAGACATTTACATTCTCAACTGCCGTCGGTGACCGATAGATGTCTACAGGAAGCATCTAGAGACGATTCGTTTGGTACACACGCGCGCGATTTAAACCGCATAATCTAGGAAAGATTAAGTATGTTTCTATTGTGCGCTGTTTCAATTGTCCCCGGTCTACCCTAATTAAAAATGAAAATTTCTTACAAAAGAAAAAATTTGGTAGAAATTTCTTTATTTCGCAAACTATCCAATATTTTCCAAAAAACAAAAAATTAGAATAAGTTGCTTACTCGATTCGAGAATTTGCTTGTGCATTAAAAGGAACGGATATAGCACTTTCAGCATTTGTAAACTGTTCATTTTTGGTTTTGTTTTTTACTGGCTTATGTTTACATACGGTTTTTTCTTTACGCATCTTATAATGTATCTATTGAAGCTTTATATTAAATTTAATAATAGATTTAGGCTAGTGTTATATTTGTTAAGAAAAAGAAGGAGACGTGGAAAATATTGCGTAACGTAAATTGTGGAAGAGAAAATGAATTAGGATGTAATAAAAAAAGAAGTCAATGAAAAAAGATTGGAAAAAACTTGGAAACAAGCTAATTAACAATTCCAAAGATGATTCAAAGTTTTAGGGAAAATATATACCATGGGACGAGGAGAAGTTGAGGAAGTATGAAAGATGAGGAATAAATAAGGTGAAATAACACTAGACAAAACAAGATTTTAAATAAGACAATATAAGGAAAAAAGGACATAAATCTATTATATGGAAACAAATCGTGGTGAACACTAAAAAAGCATTAAAGCCAACTCGAAGCAATGGAAACGAGGTACCCGAAAAGTATGTCAGGAAAAACACAATACATATAGATAAGGGAAATAATAAAGAAGAAGGCAATTTTATTGAAACTAAAATGGAGAAAAGTGAACTGGTTTGGTGATTAAGATTGGCCTCATTAGACATACAATAAATATACTAGAAATCGGCAAAGAGAGGAAGAGAAGATGGAATACCTGGATAGAATAAAAGTGAATTCCGGAGACAGGAGACTAGCGATGGACCGCGAGGAATGAAAGAAAATGGATAAGTTTAGTAACTGAAAGCACAAATCCGATTCCTAGGGGGTAATAAGATATTGTAATAAAGAAAAAGAAGTTACATTTGTTGTATTTTTTGTAGGACAGTGAATTACAGATAGGTGTGTTAAAGTTTTTTAAAAAGTTAGATATTGTTGTAAACTAAATAGGATAAACAGAAATTCTACAAACATAAGACATCAAAATTTGCTATGCCCAAAGGAACATTATTTTAAACAGATTTATTTAAGTAATTTGTTTAAAATAAAGTTATATGAAAGTATAGTTATATCAAAAATAAAATGCAAATTACTAGAAGAGTATTGACGATAATTGAATTTAATCCGATAAAACACACTTGTCAGGATGCTCTGTTTAAAATATGAAAGTTAATATCTCAGGATATTGTCAAATATGAGTTTTCTACAACTGTGTATAATTATGTGATTAACATTTAGTTATTTAATAGTCCAACCGTTTTCTTGAATGTTAAATACTTTTAGATGTTTTCAGTGTTATCTTGTGAAGCAAATCTTAATGTTGTATTTTACCCATCGAGGTAATATCCGGTGTGCCATAAGAATAGGTACTAGGCCCCCTTATTTGGAATCTGTTACATGACAGCGTTTTGAAAATGAAAACGGTGAAACGTGTAAAATGCATTGATTCGCTAACAACTTGGCGGTGAAAGCAGGAGATGATAAAAATTTGGTCGTTGACGTAGGAAATGAAACATTGAGAATAACTGCGATGTAAATAAGGGCGCAAAATTAGGTTTTAGTGACTCATAAATTAGATGCTGTGGTACCAAAGGACGCAAGGGACAGGAAAGCTATATGTTTCAAGATTTTGGGGGAAGATTGATCAAATATATCATTGATTGATCAAAATATTTGGCAATTATGATAGACGACAGGATTTCTTTTAACATTCAAGTTAAGTAGCAGTAATAAGTAAGAAAGCAGAAGAGCTACACTGACAAGAACAATGCCAATACTATTCTATGGAGCTTTAGTATGGGCTTCTGTCTTGAAGAGAAAGAGTTACTGCCATACACTTGAAGCAACCCAAAGAAAAATAATTATCCATAGCTAGTGGTTATAGCACAGTTTTTGCCAGCACGAAAAAAGGGCTCCTCCCTTCCATGCCTATTTTACTTACTTCCCCGGTTTGTACTCTACTCAATAGGGTTTATTGTGCTTAGGATATCCATCCCTTTACTGGGTGTTTCTTAAGCCTCTACATTCGGTTGCCCAAAAATGTGTTGCCTTTTATGATTCAGTGCCTCAAAGTATACTTCTGCTTCTGCTTGCTTATTACAGAGTCTGCAGCTAAGTTCTACGTTATATAGGTCTATCTTATTGAGATGCACTTTAACTGGTGCATGACCAGTCAAAAGACAAGTTGTTCTTCGCAGCCGTTCTCTACTCATATGTAGTATTTCTACAGCCCTTTTATTGCATAGTTGGCCAATAAATTCCTTACCCTGATTTTGAACAGGAAATGTTGCCCAGTAGTGATTATATTTTTCATATACCCAGTTTTTGATTTGGTTTTGGGTCATACTTTCTGATAGCCCAAGAGACAGTTCGGGGACTGTGAGTTTTGTTTCTTATCCTCTTCAAGCGAGTTCATCAGCTTTTTTTGCCCTCAGTTTGTCTATATCCCGGCACCCAGATTAGTGTTTTCTTCTTCTGGTTCATTGGAGATTTTAGTTCTTCGAGACATTCCCAAACCAGTCCTGGCTTAATATTGCCCTCAGTGTCGCTTGACTGTCAGACAATATTTGAATCTGCCGGTGGATGACGGTAATGTAACAAGCGATTTAACAAAGACTTACTGGGCCATCACCGATCACCCTACTGGTTCAAGAAAAGGTATAGACCTTCAAAGTATGCTGAGAATATATGAATGAGTCTAGGAGGGTTCTTAGATAAGGATACTGCTAAAGTCTTAGGAGTTATGCAGCGGTCGCAGGAACACGGTGCAGTGAACCTGCTCAAGTGGGCAAAATATAAATTCAGATAAACCGTCTAGAACCAGACTCAATTCATGATAGGTTATGAATGGTTTAAAAGCTGTACGTGTAGAATGGCATAGTGAAAGATGATAGGTCTAACTACTACGGGTAAAAGGATACCCTAAAGCATATAATGATGTGTACACGTTGAAAACGACTAAGAGCCGATGAGCAGTTGATAACAGAAAGAATATTGACAACAGCAAATATCATGAAGATCATTTTTGTATGGAAAGAATATAGGTAAATCGAATGATGCATAGGTTTTTAAGATCAGTAATTGCAACCAAGAAAAGGGAGAATAGATATTGGATAATAACTGTTTGATGTCAATCGTGAGGAGTGTAAAATTCCTCACGATTGACATCAAACAGTCAGTAACCTCCAGCGTGCGATGATAAGGTGCCCAGAAGTTGTTTTACTAGGTAGAAGGCTAAGTAGCAACACGTGGTTTCGTAGTTGAGTCGCACGCTGCTTAAAGCATGACCAAACTCAGGCAAACATAAGCGTTCTACACGTCAAAAAAATCTGTAATTTTGAAAACTTTAAAAATATCTATAGCATATCTTAAATGAAATTGCTCTAATATTATATGCAGAATTGAAATATGACACAAAATAGTGGTTGTTCCTTTAAAAAAAAAATTGGTATGTATTTCTTTTCTCATACACTAAATAATGCTATGTTATATGTTGTTGCGAACGGTAGTACTATTTGACGCTGATAACTTGTTATGTCAAATGCGCAATGTTCAATGAGTTCGCCACCCACGGGTTGTAAGGCCGTACAGACTCTATTTGTTAATTGATCGGTGACAGTTGGATTAAAAGAGACAAACTACACAAAACTTCGTATATTTGTCGAAGATAGCTCAACAAATCAAAATGGTAAATGTATAAGTTTAACATGAATTGTTAATTATTAAAGTAAACACGTATCACACTAATAATACCATATGATCATATATTTCTACCCTCTAGAATGCTATAACATTTTTCTTTTTTAAACTTAAGTTGGTACCATAAGGTAAGTTAGCTTATTAGGTTATATTATACTGATGATTAAGTGTCAATTAATAAATACATTAATGACAGATGAATTTTATTTGTCAGAACATACCAACATAATATTTTCAAGAAATAATTTCAAAGCCTTCTAGAGGGTAGAAATATATGATCATATTGTATTATAGAATAGATTTCAAATATGAATTTTTCTTGCACGAAGAGTTCGCATGATATTTATCTGAGGTTTCTAAGAAGTAAAACAAAAATACAATTTCTTGCTAACCCATGTCATATAGACTATAGAAAACAAATACAAAGGGATGAGTAAACTAAAATACATAAAATTACAATTGAACTATCTTTAAATATTTCTAAATACTTAAAAAGATTTATTACAAGGCTAGGTCAAGTAGACCTTTCGTTTCGGTGAGAAACATAAAGTATTAAAATAAGGTACCATAAAGAGAAGTTGAGTGCATATTGGAAACAATTTACAATCTAACAAATAGCAGATATGGTACATGCAATTCAAGCAAGGCTCCGGTTCCAAGATTAATGTAAATATTATATACAGAGTGTACAACAACAAAAAGAGAATTAAAAGTTTGCTCGGGAGCAAACATTATATATAATAAGAATGCACAGACCTCCTCTGTTAAAAGTGTGGAAGAGAACAGCTTAATGGTCCGTCAAAATATAGCAAAATCCACAATCTATTTATACGTGATTTCGGCGTCCGCGAATAGTGAGTACGTCTAGAAGAAAATGTTCTATTCAATAAGCGAATTTTGGATGTTCCTAATGCAGGAATTCCAAAAGATGCGAGTCTTTAAACACTGTAATGCAAGCTGACGTGGCAACATGCTTCCCATAAAAGTATTGTACTTACGTATACGAAAACCTTTGTGCAAATCTAAAAACGTAAAGCAGCTTTTCTCTAAAGTTACCGGTTTTACAATGCAACGTCAGTAAAAAAAAGCAAATTTTGAGTTATTTTGTCAATATAAGGATAGGCCAGATCATGTGGCAGTTGAACGTTAGAGTTAGGTTGAATTGTATAATTTGTGTCATCGCTGATAGTATTTTACAACGTGCATTGTTGAAATATATGGCAAATACAGGTTAGTATCAAACAACGAGGACCAGCAGCATTTTCAATTAAACGGTGAGACATGGTTTTTTTTCGAAAAACGTATTAGTAAAGCAAAACACTATTGCTATAAATTACTATATTTTTTAAATATTACTAAATAAAAATAATGAATTTTATTAATAACCTGCAGTTTCAAATCCACATTTTGTTAAAGTTAATTACTTTATGATGTTAATTTTCAAAATCGCGATGACAGTTGGAATGACAATTAGGTTAAGGGCAACAAATAAGTACCATGGAGCTTTGAAATTTTGTTCTCGCGATAAATTTGAAATTTACGCAAACGAAAAAACGTCAACGAACTGCTTCGGTTTGAAAGAAAGTTTGAAGTTTGATCCATATTTATCCTAAAACTTGGCACAAAAAGATTCAGTGTATTTCAAATTTTATACAACAAAAGTATAAAAAAATTAATGAAAAAATGTAATATCTGATCCATCAGAGTTTTGCTTTTCCAGCATGTTAATATTCAACTTAAACTAGGCGCACGCTTGATACAAAATATGTCTGCGTTCACTAAATTGAAACAAAATGTGAAACATTTTGAACACTTTATTAATTAAGTTTTAATTAATAAATGTACCGCACGTGTAAAATCATATTGGGGATAGGGTATATGTATACTAGGCACACCGGAAACAACGCCCAATCGTGGCAGTAGTCATGGTATAAGGAAACAAGGTATGCTCTTGCGCATCTCTGGATGACGCGCATTTATCGAAAAAAATGTCACTTCACAACTGTGACAGAAGAACTGACAGAAAGCATTTTCCAAGGCTTCCTTTAACAACTAAAATTGTATCTGGAGATCGTGTCGAACAGCGTCGTTCTGTGTTTGTGAGAGAAGGGGTCAATGGTAACAATGCCTCGCTACACACCAGAAGAAGAACTGCAAATTATTAAATGGTAATATAGTGGTCATTCTGCAAAGTATTGCATAAATTTATATCCGCAAATATTTGCAGACAGACCCGTACCCCGTAACGACAAGAGCGGGATGTAATGATTTGTAGCACTCTCGAAGTAAAGGATACACTATCTACCAGAAGTGTTGCTGAGGAATTGGGTGTGGGTAATAAAACCGCCGCGAACATATGGAAGCGAAATAAATTAAAATGTTTCAAATACTCGAAAACGCAAGAAATATTTCTCGATGACAATTTTAGAAGACTGGAGTTTTGTGAAACCGTAATGGAAAAGGCAAATGAAAATGAGAATTTCATCGCAAATATTGTATTCACAGATAAATCGTCATTTCCATTAAATGGAAAGCAGAATCCTTCTGTTGTTCGATATTGGGTTCGGGAAAATCAGCACAGATATTTTGTTAAACACACCCAATATCCCCAGAAAGTGAATGTCTGGGCAGGTATTTTGAGTGACCATTTGCTTGGTCCATTTTTTATTGATGGTACGTTAAATACAGACAAATACCTCGATATGCTACAGAATCAGATACTTCCCGCTATTGATAATACCGGAATAGTTCGGGATATTATTTGGTTCCAACAGGACGGTTGTCCTGGACATAATGCGGTCAGAGTAAAGCATTTTTTAATGAATACTTTTCCTGATCGTCTCATTAGTGGGACAGGAAACATTCGTTAGCCTCCGCGATCTCCTGATCTATCGCCAAAAGATTTCTTTTTGTGGGGATACATCAAAAATAAAATATACAGTGCACAAGTTGGCAGACTAGAAAACTTAGATATTTTGAGAAGGCTGATCATAGAGGCTTTTGAATTCGTAACAGTCGATGTGATTCGTAATGTGCGAGAAAATTTTTATGATAGGCTCGAACAATGCCTTGATGCTGAAGGAGGCATTTTTGAACGTATGCAATAACATTTTATTTTTTTGTATTGTTTATAATATATTTTTTATTTTCATTAGAATTCCGTTCTTAATAAATTTATATAATAATTTACTAAGAATTAATGTTTAATTAGAATTGTGCTTTTATTTTCTTACTGTGTTGTATTGTATTTCTGTTAAAAAGGACTTTATTGCAATAGTGTCCTGTGAATTCACAACTTTATTGAACTGGTAGTACTAGAGGTCGAATGCGCGTCATCCAGAGATGCGCAAAAGCATACCTTGTTTCCTTGTACCATGACTACGGCCACGATTGGGCGTTGTTGCCGGTGTGCTTAGTATACATATATCCTATCCCCAATATGATTTTACACATGCGGTATATTCTACTAATTATAAACGTCAATAATACAGAGTATGTTAAAAGTTTAGAAACATTGGACTATATAAACATTATCATAGAGTAAAGCGATACCTAAGAAGAAAAAATAAAAAGAATCATGTTGTCAAAGAGGCACCTCTTTGAGGAGCGCCAATAATATGTAACTAGACGCGAAGAAACTATTCAGATATTCGAAGAGTTCGATCGCTGTATTTCCGCTACAGCAAACATTTTTTTTAATAGTTTTACAGTTTTTGACAGATGATCGCCTCATCTTACATAAATCATTGTGTATATGAGCCACAACTATCATTACGATGTCGTGTATTCAAAAATAAAACTATGATAGCGTAAAATGTGAACGTAAAACTTTTTATTAGAAACTTTATGTAATGAATTTATGTAAATATTAATCAAAGCATTTGAATCTGCTACACTTTAGTATCTAATAACGCACCGATATATACAAATATACATACACTCTATGAATAGGTACAAATCGTTCGAAAATAAGGGAAAGATAGAGAAAAGGAGATTCCATTCTAGTTGTAACAATGACATCGCACGATGGGTGTTATTTGTTTGAGAGAGTTTGAGTTCATAAAACGAGGAGGCAGGCACCTGGCTTCATGGGGCAGCTGCTTTGTGTATATATTCCTTCTGAAATGTTTTTCATAAAAGTAATCGTGCTTTATCTCTTTGTTTATCTAACATCTCAAACCACTCTCAGGCCACAATGTGTTCATAACAAGATCTATCCGTCTCGCTCTTTCCCTTTCTTGTTACAAGAGCGGATTGCGTACCGTAACATTTAATTAAGGTAGTACACATCGACAGATTTGTGTTGGATAGCACAGCGCCATAAGGGAATTATTCAATATATTGTCTCTCTGATTTTTACGGAAAAAATTCTTTAAGTAACTGTTATTGTTATTAACGATGACGGTTATTAAATTAAATTTATATAAATTGAATAGAGACTGTTAAATAAAATTAAATAAAGTATTTTGAGATATTGTACGATACCAAATTTACTACTCTGTATCTGTACTTCACTCCTAGAAAACGAATGTATCTTTACACAACAAAGTAGAAGGCAACTATTCTAGAAATTAAAAATGAATTATTGGAAATTTCGGGCTGAAAGTATAACACTTAAACAGGTCAGAATTCATTATTAACTACTGTCAGTTAACACTGTTGATGATTAGGGGAATTGGGAATTTGGGATTCTTTAGGGTAAGGGATGAAATATTACCTACACATATTATTCAATCAACACATTTTTTCTTAGATATTCCGTACCAACAGACTAACAAAGTTTTCAATTCAATTTTCATCTTCCTATGTTTCGTCACTTGTGGGTCATTTAAACCGTTGTTCCCATTAAATTGAGGATCATCTAACAAAAGTTACAATTAGCGGCCTGTCTTCCTCTTTTTGTTATTAATTTATTATGTTTGTTAATAAAGCCAGTATGTCAAGATGACATTTTAGATTAGTTTTATACATTTTTTTAAATAAATTTGCTTCAATAATTGAATATTTACAAATATTGGAAAGAATCTATAATATACAGGTTGGCTGACAAAAAACGCCCCAAGCCGTAGCTCCTTTATTTTCTATCCGATTTTATAAAACGAAATATCAAATAAAATGGTTAAGTAAATACAATCAATTGACGTAATCAAAATATTATTAGGAACAAAAAGTTTGAACATGCGATAGTCAATTTTTCTTTTAAAGGCAACGAATATTTTTAATTAATGTTTCGGATAAAGAATGTTTTCCTGATTTTCATGATGTATAACAAGTCAATTTGCAACATAAGTTTCAAGTGTGCCGTGGATAGCAATCAAATGCATCAAGTAATAAGTACTGTCAATTAGTATGTAAATGTTAATAAATACTGTCATTGTGACATGTGTGTATCGGCGTGACATTAGTTCAACGTTCTGATTCTTTCTGTGATTTTAATTCATTATTATCATGGATAGCAATCAACTGACCGACATGTTGCAACTATACTTTGAATGTAATCGAAATGCCTTCAAAATGCCAAAAAGTAAGAGTCGACAGTTTAAGGGAAATACAAAATTGGATGTTCTTTTATGTGTGGAAGAAAGTCCATGGACTTCTACACGGAGAATTGCAAATGAGGTCGGCGTATCGCACCAAATAATACAAGCGATATTCAAAAAGCACAAGTTCATACCATACATATCTCAAAAAATGATCATGGTCGAAGAATGCAATTTTGCAACTTTTTCTTAAATGTTACACAACGAGATCGTAATTTTTATCGAAAAATTATTTGGTCGGACGAATGCAGTTTCAGTAATAATGGCACTTTTATCAGAAAGAAAAATCGATTTTGGAGCCAAGAAAACCCAAGAATTATAATTGAGAATAATTTTCAGCAAAGATTCAGTTTAAATGTATGGTGCGGTCTTTGGGATGATCGATTAATTGGCTAATTTTTCATAGATGGCATCTTAAATGAAGATACCATCAACTATTGCGTGAAAACATTACAAACCTTTTACATGATTTGCAATTGCCGAGCTAAACAGAATGTACTTTCAGCAAGATGGCGTCTCTCCTCATAATGCCTTAATAAATGTTGAATGGTTAAATGCGACATTTGCTGAGAGGTGGATAGGGACCAATGCACCAATTCAATGTCGCTCGTTCGCCCGACCTTACGCCGCTGGATTTTTGGTTATGAGGCTACCTTCAAGATCGGGTTTATTTTACTAGTCTGAAAAATATAGACATTTTACGGCAAAGAATTCTGAATTCTTGCCGCGAAATACCTCTTAATTTTATACTCAGCGCCACTAGTGGAGTAATTAGAAGGTGTAAACTATGTCTTCAACAAGGCGACAGACAATTTGAACAATATTTGTAGATAAGTTTGGTATTTATTTGTATTTTTTTAAAATTTCCATTCCAATAAAGTGTTTTTAACCACAACACACTTGAAACTTATGTTGAAAAATTGACGTGTTATATATCATCAAAATCAGGAAAACATTCTTTATCCGAAACATTAATTAAAAATATTCGTTGCCATTTAAAAAAAAAATTGACTATCGCATGTTCAAACTTTTTGTTCCTAATAATATTTTGATTATGCCAATTGATAGTATTTACTTAACCATTTTATTTGAAATTTCGTTTTTTAAAATCAGATAGTAAATAACGGAGCTACAGCGTAGGCACATCTAATCAAAATTGTCATTTAAAGTGCACAACTACCCATAAAATACTTTAGAGTGGTTATATTAGTTCGTTTAAATCATCACATAGAACATGTAAAATACAAACAAAATAAACAGGAAATAATGTTCTTCTTTTGTTTGTATTTTATTTATTGCTTTTCATTATATTTGTTACTTTTTAGATAGAATGGTATTTTTTAAGAATGAGTTTTCTTAATATGTTATAAATTTACAACATTTCAGCAAGTCAGATCCAACCGCAAGCATAGCCTAACCTGCTAACCAAGTCACGCTTACACTCAGCATCTCTAAGCCGGTGGAAGCTAAATAGTTCGTTATATCGAAAAAACTTGGACGGCAGGATCGCACATTAGAAAAATAAGAAAATGTACTTAATGATGAATACAAAAATTATACAAACCTACGCTATTATACGATTCACACTACATAAATAAATACATACCGTAGTCGACAAATTTTAATTTCTGTTTACAGTTCTATACTAGCTATCTATCCCATGCAGAAGATGACCTTATAATATGCAGCGATGCCTGTTTTCCAACAGTGGTGGGAGAAGCAACAAGTCGGGGAATTTTTACATTTGATAGCAAATGTTTGCCGGGTGTACTTGGCAGCCTCACTATATGTTTGTCTTTACTTTATTTCGCCGTGCTCTTTTCCTCTTCTGCTTTCGTACCAGAAATTAAAATTTGTCGACTACGGTATACAGAATTGTATATATTTGCAAACGTACAAAGATAAATATATAATAGAAAGAGAAAAAGAAGTTGATTAAGCTAAAGCGATAAAATAGAACTCTTGCAATTTTAAAATGGAAAAATAATCAACAAACTACGATATATACTATGTCTTTCGCAAGGATATTCCCACAACTAACATATTGTAATTTTGAAGGCAAGAGCGCAGTCAGATCCATTTCTATCCCAATCACACACTTTTCACCAACTACTCTAGCATTAACAAACCAACGTAGATCCATGCGTTCCTTCAGCCAAACCCCTTCACTGCTTTCCCGAACAATACTTTTGTGATAAGTCCTCGTATATTTTAATATCGGAACCAAACAGCACAAGTTTTTTTTCTTCAGGACATCTTTCCGACTTAGATGGTTTTAGAATTTAACTAAGAGTGTTTCATTATTCATTATTACTACTCGCTGTCCCCAATGTATGGCAGCGATCTATATCCATTTCACTGATATTCAAACCCATTGCTTTAAATATATCTACAACAGCGGTTCTTAACCTGTGGTTCGCAGAACCCCAGCAAGGGTAATGTCAAACCATTGCTTTATATTTTTCCTATTAACAATCGTAGTCATTTGCCGCTGCACACCTTGACAAGTCGCCACAAGTCTCTACATGAAGGTACAAGCATGTTATAATTCAGATGACACCCATAGTGTATTCAGTTGGGTTTTATATCTCACATATAATGGATCGTTAGCTTAATATCAAGCGCATAATTAGTGATAGTGAGGGAGTTGCTGCTTGTTTTAAAACTAATAATCCAAGACAGATATGTCGGAAATATAACTGCTAAGGACGTTTATCATTATTATTTTTCTTTTATTCGTTTTTATAAAGTAATATTCTATGTTCTATGTAAAACGTACCTATATATGTTTAGTTTTAATCTCAATTTGCTTTATTTTACAAAGGCACAATTAATTAGACCATGTATATTTCTCTGTATAAGTGCTTACAGTCATTGTATTACTTCATAATCGTAAAATAATGTATATTTAAAATTAAATCTGGAAAGACCAAGAGAGACACCAGTCTCCTAATGTAATCTGGTTTTTAGAAACCTTTCTATTGTCCGTTCTAGAAAATCGGTAAATGCTAAATTACCATTTATTTTCTTGCTTTTATTAACATTATGCTGTTGTAGTACTAAAAATTCATAAACATTAGCCGGATTTCAGAATTATAGATATTCTGTAATTGAAGAATCCCGTAAACGCCACAGCAGGGCTCATATATTTATATTAGATAATTGCATTGCTATTTGCTTTTTCCGAGAACCTTTAATGAAACTTACAACCCATTAATGTTCGGTTTTTCCAGACAACAATAGAGGAGGTACAGTTTTGTAAACTTACCACCCCACTCTAAATACTGAATTTGTTTGTAACAGAAAATTGAAATCAGTTTACCAACGAAAGTCAACCTGTTAGCAGTTAGCTATCATGTACGGTTCAACTTGCCCAATGCAAGAAATCGACATTTGTTTGCATTGTTATTTTATTTAATTGTAAATAAAGTTGTATGTAACAGTGTAGTGTTATTTCATTTCTCAATACCCACGTATAACGTAAATTCAGTGCGAAGTTATTCTTCCTGCTTCTAAACCAAGAAGATCCAAGTGAAAGAATAACGATACAAGTCTTTCAAAACAGGAAGACTCATCAATAACAGTGACAACTTATTAATGGGTTTCACATGTATAGATCAAGCCCATGCACAAAAGCCGTAATGTTCATCTTAGGTTACGAGTTTTAGTCTAATGAGGCTATGAAACTCTCAAAATTACGAAGACATTTTGAAACCAAGCATATGGAGCATGTTTGTAAAAACATAGATTTTTTTTGAAAATAAAGAACATGAACTGCCAGCCAATAAAATGTATATAAGAAAGGCTGCAATAATGAAAGTGCAGTTAAAGCTTCATTTGAAGTAGCTCTGTTAATAGCGAAAACGGGAAAACCCCATACAATTGCTGAAGAACTGATATTACCTGCTGCAAAGAAGATGATATCTATAATTGTAAGTAAAAAAGCTGCTACGGATCAAAGTTTAATAGCATTCTCAAATGACACTGTTAAGAGGCAAATTGACTATATGTCCGCAAATATTGAAGAAGAATTAGTAAAGATAGTTTGAGAAAGTTGCTATTTTAGTCTTCAGTTAGAAGAAAGTACAGACATAGTGAATAATTGTCATCAACTGTGTTACGTAAGATACGAACATGAATCGGTTATTTTGGAAGAAGTGTTTAACAAGGTGAATAAAATCATTACATCCAATGAAATTGATTGGTTAAAATGGATAAGAATTAGTACTGATGGAGCGTGCGCAATATCCGAAAAATGTACTAGACTTATAGCACGTATTCGAAATATTAACCCATCCGTAACCTGGTATCTATGTTGTGTTCATAGAGAAGTCTTGGTTGTTAAAAAAATACCGGATATATTGAAAGTTATCTTGAATGAAGCTGTAAAAATTATTTATTTTGCCAAGGCCAGATCATTAAATTCAAGACTTTTTGAACAAATGTGTAAGGCTATAGACAGTGAACATCATCAATTGCTGTTGCACACGGAAATTAGATGATTATCTCGGTGAAAAGTTTTATCTCGATTTTTTGAGTTGAGAAATGAGATAACAATATTTTTCACAGAACACTCCCCTGCACGTTCATTAAGTGAAAGTCTTCATAATTTTTCCTGGTTATTTAAAGTAGCATTCTTGTCAGATATCTTTTCTCATTTAAACACCCTCAATTTAAGCCTTCAAGGAGTGAATATAACAATTTTTGAAATCGAGGATAAATTTAAAGCTATGTTAAAAAAAATAGAGTCATGGAGTCACCTTTTATCAAATCAATATTACGATTCATTTCTAAATCCCAAATATTTCCTTGCAACTACTGAGAAAAACCTGTCTAAAGAAAATTTACTAACTTTCACACAACATATGGAAGATCTTCGACGCAGCTTTCGTGATTATTTTCCTATACCAGATGCAGACAGAAATTGGATAAGATATCCTTTTGTAATAAATATTTACGAACTTGAACCTCCATTAACAGAAAATAGTTTGATAGAAATATAGACAGATAGGACAATGAAACTGCAGTTTATTCAAATGGCCCTTCCAAATTTCTGGTTAAGTGTACAAAATGACCATAACGAGTTATCCAAAAAGGCACCAAAGATTCTGATACCGTTCCACACTACATCTCTTGTTTACATTAAAAATAAATATAGAAACCGTCTGAAGAATGTGGATTCAGAATTGAGAATTCTATTATCTAATATTGCACTAAACATAATTAAGCTTGTCAGCAATATACAACTTCGGCCTTCTCATTAAAATGTATTATATGTTTTCTTTTTAACCCAAATATTGCCACCGTCCTTTTAAAAGACAAGTATTAGGAACCTGTAAAATTAATAATTTTCAAGTTATGCACTAGATGGCTATAGTTGTATTCTATTACAGAAATCTCACTTAACAGTATTACAGCTCGCTGCAATGTTTTAAACGTCTGCTTTTGTCACTTGCGAGATTTAATATATGAAGGTTTGTTGTGACCACCAGCATGGATAATTGGAGGTAGGATTTTTTTTTGTATTTGAAAGCCTTTCTTTAGTTTCACGCTACCGATCCTTTTTAAATATGTTATATTTTGCTTACCCATCAATTTCTTTTTTAATTTGCATGTAATTTTTATGATAATTCGCTGTAACTGTTACTGTCCTTTATAAAGGACGGTGGCAACTTATACTACCAATTATTGTGTTGCACTTTTTAGTTACTGGAAGAAACCTCTGTCTTTGAACGAAATTCTTGAAGAGATTGAGAAGATCGACCATATCAAAAATATTCCAGAAGGTATCGTCATTCTTCCACCGGAAAATGCTAACAGCCAACTGACCGATGAAGACAGTGGAGCTGAAGACAATGTGTTGCTTGCTAACTTACCAGGAAGTCATTTACGATCAGAGGCAGAAATTTTACGTTCTAATGATCGTTACGACGGCAGCTCCAGCGATAGTGAAGATAATCTGCCTTTATCAACGTTTGTAAAAAGAAAAAAACAGGTATGTTCTACTAGCAGATCTGATAGTGGTAGTAATCGCCAAAATAAGACTTGGTCAAACAAAGATATAGTTTCAAATATGCCGGTCTGGGTTCCTAATAATGAAGAAAAATGTGAAATAGGACCAGTAGAAGCATTTTTCCAATTTTTTGATAACGAAATAATAGACTTACTTGTACATTATTCAAATACATACGCCAATCAAAACAACAGGATTGGTGACATCAATCATAATGAGATGCGGTGCTTTATAGGCATACTTCTGTTGAGTGGATATGTTTGTCTGCCAAGGCGTGAGATGTATTGGGAAAATAATTTGGATTCTAATAACACTTTAGTGTGTGAGGCAATGTCTCGTAATAGATTCAGATTTATTATGCAAAACATTCATTGCTGCGACAACACTAATTTGGACCAAGCCGACAAATTTGCTAAAATCAGACCACTCATCAAAATTTTAAATCAACGATTTATAAATCTTGCACCACATGAAGAAATTCACAGCATCGATGAGTCGATGGTGCCGTATTATGGCCGTCATGGCACCAAACAATTTATTCGTGGAAAGCCTATAAGATGGGGCTATAAATTGTGGATGGGTACAAGTAGACTCGGTTTTATTGAGTGGTTTGAACCTTATCAAGGCTCCTCCACAGTCCTACCTCAAGAATACAAATATTTAGGGTTAGGATCCTGTGTTGTTTTACAATTTGCCGATATTTTAGAAGAAAAAAGTAACAATATGCCTTATGATTTATATTTCGACAATTTCTTCACATCGGTTCCATTGTTGGATCAACTAGCGGCAAGGGGTATAAAAGGAACTGGAACAATTAGAGAAAACAGAATTCCTAAAGAATCTAAATTAGTTCATTCCAGTAAAATAAAAAAACACGAAAGAGGATATTTTGAATATGCCTGCAGCGATGACAATAAAACAGTAGTGTGCAAATGGCATGACAATAGTGTGGTGACCATTGCATCTAATAACTGCCAAGTATTACCGACAGGCCAAGTAAAAAGATTTTCACGAGCCGAAAAAAAGAGCATATACGTCGAGCAACCCAAAATTATAAAACATTATAACGAGAACATGGGTGGTGTCGATAGAGCCGATGAAAATATTAGTCTGTATAGAGTATCCATTAGAGGAAAGAAATGGTATTTTCCTCTAATAAGTCAATGTGTGGATATGGCTGAACAAAATTCGTGGCAGCTTTACAGACACAAAGGAGGGAAGTTAGATCATCTAGGCTTTAGAAGAGCTGTGGCAGTTGGAATCTTAGAATCATTCAAAAAAACAACAAAAAGAGGTCCAAGTAGATCGTCTGTAAATTTGCATCAATATTCAAGGTTTGACGGTGTAGACCATCTTGTTGTATATCAAGAAAATCAAACACGATGTGGATACTGTCATAAAAAATGTAACTTTTCCTGTAAAAAATGTAAATTAGCATTACACCCAAAAGAATGTTTTTTGTATTATCATAGCAAATAATGTATAATTACTATGGCATGTGAATAAGATCAAATATAATTTTCATACTTGAACATTGTTTTCATAACCATAGTCAATATTTTGTAATTTTTTACCAACAAATATTTTACAGTAGTTGTTTAAATGGCCACCGTCCTTTATAAAGGACATCAATTTTTGAAAAAAGTATAAAAAAGGATTAAACAAAATCTATGCAAAGTCACTTACTATGATATATTCAATTAAATTTGAAAGAAAGATTCAAAAATTTTTGAAAAACATAATTTCGGCTTTATCTGGGTTAACTACTGAATGTAAAATTTCAAGAAATATTTTATTTTAGTAAAAATATTATCAATTTTTTGTGTTCCTAGATACATAATGTACCTAATTTCTTAGTTAATTTAATATGTGCTTAATATGTATTAAACGCATATATATCAAGTTCTTAGCCGTATTTGTTAATACACATGAATCGTACATACGTATGTCTATATACATACGCACGGATTTCTTGAATTAGCGGTATATATGAAATTGAAAATTACTTGCTTTATATTAATTAATAAACTTAGGGAAAAGAGTAATACCATTATCGAAGACTAACCGTTAGTTTCGCCACCGCTCATCAGTCCGACAATGGCATCTGTTCCCTCAAATTTTTCGATTTGTTTATTTATACAATTAATATAGATATCCTGAATGAAATGAGGATTTTTCATAGTTATCGGCGCTTCGTTCACAATATATGTTTCGAATCGGAAGAAGGTTAAACCTGTAAATTATGTTTCCTTCTGTTTCAAAGAGAGAATTAAGAAATTAATCTCTCATGCTTGCAAAGATCATTTCAGTTTGTATAAATAGACAAATCGAAAAATTAGAGGGAACAGATGCCATTGTCGGACTGATGAGCGGTGGCGAAACCAACGGTTAGTCTTCGATAATGGTATTACTCTTTTCCCTAAGTTTATTAATTAATATAAAGCAAGTAATTTTCAATTTCATATAAGCCGCTAATTCAAGAAATCCGTGCGTATGTATATAGACATACGTATGTACGATTCATGTGTAATTTCTTAGTTATACATTATATTAAACTTCTTTATAATATAAGATGTATGGGGGTCAGTGATTTGTAGATTTGAAAAATGAGATATGAGCACCAAACGACTTTCCTATACACACGTGACTTTCAAATTATGCAAAGTTGTTCTAAATTAAGCTTTAAATACTTTTATCTTCTTAAAAAAATACGCCTATGAGTAAATGTGTTACTTCAGCATAGAATTTTATAAATTCTTTTATTCAAAAAATATTTCAAATCCAGCTCTAAATAGTTTTATACTCTTGATAAATATATATAGAATGCATAATTTACGACACATTTGCAAATAATCGCTATGCGGTAAGAGTAAAGATGTTACTTCCGGTCTGAATTTTGAAATTTTTTTTATACAAAAGGTACTGGAAATTAAGTTCTAAATACTTTTATCATAACGTACTTGTCTAATAAGCATGGCTTAAGAAATATTTCCAAAAAACTGATTTTCGATAAGATTAAAGGTAGGAATTTCAAAAAATTTTTGTAATCAAATTTAATTTTGAGTGCATTTAAATTCTCTATAAATTTGTTTAAACTTAGTAATTGACGAAATATTGGCAAAATTCAATTTCTTCGCTGAAGTGAACTACTACTTCCGGTCTACCGATTTTACTGAAAAACTAATCAGATCTCAAGAGTGAGATTATACACGTAAATACAAAATTTGGAATTGATATCTACAGCGGTTTGACCGCTATCGTGGTCACACACACAGTGAGAGAGACACACACACACAGATATTCTTTAAAAATCACTTTTTCGGTATAAGGGGACTTCAAAACGTGGACATCTGCAAAAATGTCGAGGTCCAACATTTTTATCATGACAAGGGGTCCTAGGTTTGCAAAAGGTTAAGAACCGCTGATCTAGAACATTTTCTTCCACTGTGTCTCTGGTTTTTTTCAGTAACCCCATTATCCTTATATTACATCTAGGCGAGTACTATTCTAAGGTAGCTATTTTAAGATCAAGGTCGCTGTATTTCTCACTGTATAGTTTATTATCATTTAAAATATTTTCGATGCGGTTTTTACATGTATTCATTTTTGCTATGAACACTTTTTTAAATTGTTCGGTGATCTTTTTAATAAGCTCCGATAAAAACGTATGATCTGTGATCTATTCGCATATTTTATGCAGATCTTCATAAGTTACTTTTTTCCATTAATACCACGAGTATCTGATGATATTTTACAGTTACACTTCTAATGTACTGTATAAGGATATCTACACAGATTCCACAATATATACGCTTTAATGAGAATCACTGATACAGGAAAATATAATAGTATTACATAGCGAAAAACATACACGTGTATACTACTCATCCGGCATATAAACAATCAGAGCAATTATTTTATTTTTTTTGTTCTGTCTTTTCCACAGGATTTATCATTTTAATGTTAAAACTCATCTCTTAAATCAATATGCCTCTACTAAACATCCCTATTGCAAGTAGGGCTGTAAGTACACAGACATATCTGACGTGGTAAAAGTGATTCGAAGCGTGGGCGCAGCTGAGGGATTTTCAGGATGGACGGGCAAATCTTGTGATGTGAGTGGACTTATAGGGCTACTGTTCTCACTTGACGTTGATATTTCTATTATGTTGGGACACACGAACACCTGCTCTCTCACTTTCGCGTATGCAGAAGAAGCGTACGTCTCTCTCTCTCGGTGCATGTATAATAAAAGGAATTCCAGACGAACACCTTCCCGGTGGATCAGACTTGGATGTGTGGATGACACTGAATATTGAGGGGCAGGCATGCGTGCATTAGCCTAGAGAGTGATCAGATACACTTTAATGTACCTGTCAGTTGAGTATTTGATACTCGGTTTTGCTAAGTGTCGAACGTATAGTTAGCGGAATATGGTCGAAGACAGGTAAAAAGAAGTAGTGGACATGAAAAAAGAAAGATATTTGTTTCGAAATCCTTTCAGACATTCATGAGATACATGTATATGTACGTCTATAAAGATAATAGCATCTAATTAAGTGTTGTTATTAAAAAATGGATGAAATAAATTATTACGTGCTGTAGATGATAAACATAATAGCTTTAAAAAACTGTGCAGTATAATAGCTATATATATACCAAGTCAGTAAAGTGATTCTTTATCGAACGGGCCCGAGATTATGAGCCGAGCGAGCGCAGCGAGCGAGGCGAGTAAGAGGCGGGTTCGGTAAAGGCACTTTACTGATGTAGTGCATACAACATTTTATCGCAAACAAAATACAAAACAAATCCACTTATTATTTGATATATTAAACGTGAACATAGACCTTGACTTATTATAGAAATTAATTCTTGAAGTCGAAGGAGTTTGAATTGAAAATGTTTGATGGTTATTATTTATGTTACTAATTTGTAAACCTTTAGTAGAATTATCATAAGTAAAACCTATGTTGTCAGTTGCTCTTCACCTAAAATCGTCTCTGTGATTTTCGTTTTATTGAGCACAGATTCCTCAGCAATGTCCCGTATAAAGTGGCGGTTCTAACAAATGCAGATAGTTTGAAATTTTGCTTAGTACACTTCCAAAAGTATGGATTCCAGCTGGCTGGACTGTGCATTAGTCATTTCTATAAGTTAGGAGAAATCAGTCATGGGGCGTCTGCTTGGGCGTCTGCTTAGGACGCAGACCTAAATATTTGTTACATAATTCTACGGATTTTACGATTTCTTCAAACTCTGAAGTGTTCACAAATAATCAAGATCTGTTGTTTTAGTTATATGTAGGGCGCGGACACGTACGGTTGATGACTCATCGCCCATGGGCGCACTATTGAAATGTTGTATTTTTAAAGAGGTTTTTATTTTATTTATATAGTTGAATAACAAGTGGCTATAAAATACAAAATACCTTATTATTTGTTCATTTTCTCTTCTGTAAGACTTCTTCTCTTTGAATTAAGTACATTCTTGTATATAGAAAACGTCCTTTCTACATCGCAACTGGTTATAGGTGCGTACTGGAAATATTCCTTTATTTCAGTGTATTTAGCATACACAATTGCCGCAATGTTATTAAATCTGGATTTCTATTAAAAACTGCGTCTAACTTTTGCCGGCGGCCACATCCGAAGCCACTTGGAATACTTTTGAAATTATTAATAGCCCATGTCTAATATGGTTAATCCATTTTTTAATTTGCGATTTCAATTTTTAAAATATGTGATTAGTTTAGGAAAATTTCCAAAGTGTTCCTGATGGAATAACAACTGATTTTTTAAATTTGGTATTTGTGTTAGTTCCTTGCACTCAGAAATACAACGAGCATCGTCATTTAAACATGTAACGAAATTTTGTAAACTATCGAAATTCTCTGCATAAAAACTATTTCTGTGTATGTTTTAGCAAAGCTAAGTGACGAACGTGTGATACTTTGGCATTCTGTAACGATATTTTACAGACTTTATAATAAATTTCGGAATCACTGACAATTCATTTTCATATCAGAAAAAGTAACACAAACAACGTTCTAGATCTAAATAAATGATAACTAAAAATGTACGCGTTTGTTATTGCATCTAAACGAAATCCAGTGCACACTTAATATAATAATAATAATTAGGAGAAGTCGATTCAATAAACCGGTATTAAACAGACTATTACAAAAATTACGAAGTACGTAATTAACAGTTAAAACAATGAAAAAACGAAACTAACGTAAGTATGAATGAAAATTTTATTTCTCTTGCGAAATATAAGGTAAATATAATAAACTTTAAAAACCCCTCACGCGTAAACAGATGTTGCAGTTCACCATATGAATTAGTGCTATTCAGTAAGCATGTGTTGTTTACATTATTTCTTTGATTCATTGTAACTTCGTCGTAGTTTAAACCGGTCATGTCCGCGCCCTAGTTATATAAATAACTAGAATCTTTTTCTTGTACTCTATGTAACTTACTTTTATTTCGAAAGCTATTCATTACCAAATGCCACAGCAATGCCAAACAGAGCACAAAACTAAAATACATTCACATCAAATTAGTTTTAAAAAATTTGCATAAATTACCTTCATCATTGAGTAGATTTTATCGGTGCATTTAGTAAAAATTTATGTATATTTTTGTGAAAACACTTTTTTTTGGAATACAATTAAAACTGGTAACATTCACCATTGAATAATACTACCACGTTGATAAATCGAAAAAATACGCCAAAGAATGCATTCACTATACTTTTTAATTCCGTGTTTGTTGCACCACTCCATGAATGTGTCTTACTGGCGACAGTATTTTTCAACTGGTTTTTGTGGAAGAATTTCAAAAGACGTCTTTAACTTTGTATCTCCAGAATAGAAAGAAGTTCGTGGAGTTCTACGGACAAAAATCGATCTAAATGAATATTGCCAGCGGTGTACCTCAGGGGTGTATCCTAGGGTCAATGCTGTTCATAATATATGTGAACGATAGCTGACCACAGCTGCTAATATGCAGATAATACTTCGTTATTCGTAAATTCATCGTCACAATCGGATAGAGACCATAAATCACAAATAGTATGGAAGGAAACTGAAGATGATTCACAAACAAAAATCTACAAATGAATGACAAAAGATGCAACGGATCCCATTTGCAAAAGGAACAAATGAAGAAATAAAACCTGTCAAGTTTTTACGACTCGCGGTGGACGACAGGTCTAGCTAGTCCCCACATGTAGCGGAGATTGCTGATAAGCTGACTGCCGCAATTTACAGTATGCGAAGAATCAAATGCATATCCACCTGCGAAGCTGTAAGCCAGGCATACTTCGCGAACTTCCATGGTTTAGCTAGTTATGCAATCCAGGGCTGAGGCGTGTCCGGTGATGCTGAGAGAGTCTTTCTGCTTCAGAAACGAGCTGTGAGGGTCTTATGTGACTTGAAACGCCATAAAACGTGTAAACTATCGTTTATAAACGCAGAAATACGTCGACTACTGGGGAAATAAAATATAAAACAAGCTGAACGCCGTGGATGGTGATCAGGAAAATGTTCGTCTATGAAAATATGAGCGAACTGTTAGGAATTTTTTGCTTTCTATTTGCTGGAAGAATTTTTAGGTTTATGAAGGGGTTGAATCTTTAAAAAATTTTGGAAGACAATATAAACAATTTATTAAATAGATTTCTTAAGTATAACTTTTGAAGTTTTGCAATTTGAATGTCAATGTTTTAATTACTTTTTTTTATAACGTATACAGTGTGACCAGTGAAGTCCGCATCATATGGGATTTTTTTTTATTAATAGATTTATTCTAAATTTGAGTTTGGCATCAATTTCTGCTTCGATCAAGATGAAAATTAACCAAAAAAATAATAGTCACGTGATTCGCATTATCTGTCAAATTTAAATTTTTTCCCAAAAAAAAATTCAAAAGTGGGGTTATTTCTCAAAATATCGAAAAAAGTTATTAGGAAAAGTTTTTCTAAAAACAATTTTTAGCTCATATGCAAAAATTTTTGCCAATTTTTTTGTAAATTGCACCACTGTTGCGAAATAAGACAACGCAACCTACATAAAACTTCTTAGTTTTAACAATGCTTTATTCCAGACACATTTTCTTTAAGGCAGCGCCATATTCAATGTGTGTTTTTCTACAAAATTCAAATAGGGCTATTAAAATTTGGTCACATGTGATGCAAAGTTTATTTGTTTTTGACCCTGTATAAGGTAACTTCATAAAATAACTATTTTTGAAAATGTAGTTTGTGTCTAAAAGTAATACACATTAATATTAATACAGACAAGTACATAGCGTCACAAGTAAAGTCTGCATTAAGTGGAAAATAAATTTTCGTTTAACTTTACGTAAGTTTAACTAGTTTCAATGATTTAATTTAAAACCCCTTTACTAAAATTTGTTATGGAGCTATGTTATAAAAAGTAAAAATAGTCTTTTATTATTTAAGTTCAGTTTCCAAAAAATTAACTAGTTTTGTACCTTACGATGATGCATCAAACACAAGTTGGCCGCAAAACAAATGATAAAAAAGATCAACAAGCCCTTGCTTTATTAATGACAGTCAAATCACTTTCTGTTTGTCATAGTGGCTTTTAATTAATATTGCGTATTAAATAAAAAAATGTTAACTGTACAGGAAAGAATTGAAATTGTATTAATATGTGGTGAAAACACAAGTCATCGTGTAGCGGCCAACATTTTTAATGAAAGGTATCCAGGCAAAAATGTGCAACAATTTACTGTGAGTAGGATTATGGTGAAATTTAAATCAACTGGATCGGTGGAAAGTTCATTTAAAAAACCTCACAATCCTATAAAACATAGTGAAGAAGTCCAATTAAATGTTTGCCTAGATATTGTGGAACATGGTCAAACTAGTATTAGACATGTTTCTCGCAGAACTGACGTTCAAAGAGAGAGTGTAAGGAATATTTTGCACAAAAATAAATTTAAGCCGTATAAACCTAAATTTATAAATACTCTTAAGGAACAAGATTTTGACATACGTTTGGGATTCTCTTTTTGGTACCAGGGGGAAAAAGAAGAAAATGTGTCCTTTCCGTTTCACGTTTTATGGACCGACGAGGCCACTTTCACTTCAAACGGCGGCGTTGTTAGCTCTCAAAATTGTAGATGGTGGGCTCAAGAAAATCCAAATTTTATAATAGAATGCAAGTACTTTAAAACTAATGTGTGGTGCGGTATTTTAAACGATCAAGTTGTTGGACCTTATTTTTTTAGAGGCAATTTAAATTCTGAAGAATACCTACGCTTCCTTAACACCGAGGTCATTGAAGTTTTGGACAATATGCCTATTGAAATAAGGCATAATTTGTGGTACCAGTGTGACGGTGCTCCCATCCATACTACAAGACGGGTTCAAGAACGCCTCTTGGAAATATTTAGGGGCAAAATAATTGGGCTTCTCCGGATTTAACCCCACTTGATTTTTTCTTGTGGGGTTACCTAAATCAAAAAGTTTACAAAGAGAAACCTTTCCGTAATGTTGATCATTTGGAAACGGTGATTCGAAACTGTATTTTAGAAATAAGGCCCCTAGTATCAGAAACTCCATTAAAGATGTATCAAGAAGAACAATTGTTTGTATTGAACGCAATGGGAGGCACACAGAAATGTAATTTTAATTTTTAGGTCTTTCAAATTATGTTTAATTTAATATTCAAATACCAAAAATACATATTGTTATTAATTGAAAAAGTGGAATTTTAAATGCGTTTCATTTTTATAATGTATTATGATTATTTTATTAGAAAATTTGACTTTTCGATTAAACTATTTTCTTAATATTAATGTGTATTACTTTTAGACACAAACTACATTTTCAAAAATAGTTATTTTATGAAGTTACCTTATACAGGGTCAAAAACAAATAAACTTTGCATCACATGTGACCAAATTTTAATAGCCCTATTTGGATTTTGTAGAAAAACACACATTGAATATGGCGCTGCCTTAAAGAAAATGTGTCTGGAATAAAGCATTGTTAAAACTAAGAAGTTTTATGTAGGTTGCGTTGTCTTATTTCGCAACAGTGGTGCAATTTACAAAAAAATTGGCAAAAAATCTAAATTATCTTATGCAGCTGAAGTTTTGCATATGGGCTAAAAATTGTTTTTAGAAAAACTTTTTCTAATAACTTTTTTCGATATTTTGAGAAATAACCCCACTTTTGAATTTTTTTTGGAAAGAAATTTAAATTTGACAGATAATGCGAATCACGTGACTATTATTTTTTTGGTTAATTTTCATCTTGATCGAAGCAGAAATTGATGCCAAACTCAAATTTAGAATAAATCTATTAATAAAAAAAAATCCCATATGATGCGGACTTCACTGGTCACACTGTATGATATGGTCTTTACTAATAAACTATTGTATTATGGAGCAAATTATCTTATTTTACCTTATCTTAAAGACTGCTTCTGAATCTCAGCTGGCGTTTGCTGAATCTCCTCTTCCATTATTTTTTTTATAAATAATTTGCCTCAAAACTTTTTCTGTGAGCCTTAACAGTGACACGTGATTTCTGTTTAATCTCATACAGTCATACTAATAGCGAGTAAAGGGTTTGATTTTTACGCTAAGGCGTTATGGACGGTTGGCGATAAAAATATTTAAAGATCTTCAACAAGTATATTGCAGTCATACATGTCATAGATTTCGTATGGAACAAACATTACGTTGCTTCATTTATTTCTCTATTATCAATGAAATTTTATATTTAATTTGTTTTGAACTAAATTGTATTTTCCTAAACCATACTTCTTCTAAACTGTAAACTATTTGATGTGGGAAATATTTACAACTATTTTCTTCAATACTTCAATAACTAGAAACCATTTACTTTTGCGTTATTTATAAGACCAGAAAGGATAATTTATGTACTTACCTACACCTACCATCATAAGCAATGATAAAATGGTTTCATTAAGAAAATATGAACACTACAAGCAGCATTTGAACTATTAGAATAAGTACCGTAAACCGGGGTTACTTTGTCACGCGGGGTTACTTTGCCAGTGTTGACCATTTTCAGTTTGTATTTTTCTTTTCTTTTTGCTGTATAGGTTATGCTTTTTTTTTCTTTTTCTTTCAGTTTGATTAAAGAGTAGCTGCAGAAAATGGTGCGAAATTATAAAAGAAGTGTAGGGTCAAGACCCTATGCTAACTTCAGCCAGGAAAATTTGGCAAAAGCACTTGCTGACATTAGGAAGGGCGTAAGTCAGACAGAAGCCAGTAGACGGCACAGAATTTCTCGTAGTACGCTTCGCAATAAGCTATTTGGCAAGCGTCAGGGAGATCCAGGACATCCCACCACATTAAGTCCTGAAGATGAGCAGGCAATAACTAACGCACTCACTCAAGTTGCAAATTAGGGATTTCCACTAACCTCACATGATGTTGCTCAATTAGTGGCCAAATACGTCCAAAAACATGGCAGAACCGTTAAAGAATGGAAGAACAATCATCCTGGGCCCGACTTTGTAGCAAATTTTGTTACCAGAAATAATTTAAATATTAAAATATTTTCTCAAATATATGTATTCATTGATAGTGCGTACTTTAAGACTAGGGTTTAAACTGACAAAGAAGCTCCTACGACGGGGCTATTTCAGCTTTTCATTAAAAGTGATTACTTGACAAAGTAGCCCCATTTTGCCACGTCTTTTTTTTTAAATATATGTATGTTGTAGCCACTATTTATCTCATTTTATTATACATACGTATTGACAAGACTTATATTGTCTTAATTATAGACAATCCCTGTGAATATCATATTCCTTTAAAGAATTTCATCATAAAACATTGAAAAACCTGTACAAAGTAGCCCCGGTTTATGGTACCTAATTAAGTGTATTGAAGACTTGGTAGGGTAAAAAATTTCCAGAGAACCGGAAAGATGCTAATGAAAGGAGACATACAAATATGTGTAAAGTGGAAAGATAGAGTTTCTGATAAATGCTGTAAGTAACGTTTTCAATCAGAAATTGGCGAAGACCGCCTTTATAGACAGTTATGACGCACAATGCATTCTTCAAGCGTTTTATGACCACTTCTCGGGAATACATTTCTTTAATGTATTAAACCAGACCCTTGTTCCGAATCAGTTAATGTTTATGCATAGCAGACATTTTACAGAAATTAAAACTGTAAAAAGTATAGAACATCTAAAATCTGAAATTCCTCGGGTAGTGACTTACTGCCGAGATTTGTTTGTTATCCGTAAGTGTGAATTACCACTTTTTTAGCTTCCAGTGTGTATTTTTAATCTTTTATTAGTTAGTAATACATTACCTCAAATTAGGAAAATAAGCAGAATTATACCAGTGTTTACTGAAAACTATGAACATTACCACTTTCTTAGCTTCCTGTGTGTATTTTTAATCTTTTATTAGTAAGTAATACATTACCTCAAATATGGAAAATAAGCAGAACTATACCAGTGTTTACTGAAAACTATGAACACTTTTTGTACATAAACATATCTGGACCTCAGAGCCAAAGAGTATGAAGGTCACTTCTTTTCAATTTCAAATGCGAGGTTATAAGTTGTCTCAATGTATTTTTTCGCGCACTTTGCTGCTAATATTAAGTTCTGCCAACACGTATTTCTTAAATATCTGTGACTATTCAATTCACCTGTCATTGTTCAAATATGAACCAATAAAATAGCAAATATTTACTTTCGTATCATAGCAACAGGAAATTTCAGCGATTTATCTTCCTAGAAGGTATTCAAGTGGATATTTTAAACAAGTGAAAGTTTTTATTAATGTAACTCATTTACTAACAATATTGAAGGTACAATTAGAAAAACTAACATTACTGCAGTGCTGCAGCAGACATTCTGGAACAGAGCTATCACTGGGAGTACCCGAGGGAGTACCTTTCTCTTGTAGCTTAATACCGTCACTATTACTGACAGATGTCGAAGTTGTACATGACACATTTGTTGTTGTAAAATTTCTTCGCATTTTGGTGATAATCGACTCGTGGTGCTCATCATCAAGCTGCAAGTACGATTTTATGGAATTCAGATTTTGGTGTCCCGTTATTTTCATCAGTTGTTGCTCTCCGACTCCAGCTTTCGCCAGAGATGATACAGTTGAAGAGCGTACCGAATGATTTGATATCTTCCTTCTTTTAACATCTAATCCAGTTTTTTCAGCTAATAACTTCACCCATTTACTGATCTCACATATACCAACTGGACTGTTCTTATACCACACCGCATTCTCAACTTTATCCCAAAACGGATTCGGTGTCAAAAACATCCTTTCTGTTTTCACATTTTTTCCTCTCTTCGATTTCAGTAGATAATACAATCTAAATAACAGAAGAATATTAATTATACCGTCTTGAAATTAAATATAAATAGGTTACCTAACTGGACACATATCGGTATTGCTTTTATTCTCTATCAACCACTTGCTGCCTGTCAATGATTTAGTTCCCCCCTGCGCAGTTTTCGAAAATACTGGATTATACTCAATTCTACCAGTTCTTCTTCCCTTGTTATCGAGTTCCTCCTTGAAGTAATAGGTGAAACAGTTGCTCCCTTCTCCTCCCCGCCAAGCTAGTTCGTAAGATGCTATTAAGAAAAACTTTTTCTGTAAACCGTCTGGGGTACTCTCATCTAATATGCGTATCATATTTAAGTATTCTGGTTCTGTAAGTGCCGCCGCGTTGCTGGTTCTTTTTTCAGGACACGCTTGCAGTTTTCTTCTTGTAGCATCCCTGGCGTCACGTGCTGACTTAAATATTGCATCAGAAAACGGGTTTACGTTTATTTTCCACTTATTGAAGAACATTTCTTGAACCATTTTCGCCGTCACGTTCCACATGTGCTTGATGACGCCTTCTTTATAATCGGACCCATCTTTTTTCTTCATATTACATGCCCACGACTTTAAGATGACATTTAAGTCCACAGGAGAAGTAGATTGATCCAGTTTATAGCCTTTTGCTGTTAAAAATGTACTAAATTGTCTCCATACTGAATCTTTGGATTTCTTCGTGTTCCAAGGGATATTTTCGCAAATTTCAGCATCGATTTCGTCTTCAGATTTCGTGCCAAATCTTTTCTCAGTTCCCATTATTTAGAAACACCAGTTTTTATTCAACGAAACGAACTAAATAGGAACACGATTCCAAAAATTTTAATGACAAACATAAATGTTTTTTTTGTTGACATGGAAACGTAATCATGTGTAACTAAATTTTGAGTCATTTTAATATGAAAAATTGATTTGGTTCATTGAATAGTCTCTCGAATACGATTCGTAGTCAAAGTTGAGTCTACTATTTTTGTGGTGCTTTACACTCATGTCTTTCATAATTGCGAATACTACTCGTGCTCCGCACTCGTAGTATTTAAATGCAATCATGAAAGACATTCGTGTAACCACCACAAAAATAATCGACATAACTTTGACTACTCATGGTATTATAAGTGAATTTTTTTTATCAAGACCAAAAAATAATAGAGCCATTCCGTATTTAGAGTTTATTACATACTGTGGCTCTTAAACGTTCGGCTTATTTCTACGGCACTAATTCCAATTTTAAGGTTAGAATAAGGACTTAATTCTTAGTCTCCTATTTGACGTATAGACTTTTCGTACAGTCGAGTCGTTTTGGCAACCGACATGGCCAAAGTGCGAACTAAACACGACGATTCAATACCACTATAAATTTGGATTGGTCAGAACAATTTCAAAACAATAAAATTAAACGAATTAATTCATATTTCAGGATATATAACTTCACATAGTAGAAAACCACTACATGAAAGCTTGTTACAAATTAAATATTATAAATAAAGCTATTAAATATTATTTTTTCTACACATATATTTTATATAGCATTTGGCTATACTGTTTAGGAGGTAAGCATTATTGACAAATTAAAAATGTCTAGATAAACGTCAAAAGATAATTATGACAAATGTCAAAACGACATGGTGTACACGGTGTATGAATGTTATTATTTATGACAGTCCTGAAATGGCTGTAGGTTATATTATTTGACAGGTGAAATTTTGCAACATCTCAAATTTGACGCCATTTTAATTATGTGACGTATGTCGGTTGCGCGAGCGACTCAACTATATTAAGTAACATTTATGTTCTTGAAGTTGTGTGAATATTGAACCAATTTAATTGTAATTTAATGTAAATGTTGCTGTTTTAAATGTACACTGTCGTATAGAACATACAAAATAATGCATATGGTGCGGTTGAAACCAAACTGCACAGATAATTCTCCAAAAATCGATAATATAACCTCATATTTCTCTGATCCACAATATGGTAAGTTTCTTCCTTATTGTGTACATTAGGGGAAATAAAGTAATTACTGTCCGCACTAAAACAAAAAATAAGAAACATTAATTATTTAACAAAACCCATCCGACTAATAATCGGGAAATTCGAAAGAATTTTGCAGTCCCCCTTACAAAATGCAGTGACAAATAGAGCTTCTTTAACGTACGCTCATTAGAAGTAAAAAATGAAGTGTGGCCAACACACGACTTTCTTATACGCGTGAGTATTTCAAATTATACAAAAGTTGTGTTAATTATATTTTACGTATTTTTATCTTCTTAAAAATAATAAACCTGTGAGTAGGTGTGTTACTTCAAGTTCAAACTTTAAGAAATTTTTTATAGAAAAAATATTTAGAATCTTCTCTCTTATTCTCTTAATAAATCTCGATAGAATGCATGCTTTGCTCTCTCTAAGAGTAAAAGTGTTACTTCCGGTCCGAATTTTGAATTTTTTTGTACCTATACAAAGGTATTGAAAATTAATCTTTAATTACTTTTATACTCGTAATGTACTGGGCAGGTACATTAGCATGACTTGCGAGATATTCGCTAAAAGCTAATTTTCAATAAGGTAGGAATTTCGAAAAACCTTTTTAATAAAATTCCCCTCTAATTTACTTTAAAATTTGATTTCTTCACTGAAGTAAATTAGTACTTCTATCTCAAGAAGGGGATTATACTCGTGTGTATGTGCATGGTCACACACACACACACACACACACATCGAGAAAGAGAGAGGGAGAGAGGGCGAGAGGGAGAGAGAGAGAGAGAGAGAGATTTTTTAAAAACCACTTTTTCGGTATCAGGGGACTTCAAAACGTGGACATCTCCAAAAATCTCGCGGTCGAAAATGTTCATCATCACAATAGAAAGTAAGAAGTCCTGTTTAACTTATTACCATCGAATACGCTTATTATATTATTTGTAGTAGGAAAATTGCACTGAATAACGGTGAACCAATTCATGTAAATTCAGTAGTTCATTTCGAATGTGAGTAATTCATTAATTTCAGTTGTCTATTGATAATTCAATTTTGAATTTGGTTCCAAGCGCGACAGCTAGCGCTCAACATCCATTTCGGACTTTTTCCATGCGTCACAACACGTATTTAATTTATAATTTTCTAAATTTGCATTTTAAGGTATTTTCTAAAATTTGAATGTACAATTAGAAATTTTACTAAAATAAAGAAAGAAAGGTTTTGAGTTTAGTATTTTTAAAACGAGTATAACAATTTATCAGGTAGGTATTTATTCATCAATTAACTTCAAATTAGTTAATTCTTAAAATTTATCAATTCCGGTTTCTATACAAATATTTTCATTAATAAATTACCATAACAAATCGATACATTTTAACAGATCTAAACAAACAGATACAGTACACATACATAAAGGATGGCATCCTAAAAGCAAACCAAAATTTGTCGGGAATTACCATAGAGCTAAACCTCTTCCGGTCGCCTATTGAATACAGGAGAATAATGGGGATCTCATTCAAAACGATTCGAGGTGCGAAATGCGTTTTAATCCGTGTGGCAATGGTATTACGGTCGGATTATGTACAGTACATCGCCCATCTATAATCACTGTTTACCTAAGCCCCTCTGGATATCTATACACAGAAGACCGATCGGCAGCAATACCGTTTATAGGTGACAACTAGTCAGGAACATTGTTAAAGTTTATGTATCGAAAACATGTCCGGACAAACTAGTTTCAAGCCAGTGTGCGTATACTTATATGTAAGTTATATGTTAAATTATGTGTATATATATGTATTACTGTATTGAAAAATTGAAAATCTTCTTGGTAGTAGTGGCATACAATGAATTAAAAGTAATAACAATGTGACAACTAATATATTTTATTTTTTTATATGTATTACTTATATATTATTAAGGGATCAGACTTCCCTTTGAGAAAACATATAGACTAAGAATTTATAAAAAAGCAATAGCTGTAATTATTAAAGATTATTTGAAAAACATTGATGAATTTAGAATTTAATTTAGTTTTAGAAAACCATTTTAATAATCTTCATCATTAAGAATTTGAATAATGTAAAAGTTCTATAATAATTTAACAAAAATGAAAGATATTAAGTTGCATAATCTATAGTGACAATAAATTCTCAAATTCACAAAAATTATAAATTTCAAAATATGCTTATGCAAATAATTGTCAACTACAAGAAAATATTTTTGATAAAGAGACGCGTGCCCAAGCTAAGCAGGGTAGCGCTTAAATTAGCGTCCTATGAAATCTTATTAATTCCAGTATTAATTGTACTTTCAAAAGAAAATTATACGACGTGTTCCAAAATTCGCGCAACACCTGGATGGTACGTTATTATGTGAGGACCAAGGATCATGAGAAAAATATGGAAGCAATTCCATCGCCCTTAATTTCAAAGAAATTAATATTCAAAGACTTTAGATCTCGTTTGTCTAAGTTACTGTAAAACATTTTAAAGATTGGTTTTGATATGGTTAATGGGATAACAACTTTGAACAACTATAACCAGGTTTGTAATTCACTCTTACAATTATACCATTTCCAGAAAATTATTTTACGCTAATTTGACCTGAAAAACATATGGCGACGTTGTCCTGAATTTACACTTCTCTTCCCTACTATTCCCATGGATATAGTTAACTCTAGTACCTTATCCATTATTAGGATAAATCTTCATCTTTCGTTCGGTTCCGAATCAAAAATCTTAATGTTAAAATGTCATACCTTGCTTCGAATTGCAGTGCCCTCTTATAAAAATATGAGAACATGCTGCACTATATGTTGTGGGTATAGTCATCTGTATATGCTGTGCTCTAAAAATTATCCTTTTTACACCAAAAGCTTATAATTGGTTTTGTATTTAATTTATATTGTAATAGCATGTACCGAATAACTATTGTGGGTTCTGGCAATGTATGTGGTTCCTTCTCCTTAACTGGTAACCTTTCTCTTACTTATAATAGGGACGAGGTAATAGTTTTGTTTAAAGAAAAAAAAAACGGAATGTCTATATAACATGATCATATACTTTTTATTTAATCATTTGTAAATTCAAATACCTTTATACACCTTAATGCTCTATACAAATACATAATTGAATATATATATCATCTATACCAGATGCCGGTTATAATGTATGTAAATCTTTTTATTATGCATTCATGATACTAAACAAAAAAAATATTTATCCTGTATTTAAATAAATGAAAACTTTTATTGTCCATTGATAATTTTATTTATCAACGTAATTGTTTTGATATTGGCTTCAATTAATTGCTTTAGACAACCATTTGCACGCGTTGTTTCTAGCTTTTAATCTTTGCCGTGTAAAACGTTTAATTATGTATTAACATGACTTGAAAAAGATTAATGATGCCTGGACAAAGTATTGAAGAAAGTACTCATTCGCACGCAGCATTTCTCCAACTACCCAACACCATTAGTCCTATTTTTTTTTTTATTACAACTTAATGAATTAAAAACCTTACAGGATAATATTTGCGTATCTATACTGTTCAACGTTATATTGAGTAATCATTTGCATGCAAAACCAATATCTGTTTAACAGTTTAGATAACTCTTTTCCAAAGAAAAACTTACTTGCTATTTTCAAACATTTCATCAAATTGTTTATTTTGACTGTCCATCTTGAACTCTTCAAAATGAATTTAAATGTATTGATAAAAGAAAACTATTATGAATGAACGTGATAAAAAAATAATGAAATTACTATTCTACTATGTAACAATTAACAAAAATATCAATCGCAATTATTTTGAAAGCGTCTTATTCTCCCGAAGTCGTAATAAGAAGTTCTTCTTGTCGAATCTTGTTTCGAATTTTTATACCAAAAAAAAAATGTAACGTTGACTAGTGCGCCCTCTAGTCCATCTTTTAGGTTGGCATTGGAGTATATCTTTCAGTGAAATCGCTGCCCACATGTTGCCGCCGTGATACACACACGCACATACGCACATATTGTTCTGACAGTTCTTATTCACCAAACGTCAACACATCGAAAATTGTTTTCTTATTTAAGAATCTTTTTCACTGCCTCGTACTGCATTTCCGACGGTAGGTTTATTCTTGTTGTTAATACCATCCTTCTTTGTATTTATTAATGAACCTATTGCCTTGTTCATTGTTCAATACATATTTTCTTTTTCCATTTATTAATGTTATCCTCACTTTTCTTGTAGCTGGGTTGTGACTCGGTAGGATTGGAAATACGTTGGAAAGAACGAATATTTTTCTTTCAACACTGCCTGCACCTGGAAGACACGTTTGTTTCTCCATTGCATCTCTGTTCTCTATCCATGATCTTTCCATCGGTGATATGTCTATCTGCAATAAACTTTACACAAGTTTTATATTTTGTTATCTTTTGTAGGTCATGAAACTGTACACGTCTGTTTCCAATCTCTGAAGCATTGTGTTACAAACAAATCATAAACACACACACTTTTTATTTATGTTATCAGCTACCTTTTTATACAAAATGTTATTGCTGATCGGGTTTACGTTTTATATATATATTGCACTAGTGGAGGGGATAATATACTTGCAACACATATAATAAATAATATACCCTAATTTACTCAAATCTTGTTATTTGTATTGCTAATAATATCTCCTCTCTTACCTAGTCATTCAAATTTACTCAATTAATCTCAGGTTATAATCTATGATAATGATAATGTACCACTCAGTATATAATATTTTAAAATTTTTGCACCAAAATTAATGTACTCATATGCTATTATAGGTTTCTTTATTTCTTTTATCTATGCCCAAACACTACTCAGTTTTATTCTTAATCAATTTAATTAATTCTTTTTTTTATAATAATAATATTATTTAATGCATTTAGAAATAAATATTAATCTCCTAACTCTTTCAAATATTAATTACGATTCATCACTTCTTTATGGTATGACTTTCCTATAAATGTAACTAGTTTTTATTTTTAACCGCGCAGTACAAGCATTTCATTTACTTTTATAAAGATGTCGCTTAGGTATTTGCCGTTATACACTGCTACATAAAAATAACAATTTAAATGTTTCTAATAATCTTGTTATACTTATTCTTATAATGAAGAGAATATTGCTGCTAATAAATTATCCCTCTTATAGGATAACAATAGTACGGTATGTATACTTTTCCTCTCACTATAAACTTTATAATACTATTTTATTTTTGTTTACTTGTAGGTCATTGACTTATCAGCTTCTATGTCCGTTATGAAAATGTCTAACACAATGTTACTATTTTACCAAATAAAAAAAAGAATTTCACCACAATACTAGTTTAATGACAACAAATATAAAAATCTTGATTCGAAAATATACATCCAAAATAGTTATTCGACATGTACATAGATTGTTAACCTGTCTAATCGCACCTGTACGTTTATTGTGATATGAAGGATGTTTAGCAAATGTTATTTATTCAAAAGGTATGTACAAAATTCAATTCAATGTATCTTTTTCAATTTAGCATGCATTATACGATGCAATTTAATTATCTATAAATAACCTTCGTCTATAAAATATTAAACAAGTTGAAGGTATGTTTTAGTACCAAGGTCATGTCAATTCATTTATATATGTGCATATTCTGTATCTTTTTGTGAAAATAGAGATTTAATCTTTTAACAAAACGTAATTCTATACTTGTTCTAGACTAGTAATCAATTCTAAATAATATTTAAGACTTTTACTCGATATACAATTAAATAAATTCAAATTTTCCTTATTTAAAAATTATACAACCTCTTGTTAATATTTATCTTCTATCTCTGGTTTGTTTAAATTATGTTTTCCTTTTTTTCTCACAGGATCTTCCTGGACTCGTTCTGTGCAACTAGTAACTCTCTGGATACCCTCCTAGCACGACTTTTTGGTGTATCTTCGTTCTCCTCCAGGATCTGGAACTGCTTCGGTTATATCTTACAGGATGTATCTTGTTGTGTCCTCGAAAACTGCGGGATATCTTCTGGATTTAAATGCAGCTGTACTTCTATTTCGAATTAACACTGAACTAGACCTCTTCGGATATATATATGGGTTACCGGATCCTCTAAATAATTTAACATTTACTGGAACGACATCAGGGATTCTAACTAGTTGGAACTTCTCGTTTTTATACAATAAACTGGACTTGGATAACTGGAATCCCTCTTTGAACTCACGTGCAACTGATGGATTCAATATTCCGCTCGGACTTGGTTAATATTTGGTAAGTAATCTTTAAATATTTATTTTCCTTAGAATATATCTTCTTTTTCCATACAGGATATCAATTAATTAAATTATAATGAAATTATTGAATAATTTTATGCTTCTTTATAATATATTTTGATTCTACCATCAAATAAATATTTTCTATGCTGAAAAGAACACTTTAAGCACCAACTTTCGCGGTTTTAGTGAATTTAAGATATACTTTTCGGAATAAAATCGTGATTTTCCGAAAAGTACACGCGCCTTTCTTGAAAAAATATTTTTCCATATCGTTGTTTTTTTTCATCACCAAGACAATATTTCCGTTTTCTAATTTCATCCAATTAAATTCCTTTTCTCACAATTCTTGTTCAAAATGGTATTATAAAACTTTATTGATACGTTTCAGTGCTTTTCAAACTTTAGTAAACCTTCTCTATTAAATCTCTATTAATTTATAATAATGAATTACTAAGACTTTGTACTTCAAAAAATATTGCTAATCAAAATTTTCTGTAAATGTCAATTTTGACAGATCCGCTTATTCAAACTTTACCCGCGCAATTATTTACCATGTTGTTTCCTTCATACTTCAACAATCAACATTAAATTATTTTACTTTACATTATTGTTAATTAGACAAGTTTTACAAGATTTCAAACTACATTATTACATAAATTATAATATTTAAATCTCCATTTTCAGATACCAATGAAAATTACTGCCACCAAGAACCTGGTCCACTACAACTCCTTCAAGTACTGTTTTCATAATTGACTGCACACATCTTTATTGTAATAAATAACATTTTAAGTATACACAACTGTTCTTTTTTTAGTTTAAATATTTTAATTTAACAGTCACAAAGAAAAATTAGTAAAATTAAATAATCCTTCCAACTTGTTCAAAAATATACAGTGCCAAACATCAATATTGTTACTCAGCACATATGCCCCTTTTAAAAAATGTAAATTTTCAACTCGAATCAAAATTTATATTTATTAAACAAAATCTGATAATACACATGTTTATCACTGTGCTCAAAACAATTATTTTAATCTACTAAATCCTTTAACAGATTTCAAATGAATCTTCTATTATTTGGTAATATCATATAACATTTATTTATAACTATCTGTACATAACAGTGTTTAAATTCAAAATTATTTGTGACACTCATAACTATAAAACTCAACTTTCTTATAAGTCCAAAAGTAATATAAGGCTTTTCTTTATTTTCATTTTAATTATAAAAGTATAAATTTATTTATTTAAATGGATGTCTTTGACCTGTATAAAAAAAATTTTTGTTTCATTATTTATCGTACTATGTATTATAATCCTTCTTGATTTTTCTATCACTTATTAAAATATCTATATTTTTTTTTTAATTGCCACCAAACTTTTTAACATTAATTGTATATATGTTTTTCTGTGTTTCCTAACTCAAACTCCTTATAAAAATATTATCTGTACTAACTTTTACATAAATAGGTGAATAACATATTCTTTTTATCTGTCTATGCCTCAGTTACTTATTTGCCTCTTTTAAAATGATTCACTATGCTTACTAATTATATATTATTTTCATTATATACTGTTCTCATTCGAACAAATTCCCTTTTTACCTATAATTGACATTTTCGTCATTCCCTATACTTTCATTTATGGAAAGTCCATATTTTTTTTACTTATCGTTTTTAAAGGCTTACGTTACCTATATAATTCTTTTTTAAGACACTTTTGGTCCTATATTTTATATCATTTTGGGTATTATTCACCCTTTTATACATATTCACTCTATAATAATTCCATATTCTTATGGTACTTTTAATATTTACTATTTATTGTAAGCATTTACTTTCATCTAACATATTTTATTTTTAAGAGGCTCTTCTTAACTTCTTTCTTTTCCATTTCTTCATCACCTAACATGTTTGTTACATCTTGATAATTATTTTCTAACTTTAATCAGTGCTTTATTTATTCTGAAACATTCTTTTTTAATTTTATAAGGCTCAAGGTTATTTATCCTCTATACAACTTCTTTATCCATTTCATTCCATTTAAATACTCAGGCAAATCTATTTACTAGTAAGATTACTTATATTACCTTCTCTTATGGTTATTTACAAATTTATATACAATATGGGAATGAGGATATAACTTATTTTTTCCTTTAATTAAACATCATTTTTTTTTTTTTTAATAACTAATAATTGTAACATACCTATAACTAAACTAATCTAATATAATACCGGAATACTTTATGTACATTCTTTATCTGAAAATCTCTCTATAAATTCAAATTATTTCTCGATAAACATGAACTTGTCTGTATACATGTATATCTGTTTCATCATTATGTCTTTTATTCATTTTAAAGAAAGCGAAATTCAATATGCCCCTTTCTTATCAATTTGTTATCTGTATCTGGTCATGCCCCTATCTTATAATAAGGTATTTATGTCCTCCTAATACTTCATTACTATATAATTATTTATTTTCTAATAAACTCCAGGTCTCTATTTGTCACAAACTTTTGAAATTTTGAGATCTACATGTTACTTGGATAAGCAGGTGTTGTAAGTACCTTCAGAAGACGATCTCCTTTCTTATCTTCTGTCCTGACTAAAATTTCCTTGGTATGAATTAGCATGATTCAGAGAAATAATGTCATTTCTCCTTTTACAGTTTAAACTTCCAATATTGTTCTTACTTATGCAAATAATGTGGATTATTTGTCATATTAAATTGTCGTTGATTATTTGTCGTATTATATCATTGTGGATGATTTGTCTTATTATATTGTTGTGGATGATTTGTCTTATTATATTGTTGTGGATGATTTGTCTAAACTCAGATTTAGGAAGTGTCGTTACTCACTTACACAATACAAACTTCCAATATTGTGTCTTACCTATTATTTCGGAAGATTTAATATAACTCAGATTTAGGAAGTGTCGTTACTCACTTACACAATACAATCTTCCTAATACTGTGTCTTACCTATTATTTCGGAAGATTTAATATAACTCAGATTTAGGAAGTGGCGTTAATCACTTTCACAGTACAGTCTTCCTAATACTGTGTCTTACCTATTATTTCGGAAGATTTAATATAACTCAGATTTAGGAAGTGGCGTTAATCACTTTCACAGTACAGTCTTCCTAATACTGTGTCTTACCTATTATTTCGGAAGATTTAATATAACTCAGATTTAGGAAGTGTCGTTACTCACTTACACAATACAATCTTCCTAATACTGTGTCTTACCTATTCAATGACCTATTTCAAACTGTCGTATATACATTTTCCCAGTCAATTTTTCCCATTACTAATTTTAATCGGATTCTATTCTGTAAGATGTCCAATGTTACTACTTGAATCAAATTTTCTATATACCATTGATCATTTTCTTGCATAATATAAGTGATCTCGTTCATCATACTTTCAACCTTGTTGAAAAATATCATAATCCCAGCATTTCTTAATATCAATATGTCTGTACCGTCCTGAAATTCAAAATCATGTCCTAAAAATTTTCTGACATCTATATCCAAAATCACTGTAAAATTATACACCTTCCTTTGCAAATCTCTATCCACATAAACTCGTTTTCTCTCAACGAAGTCATTCCCATTTGCCGTTCCTTTAAATTGACTCCAAATTTTCCCTTCTGCATTTCCTATAACACTTCTTATATGTGTTGGTATTTTACTATGTTTAACTTTAAAATTCCTTCCAGTATACTTTACGACTCCTGTAACTATTCCTGTAGTATACCTGGACAAATATAAATCTAAATTACTATCATCTTCTTCTCCTAATAAAAATGTGTCCAAATATAATCTTAAAATTTTTCTATCGGAATCTAAGTATTTTGTTCTCTTTTGTAATGTAATATTTTTATCCATTTTCTTAATTTCAACTGTGTTTTGTTTACAGTCGATACAATTAATCTCAACATTTTCTATTATCTTTTCTTCAACCATATCTGTTTTGTCAAAGACTTCTTTATTTCCCTGATCTACTTCCTCTCGTATGCGTTTAACTAACTCCTTATGTATCTCACTATTGTTCTTTTCTAATTGTTTAACGTTTTCTTGTACTACCTTTACTTTACCTTCAACCTCTTGTACTTTCTTTGTAATAAGAGTTTTAACTTCAGTATCCTTAATCTTCAGTTTGTCATCCATTTCTTTGCGCATTTTAACTTCCCTATTATCCATTTCAATAGTAAGCTTTTTAACCTTTTCTTCTGTATCTCTCAGTAAAGTTTTTTTTAATTCTTCAAGATTTCTTCTATTCTCTTCTCTAATATCAACGCTCGCCTTCTCCAATTTATCCATTTTTCCACTTAATTCTTCCTTCAAATCAATTAAATTCTTCTTATTTTCTTCATTAATTTTTTCGCTTTTCTTAATATCTTCCTCTCTATTTTTCTTAGCTTCCATTTTATCCTCGTCCCTATTTTTCTTACTTCTCTTAAGATCCTCCTCTCTATTTTTCTTATTATCTTCATTCATTTGTTTTAATATTTGTAAAATTGGTCCAAAATCTACTACTGGGGTCGACATTTCTATTTTCGAAGTCTCTCCTTGAATTTCCACCTTATCACCTCTATCCTGTGTTTCCCCTGTCTGTTCAATACCTTCCTGAACTTGTAATGTAAGTTCTCCTCCCTCTGGTACATTCACATCCTGACCTACTTCCTCTTCACTGTCACTAGATGATTCAGATCTATTTAATCCAAAGTTACTCTTAGATCTGGTATTCATTTTAAATAATTATAATACACAATTTCTTATACCTTAATATACTTTAAGCTGATTTAATTACCTTTGTAAAATATATACTAATGTTACCGCTATTACTATGATTAATAAAATATTTGAAATATGTTGTTTCGAGTCTTATTTTAATTTCTTCACGTTATATACGTCATAAAATGAGCTAAGGAGGGTAATACAAATTACAAACACCTAATCAAAATTAATAAAATAATCAAAATACTATTTGCGAGTCTTATTTCAATCGCTCCACGTTGGGCACGCCATAAAATGCACTAGTGGAGGGGATAATATACTTGCAACACATATAATAAATAATATACCCTAATTTACTCAAATCTTGTTATTTGTATTGCTAATAATATCTCCTCTCTTACCTAGTCATTCAAATTTACTCAATTAATCTCAGGTTATAATCTATGATAATGATAATGTACCACTCAGTATATAATATTTTAAAATTTTTGCACCAAAATTAATGTACTCATATGCTATTATAGGTTTCTTTATTTCTTTTATCTATGCCCAAACACTACTCAGTTTTATTCTTAATCAATTTAATTAATTCTTTTTTTTATAATAATAATATTATTTAATGCATTTAGAAATAAATATTAATCTCCTAACTCTTTCAAATATTAATTACGATTCATCACTTCTTTATGGTATGACTTTCCTATAAATGTAACTAGTTTTTATTTTTAACCGCGCAGTACAAGCATTTCATTTACTTTTATAAAGATGTCGCTTAGGTATTTGCCGTTATACACTGCTACATAAAAATAACAATTTAAATGTTTCTAATAATCTTGTTATACTTATTCTTATAATGAAGAGAATATTGCTGCTAATAAATTATCCCTCTTATAGGATAACAATAGTACGGTATGTATACTTTTCCTCTCACTATAAACTTTATAATACTATTTTATTTTTGTTTACTTGTAGGTCATTGACTTATCAGCTTCTATGTCCGTTATGAAAATGTCTAACACAATGTTACTATTTTACCAAATAAAAAAAAGAATTTCACCACAATACTAGTTTAATGACAACAAATATAAAAATCTTGATTCGAAAATATACATCCAAAATAGTTATTCGACATGTACATAGATTGTTAACCTGTCTAATCGCACCTGTACGTTTATTGTGATATGAAGGATGTTTAGCAAATGTTATTTATTCAAAAGGTATGTACAAAATTCAATTCAATGTATCTTTTTCAATTTAGCATGCATTATACGATGCAATTTAATTATCTATAAATAACCTTCGTCTATAAAATATTAAACAAGTTGAAGGTATGTTTTAGTACCAAGGTCATGTCAATTCATTTATATATGTGCATATTCTGTATCTTTTTGTGAAAATAGAGATTTAATCTTTTAACAAAACGTAATTCTATACTTGTTCTAGACTAGTAATCAATTCTAAATAATATTTAAGACTTTTACTCGATATACAATTAAATAAATTCAAATTTTCCTTATTTAAAAATTATACAACCTCTTGTTAATATTTATCTTCTATCTCTGGTTTGTTTAAATTATGTTTTCCTTTTTTTCTCACAGGATCTTCCTGGACTCGTTCTGTGCAACTAGTAACTCTCTGGATACCCTCCTAGCACGACTTTTTGGTGTATCCTCGTTCTCCTCCAGGATCTGGAACTGCTTCGGTTATATCTTACAGGATGTATCTTGTTGTGTCCTCGAAAACTGCGGGATATCTTCTGGATTTAAATGCAGCTGTACTTCTATTTCGAATTAACACTGAACTAGACCTCTTCGGATATATATATGGGTTACCGGATCCTCTAAATAATTTAACATTTACTGGAACGACATCAGGGATTCTAACTAGTTGGAACTTCTCGTTTTTATACAATAAACTGGACTTGGATAACTGGAATCCCTCTTTGAACTCACGTGCAACTGATGGATTCAATATTCCGCTCGGACTTGGTTAATATTTGGTAAGTAATCTTTAAATATTTATTTTCCTTAGAATATATCTTCTTTTTCCATACAGGATATCAATTAATTAAATTATAATGAAATTATTGAATAATTTTATGCTTCTTTATAATATATTTTGATTCTACCATCAAATAAATATTTTCTATGCTGAAAAGAACACTTTAAGCACCAACTTTCGCGGTTTTAGTGAATTTAAGATATACTTTTCGGAATAAAATCGTGATTTTCCGAAAAGTACACGCGCCTTTCTTGAAAAAATATTTTTCCATATCGTTGTTTTTTTTCATCACCAAGACAATATTTCCGTTTTCTAATTTCATCCAATTAAATTCCTTTTCTCACAATTCTTGTTCAAAATGGTATTATAAAACTTTATTGATACGTTTCAGTGCTTTTCAAACTTTAGTAAACCTTCTCTATTAAATCTCTATTAATTTATAATAATGAATTACTAAGACTTTGTACTTCAAAAAATATTGCTAATCAAAATTTTCTGTAAATGTCAATTTTGACAGATCCGCTTATTCAAACTTTACCCGCGCAATTATTTACCATGTTGTTTCCTTCATACTTCAACAATCAACATTAAATTATTTTACTTTACATTATTGTTAATTAGACAAGTTTTACAAGATTTCAAACTACATTATTACATAAATTATAATATTTAAATCTCCATTTTCAGATACCAATGAAAATTACTGCCACCAAGAACCTGGTCCACTACAACTCCTTCAAGTACTGTTTTCATAATTGACTGCACACATTTTTATTGTAATAAATAACATTTTAAGTATACACAACTGTTCTTTTTTTAGTTTAAATATTTTAATTTAACAGTCACAAAGAAAAATTAGTAAAATTAAATAATCCTTCCAACTTGTTCAAAAATATACAGTGCCAAACATCAATATTGTTACTCAGCACAATATATATCCTTTTCTAGTCTCTAGTCATAAGCTAAGGTAATTTCTATCTTTTAATATAATTTAGATTTTTAAACTCTTTCATAAAGTTTTATTACTTTATGCATGTAAATCATAATAATTTATTCAGCCATATTTATCTTTCTTGCATATCGTATTTGATCTTTTTCATACAATTCTATTGCTTTTACATGACTAATTCTCTTGACTGTTCCGTCCATTAACATAACCCTTTCTCGATTATTTGCTTTCATTACCCTTTTTGTCTTAAACAGCGGTCCATTATTTAGAATGTTTAATGCAATCTTTACGCATTGTATAAAATTAGGTTCTTTTTGATGATATGTAAACCATACATCTTGTGTATCCTTTCTACAAAAGAAATATATTGCTTATATTTATCTTGTCTTTTATTTCATACTTATTTAATATTTTTATTCTACATTCACTCACTATTCAATTGAATAATAATGACTTTTAAATTATCTGTTTGTATTTGACTATGTGTATGCAACTTTATATACATTCATGTAATTTGTTGCAAATATTGTTCTTCACATCCAAGTACGATTTTTGTCATTTTTATTTCATTTCAAAACTTAAACTAATTCTTAAAGCTATTCTTATTTTATAAACTTGCGAGATACCACGGCAGTATGTGTTCAGGAACTATTTGAAAGACACTGCATTTGGTAACATTGTAGCCGCATACTATTGCAGTTGTAGATACCGCAATAATTTCTGTATTTCAATCTTCGAAATTATTTTACTCGTTATTAGTACCGCGATATCTTAATAGTTATTTATGTACCAAGTCAGTAAAGTGGTACTTTATTGAAAGAGTCTGATTTACGAGCCAAGCGAGTGAAGCGAGTGCGGCGAGTAAAAGACGAGTTCGATAAAGGTACTTTACTGACGTGGTGCATACAAAATTTTATTGCCAACCGTGAAAATTGTTAATTTAAGAAATAAAGATATAATAACTTATGACAGTTTATGACAGTGACAAACGATTTATTTTTAAAGTCATCAGTCATGGCTACGCTGACAGATATTAGCGGCAGGTAAAGTACTTTATTGTACAGTGCGATAAAGTGTTTCTTTACCTCCGTAAAACGCTATGGTAACGCATCACTTTACTGACGGTTGGCGATAAATTATATTATCTAATTAATCTTAAAGGTTTGCCATGGAATGTAAAACGTCCGTCTTAGGTATCATTCTTTTGAGATAACTCTGATTAAATTATCAGGTTAACTGTCATACTGATATTTGACTGACATAAAATTTGTAAATATATGTTTATTTAAAATGATTTACATGTTTGAATGACATTTTATTAAAAATTAATAAACAAACTATAATAAATGTTCAAAATGACCCCTGCCAAGATGAACCCTGCCTCATCGGAAAAAAATGTCAAGTTTAGTTTCAGTAATTATTTTAGTGATATAGGATATATCTTAGTTTCGAATCGGGGGGGACGGGGTTTGGCGGATATCCCTACAAATTGTAATACATTCTTTTTGGGTCCTACTACGGACATAGAGGTGCCTAGAACAATAAAGAACTTAAAAAATACATATTTGAGTGGCTACGATAACATTAATGCTTTTTTTTTTTATTGAAGGAATGAATTTGTGATCCCACCGACTAATCTGATACATTGTTCAATTTTAGAGGGTTCATTCATTGAGCAGCTTAAAATTGCTAAAATAATTCCCGTCTTAAGAAAAAAAGGGTCTCGTACATCAATGGATAATGATCGGCCTATATCGATATTAAGCACTTTCTCCAAAATTATTGAAAAAATAGTGGCTGGGAGGGTCATAGGTTTCTTTAATAAACATAAACTCCTAAACTTGAATCAATTTGGTTTTATGAAGGGGCAAAATACGACATCCGCATATTTTGGCATCTGAATACAATGTATAGAGACATGGATGCGGGAAAGTCTTGTATGGGATGTTTCGTGGATTTGAGTAACGCCTTTGATCTTTTGGATCACAGGGTATTGCTCAGAAAATTGGAGTGCTACGGTATAAGGGGTACAGCACATGAATGGTTTGCAAGCTATCTCAGCGATAGACTGCAGTATGTGGAGATTGGGGATAGCAAATCATACTATATAACAATGAACCGAGGCGTTCCTCAGGGTAGTGTCCTTGAACCGTTGTTATACATAATATATATGAACGATTTGAAGCTACAAAAGTCTGTAATGTTTGCGGACGACATATCATTTATTGTGTCCAGCACTAATACAAAGGATACATATGCAGTTTTAACTAACACGATGGTGACATTGGAAAACTACTTTACACATAATAACTTACATATGAATATAAAGAAAACTGTTTTTATTGATTTCAAACTGAGGGCCACTTGTCGGGACTCGTCTCATTATATTAGAATGAACAAATTCTAATATAATGAGAAAAAGGTTTTTGGGCATCACTATCGATTCGCGTTGTGATTTCAGGGAACACATTGAAGATCTATGCAAGAAATTGAGTAGAATTTGTTATTTAATGATGAGGCTTAAATTGCAAGTAAAGTTGGAAATTTTGCGAATGTTTTACTACGCACACTTTCATTTCCTTATTAAGTATGGGTTACTGGAATGGAGACTTTCGGTGGACATTGGGATGGTATTTAGATTGCAAAAACATGCTGTTCGTGTGATGGTGGGTGTTGCCCCTAGGGAAAGTTGCAGGAATTTGTTCTTGGATATGAAAGTGATGATTTTGCCAAGTATTCTTATATACCAGTTGTTGATGTATGCTAAGCGGAATATTGAGTCTATTCCAAGATTGAACCGCCGCACAGTGGTCTGAAACGCCCGAAAAGCTGGTCAAAACTCGAAAAAGGTGTCGGATTTGGCTGAAAATCAGTATGCTTTAGTTTTTTTTTACTTTCTGATTATAGGTTTGATTGATCTTTTTTGGGCTGCAGATTTTTTCCGAGATTTGTAATTAGAGGATCTGAAGAACCATGAGACGTTGGAAAACGTCTTGCAAATTTTTTTCGCGTGAAAACTTCCTTGCGAATCTTTCGCGAAATGCTTTGATGTCCTTATTTCGCCACTCCTGTGCTTCCTTAGACAATTCGCCGATAGGCAATGGGGTCCATTCGATGATCATGTACCCATGTATGAGGATTTTATGCACAGCAGTGGGCATCATGTACCACGGATACAAATCTACGATTCGTCTTGCCACGCAAATACAATACTCTCGGAATTTTTCCACGTTTACCGAAAACCCGCTTGCTATCACTTGCAAAATTACATGGCATTTGCGCAAGATTTCTTCGTCCACGCCAAGGATTCGGCCAGAGCTGGTACTTTCCGCGAAAAATTGCCTAGCAGTGTTGCCATCATTGGAACTCCCGAATCCCTGTTTTGGGCAATCGACTTTCAACCCCATCGAAGATTTGAATTCTTTTTGAATTGCTTGTTTTCGCGTTTTTACAATAGTTTTCTCTTCTTCAGATCGAGCCTGCCACTTTTTAATGCCCAACTTGTAACCGAGATGTAAAAAAAAATTCAAAAAAGCGGATCCAGGCATGCAATGATGAAATCCCGTAACAAAGCTTTGTAACATCCACCTTTTTTGCGATCATTTTCTCGATGTCATTAAAATCTTTCGATGTTGAATTACAAATGTGACATCTTAAAGTGGAGGCTGTATCTGTCAGTGCGTTTCCAACTTTGCCGTCGACCATTGAGAGGATGAGTTCGTACCTATGAGATTTCCGTTCACTTTTTGTTCCAGAATCTCGCCACCTCGATTTAAATTTTGAAAGTAGTAATTTCAAATTTTTGATTTGCTCAGGGGGTATTTGGAAATCAATATTTTTCGTTTTTGAAATGCATTTTTTCAAAACCGAAAGCTTTTAGTCTAGGTCTGTTTGCAGGTGTTCTTTTACATAGCGAATATTTCCTCTTGAGTGTACCGCAGCTCAAAGGACGATTCCATTTCTACAAAAAAAAAGTAGGTAATGTTACTCTACAATAATTTTATATTTCCTCATTTCGTATTTGTATTTTTATATTATATTAGAAAATGAATGTGCATTGCGATAATTTTCTTATTTCAGATTATAATGCATGATCATTATTTTTATTATTTATAAATTACCGTTAAATGTGTAGAGAACATTTTTTTACATTTATTTGGGTAAGTACATATATGAAAAGCGAATTGTAACAAAAATTGAAAATCTATCTTATTCGTAATATGTTTAATAAAATAATAAAAAAAAAAGCATTTAAAAACACTCGCTGCCACCCGCGCGGTTTCATAGCGTCATGATGTGACATATACATGTGACGCGTCACATGTATAGGGCCGCGCAACCAAATACAAATAAATCAATTGCGACGAGAATCGCAGAAAGTCGCACCTGAATTTTCGATTTTCTAGTTAGTTAGACATTCATCTGGGAAATGAATCAGCGAACAACGCGGAGTCTCGCGGAAACATAACTTTTTTGACAATTTCGGAAAATTTTTAATAAAAAATTATAAAAAATTGTTTAAAAAAAAATAAAGTGTCAAAACATTATACCAACCTTCAGGCGCATCCTCCATCTTCTTGTTGCAGATATTTGCACGTTCACGAATTTTTGTTTGCACGGAGCAAGTTTTGACAACCGCGACTTTGACACACAACTACACGTCTCGTAGGCGTGCCATCTATCTGCTATTCGAGAAACAGACGCGCAGGCACCTCGTTTACCGACTACCACACAAGAAACTATTTGGAAAAAAAATTGTTTTTTTAGGTTTTGACCAACTTTTTGGGCGTTTCAGACCACTGTGCGCCGTTACACGTGCCACACTAGAAATGCGAATATGCGTGAAGTTCCCTCACATAGGCTAGCATTCAGTGAGTAGAATCCACACTATTTAGCTATTGTGGCCTTCAACAAGTTATCTGGCAATTTGGGGGATTTGCCGTCTCCATAATTCAAAACCAAAGTAAAAAATATGCTGTTAATGAAAAGTTGTTACTCTTTCAAGGAATTCATGAATGACCCTGAAACTTGAAGCTCTGTATTGTGTGTTGTATTTTATAGTGTAAGATGTGACAATGTCAATGCATTGTGATGAAAGTCTAAGACAATAAAGATTATTATTATTATTATTGAAATCGCCAGCCAGGTAGTTTTTTCTTATATTAATGACGCTAATATTATAACTCCGCTTAACCCTCTATGGTCCAAATTTTCAAACATTTCAAAAAAAAATTTAACTGCTATTTTTAATTACTCTACTATACTACTATTGTTAAAAACCTAAAACTATTAATATCCATCCATCCCTATAAATTTTAGGGGTATGTTACTTGCAAGTAACATCGGGCAATAAAATCTAAAGTTTTCAACGAAATGTATTCATTATGAAATTTATAACAGCAATTTTGCGAAAGAGTTAAGCACAAATGCTCAACATTTTTGGAATACCATCACACCGTAGAAATTTACATCTTCCTCTTTTTGCTTGTAACGTAGCCTCAATGTCCTATACTGTCTTTTCGTGTATCTAATGTTGGCATTTCAGCAATCTTACCTTTTTTAGATTTTTTTTTCAATTTCGTGTTGTAAACTTGCACAGCTAGGACACCCTTTTTTTCTTTGGTATTTTTGTATGTCACCACTGGTGCATAATGAACTGCTAAGATCTGCTTTGAACTGAAGTAAGCTCAGTTGCTCTTTTTTATGAATCTGATTTAGTGCATCTCTTATGTATAAAAGCCAACTGTTTACAAGCACATAGGTCCAGAAGATGAAAATAAATTTTATGATACCATTTTTTACTGCGGTTTCTCCTCCGATATAACGCAATTAGGAAATCTACCAAATCGACTCCCCGCATAAACTGATAGGACAATCTACATCAATTTTATTTTTAGTTTTAGCATCCCAGCGTTTGACTTGTGCTGTAGGATAAACTCCGACAAAGGAACTCAGTTGATGCACCGGTTTATTATCATACTATTTTGTAGTTATTAGTTTAACACCTTCTATCAGTGTTTTCATTTCTTCTACATACCCTCTCCCTACCCTTTTCATTTCTTTGTCACATATAAATTCACATCTTTCTAAACGATTAGGACGCACAGTTAATAAACTGTGAATGCCCATTTTATGTATGTAGTTCTATTTGTAATTGAATACCATTGAACCAGTTATCAAAATATATTTTATTATACAGGTTTCTAGGTACTATTTTTGACAAACGTAAAACCACATTACCACTAACACCTACATCTGGAAAGTTAGCATCGTGATCAATAGCTCCAGTGTAGAGCTCCCAGTTGTAAATTATGCCATCAGAGCCATATAAAACAAATGCTTTGTATCCCCATTTTTTCGGTTTTGCTTTCATGTATTGTTTTATGAAATGAAGACCTTTATATGGTATCATTTGTTCATCCACACATATTTTTCCCCCATAGGAATTTTATTGAAATTTTTGACTATCGAATCAATAAATGGGCGAATTTTGTACAGTTTATCTTTGCCTCCAGCCAAAAGATTATTATCGTTGAAGTGAATCTATTCCCATCTATTCCTGGACATTGTTTATGCTATTTTTGCGACCCGAGTTTCTTTTTGCCAACACATTCTGGTTCGAGGCAAACCATAAATGGACATATAGAATGTTATTCCTATAAATCTTTCCAGTTCCTCAATGCAAAGCGAAAGGGGCCGAGTAATATATTTTTGAAGAGAATATAGGTTACTCTGTTCTACAATGTATTGTAATATTTCCTTATCAACAAGATGTCTAAAGTACCACAAGGGTGTGCCAATTGTTTCCGCACTGAGTGGTAATTGGCCTTTCCAGAGATATATTGGTCGAATTTGTCTCGCCTTCGTGAACGTCCACTTACTCTTCTTTTTTGTTTTTTCGTTTTTTCTTCGGTTTGTCGGAGAAATTCGCCAATGGAAGCTCATCCTCTGTATTCCAATCAGATTGGTTATTGGTTTCCTTTAAGTCAGGTATTGGAGAGGAAGCATTTTTTAATTCTTCATCGTCTTCTTCAAGAAAAGAATCTGATTCTTCCGCCAGTATAACACCCTCTTCATTCGAGTCTTCATCGCTTTCACTCCAGTCCGGATCATCAGAATCTTCTGGGTTATCTGGTGGTAATTTAGTAAACATGTGAACATTTTTTGTATTTGAAGATTTTCCATAGAAGACTGATGGATGCATTTTTATGCTATAAGGAATAAAATTTTTGTTGGTCCGTTGTGGCTCGTTGTAACTTTGAAGTAACATGCCTATTTTTCTCTGTTAGAACAAAAATAAGCAAGTCTTGCTTTCACACACAATAATGACACAATGTAGAAATCACCAAATATTTTATTTCTCGCTTTATTTTACGATCAATTTTCATTCAATTTGCAAGTACATGCAACTTAGGTGTCATTACTGGTGGGTGAATGCTACATTTCAATTTACTTTTTGAAATGTTTGTTAGATGGCGTTACATGTGTACATTTCTGAATCCATGATGTTACCTTAAAGTTACGATAGTCCGTAAAGGATGGAAAACTACTGAAATCAGTAGAATTCTTTTTCTGCTATTCCTTTGAAGTCACATGGAACCATAGAGGGTAAATTTATTCAAAAATATATGTATATCTCTTTCTGGGCATCGATAGAAATAATGATTGTGTGTCTCTTACGAATTTCCATGAGCGCTATTTCAATATGAAAGTATATTTACCGGTAATGATATTAAATGTGAAAGTTTTCTGTATTGATACTTTTTCTTTAATTAAAATCAATGTTCCACCATGTAAATGGGGTACTCTACAAAATTAATTATTCGTATCATTAGCCTGAAATATTGTAGCTATTGATTATTTTTGTTTAACTAGTGTTCTGTAACGCATGAACAATTGATTTTGTACTTGTTTAATGCAAAACTTTTTCTGTCTACTTTAATACGCAGTGACTGTAGGTTTATATTGGCAGGTAAAAAATACATTTGTCTGTAATTTTATTCAATTTAGTTTCAATTTGTAATTAATGATTATTGGATCAAGTTTAAATTATTCATTTCAAAATGCCAAGTTAATTGTTGATATATAGTTTGTTTCAATTCAAAACTGCACTTAATTTCGCGAGTATTATAATAATAACATTGTTATCCTACTACATATTAGCCACGTTTCCATTTGGTATATTATATATGACAGTAATGTCCGCTAAATTTGATTAATGAATAACAAGAATATGAATGAAAGTATTGCCATAATAATTTCTATCAATATCTTAATAATATACGAGGGACGTTCACAAATTTCACAACTGGGAAGAATGAAACAATTTTATTTTTCAACATAATCCCCAGAAAGGATAATACTTTTTGTGTATCGATTTTTAGGGCCAAGATATTGTTAGAGGAAAATGTTCCATCTTGTTGCATCTTCACTCATTTCCCGCCGTCATCACTTCATCATCGTCTGAAAAATGGTTTCCCCGAAGATGTTCTTTTAATTTTGAGAGTAGATGTTAGTAACTAGGAGCCAGGTCGGGAAAATGGGAGGGGTTGTTCAAAAATTTTAAACCCAGTATTGTGAATTGAAACACAACTGTTCTGGGCTGTGTCTTCGTAAAACAGCATTCCTCGTCTCAATTTTCCTCTTCGTTTCCCTTTGATAGCCTTCCAAACTTATGAAATTAAGCTTGTTTAATATTCACCTGTTATAGTACACCCATGTGGCAAGACATTGTCAAAAAACCCAAAAACCTGTGGCCATGATTTCTCCACCTATTAGTTCAACTGCTGAAAAATGCACATGGTAAACTTAGATTTTGCAGAAGAAATATAAAAACTAGAAGTATGCATTAAAGATGAAGTTCCTTGGTAAAATTAAAGAAGAAGCAAACTTAAACGACCTGAGAAAGGAAGAAATAAGAAAACAGTTAAACAATTTAAACACATTTATATACATATATCTAAATACAGAGGAAACATTTGAATTGGTATAGGTATTTGCTAAGTATTAACACACAAAGATTGTTGGTTTAAGTATGTAAGGCTAGAAAGTGGGTAATGGCCAAAAAGGATTTTCAGGAAGTTCTTAGCAAGCATAATCGAGGGAATTTGAAAACGACAAGGGAAAATAAGTAGTGAGATGGAAATACTAGAATTAAATAAGTAGAATTTGAAGCCGTGGTTTGAAATAGGAAAGGGCCGACTAAAATCCAAACCTACATGGGTATCAGAAGAAGAAAGAAGTTTTTTTATATTTTTGTAATATTCACGGATAGTAATATATACTATTATTAGGGTTTGACTTCAAAATCTACAAATATAACAGAATCAAGAGTAATGTGGTTGCAACTAAAAAATGTTTTTTGAATATGGCAGCATATTGTGTCCTACTTGTTCATAAAAGTTATGAGATGTAATTGTCGAAATGCTTAGTATTGCAACTTGTCTCTAGGTGTTTAATATTCTACCTATTTTGACATATATATTTCCCCCCAAGAAATTTTCGCAGGGGGGGGGGCTTATATCGCCATTCCATACTTTGCCGTTTTGACTCTAAGTCAAAGTGATAAACCCAAGTTTTATCTATTCTAACGAATTTTTGCAGAAAATCCTTTAGATCTCTGTTAATTATCGCTAAATTCGTCTCAGCGGTAAGTTAACTGATCCGCATTTGATCTGCCGTTAACATTTTTGGTACCCACCGTGCGGACACTTTCTTAAAAATTTCAATATTTCGTATATGTAAAAAGGCAGAGAAGCGACATTTTACATTCCTTAACGCCAATAAATAATACTTCGAATGACAACAGTTTTTAATATATCAGTCGATGCCATCTATGCTATGGACAATAATTGGTGGACTTCCCTCGTATATGATAAAAGAGGTTAATCGATTTTGAATAGCTGTTATTACGAAAAGAAAGAAAAAAGAAAATTTACTTAATGACACTTCATAATTTTATTATTAATTATCATTCGAAGATATTGAGGAATTTAAATTTTAAAGGGGTCCTTCCCTGTGCATATTTCGACAAATAAATAAATGAATGAACGAACGACTGAATACTAACTTGTCAATCACTACCCATCGACGTCACACTGTGAACTAATTTATAGATGAGCTCAATCATTTGTAATCCACCCACGACGAAAAGGTTAATTATGTTCATTTCATATATGGCATTGTCTTTCTGATTGTCTCAATTAGTGTTGGCGCATTTCTTTTTCTGTGGAATTTCATTTTTTATGTTCATGTCAGCAGATATACAACGTACACATATTATTCGAAGTGGTTATGAAATTTGATATAACAATCAATTAATAATTAATTATGCCGACAATTTTTTTTTGAATAACTGTTGTACATTTCTTACAGTTTTTAACTGAAAGCATAACCAAAAACCAAATCTTTTCACCACGTTTAGTTTAAGAGTTATACACCGCTAGTAGATAAACAATAATATTGTATTTAGAAAATGTGTTATAAAGAATCACGGTGTATAGATATGAAAAAATTTAAATACTTCGAAATTATATTTTTGTTCATCAGAAAACGAAATGTTCATAGTCGTGCACATATAATATACTCTCAGCGAGAATTAGGTACTGAATGGTAATTGTATTCGATAAATATACCATTGAAAGGGTGCTTTCGGTTCGTTGGAGAATTTAGGGCGTTTTGTATCGATCCAGCTTTTGTTAAAAGTTGTATTAATACGCTTACTTGATTTTATAACGATGTTAACATTTACTTTTCTTTCAGTATATTTCTATTCATATCGCGCTTTTAATTTTAAGCTATTTATTAAGGATACCAGAGTAAGTAGTAAAGTATTCTGTTTATGATAAAAAATTATGTTCCAGTTGTGTCTTTATATATTGAACTAATATAATGTGAAAAGATATTTTTGAAATTTCGATGCAATTTATGTGCGTAAGATTATAAAATTAATCGCCATAGCAGAGACAACAACGATCTGACAAGCTGGATTATAAAAACTTCTACTGTGATTTAAACATGTTGCAAGTGAAGTTTGTTGCTAGTGTTTTGAAAGTAAAATAAATGAATCATCGATTATTGATTTCGATGAGGTGAACAATCCTTCAGCTTGAAAAGGTATCGTCATGGGAATTTTCCCTCTCTGGTCCATCTGAAGAACGGACGCCAATCATTATACCACATTAAGGTGTCGTATATAACAATTTTTGACCTACATGTGTATGTGTACCCAGACAAAATGCTGTAAAATGACAATATTTGAGCATTTAAGAAACGTTATGGATAGAAAACGACCCACAAAATCGAGTCTGCATCAAGTTTATGAACAAAATTAAGTATTATAAGCGTGCCGCTATGATTCTTTTAAAATAGTAAAAGATACTCACGATAGGGGGTTTCCAAAATGTTTTAGAAAGTGTTAAGAAATGAAGATAAGTTGGTTCGATTTATTCAGGGGAAAAAATAGTAGTGTCTTGTTACTGTACTACATTTTATTTATATATAATATTCAAATGTGTAAATGTACAATTTCTGCATGTTTGGTGTTGTTGTTGTTTGCTGTTGTATGTAAGTAAAGATGTATTATTGATTATGTAAAATGACCATTGTTTATTACCAGGTATATGTTTTTGTAATTTTCTCGCAGAATTCCATACATCTCTAGAGCAAGAATTATTTTATTTCTTGTAGACGTTATATCGTAAAATATACCTATAATTAGTATGTATTCATCTATAATATTAGCTAGCTTATCCATTTTTAGGTATGCTAGTGAAGTTTGTTTAGATAGATTATAAAAATTTGACTTCACCCATAATAATGCAGACGCATTGGTGAAGTATTGGAATTTATCCAGATACAATTACAAACATAATATGGTTTTATAGTTTTTATTTATTTTTTTATTTATTATTACAAATGACAAATAAGTATTATAAACATATTTACCGTCTTCTAGTACAACAGTATTAAATTAAATTGAATTACTGCTCCCAACTTATAGCTGGTATTGAGAGAGCATTGTAAGTTATGTGTGAATTATTTAACTTATATCTATATATATTCTTCTTATTTCAGTTTCTCGCCTCTAGGTTTCTGATTCCCCTGAGCCACACTGCGTCTCAGTCGAGAGACTCAGAGTATACTTGTTTTCCGTATATCATTTTAATTTGCTTTTGAATACCCTGAATCTCGAGCAGTTCTTTATTGTCGACGGAAGTTATTAAATATCTCTATGGTTCCAAACTGAAAACTCCTTTTCTCCATCACGCTATGCACTCCAGGGATATATTAGTTGTTGTGGCATGTATAGCAGTTATGTATATCCTGTTAGGTATTCCTCCAGTCTAGCTATTTATTTTATACTGGGTAGTCCCGTACCTCTGTATACAGGGTGTAGATAAAGTCTGGAGCAAAATTAATATTTCTGTTATCTTTGGTTTGATGGAAAAACCCTGAAACAGGTCGATTTTGTTTTTATCCCGTGCACTTTATAACATCGTGAATTTAATTCTGTCGTCATCTGGTTGCGCGCGGGCGTGACGTCATTAGTTTTTTCAAATGGTAACCCGCCACATTTATTACTCTTTGTCGTTAGGTATTCCATTGTGCATGCAACGGTATAAAAAGTTTGGTACCTTACATAACAATTTTTGAGAGAAAAATGCTTTCGAATTTCAAAAAATTAAAATTTTATTTCTAATGAAAAACTAATCAAAAATTATTTTAAAAAATCACATAAATTATAATCCGAGGTTTATCTTGGATTGTCGTCAAACAAGACACCAAAAAAATGTCAACGGAAGTGTTCAAATTGCCCGCCATTGGCCATTTGACACTGGCCGAGACGGACGTACACGCTTTCTACGACACGTCGTATTGTCTCTGCACCAATATTTCGCATTTCCTCGCGGCTACGATGTTTCAGATCATCCAAATTATTTGGCTTATTGGTGTACACCTTTGATTTCACATGACCCCATAGAAAAAAATCAAGTGGTGTGAGATCTGGCGAACGGGCAGGCCATTCAATTGTTCCCCTTCGTCCGATCCATCTCCCGGGGAAAATTTCGTCGATGTAACTCCGAACACGCCAGCCAAAATGTGGAGGTGCTCCATCTTGTTGAAACCAGATTCTGGGGTGAGGCTTGTCTGGGGTGTTTTCATCCGGAAATAATTCTACCAATGTTGGCACTAGCGTAAATCTTAGGAAATGTAAGTATGTTTCAGCGTTTAAATTTCTGTCCAAAAAGAAAGGCCCCACAATGCGATCTACCACTATTCCCGCCCATACATTAACTTTTTGCCGATGTTGGGTGTGCTCCTCTCGAACCCATCGAGGATTTTCGCCCGACCAGTACCTACAATTGTGGCGATTCACTTCACCGTTCAAGGTAAAAGTTGCTTCGTCACTAAAAACCACATTGTCGACAAATCCGGGATTCACATCGCACCGTAGCATGATTTGTTCACAGAACTCGAGTCGGCGGTCGAAGTCATCTTCATTCAGTTCCTGAACCCGATTGATTTTGTACGGATGAAGTTTTTCCTTCTTCAGCAATTTGGCTACTGTGGTAAGATCGACTGCATGATCCCTGGCAATGTTCCTTGTTGAAGTGTGGGGGTTGTCCTGAAGTTCCAAGAGAATATTGACCCTTCTATCTTCCTCAATTCTTGGTCGACCTTGACGAGCCCTGTCTTTTACACTACCAGTTTCAGCAAATTTTGCGACAATTTTGCTCACCGTTGACCGCGAAATCGGTGCGCGGTTTGGATTTTCTGCATTGAAAAACTGACAGGCTTCTTCATGGCTACGTATTTTATCACCACAACCAACAATAATGAGAATTTGAATCCGCTATTTTTCGCTCAAATTCGCCATTTTCGCAATGCACGTACAACACTACCAATGGAGCAAGTATTGTGAATGGATAAGTTCAAACACCAAGTAATAAACTGTCAATATGACGTGTCGTAGAAAGCGTGTACGTCCGTCTCGGCCAGTGTCAAATGTCCAATGGCGGACAATTTGAACACTTCCGTTGACATTTTTTTGGTGTCTTGTTTGACGACAATCCAAGATAAACCTCGGATTATAATTTATCTGATTTTTTAAAATAATTTTTGATTAGTTTTTCATTAGAAATAAAATTTTAATTTTTTGAAATTCGAAAGAATTTTTCTCCCAAAAATTGTTATGTAAGGTACCAAACTTTTTATACCGTTGCATGCACAATGGAATACCTAACGACAAGGGGTAATAAATGTGGCGGGTTACCATTTGAAAAAACTAATGACGTCACGCCCGCGCGCAACCAGATGACGACAGAATTAAATTCACGATGTTATAAAGTGCACGGGATAAAAGCAAAATCGACCTGTTTCAGGGTTTTTCCATCAAACCGAAGATAACAGAAATATTAATTTTGTTCCAGACTTTATCTACACCCTGTTATATTCTTAGTATGGGTATATTAGTCTAAGTCCAGAAGGGCTTTGTTTTGAATTACCTGGATATATTTCATTAATGTTTTTGCACATTTTTCCCATGCCACTATTCAGTAACGTATTTTCGAGATGACATGGCTATGGGATATCAGTAGTTTTGTTTGTTTAAATAACCCACTTCTTTTTATTGCTCCCATTATGGTTGTCACACTTTTGAATGTAGGCCAGATGGGGCCACATGATAATTTGTTGTCCATCATAATTCCCAAGAACTTTATAGTGTCTACTCCTTTAAATTTTTCTTTAAATATGTTAAACCTTAATTGTATTGGCAGTTTATTTTTTCTGTTAAATGTTAATTTCTACCCAACTGGGTAGAAATTACACATATTTTTTGTGTTAAATGTTACATTAACATTTAACACAAAAAATAAACTGCCAATACAATTAAGGTTTAACATATTTAAAGAAAAATTTAAAGGAGTAGACACTATAAAGTTCTTGAGAATTATGATGGACAACAAATTATCATGTGGCCCCATGTGGCCTACATTCAAAAGTGTGACAACCATAATGGGAGCAATAAAAAGAAGTGGGTTATTTAAACAAACAAAACTACTGATATCCCAATTGGGCCAATGGCTAGTTAGCCATTGGCCCAATTTTTAAATCTGTATTTATTTTGTTTTTAATATCTTTCCCACTTTTTCCTATATAAATTATTACCGTATCATCTGCATAAATACATATTTTCCTTGTAGGCTAATGATGCAGAACGATTGAATGCACAATAGGTATAGTATTGGTCCTAAGACCGAACCCTACGGAATACCTGTTGTTAATTCTGCAAGTTGAATACTTGTGATGGGCTCTTCTTTAGTTAGTTGAGGTCTTTTTTTCAGATACGTTCCAGTCATCTTGTCAGCAATTTTAATATCTGTCTGAACACTTGCTAAAGCCTGGTGAACATTTTAGCATAGATGACTAGCGTCATGTTTCTATAGAACATTACGTTTTCATGGAAGATATTGCATATTATATATACAGTAGTCGACAAATTTTAATTTCTGGTATGAAAGTAAAAGAGGAAAAGAGCGCAGCGAAATAAAGTAAAGTAAAACATATAGCGATGCTGCCAAGTACACCCGGGAAACGTTTCCTATGAAATGTGAAGATCCCCCCCGAATGCGTTACTTTTCCCACCACTCTTGGAAAGCAGGCAGTGCTGCATATTATAAGGTCATCTTCTGCATGGGATAGATAGCTAGTATAGAGCTGTAAACAGAAATTAAAATTTGTCCACTACGGTATATATACAGCACGTGTCAATTTTCATTAGCCATAGGCGATTAATTCATGCAATACGTGACAACATCGCACCCCACTTTCCTCTTCAATGCGAGCGCGAGACCGATACAAGCTCAAGTTAGCAGTAGCTGTTGGACTATTGACTAGGGTGTTTGTACTGCGCTCAGAAATAATATTTACGCATTGCAAGGATTTTTCTGTAAATGCAGAGAATTATTAAGCTGCGTTCATGCTGCATGTCACAAACAAAAGCGTAATTCTAATAAAATTAAAAATAAGGTAAATAAAATAGGATTCTGAAAATAATAATAAACTACTAGATCGCGGCGGCCATTTGATGATGACGGCTTTTATTGCAGACTAGATCGCAACGTCTTCGCAGCTAAACATTTAATGTAGAAGTGGGAAGATCGGCGAAAGTCATTGTGATGTCGATTGTTGTCGGGATTGGTGACGGATAGTAGGGGTGACACACGTTGCCACATATTATTTGTATACGTATAAATCGCATGTAAACATTGAATCCATATACCTAATGAAAATTGACACATACGGTATACATATTAGTGGTGTTGCAAATGTAACTATCCGTTACTAAAGTATTCGTTAATCGATAAGATCCGAAGTAACGAATACTGGTTTCAAATAATCGTTACTTTTCCAAACAGTTACTTTCATAATATATAACTTTTAGAAAGCATTCTTGTCTGAAATATTTTATTAAGAAATATAAATTAGAGTAAATAACTTTGAATTTAACCAATTATTAATATTACTTGTATTTGCGTAGCTCGATTCATTATAAAAGTTTTGTTTGAACTTATTGTATTGATGCAATGTAAAATAAATTTTGTGCCATGTACTATATTCTGCATTTATTTGTGTGATTTAATATCGGAGTTGGGGACTTTTATGGTTTTATGATAGAATATCTCGCTTATCGGAAATAAAATTGCTCCATAAAAAATACTTTAGACTTTGAAATTTTACTTTTAATTTTGAGTTGGAATGTTTTGTGGGATACTTTTAACTAATTTTATTTATTTAACGTAAAATATAGGTACCGCGAGATCAAAAATTATATTGATAAAGGTTTGCCATGGAATGTAAAACATCTGTCTTAAGTTATATCATTAAGTGTCATACTGACATTTGACTGACAAAAAATTTGTAAATATATAATGACAGTATGGCACTTAAGGATATAACTTAAGGGTCCTATATAGTGGATCGGAAATGTAATATTGGTTGCATAGCACATAATTTAATAAGCCAAGGATTTCCGAGTACTTATTACACATAGGGAATATATAATAAATATTTGACATAATAACTCAATATCTACGCGAATAAAAATTCATTTATGTTCAAATATTTAGACATTTGTAACCGTGGGAAAGATTTTTACCAGAATAACATTAATTGTAATGTGGGTTGTCTAATTTTAATTTATTTTATATTCATTTAAAACAAAGTAAAGAATAGTTGAATGAAAAATAAGTGTAGAGCGGGGTAGCTTTTTATTCAATTTTTAACCTGAACTAAAGTAAACAAATCTGCTGCGAAGGATTTTTGAGAAAACTTGTTTTAAAGATTTTGACATATTAATTAATTTTCTTTAATCAGATAATTTTTTTTAAGTTTGATTATTCAGCGGGGTAGATTACTAAATTCTTCATAAGTTTACGATGAAAGGTTTTCTCCAAATTTAAAATCAACAAAAATATCTTGCATCAAAAATCTGCTATATTTCAACTATACACAGATCCAGTATCGAGCACCCGTAAGACAGACGTTTTACATTCCATGGCAAACCTTTATCAATATAATTTTTGATCTCGCGGTATTGAAATTAGTATATAAGGAAACATTTTGTTTGTACCATATATTAACAATACTATACATAGTCCCGCACCGCACATTTGAACGAGTACTCGGTAACGACTAAAAAGTAACGAATATTGAATTCGAAAGTAACGGATAGTTACAAGTATTGAAAAGTAACTGAATTCAACGTCACTAATATGTATGTATATAGAAGGCTGTACACTTCAGATAAAGTAATAGGAGGTACTCATTTGAATGAGTACTATTGACCAGTTTAGTGTGGGTGGTACCTCCACTGTTGTCTTTCCACTCTCCTCTTATAAACCAGTGAAACTGAAAAATCAAAACAGAGAAGTATCAAAAAATAAAATACTGAGCTCTAGCAAAAAATTCAAAGCAATATAGTTAAACAAGTACAAAGTGAGGACGACAACAATCCTTTAATATAAAAGACTTAATTGACAGCTACAGGAATGACTTAGGTAATATTCAATGGCATGATTTTTTTTTTAGACAGTTGTCATAATATAAGAACAGATGACACATTACCTACAGAAAATGTTAAATATATGGCGAAAACGTGTTCTCTACATTTATCAGATGAGGTACAGTTATGGCATGTAGTTCAGACTGTCAATAATACGAGAGCAGTGGGAGATGGTGGAGTAACTGTTTGCTTTCTGAAGGAATAGTAGAGCATTATTGTTATATCTTTAACTCATATTATAAGTAAAGACCGGACCAAAAGACTCCAAAAAACCAGAAAAAGGCCTTTCTAAGAGCCTTTTTCTGTCTTTTTTGGTGTCTTTTAGACCGGTCATCAGTAATATCTAAGTTTTTTGTGCCTTTTAGTCCGGTTTTAAGTATTGACTAAAGGCCGAACTAAATGACACAAAAAGAAAACAGAAAAAGGCACCTAAAAAGGCCTTTTTCTGTTTTTTTGGCGCTTTTTAGTTTGGTCTTTAATGATAAGTACGGATTGTTTAAAGCTTACAATTATAAAACCCATACATAACAAGGAAGATGAATTTGTATTTAAGATCAACCAAGAGATTGCTCTCATATGCAATATATCAAAAATTATAGAGAAAATAACAAGTAATACATTGGTTCACTTCATAAATAAGAATAATTTTTTTAGTAAAAACCATAATGGATGCATAAAGGGTTGGACAATTATGCGTCATATCTGCCATTTGATTAAAGAAGTAGTAAACGATGTGAATAACAGAGAAACTACAGGAACTGTGATGATGAATTTGCGTAAAGCGTTTGACAGTGCACCATGAAGTGTTGCACTAAGCACAACAAGGTGGGAGTGTGTGGTATAGATTCAGAGTTGAGTAAATCCTTTCTACTGAAGAAAGCAGTGTATTCTCTTTAGTGAGGCCAATGGAAGAACTATAAGGTCAAACTGAAGAAACATTCAATATGTGGTTCTCTAGGAATCCATGTTGGGACCGCTTGTATTCGTGTTCTATGTGAATGACATGCTTAAAGTGGTGGAGGATTTATTGCATTAATTTCGACAAATTTAATACATGGTTCATGCAGCATAATCTCAAACCCAATTTAAATAAAACTTCAACATTAAACATAAAGGTGGAGTGCTTGCCTGTGTAGAAAAGAGCATTTTTTTGAGCTTAGTGGTTAACGATCGGCTGTCTTGAATGCCTAACATGAACCTTCCTATATCGAAATTAAAAGGATGTTGTTATTGGTTGTGGGTTGTCATACATAATGTTGGCAAGAATGTCGGAATTAGCTTATATTATGCCAACATTCGTTATAGACTTCAGTATGGCATAATATTCTGAGGTTATGAGGTGAATGTACAACGTGCTCTGGTCGCTCAAAAATCTTGCGTTAGGGCAATATTTAAACTAAGACTGATAGAAACTTATGTAGAAACTACAAAATTCATCGATATACTAGAATGCTCTCTGTTTGTTAAAATACCTTACAGAGACATCTTCCAAAAATATGAGGTATTACATAGTTATAACTAGGGCGCGGACATGACCGAGTTAAACTACGACGAAAGAAATAATGTAAACAACACACATTTACTGAATAGCACTAATTCAAATGGTGAACTGCAACATCTGTTTACGCTCGAGAAGAACCCAAGAATGAGAGCAAAAAATGGCCATAAAATAAGGAATTTATGAGTAAAATTCTTTCTACATCGGCGTAGATAGCCTGAGGGGTTTTTAAAATTCATTATATTTAACTTATATTTCGCAAGAGAAATAATGTAAATATGTATATACTTACAGTTATTTAGTTTCAATAACATACACGTACATTTTTAGTTATGATTTATTTAGATCTAGAAAGTTGTTTATATTACTTTTTCTGATATGAAAATGAATTGTCAGTGATTCCGAAATTTATTACAAAGTCTGTAAAATATCGTTACAGAATGTCAAAATAACGTACGTCCGTCACTTAGCTTTGCTAAAACATACACAGAAATAGTTTTTATGCAGAGAATTTCGATAGTTTACAAAATTTCGTTAAATGTTTAAATGACGATGCTCGAAGTAGTTCTGAGTGCAAGGAATTAACACAAATCCCAAATTTAAAAAATCAGTTGTTATTCCTTCAGGAACACTTTGGAAATTTGCCTAAACTAATCACATATTTTGAAAATCGAATCTCAAATTAAAAAATGGATTAATCACATTAGATGTGGCTATTAATAATTCCAAGTGACTTCGGATGTGGCCTTCGGAAAAGGTGAGACGCAGTTTTTAATAGAAATCCAGATTTAATAACATTGCGGCAATTGTGTATACTAAATACGCTGAAATAAAAGAATATTTCCAGTACGCACCTATAACCAGTTGCGATGTAGAAAGGACGTTTTCTATCTACAAGGATGTACTTAATTCAAAGAGAACAAGTCTTACAGAAGAGAAAATGAACAAATAATAAGGTATTTTGTATTTTATAGATCACCAGCCACTTGTTATCCAATTATATAAATAAAATTAAAACCTCTTTACAAACAAAACATTTCAATAGTGCGCCCATGGGCGATGAGTCATGACTCGCTAGTGTCCGCGCCCTAGTTATAAGACTGGGGACACTAGTCACTTACATCTTGTAACACCAAAAAGAGAGTTGGCTAAAATACAAAAAGCGCCCTATTTCAATTTTTGCAAATTTATAATCAACTTCATACTTTGAAAATATTACCAAGCAATAAATTCAAATTTGAGTTAAAAAAAATTATACACAAGAGCCACGTACTCGGTTGACGAATTTTTGAGTGACGAATTCTTCAATGGAGAACAACTCCGTCTGTACAAATCATTATTACGAGATATTATTATATTATTATTATTAAATAATCCATTCGTCAAAGACATGGGATTTACACCAACGCTAAAATAAAACATAATAATTTCATTTGACGTAAGTCGACTACGATGTAAATTAGACTCTAGATAATTATATACTTATACAATAGAAATAAAACAGTTTTGCAGCATTTTAAAATAACCCTACAGGTAGTAATTGCTCTTTCATGTTAATGGCACTAGTTTCTTCAGTAGAGCTGCTGCTTTTGTTATCGGTTATTTGTTTACATTGGTGAGGATGTTGCTGTATCCCTCTATTGACAGAAAACAATTCCTTCTTTTCACCGATAAGTATTCTGCGCGGAAAACAAAACGCACTGCGTTGATGAGGACTACAAACGTGAGGAACAGGTCTTTTCTGGGATTGTCTGATGGAGACGTTAGCGGTAACCGCCCGCCGTGCCTAACAATGCAGAGGTCAAACCATGTAATAGAGTTGTCCTAATGAGCGATGAGGAGCGCCATGGGGTGTCTTTATGTCACCGGTCTGTGGCTTTAGCAGATATACCGTATATTGGTAAGTGGAAATTTAGTATTTTATATACCTATATATACAGGGTTGGGTAAATTATCTACTGCTAAATATAGAAGACAACAATGAACTCACTTGGTGCACATGATATTTACCATATTTTCCTTAATAAATGCAACAACAACAAAAGATTTTTACTATACTTAAAATTCAAATTTGTTAGTTTACACAATCTTATTGTACAGGGGATATATTTTCAATTCAAGACAAGAAAACATAAACTCCATTTAAGAGAACCGGATAAAAACATAACACGTATTAAAGTATTTCCTTTGTTAGCTTACGAATTAATTATTAAAATACCTTGTCTCAGAATAAGAAGGAATGATTCAAATAGCGCACTAAAATGATGCATATTTTTAAGAGATTTCATTGGTTCTTGCTTAGGCAAATTTAATATAGAAAATAAATACGTGATATCTGCCACATTTTATAATATAACAAAGCTATAACCTGTGACATTCTCTTACACTTTTGCCTTATTAATTTGTTAACTGCTATTATAAACAGCGGCCTTATTGAAGGAACTTTCCCGAAAGAGCTGAATTGAATGTTAATTACTTATATTATTGTTTGAGAAATTAAATTGTAAAAATTTTGCTGCAGGGAAGATTCGAATATCTGTTTCTCAAGGTAGCGTTTGAAAATGTTTTGGAGGGAGAAAAATGTCCCAGAATTTTTTTTTTACTTAAGAGGGGCGTTTACTAACAAATAGAATCTTATGTAACTTATATTACTCGCGGGACGGGTAGACGCAAGGGGATATGAGTAGGTGGAGGTAGACGATATTCAGTTCTGTCATACCGCTTCGGTTTTATTCACAGATTCAGTCATAGATACTAGGATTACTACATATGGGAAACATAATGCATTAAGAATGAGTACTTACGGAACTCTTGATGTTGTTGATGTTTTATAATAAGCCAATTTTCGCTTGCCAATAATTATTATATTATTATACACTCGAATATTATAGGTATATATGACATTTAAATGCGAGTGACAGTTTGTAATTAAACAGTCACTCGCATTTAAGTCTGCAATAGCCGACCGATTCCTATAGATTTTCGTCTTCGCTAGGACCGGTAGAGATACCGTAAAGTGGGGATAGACGACGCGATTAGCTTGGAAAAACCTCGTGTAAAATGTGTGTGACAATGTTTACTGTTTATTGCTTTTTATCTTTAAAAATAATTACATACATTTGTTTTCTTTATATCGTACATCAAATGTGCAGCTGGCGCGTAGAGGTCGTTTTTTTTCTTTTGTGTACCAGCCTTAGTTAGTAGACATTAATCAAATTCATGCATTTTTGTGGTTATTTCTAAAACACAATACTTTCTTAAGAAAATAAATTAGTACAAAAACTGACCTTGACATTATAAATTGATGCCCTTTGCACCACTAACCCAAATTTGAGATTCAAAAATTACAAAATAAATTCAAAAAACGCGAAACGGCGATGCCTTAATTTTCGATATGTAAACGCCCTTCTTAAACCTTTTTCGGGATTAGAAAGCAAAATATGTAAAATAGTGCTTTGAGCAAAAAGATAAAGATTTAACAAAGTTCACGAGTATACTATCTTGTAAATTAAGTTAATTTATAAGCTATAGTTTTACTACTGGGTATTTTTGTACCCAGTTAAAAGCCTAATACTGTTTTACATTTCTCATTTTCTTGTCAACTATTTTACAATGTAAAAAATTAGGTGTGGCCACCACACGACTTTCTTATACGTATGAAAGTGTTACTTCCGGTCCGAATTTTGAAATTTCATTTATACAAAAAATATTCCAAATCCAACTCTAAATACTTTTGTACTCTTCATAAATATATATAGAATGCATAATTTACGACATATTTGCAAAAAATCGTTATTCGGTAAGAGTAAAAGTGTTACTTCCGGTCCGAATTTTGAAATTTTTTTTATACAAGAGATATTTAAAAATACGTTCTAAATACTTTTATACTGGTAACGTACTTGTCTAAAAAGCATGACTTGCGAAATATTCGCAAAAAACTGATTTTCGATAAGAGTAAAAGACCTACTTCCGGTAGGAATTCCGAAAAACTTTTTAAAGAAAATTATTTTCAATTTCAATTTTAAGTATATATGAATTCTTTATAAATTTGTTTAAACTTAATAGTTGACGAAATATTGTCAAAATTCGATTTTTTCGCTGAAGTAAACTGCTACTTCCGGTCTACCGATTTTACTGAAAAACTAATCAGATCTCAAGAGGGAGATTATACACGTAAATACAAAATTTGGAATTGATATCTACAGCGGTTTGACCGCTATCGTGGTCACACACACAGAGAGAGACACACACACAGACACACAGACATTTTTTAAAAACCACTTTTTCGGTATCAGGGGACTTCAAAACGTGGACATCTGCAAAAATCTCGAGGTCGAAAATTTTCATCATCACAATACTTCCTTATACTACGTATAAGAAAGTAAAAACGTTTTATTTTAAAATCTAGTGACATACATTTGATTCTATTAATTCAAGTTCAGGTATTATTTGAAAGTAGTATACCTGCCGGAAAACTTTTGTCTGGTCTTAAGATCAGCGATATGGAAGATATGTTTAGTCAACTGTAGTAAATTTTAACACTCAATAAACGCAGATTGTATTGTTTTCTTTAATACACAATTTTGAGGATATAATGTGTCTGAAATTCATCCACGCCGCTGCTATTTACATTTTCGCGCTTTTTACGTATTGCAATTTTCACCTCTGCGTAAATTCAAATTTATTGTTATTAGAAATCTATAAGTGAAGTTAAAGAGGTTTTCTAGCAGTGAGTTTGAAAATTATCAACATAAACTCATCAACGTTAATAGAGTATGAATTAAATGAATCATATTGGCAATGTTACAGTTGGACGTGAGCATGATCATATGATTATAAAGTGACGTATATTTTGTAAATTATATATTTTGGCGCGCCGCTTATGATCGAAGAACAAATGAAGTAAGACGTTTAAAACTTGCCTACAAAATAATATGAATATTTTTAAATCGCAAGGCGTAGACCAACTACAGACACCTAGAAAAACTTGGTATATGTAAGCAAATATTACCCAAACATTGTGTTCCTCTATCATATATTGCTTGATAACTATTTGAAGACAATTTATAATTATTTTAATATTTGCGAGAATGAATTAAGTATTACTTACGTGATTAATTTTTCTTCTGCATTGAAGATATATTGCTGTTATTATTATTATCAAATTTTACTCAAGATGTTGAAGATTATAAATTCTAATTGAACGAGGAATGGTTTGTACATAATTAAAATTTAATATGACAAAAACAATTTTGTGTTTCTACAAAACAGTGTCTGCTTTTATTATTGATGTAAAAATATATATATTCTCTAATAAGTCCATGTTTTCAATAATTAAAGTGATATTCTTGCCAATTGACACTGATATTGTTAATTAGAGAAATTAAATTCTAAGTACTTTCAAACAACATGTATTTCTTAATACAATTTAAGGCGATAAAAATGATTCGTTCTTGTGTCTCCGCTCTGCTCAACACCCGAGTTGTTTAATTTGGTTGATTCAAAAAGGTTAGAAAACCTCTGAAGCGTAAGTTTGTGTCATGTTGGCGGTGTGAAATTTTTAATTTAATTTTGCTAATCAGTGTCGATCGAGAATAATACAATTTTCAATAATTCAAATCATATGATTTAACAAATAAAACTCTCAAAATAAAATTGGAACAGTTTTACAGAAATAGCAACTTAACAGGGACTCATCAAAGGGGAAAGTTTGGAAAACCTTACTCATAAAAATATGGAAATAAAATATAAAATAAAAAATGAGGTGTGGCCACCACACGACTTTCTTATACGTATGAAAGTGTTACTTCCGGTCCGAATTTTGAAATTTCATTTATACAAAAAATATTCCAAATCCAACACTAAATACTTTTGTACTCTTCATAAATATATATAGAAAGCATAATTTACGACATACATATTTGCAAAAAATCGCTATTCGATAAGAGTAAAAGTGGTACTTCCGGTCTGAATTTTGAAATTTTTTTTATACAAAAGATATTTAAAAGTATGTTCTAAATACTTTTATACTCGTAATGTACCTGCCTAGAAAGCATGACTTGCGAGATATTCGCAAAAAACTGATTTTCGATAAGAGTAAAAGACCTACTTCCGGTAGGAATTTCGAAAACCTTTATTAAAACAATTTTTCTCAAATTTAATTTTGAGTACATTTGAATTCTTTATAAATTTGTTTAAACTTAGTAATTGACGAAATATTTGCAAAATTCGATTTTTTCACTGAAGTAAACTACTACTTCCGGTCTGCCGATTTTGCTCAAAATCTAATCGGTTCTCAAGAGGGAGATTATATTCGTAAATACAAAATTTGGAATTGATATATACAGCGGTTTTACCGCTATCGTGGTCACACACAGACAGACAGACACACAGGCACACAGACACACAGACATTTTTTAAAAACCACTTTTTTGGTATCAGCAAAAATCTCGAGGTCGAAAATTTTCATCATCACAATACTTCCTTATACTACGTATAAGAAAGTAAAAAAAGACAAAATTGCTAACTTAAAAACATCTCTGAATTACAATTTTATAAAAATACTGTGGGTAAAGTAATGTGGTTTCCTATAGAGAAAAATATTTTAATATGAGTTTTAGGAGAAAAAGTTATTATTTATAAAAAAAATTATTGTTTCGATGCCTCTTGTGGTAAATAAAAAAAAAAGTATCATTTAAGATAAGATAAAAAAACTTGAAATTATGTCGAGTTGTTGATGTCAAATATGACTAAGTCCGAATGTTATATTACATTATTAATGTTAGACAAGAGGCAAATGTTATTTCCATAAAACGTATATTGCTTTTGTGGTTGTAAAAAAGGATGACCACTAAACTCTAACATTATTCCACACAATCTCCTCCACATCCAGCTTCCTTATCCGCATTTTTAGATAATTGAAATCATTTTCCATTGTTTCCCTGTACACTTTTTGCTTTAGATAATCCCAAACAAAAATTATAGGAGTTAAGTCCAGTTACCAAGCTGGCCAACGTATTGGTCCATGTCGTCCAATCTTTATACTAAGAAAGTGTAAATTTAAGCATGCTCTTACAATCAAGGTATCATGAGCTGGTCTCATCTTATTGGAAGTAGATGCGTCGCAATTCCTCTTGCTCAAGTGATGCCTAGAAAAATTCTGGAGCATTTCCAAGTGAATGAAGTTGATTTAAATTTCTATTAAAAAATAGGATCTAATGATTCTGCTTAATAACATTCCACACCAAACATTGACTTTTTGATACCGCTGATTTCGGACATTAATTCTAAAATTTGGAATATCCTGACCAATATCTACAATTTTGTAAGGAAACAGTGCCATTAGTCGAAAACGTCGCTTTATCAGTAAACATTAAATTCTGATAAAAAAGGCACTGTTCCATAGTGTTTTCATCAATCCATAATCAAAAATCGAGTCTGAAGCGTGAATCTGCATTTATTAAGGTGTGCCTAAATCTAGGCTTATATGGTAAAATTTTATTTGCTTTATAAATTGTTTGCAATAATATATGACTTGAGTCATATATTACATTGAGTTCACTTGTTCGTTGGGGTAGAGAACTCCTAGGATGTTCTGCAACTCGTTTGATAGCCATAATGGTCTCATCATCATCATTGTAGGCGTTACAAAGGTTCTTTTTGTCGGAAACGGATTAATTTCTTTAGTGCTGTTCTGCTTAGACTTACATTCGGGTATTTTTCATTAAATAACTCTATTGAATATTTATACGAGACTTCTCCTATACCATGACACCTCACCGGGTAGATTCCCTGACTTAATGTCAACATTTTTCGCAAATAAAGCTGGTTGAAGTGTCAGGTAATCTCGTTGGTTAAAAACTAATACATGGGTAATGCGAGACTGATGTTACAACCTTCGGATATAGTCAAAGTTAAAATCAACAACAATTTCAAGTTTCTTATCTTATCTTAAATGAATACTGTTTTTTTTTTATTTACCGAAAATTTATCGAATAAGTTTTACTCCTAAAACTAATATTTTCCCTATAGTAAACAACATCACCTTATACACCGTACATTATTTGATGAGCCGACCGAACACGAAACTTAAGAAAATTCTGAAGATGACGAAGAATGTGATTGGAATGAAGCCGGTTGTGGTTTATATGCTTAGAGGTTTTCCATTTGCACATGTTCTCCTATATTTGATGTAAGAATGTAATGTTACAACGTTTTCAACAATTTTTTTTATTAGAATTTGATTTTTATCCAGTATTGGACAACTATTGTGTTTCACAATGGCTTTTATCCAAACACAATTTTCAAAAATTATATTGCAATCACCCTTATTATTGACTAGATGTTTTGGTCCAATAAGGATGTTACTTTAATATGTCATGAACTTGCTCAATAATTAAAGCAAAAATCAAATACGTTACCCCTGTAACTCGTTAGTCGTTGCGAAAGGTCGTGGGTAATAGTATAATTAATAGTAAATAAAGTATATATGAATGAAAACACAGCTACTATAACTATAACATAAACACACACAGAGACTGTTTAAAGGCAGTCACTTAATGAACATAGTCTCAAAAATCCTAAACATACATGATCTGGCTCGTTAGAATTTTCTCTATCAACTTATAAATAATCCACATTACGTGGTATAAGGTGCATATCACTGAATAGAGATATAATGAACTATAATGCCTCCAAAATACGACAATGCTCTTATTGACAATAAAGCTAAGGATGTCAATAGTCAACTTATTTTGGAGCCTTTGCATTCGATACATAAACTATAGTTAAAACTACTTATCTTAACATCAGCACAAGTGAGAGTCTCGTTGAAATATGTAGGTCGAAGTCTGTTGATCTCCTTCACACTTAGAGCCTAAAAAGTCGATGATCTTGCACGAGTAAATAATGGCTTCATACAAGGTTACAATACTTCTCAGCTGCGCCTTGCATCTTATTTACTTACATATTGCCGTGATCTTTATATTTTAAGAATTATAACATTTATTAAATAGTTAAGTTATAGAATAAGAACATTAATCTTTCGTTTAAAACGAAAATACTAATATAATAAGCATATGTTAAAAGCATTCCAAGTAAAAATGGGTTGCCTAACCTTTAAGGGGCAATGTCATTGAGAAAAAGTATATATAAGAATTATGATGAAAACATTAATTCAAATGTATAAAATGTAACCTCAATTCATAAGAGAGTTTTATGATCATATTTAAATGTGTAGTAAATACCTGATTCTTATATCTAAAAACATTAAAAGGATATATACGGAAAAGTACTCTTTATTCGAGGTGACACATTGATAAGTTTTACGTGTTAATGAATGCAGAAATCAAAATATATTAAAAAAGTTTTGTATACATAGGCACAAGGCCTTCAAAGATAGCAGATCGTGTGTAGTTTTTAAAAGCCTGCAAAGAAGAAATAACATCAATATTGTTTGTAGTTGTCTGCAAATCGACATACTAGAAGCAGAGAGGAATTGGATAGAATTTGAAAATAATGCGGTGGATACGAGTACTCTTTGTAATAGAGTTTTCATGAAGAAAATTCCAGTTGCACATAACGTGTTCCCGATTGTATCCAACAAAGGTATCTACAAAAAGAAGATAAGAATAACTTTAATCAATGGGAAAAGGAAATATATATATAACAATGAGAGAGGCAATACATTTGTATACAAGTATAATGAAGGATGGTATTAAGAAAAAGAGGAACTCACAGGAATAAATGAAATGCTGTTAGGGAATAGACTTATAGATAAAGATACAATAATTTTTAATGCATTCTCAGCATTCATTAAAAATATTTATGCAATTCTGGTAACGTAAAGGTTACACCATATATTTTTATGGCTATGCCCAACGTGTGGCAATGCTACAATTATTCTAATATCAATATTACAATTGTGGTTGCATTGTTGTAACCACAGCAATATGTACTTGCAGAGTTATCCCGATGCTTGTTTAATATCTTGCAATATTTACACATGTACATACTACAGCCTGTCGCACATACGAGATATTGTCGTTTATTTTATACTAAAACCATATGTCTGCATTCTTTACCTAACAGCTTGGCCACATTGTTTTCAAGAACACGTTCCCTAAATTATTCCTTATCTAGATGTTCATTTGCTGGTTATATATAGGCTGCTTAGGTTGCAACTTGCATTGTACCTTTTCTTTTAAAAGGTAACAAAAGATTCCCTTTTAAAGGATTTTCCTTAAAGCCTAAAAGTCGAATTAACAATTAGCATGTGTTTCTTTTGAGGTTAAAATACAAGCGTCACATATAGCGCTTAGAAAATTAGTAACAATTACAAGAGGATGTATTGCTTAACATTATTAACAAATATGATGCCTTGAGATTATAATTAAATGATATTACCAATTGAGTTTACCCTAGTGTCTTATGAGGCTTCACATTTAAACGGAAGTTTAAATTTCTCTGCCTCACATTTATAGGCCTGACAAATTACAAAAACAAACGCATGAATATAGCTGTTCTAAATAACTTCGTTTACCACACATGCTACTTGTCACACCGGCAACAATGATTGTTACTGAATCACATAACAGGTATTTCTAACTGTTACAATATATCCATCTTAATCATCCTAATTACTATGTTAATTAGTGGACAGGATTTTAACTATGCTAAAAACATCGCATGATTTATAATAATAATAATATACGTTCATTAGCAATCGCGGCCATTTGACATAATCTTTCATATGTTGTGTACATATAACACGTTGAAGTTTAATAGACTTGCGGAACTAATATTACATATACAATGTCAGCATATGTTGTTAATTCATTAACCTACTAAATTGAAACAATTATATCGTGTACAAAATAAGCTCAGAAACACATATCAATAAAAATACCAATTATGCAACGTTAATATACTGTGTGTCCAAAAAGTCTGGAAACACCTAAATAAAATCGAAACGGATGATTTTTGAGAAAAATGCAAAAACAGGTCAATTAGTATTTTCAAAAAACTACTGTTACTACTGGTATCTGGTTGGAATTTTTGATGACCTTGAAAAAGTTATGATGTCATCAAAAAAAAATTTAAATGGCTACGTCGCATTTTTAATTTTATTTTTGATAGATCTTTTAATTGTCTAAATGATTGTAAAAAAATTTTTTCATTTTACTTAAGAAAATGACCGAGAAAAATTTAATTACTTCTTCGAAAATGGAAAAGTTTGTCTTTAAAAAAAAAACATAGTTGGCTTAAAAGTCGATTATTTTTCAAACACATTTTGTTTTATTGGTGACATTCTATCAAATACGAGTTGTGCGTAAGTTAAAAAAATCTGTTTAAAAATGGTTTTAAGTGTTGTTAAGTTTTAAGTATTCAAATATTGATGATGATTGGTTTTGGGGATAGGGCTCGTTCAGTTAGAGAAGTTTGCGACTTATTTAATACAGAACATCCGGAGCGTGCCCCAATTAGTATTTCTGCAGTGAGTAAGATTCACAAAAAATTTCAAGAAGAAGGCCATGTTCGAGATCGCCCTAGAAGTGGTCGTCCAAAGATCGCAGAAGATACGCAACTCGACGTATTATTGTCAGTAGAGGAAACTCCAAATTCTAGTACACGGCAGCTTGCTCGGGAGTTTAACGTGTCGAACAGTACAATTGGTAATATTTTCCGGAAAACTAAGTATCATCCCTCCAAAATCTGTTTGGTTCATGAGCTGTCTGAAGACGACTTCGACAGGCGTGTACAGTTTTGCGAACAACTGATGCCTCTTATGAATCTTATTCTCAGATGAAGCTACGTTCACATTACATAGGACTGTTAATAGATAAAACTGCAGGTACTGGGCACGCCAAAATCCACGCTGGATGAGAGAGGTACGAACTCAGTATCCTCAGAAATTAAATGTATGGGCTGGTTTAATTGGTAACAGAATTATAGGGCCTTTTTTCTTCAACGGTAACCTAACCAAAATTATTTAATTCCGTCAGTAGCAGAAATATTTCCGAACCATGAAGATCCTAATTTGCCCAGCCAAAGAATTTGGTTTCAACAAAATGGGGCTCCACCCCACTATGCGGGAAATGTTCGGCATTATCTCGAGAATACCTTCCCAAACAGATGGATTGGCGGGAGGGGGGCTATCGAGTGGCCGGCTAGGTCGCCAGATCTAACGCCTATTGATTATTTTTTGTGGGGTTACCTAAAAAATAAGGTATACGCAACTAAACTTGAAAATTTGGAAGACTTGCGTCAAGGGATTGAGATTGAAATTCGAAGGATCACTCCTGAAATGATAGAAAACGTTCAAAATGAATTTTATTATCGTTTAGGTTATTGCCAAGATGCTCAAGGACAACATTTTGAACATTTATTGTAAGAGTTTTTGCTGATTTCTACGATTAAAATTTTCTTTGTTTTCTATAACGATTTTTTTTTTCAAAATTTTTCTTAAGTATAATGAAAAATTTTTTGACTGTCGTTTAGACAATTAAAAGATCTATCAAAAATAAAATTAAAAATGCGACGTTGCCATTTAAATTTTTTTCGATTACATCATAACTTTTTCAAGGTCATCAAAAATTCCAAACAGATACCATCAACCAGTAGTTTTTTGAAAATACTAATTGACCTGTTTTTGCATTTTTCTCAAAAATCATCCGTTTCGATTTTATTTGGGTGTTTCCAGACTTTTTGGACACACAGTATGTCTTTCACATGAGTATATAAGCTACTGTTAAATGTATTTATAAATACGCAATTTATAATTCCTGAAGGTAATCTATTATAGGCATCTAAACTACTAACAAAAATATTTTTTGATGTTTGTACACGTTTACACCGACTTATATAAAAATTACTTATATTTCTAGTATTATAACTATGCACGTCTTGCACTACTACTAACCTATTACTTAAATGTAGTGGCAAATATCTCATCTTAATTCTATAAATAAATATGATAGCCCTATAAACAATATGTTGTTTAACACTCATTAAATTTAAAGTATTTAACATCAGTGTTATAGGAGCGTATCTGTTACATTTAAATATTACTTTCATTGCATGGTTCTAAACTTTTTGAATCTGCTGAACATAATTTTGTTTCAAATTGAAAAGTATGGTCGAACAGAACCCTAAATGACGATCTATTTGAGTAAATACAATTACAGTTACAAAATATAATAGCAATTTTAAAAATAAAAATATTAAACATTTATATCCTCAATGATTATGTGGAAAGGATAAAAGTCGTTTTGAAAGAACGCTCCTCAAATATAAAAACGCCTCGTCGTTGCCTTCAAATACAGTACTCGTATGTACCCACGGGAAACGGAAACATTAATATATAACATATATCCAAATACAGTTTAAATTAAGTGTAAGTAATGTTTAATTAAGAATTACGCCGAACTTAAGAAGCCTTTTTGTAGACAAAATACTTCAATAAATAAACAAACATGGCAATTTCATCTAATTTTTACTGACTCTATGTTGAGAGAGGGGACTAGAATTATGTAATACTGCCTTTATTGATCTCATGTATTTTCAGAAGCAAAAATATGTGGGTAAAAACACGATGTAGATGTGTGCTTGAGTGTATTTTTATTTCTCCAATGCCCGGTATTGTTCCGGGGTGATTATCTGTTATCTTGTAACGGGTACTGGGCGTGTCTGTGCCGGATTGGTCGCGCTGACCGGATCTACCGGATCAATATCACTCGCGCCCGGATTCTCCCGGATATCACCTCCACACCACCACCGCAACACAACTAAACTACAAACACAGATACAATTCGTGCGGTTTTATTGTGACCGCAGCACATTCGATACTAAGATGGTGCTCATTGTATTACTAATATTAGTGATATGATTTCTTCAAGTTTTATATTATTCTTATATTAAAGAAAAAATATGTTTACATTATATTGTTAAATATATGAATTTGGTACAATTGTTTGCGTTATTTGAAAAGAGAGTTAAATTTCCCAAGCATATGGATCTAGCAGAATATGCAATTATTAGTCATTCTTGTTTTGTTATATAATATATCGGGTTATCGGCAATTCCATGCATTTGGAAATATGATGCGAGTTAAGACTAAATTTAAACCGTACATGCATAATGCAAAAATGTTTTTGAGATATTTCAACTTTTGTATTTTTCTTAATGAAGTAGATCCCAATGTCTTGAAAGATAATTTTCGAAATACTACGAACCAAATGCGGGTAGACTATGTTCCGGCATGAGCGCATTTTGAAAGCACGAGCGACCGAAGGAAGCGAGTGCCTTTAATTGCGCGATTGCGTAGAAGATGTCTTCACGCAAGTGGTTTGTAGAATATTTTTTGTACGAACATTAAATAACAAAAATATTATTGACTAATGTGATTAGTATCATACCTAACCTTAAATAGATTACCTAACTAATTTAAGCATTTCATGTACGTACATATTACACACATTTTCATTAAATTCAAATTATTATATTCATACACATGATGTATTTATTCTTATATTTATAGTGAATTCATCGCTAATTGAGTTAGATTACAATTAACTGTTAATGTGAATGTTACTTGTGAAATCGTCAAATAGATGGCGCCAACAAAATTGTTCGAAGAATTTTTAGCAATTACTCCTATTTCCCTAACTTTTAATAAATAAAAGTCCAGGGAAGTAGTATTTTATAGACTAAATTTTATTACTATAAAGTTCGATCTTTTTAAATATCTCAAAAAGCCAGTGTTTTTTTTTCAATTTTTACAGTCGTGTCGACCGGGAAATACTCCTTGCTGGTCAAGCGATGCATGCCCTAAATGTCACTTTACAGGTGGTGAGTACAAAAATAGTATATTAAAATACAAGTTTCATAAGACACGATTTTTGCGCACGCGTTCAAGTTTAGAAAACGAGCCGTTAGGCGAGTTTTCTAAAGAACAAGTGCGCAAAATGTCTTATGAAACGTGTATTTTATACTATTTTTTCTATTTCGGTTATTAAAAGTTCAAAAAAGCTTAAAATAAGAGACATGTTTTGTTCGAATATTTTAGAAATTTTGCTTTTTTGAAGTTGGTTACTCTGATTTTTATGTAGAACGTTTTAAATATTTGAATATCGGTGGTGTGTTTCAAATTCAGACTGATTTATACAATTAATTATTTCAAATTATCAACAATAAGGACGAAATAAATAACTGTACGCCCCCCAGAGATTCGCAAAATAGCAGAAGACAATTTACAAAATCTTTCGTCCACAAACTCTCTACATATTTATCAAAACAAACTTTTATAACAGTTGTACTATTCAACATGGTAAGTAAATGTCAATAGTAGCATCCGAAAACTTATCATTCAACTCTACATTTATTAACAATTTATATTGCTAATTAGTAAGTGAAATGTTAGCATGTGTGCTTTTTATTCTTTTTACAATTTTATTGCACATTTTTGTTACTTTAAAGGCTTATATTTTGACATTTAAATACGATTTGGTTCCATTTTTTTTTTGTTACCAACTTCAAAAAAATAAAATAGCGTGCGATAAAGTAATACTTTATGCAACCAAAACGGGTGTCGTAAAGTGAACTTTATAGCACCGGAATAGAAAAAATTATTTTAAAAACTAGTTCTAAAAGAAAATTTAGTATAAATGACACAGTTGCGATACAATTTACTTAACTGCTGCCTACCCCTTCCTTAGTGAAACTTTGACAGTTCGGAATTATTCGTTTATAACCGTGTTCCTTATTCGTAGATATTTAATAAACGATACCAATTTCGAAAAAAAAAAATGTGTGAATGGAAATAATTAGCAGTCATTTAATAGTGTAATATTTATTTCTCATAAATTAAACGGGAAAATCTATTATTTAAGTTAATCTGTATTTTGTAGTTCATTTATGCATTCATATACACTTGAATTAATTTTAATTAATAACATAGCACGTCATTTTCAAAATTTACAAAAGGTATTACAATGGAGTCTCATTCTGTGTTATATAAAAGTATGGTTACTTAATTCTGACGAAAAATGGGCTTAGAAAAAACATATGCAATTTTCCCAATAAGAATGAAATTAAAAAGGTGTATACGTTGTAATAATTATTCCTACAATTTTTAAATACGTGTGATTAGGTTTTGCCTGATTTTTGAATTTATATATACAACATACAAGAGGTTAACTGGTCAAATACACCGAACTTATGTGTAAGCACAGAACGTAAATAGTTCATTGTTCAGTAAAAATGTTTTCAAAGCACACCAATGTTAGAATTATAGTTTGAACCTCCATTCATATTGAGTGACATACTTTAAAACTTATAGCATATTGACAGAAGCGGCCATGACAATCAATTTTGATGACCCGTTATTATATAAGGGATGCTTGTAATTCGCTTACGCATTGCGATTTAAAAACTTTCATGTTATTAAATAGGCAACTTGAAGACGTCATTTTGATATTTAATTTGCAGAATAAACATCATTTTATAATCACATGATCTTGCTTACCTGCAACTATATCATTGCCAATATAATAAAATAGCATTAATGGTCTGCAATTTCTAATTCATGTTATATTAAAGTTGATTAGTTTGCGTCGATAATTTTCAAAATCAGTGCTAGAAAACATTTCAAACTTAGTTTATGGAATTTTAAAGTCAAATTTGACGAATAATTTGAATTCAGGCAGGAGTAAAAATTATGAAACATCAATAACGCTAAAATGCAAATGGCGTTGGTGTAACTCAATTACTGACACATTATACTGGATGTTCATTTCAAAACTTCCCATCCTAAATTTCTGAAAATCTGAAAGTCTATGAAAAATTCCATGAAATACGTAAAAAGTATTATCGTGGGGGCCATTTCTTAATGTTAAAAAACGGTCTTTTGAAACAGTTCATTTTGGCGTTTATTTTTTTAAAATTGACCGATTCGTATTAATGATTTTTAAAGAATCTTTTGGTTTGTTTTGTTTTGATTTCTAGCTAGTCAATCTGTTCAATCACATGCATTGTATGCTGCTTTAATATAAATTATGTGTTATCACCCCAAGACAATTTAAATAAAATAACAATAATGGTTTACAGTTTACTTGATAGGATTGAAATTGTATTAATTTATGGAGCCGAATATCAATGTGCTCGACGAACTGCTGCAACATTTAACGAAAGGCATCTGGATAAGATCAATCTCATAGATATCTCCTAAATCTTAATGAAAAAATGAGGTGTGAGCACCACACGACTTTCTTATACGTTTGAGCGTTTCAAACTATACAATTTTAAGAATTTTTTTACACAAAAATTATTCAGAATCCTATTCTAAGTACTTCTATTCTCTTAATAAATCGCTATAGAATACATATTTTGCTAGATATTCGAAAAAAGGTGCTACTCCCTAAGAGTAAAAGTGTTACTTCCGGTCCGAATTTTGAAATTTCATATATACAAATAATATTGAAAATCTAGCACTAAATACTTTTGTATTCGTGATAAATATTATAGAATGCATAACTTACGACATATTTGCAAAAAATCGCTATTCGATAAAAGTAAAAATGGTACTTCCGGTCTGAATTTTGAAATTTTTTTATACAAAACATATTGAACATTATGTTCTAAATACTTTTATACCCGTAACGTACCTGTCTAAAAGGCATGATTTGCGAAATATTCGCAAAAAACTGATTTTCGTAAAAGACCTACTTCCGGTAGGAATCTTGAAAAACCTTTTAAATAAAATTGTTCTCAATTTTAATTCTAAGTACATATGAATTCTTTCTAAATTTGTTTAAACTTAGTAGTTGACGAAATATTGGCAAAATTTGATTTTTTCGCTGAAGTAAACTGCTACTTCCGGTCTACCGATTTTACTGAAAAACTAATGAGATCTCAAGAGGGAGATTATACACGTAAATACAAATTTTGGAATTTATATTTACAGCGGTTTGACCGCTATCGTGGTCACACACACAGACAGACACACATAATTTTTTTTAAAAAAATGAGGTGTGGCCACCACACGACTTTCTTATACGTATGAAAGTGTTACTTCCGGTCCGAATTTTGAAATTTCATTTATACAAAAAATATTCCAAATCCAACTCTAAATACTTTTGTACTCTTCATAAATATACATAGAATGCATAATTTACGACATATTTGCAAAAAATCGCTATTCGATAAGAGTAAAAGTGGTACTTCCGGTCTGAATTTTGAATTTTTGTTTATATAAAAGATATTGAAAAATATGTTTTAAATACTTTTATACTCGTGACGTACTTGTCTTAAAAGCATGACTTGCGAGGTATTCGCAAAAAACTGATTTTCGATAAGAGTAAAAGATCTACTTCCGGTTGGAATTTCAAAAAACTTTTTTAAGACAATTTATTTCAAACTTAATTCTAAGTACATATGAATTGTTTATAAATTTGTTTAAACTTAGTAATTGACGAAATATTTGCAAATTTCGATTTTTTGACTGAAGTAAACTACTACTTCCGGTCTGCCGATTTTGCTCAAAATCTAATCAGTTCTCAAGAGGCAGATTGTACACGTAAATACAAAATTTGGAATTGATATCTACAGCGGTTTGACCGCTATCGTGGTCACACACACAGACACACAGACACACACACACACACAGACACACAGACACACAGACATTTTTTAAAAACCACTTTTTTGGTATCAGGGGACCTCGAAACGTGGACATCTGCAAAAATCTCGAGGTCGAAAATTTTCATCATCACAATACTTCCTTATACTACGTATAAGAAAGTAAAAAATGAGGTGTGGCCACCACACGACTTTCTTATACGTATGAGCGTTTCAAACTATACAATTTTAAGAATTTTTTTATACAAAACTTATTCAAAATCCTATTCTAAGTACTTTCATTCTCTTAATAAATCGCTATAGAATGCATACTTTGCAAGATATTCGAAAAAAAGTGCTACTCGCTAAGAGTAAAAGTGCCACTTCCGGTCCGAATTTTGAAATTTCATGTACACACAAAATATTGCAAATTCAACTCTAAATACTGTTGTACTCTTAATAAATATATATAGAATGCATAATTTACGACATATCTGCAAAAAATCGATATTCGGTAAGAGTAAAAGTGGTACTTCCGGTCCGAATTTTGAAATTTTTTTTATACAAAAGATATTTGAAATTATAATTTAAATACTTTTATACTTGTAATGTACCTGCCTAGAAAGCATGACTTGCGAGATATTCGCAAAAAACTGATTTTCGATAGGAATAAAAGACCTACTTCCGGTTGGAATTTCGAAAAACTTTTTTAAGATAATTTGTCTCAAATTTAATTTTGAGTACATTTCAATTCTTTATAAATTTGTTTAAACTTAGTAATTGACGAAATATTGGCAAAATTCGATTTTTTCACTGAAGTAAACTGCTACTTCCGGTCTACCGATTTTACTGAAAAACTAATCAGATCTCAAGAGGAAGATTGTACACGTAAATACAAAATTTGGAATTGATATCTACAGCGGTTTGACCGCTATCGTGGTCACACACAGACAGACAGACAGACAGACAGACAGACAGACAGACAGACAGACAGACAGACAGACATTTTTTAAAAACCACTTTTTCGGTATCAGGGGACTTCAAAACGTGGACATCTGCAAAAATCTCGAGGTCGAAAATTTTCATCATCACAATACTTCCTTATACTACGTATAAGAAAGTAAAACCACTTTTTCGGTATCAGGGGACTTCAAAACGTGGACATATGCAAAAATCTCGAGGTCGAAAATTTTCATCATCACAATATTTCATTATAAGAAAGTAAAATGTACTCGGACTGGATCTGTTGCAAATGTAAAACATAATCAGCCGAGAGTTTTAAGTGAAGATACCCAATTGGAATAAGTGTTGGGTTATTTCGGCATAAATCCTAATACATCATTACGTCAGATTTCTGCGCAATTGGAATTTTTTTGGGTTTGGTTCATAAAATAACAAAACCTCATAAATCTCATCCTTATGTTCTGAAAATATGTCAAGAGCTAACTGAAGACGATTATAACAGAAAAAGTAGAGTTGTGTGAACAAATGACCACTATGATTAATTAATTAATCATAGTGGTCATTAAATTCATTTTTTTAATGTCGTAATACAAGCTTATTTTATTTTTTTTACTAATTGCTTGTGCAGAAAACTGAAATAAAATTACATGATAAGTTTTTGTGTAAAAGTCAATTATCTCGAATACTCATTAAATAAGCAATGCAAAACTAAATGTCGCATCAACAACATGTAAGACGCTATTACTTTAAAAGTGACCCTTACTGCGTTATTGTCGTTTCTTGATTTTGCCAAATTTTTGTTTTTTATTCCAATACCGCATTTTTGTTCTGGAAGAATGTCAAAGAAATTATTTGTTATCCCAGAGAATTTACCAGCTGTGTTACCCTGGCAGAAGATGTCCCAGAACAGTTGACTTTAGAAGTATAATGAATACTCTCACTTCTACTGGTAGTACTGCTTATTAAAAACAACGCATTTGTGAAAAATATCTGCTTTTGTGATGAATGTACTTTTCATTTACATAGATTTGTAAATAAATATAACTGCAGATATTGGAATAACGAAAACCCTCCACTATCTGTAGAAGGACACATCCAGTATCCTGAAAAAAATAATGTATGGGCAGGCATCTTGGAAGACCAAGTGATTGGTACGTTGTTTTTCAATGAAAATCTAAAGGCGTAGCATATTTGGATATGTTGGAATATACTATTAATCCGCAGATTACTGATGCTTTCGAAAATCAACTGGATAGAGATGGGAATACCCTAGTTGAGGACAAATTACTTCATTAATTTTCAACGAGATGGAGCACCTCCTCACTATATTCTTCCAATATGGCAGTGGTTAGACACTGTATTTCCAAACAAATGGATAGGACGAAGAGGACCTATAGAATAGTCAACTAGTTAGCCTGATTTGACACAACTAGACTTTTTTCTTCTCCTTCTTCTTCTTCTTCTTCTTCGTACGACTAGGATTTCTTCTGTTTGCCTACCTCTTATTCGGTTTCGGTTGTTGTTGATTGTATATTGTCTTGCCATCTCTTTTTTGGTCTTCCTACTGGTCTTCTGCTGTGAAGTACCAGTGTTTTTTTCAATTTATACAGTCGCCTCGACTGGAAAATACTCTTTCCTGGTCGAGCTACACATGCGCCAAATGTCACTTTACAGACGGTGAATACAAAAATCTATTTTCAATGTGAAATAAAACATTTTTTTTAGATCTACACTTAATCATGTTGAGAAGTTGGATTTGAAGCCTAATATAAACTTTACTTTTGACATTTCTTTTATTTTCTAGAAATAAAATTATTTCAATTTTGGTAAATAATACAATCGTGCAAAATACTATTTCTTGCGCGATTGTATTAAATTTATCATGGTAAATTGACCACTCTTCGGCAAAATTGAAGGATTCGCATTAGTTCGGCATTTAAACATTGTCGTCAACAGGTAAATGCCTCTCACCGAGACTTAACATATTATTCCCAACATGATGTTCCAAAACACTTAATTACGCGTCAGCCTTAAAATTATTATATCAAGAATCATCAGAAAATCTTTTTAATTTTCTGTTGTCTTTCATTGTTTCATATTAGATTTGAGGGAGTACATTAAGTAAACTTATAATACTGCTTTCACTAACAGAAAAACATCAATTAATCATAATGATATAATTATAAGATAGCTTAGAATCGGAGCATAATTTTAATTAATTATTCAGTTTTGATGTTCTAATATTATTAATTTTACTTGAAATTTACACCTATATTTGACCACCTGCTCGCATGAAAATAAAGATAATATTAATTAAAAGAGGTAGGCTATCACAAAATGAACTTTTGTTTTCAGGAACGCGTGGCTAGAACCATTAAAATATATCTAACCCACAACTCCGCTTTATCATTAAGAATTCTTAATAGAAATACATTCTAAAAACGCATTTAAAATACAATAGACCAACCGGCGGCTGATGGATATTACTTAAGAAATGAGTTACCTCTACCATCTCCTTTTTTTCAATAATAAATCGAACCATTTAATAGAGAACGGTGCGTTGTGATATCGTTTACTTTACCTGCAAGAAAAAAATAAAGTAAAAAACTTATAGCCGATCGCTATAAAGGCAGATATTCTCACAGTAATCTAGTAAATATTAGTTTCTGATTATGTGGGTACTCTATTTCAGAGAAGACGGTCGCGTGCTGCGGATCTTTTCCCCAGCCGTAATGATGAAAAATTGTTTACCGACGGATGAAGACCGTTCGAATTTTACGACGAAAATGATTGATTTGAAATGTTTTGCTGGTCGAAATGAAGAAAAAATGGCACATGCTCTTCACCTGTGCCTTTTTGTCATTAAGGTTGTCGTGCTGCGGATGATTTTTAACGCAAAATGTAATTACTGAAAAACGAAAGCCGTGTCAAATGTGGTATGATGAAGATGAATATCTTCTAATTTTTTGCAATTTCATGCAATTCATGCGATCGGTGTTTAAGAGAGAATAACTCATCAGAGGGTTTGGAAAAAATTAGAGTTTTTTAGTGGTCTGGAGGAATTGAATAACGGCGTTTAGATTCACTTTCTTTGCTTTACAGTTTTTATGATATTTCTGAATATTGTTGAAAATAATATATAAGCATAATATAAGCTTAAAATGCTTTTTTCGATCTTCGACAAAACTACTCGGTTAACTAATCACTGATTATCTCTAACAGGAGTTTTTCAGTACACAGAAATACGCCTGTTGTCGAAACAGTGTTTAAGGATTTATTGTATAAAGTTGGTAAGATATTAGTGGATTTGATCTAAAGTATTTTAGTTTCTTCTAATAATATTGCCAAATCCCCTCATTTTATATTTTTAGGGATTTTATTATGTATAACTAGGAATTTAATTTTAGTAAATAAACCCTAGGCATTTATTTTATGAATATAGCATCTGAGAATTCCTGTGTACATAGCATATATTCAAAATATCTAAAAAATTAAAATCTAATGCAACATATATTCATATAAAATTAACAGTTATTTGAAAATATACAGGGTGGTACCACCGGGAAATGAATCGATCGATTGCGGAAAAACTATAGCTAGGAATGATCTGAAATTTTGACACTGTACTAAAGTCGATGGGGGCCATTCGCATAAAATATTTTCAAGATGGCGGCACTTCGGGCTATGCCAGAAGTAGGCACCAACTTCCTAATTTTAAATAGAATACCCTATATATTGTCAGGTTTTTAGATTCTACGTGAAATTCTAAATATATTTCATGTATGATGTCATATATCTAAATATAACCCTTTTTGACTTATTCAAATTCTTATGTTAAATTTGACGTTTGCAGGCAGAGTCTCAATAGCACTTTTTCTATATAAAGATGAATTTATTATTTAATTTGAAGTAAATTCTCTCAAATAGATGGCTTAATTAAATACTATTTGTATAAAATTGTTACAATTATTAATACAGAGTGTGCGAACTATATGCCTGAAAACGAATTTGGAAAAATTGCCAAAAGACAATTTTTTTAACCGGCAACTTTTATAACTTTATCTATTCTGCATTAAAAATAAGGATCACTTTGTGATGTGGTAGTTTTCGAAATATTGGCAAGTTAGTGTTTTTATCTTCTACAATACATACTGTTTGCATTAGTTGTTTTTTCATTAGCTAGCCATGACAGTGTTTACAAAATTATAAATTGTCATTCGTTGAAGAAAAGTCATGTACCTTATCATAATTTTAAGTCATGCCGGCGCGCTTAAAGGGGCTTACGCAGAGGTGCCGACTAACTGCCGTGAAGTAGGACGTAAGGGGGTGGCACTATATGCGCTAATGTAAATTTCGCATATGTAAGGTATTCGTTAAAATAAAGCAAACATCAGAAATTTTTGTTTTTCTTATTATGTTTTTGCATTAAATTGAATACAAAGGATTAATTAAGGCTTCGTTGGGAGTACTTTCTTATAATTCAAATTATTTACTCCTACATTTCACTTTCAAAGTTGGCAAAATTTGGAACATCATAACACAGTTTCAGAGACTTTATTTTAAAAATTAATTCCAGTCGAGCATGCATTGAGCCTTTGTTTATTTGTGTTTTAAATGTCGTTTTGATATTTCGTAAACACAAGCGGTACTATTGTTTTAACGAAACTTTGTAAAGTCCAGAATTTACATTAGCACATATGGCGCCAGCCCTTTACGCCCTCCTCACGGCAGTTAGTCGACATCTCTGCGTAAGCCCCCTGAAATTATACAAACGATGATTATTTAAATTTATTTATTATTTATGAGGAATGTAATAAAGTTATGTTAAGATCATGTGATACATTTGCAACTCGACATCCGCAAAAACGGAAACCATCTATCAATAGCGTTAAACGTATTATAGAAAACTTCAGAAACTTTGGATCCGTGAGGGCAAAGATTCAAGGAAATAAACCAGTTATTAATAACGATAATAATGTAATGCAAATGTATCACATGTTCTTGACATAACTATTACATTCCCCATAAATAATAAATAAATTTAAATAATCATCGTTTGTATAATTTAAACGCTCCGGCATGACTTATTGTAATTATGATAGAGTAAATGATTTTTCTTCAACGAATGACAATTTATAATTTTGTAAACACTGTCATGGCTAACTAATGAAAAAAGAACTAATGCAAACATTATGTATTGTAGAAGATAAAAACACTAACTTGCCAATATTTTGAAAACTACCAATTTTTATAATAGACATATTTACACAAAGTGATCCTTATTTTTAATGCAGAATAAGATAAAATTATAAAAGTTGCCGCTTCCCTTTTAAAAAAATTATCTTTTGGCAATTTTTCCAAATTCGTTTTCAGGCATATAGTTCGCACACCTGTATTAATAATTTTAACAATTTTATGCAAATAGTATTTAATTAATCCATCTATTTGAGAGAATTTACTTCAAATTAAAAAATAAATTCATCTTTATATGGAAAAAGTGCTATTGATTTTCTGCCTGTAAACGTCAAATTTAACATAAGAATTTCAATAAGTCAAAAAGGGTTACACTTAGATATATGATATCGTACATGAAATATATTTAGAATTTCACGTAGAATCTAAAAACCTGACAATATACAGGGTATTCTATTTAAAATTAGGAAGTTGGTGCCTACTTCTGGCATAGCCCGAAGTGCCGCCATCTTCAAAATATGTTATGCGAATGGCCCCCATCGACTTTAGTATAGTGTCAAAATTTCAGATCATTCCTAGCTATAGTTTTTCCGCAATCGATCGATTCAGTTCCCGGTGAACCACCCTGTATATATAAAATAATTGACATACCGTATGTGTCAATTTTCATTAGGTATAGGGATTCAATGTTTACGTGCGATTTATATGTAAACAAATAATACGTGGCAACGTGTCACCCCTACTGTCCGTCACCAATCCCGGCAACAATCGACATCACAACGATTATCTCCGATCTCCCCACCAGATTTTACATTCAATCTTTAGCTGCGAACACGTTGCGATCTAGTCTGCAATAAAAGCCGTCTTATTACTGGAACGGGAAAGATCAAATGGCCGCCGCGATCTCCTGATCTAGTAGTTTATTATTATTTTCAGAATCCTTTTTTATTTACCTTATTTTTAATTTTATTAGAATTACGCTTTTGTTTGTGTCATCCAGCGTGAGCGCAGCTTAATAATTCTCTGCATTTACTGAAAGGAAAAAGAAAAACAAATTCTTGCAACGCGTAAATATTATTTCTGAACGCATTACAAACACCCAAGTCAGTGGTCCAACAGTTACTGCTAACTTGAGCTTGTATCGGTCGCGCTGGCATTGGAGAGGAAAGTAGGGGTGCCATGTTGTCACGTATTGCATGAATTAATCGCCTATGACTAATGAAAATTGACACATGCTGTATAACAAAATCATAAAAGTAGGATACTTTGTTAAAAAAGAAAAATATGCATCTATGGTCTTCATCTGGATTGTCAATCACATTCTAATAGTATTAGATATTGCACTTTCCATTGCCATATCTGAAACAATTTACATTGCATTGCAATTTCTGTTGGGTGAATAAAGTCGGGCACCTTTACTGAAAGATCATATATTAACAGTTTATTAAAACCAGTACGATTCTAGCTATTTCTTTTTTCAAAATTCATGAATCAACAGTTGATTAAGAAAAGCTTGTTTCCAAATACGTTTACATGATTTCAATCTAAATAATGTTATGTTCTGAAGCAATAGGAGTGAGACTTACAGTGTCGGTAATAACTGTTAGTGTAGAATGTAAATGCTCGCGAACTTTACAAACATGCACACTCTTCATCCCTACGAGGAAAGAATAGAACAGGAGAGAGTCTCGTTAAAAATAATATTTGTTCAAAGTGGTAACTCAATATGGCCGCCGCAATACATAGGCATGCATAAATATTTTGTATAGGGTAAATGTACAATTCGTATGTTCTCGATAATCATTCAAAATAGGTTCTTAGTCCAATAATAATTAAAGAAATATCGTGAGTGCATTATTTTTTAATCCTTCTATTCTTTCTACTATAATAACATTTATTCTAACTGTATTAAAGAAAATATTTAAAAAAGACATGCCTGGGATATGTATGTTACGCCACTGAACACATAATCAAACATGTCAAATATATGACAAGTTATTCAAAATACATACTTTTAAAATTATTATTGCCAATTTGAAATTAACTTTACCGATGAAAAGAAAAAGCGAGATTCTTCTTTTTTGTCGTTTTAGAACGGCCACAAGCCACACAATTCACCAGTATAAAAGCACTAATGAAGTCAATTTGACCAATAACTGACCTTCCTTAAAGTGGTAACTTCCGTCTAAATAATACCTATTCCCCCACCACTTTATTATCTCTCCTGTTCTATTCTTTCCTCGTAGCTTCATCCAAATCCAAGTCAGCCTAACTACGGAAAGTGTTTGCATATACTCTGAACGTTAGCGTGTGAGTTTCTGTAGAATTTCTTCCATATTTCATATGTAATTTATCAATATGGGTAATATGTTAATAACATGTGTCCAAGACATATTCGTTCAAAATGGTATTTTAATAGGATGCAATTACAGAGAGAAAAAGGCCAAAAGCTCGTATAATTTCCATAGAATATTTAGGATCTTCACGAAATAAGACAAAGTCCCAGAACTGTAGTGAATTTTGAAAACCTTCCAAAGCTCATTTGCCACAAAAGATAATAAGCGCTTCCCTTTTGCTAGAGATCTGAGCTGAGCTAAATTGATGTGAGTGTCTCTGGTCACTTCAACTCAGCTTCTCTCACAAGGTTAAAAGATTTTGGACAGTGAGATTTTAAGCTTGTGTTTTACTTGTTATTACATTATAATTGTGTCAAACGCTGAATTTACTATAAATTATTGATTATTACATAATCAACCAACCGAAGCAATTAGAACGCCTAGCATATCTAAATTTCAGATAAAATAAATATTAAATGCATTTTGTTAACACAACCACTAAGTGATATTTAAGTCTCAGTAGTGAGGATAGTTCTGACCGATCTCTGAATCGGTACGAGAGGTGGTAAAAATCTCACTTTTTCTCATTCAGTTGATTACAAAAAGAATGCGTGAAAATATAACCTCAGTTAAAGCAGCTAATGTATTCCTAGCTATCAATTGATTATACTTAATTATACGTTTAAAATGTTTAAAATGCCGATTAACGACATTCTTAATCAATGATTATTCTAACCGGCATTTTAATCGGAGTTGGAAAGATCGATCCTTAAAGAATAAGTAGTTTAGTAAAATGTACTTTTTCCATCACCGTAAATTACGTTTCTTTCATTAACTCATTGATCTTGTAAAATATTTTCCAATGTTTTACAAAATAGTTGTTAAGTTTAATGAAGTGATCGTGACATAATTAGTACAAATAAGGTAAGTCGGAGCAACTGGGCTTAGATTTTTAATAACAATACTGGCGCCCAGCTGGAAGATTATAAAACGGTTGAAATATAGAACTACGTTTTCTCAATGGTGTCGCGATGAGTTTCCAAAGTTGGGTGCATGTTTTTTTTAATGAAAGAATGAGCTGCAATATTGTCGTAAAGAAATAGTTAATTTCAATAAGGAATTACGATCACTTTACACTTTATAAAAGTAAATCCAAGAAATTTTGGTGGTTGGATATTGCTACCTCACACCATCTCGATTTAGAGGGGGTTGTCCTATAACCCCAAACGATATCTGTGAGAAAGGTATCTGGGCCATAAGCTTGGGCAACTTGGTCCCCGCCCTGGTCTAGTTTCCCTTGACCTGGCCCACTTACCTCTTTTTATGCAGACACTAAAAGTACGTATAAAAGAGAACTACTAAAGTAGCTGGCTTTGCCTATTCTATTCTGCGGAGGACCATGAACGTGCTATTCACTATGTAAAGATAATAGCAATAAGACCTCACGAGGAGCAGCAGTGCACTTTGTAATCCCACGGACAACATTGAAACATTATGTTCTAGTAGCAGGTGGAAAGAAAAACTAGCCGGAAAGCCGAGACATATTTAGAGTTGTGATGAGAACTCACAGGTGGTTAGTGTAATAGGAGAAAAAACAACTATATTGATATGTGGTACTGTAGATGGCACAATGTTACCTTCTTTCTGCGTATATAAAGGGAAGCATGTAGTGCAAAAGCAAATAAATAATGAGGTGTTTTGCAACTGGTTTAAGAAAGTGTTTATACAGGAGGAGGTGTTCATTTATGATGAACATGTAGCGCCTGTTTCTGCGCAGTTAAACTTGCCCAAAAAGGTGTCATAATAATAAAGCTTTCACCTCAAACCAGTCACGTCTTTCAGCCATGTAATGTTGCCGTTTTTAAATCCCTAACAGATAATTGCGATAGAGAACTGTGCAAGTAGCAACATCTGCATCAAAGAAAAAACTTCGCAAAACTGATTTTGTTTCAATCATATATCAAGTATTAAATTATAACAACAAAACGAAACCCTCATTATCGGATTTTTAACGAATGCCAGAAACCAGAAACGGACATTTCAAATCGAAGAAAGAGCCCACCAAAAGTTTTTGAACCTTACAATTTACGTTGATGCAGATCTGAGAAAGATTCTGAAATAAGCAGATCAGTGAAGATTAACGATCGGGACAATGTGCCTTCCAACAATGACACTGGTGTAAAAACCTACGGAGAACACGCGACTAGAGCATCCATCTTAATCCCCTCACACGCTCAGGCCCAGACAATCGACTTCTGGAATTTGCTACAGAAAAGTGGCATAAAATACTGCACCGGAGACCAGTGATCACCAAAGTGTTCCAACAATGAGAAGATCTCTTCAAGAATGCACAAAACCTTAGGTTTGCTAATGGAATTGAGAACCATAAGCCCGCTTCATCTCAGAACATAACCACAATAAATTCCATCCAACATAATACTCAATACTGCTTATTTTTGTAAGTATTTTATTGCAAAACATTCAAGTTTATACATCCACATTCAAGTAGTTATATAATTTGCATTTTCAGTAAACACAAACGTGGCACACCATGAGCAGTTAAATATATTCCACATATAGTTTGTTGAAAAAAGATGCAAGCATATGTAATAAGAAAGAATACTCCATATTTGTATAAGTTTTAATAAAGTATTTCTTTCTATCTATTTGTTGGATAAAGAATCTATAATTAATAAATACTAGTTTCAGTTATTACTTCTAGTACAGAAAAATAAGAAAGAGTATTGATGAGGTTCACGTTATGTATTGTATGTGTTGCCAATATTGATTTTTAATTATATATAATAATTGTGATAAATTTGAAGAAAAAAAGAATTTTGTGTCATTTATTTATTTATTTATTTATGTAGTAGTAAAAGCCCTAAAGATGTCCCTTAGAATAGTGGACGAAATTTCGGCAGTAGATGAAGAGCCGACGACGCGGTTTCAACCCAGAGAGCAAGAAGATATTAATTCAAGTCTTAATTTCTTAATGTGGACGGGGCATAATAATGCAATAAAACACATGTGATTAGTAAAAGTAATCAAGAGATCGACCCTCTATACACAGCGTATACTATTTAACTAAAATACTTTCAGCGGAAAAACCTGCACTGCAACGTTGCCTACATTCGCCGCGATATATGCAATTACTTTTACATACATATCGAAACTCGTAAACACCGTTAATGAAAACTAGAAAGGGCAAGCCAGCTCCGTCGCGTTGACGAATACGAGTTCGAAAAGTTTCTATAATACATACATTATTACATTACATATATAATGTTCTACAGCTGGTTACGTACATTACTCCTTCCAATTTTGAATAACATTATTTATTTAAGTCCAGTTTTGCTATGTACCCCTAAATATCGATCACTTTATCGTACTGTAAAATAATACACTTTACCTGCCGCTAATATCTATCAACGTAGCTATGACTGATAACTTTAAACATAAATTGTTTGTCGCTGTCATAAAATGTGATAAGTCATTATATCTTATTTTCTTAAATTACAAATGTTAGCGGATAGCGATAAAATATTGTATGCACCGCGTCAGTAAAGTGCCTTTATCGAACTCGCCTCGCTCGCTTCACTCGCTCGATAAAGGATAACTTTAATGAATTGGTACATAAATAACTATTTCCACAAAATGAAGTTTCACAACAAAAATGTTTTAAATACTGTCAAACGGGCAAACATAATCATAAATAACCAATTAGTAGTAACTGTATGTCAGCGCATGCGATTTGACACCAACGCTATAAAGAGATGTCATAATTTTATATGACATAAGTTGAATGTTATGAAAATTACACTATTACATCAACGCTATACTATAAAGTACAACTACTACTACTACTAGTACTATTGTAGAGTTCAAGTTTCAGTTTGTATTAGAAATGGTGATTCAATATTAATCGTAGAATCATTTTACCTGAAGTTGGTTTGCGAATTTCCATTGTGTATATAAATATAGAAAACAAAAGAAAGGTTATTATCCCCATGGATAATTACTCGAGCGTATTTATGTTAAAAATACAAAAAATTGCAAATACTAAACACATCATTCTTTGTTATTAATGTGAGTTCTTCTTTTATTCGTAAACCGATAAGCCTAACTCAATTATCAGATTTAATTAAAGCATTTATAAGCTTTGTTGGTAAAGATAAATTAAAATTGAACATCATCGCGCTTACGCCGGGATGGCATGTTGTTCGGTCTTCAATATTATTTATCAATTTACGATAACCAATATAATATTAAATATGTTTGCCCAAGTTATGAGAGTCATGCAGAAGGTATCCTGACCCGTTCTTCTATACGTACAACACACAACCTATACATATATAAATGTATACGTACACACGAAGTACTTCGGTCGGTGAATTTGCAAAGTCATCCACTTGAGTGCGTGGCGCCACTATCGCCGCCGTTACAGTCTCGAGCTTTGTCCGGTAAAACACCGGGAAACATTACGACAATGGCTCCGAGTACTTACTCGAAATTGACTTAGACTTCAAATCCCCAGCAAAGCAAATAAAGAATTTGAGAGACGTCGTCAAGTTTGGTGTAAATACTTGAGAGAAAATGCGGAGTAATTTACCTGAATGTTCTATTTTTCTCGAAATTTAATTTCTCTGTTAATACTGCTGTAGGTATTGAATCATATTTAAGGAACTATTTTTAGTTACTTTTATTCCGATTCATTTACAAACAAATGATGTTACATTTTATCTAAAAGATTATTTAGTTGTGAATTTATTGGAAAACCATGAACTGACAATGTGCCAACTTTAACTATAGGTTGGACAAAAAATACCTTTACGATTTTGAAAATTAATAACTTTTTGTGAACTATTTCCATTTCTGTTTGTTTTGTTTCTTACACTGAACTTGGGAGATTAAATTATGGAACGATACACAATTGCAGAGCGAACAAAAATTGTGTTGTTATTTTTGAAAAACGGCTGGTCAGTTATTAACCACGCAATCTTGACGTCACACGGATGCCATTTTGTTGGGGTAGGTCGTGACGCGTTCCAAACAAAAAAGGTTAGCCTATTGTAGAACACGTAGTGAAATTTCAAAGAGTATTTATTTATACGGTAAGTTCATTTACGTTTGAATACAGATATGAACAACTTGAACTAAATATAGTCAGGTTATGTGTATTTTTCCATTTTGTGTTTGAAATGGTTTAATTTTTATAAATAGAATATCCATCTCATTTAATTTCTGTTTTTGTTGTTGCAGATAATATTGTTAGAGTATTTTGTTGTGAATTAACATTAATCTGTAACAAGTGGATGATAGCTGTAAGAATGTACCTATGCCCTAAGGCTTTGTTCTATTGTTAACATTTTTTCTGGAGCTGATTAAAAGAAAATTAATAGCCAGAGACGAATATGCTGTGGAATCCAAGTACATATATCGAAAGTTTCCCTTTTATAGCATATTTCACATTTGCGAGATCGATTTAATAATGTTGAGGTAAAATAATCACTTATTATTAAGGCAAAGTAAAATTATTTTAACCAGTTTATATATTGTTGGTAAACCTTGATGAAGATGGTGAAATAAAAGTGTGTTGTGGAAATGTGCACATGGGCGATGTGTATACTATCATATAGCAGCTCTATGTATTTATGGTCATCATAATATATCCGTAACTGACGTAGAATGTCAGTGGGCTGCAAGAAAATCCAAGCAGCTAGCATATATTTATGAAATAAATTATATTGTAAATATACTTTATCGCCAACCGTCAATAAAGCGATGCCTTACCATAGCGTTTTACGGAGGTAAACAAACACTTTACCGTACTGTACAATAATACCGCGCGATTATTTAAATTCTAAATTAGAGCAGTTTGTGAAATTTAAATTAAGTTGGTATATAAGTACTAATTAACAATTTGAATTGTCAAATTGACGTTTCAAAATGTTTGATTTAGAACATAAGATTTTTCTTACTGAAAGTTATTTTAAAAACGCCGAACGACAAGAGAATGGTGAATGGACATATTCAGTACCGCACTGCATCAATGATTTTCAAAATGCCTTCCCTAATTTTCCTGCGGATTATCAAAAATTAGTCCAAGAAATTTACACATGTGTGGCGAAATTTCGTAATGTTGGAACTGTAGGTAGGAAAGCTGGTAGTGGCGCGCCCAAAAAAAGGACTGCTGAGATTGTGGCAGATGTTGCAGAAAGAATGGAACAGTCTCCCAAAAAATCTCTTCGCAGATTAGCCCAAGAAATAAACCTTTCATATGGAACTCGTCAAAAAATTTTAAAAGAAAATTTAAATCTGTATCCCTATAAGATTAACGTCGTTCAAGAGCTATTCCCTCGAGATTTTCCTGTACGAATAGAATACTGTCAGTGGTTTTTGAATAATTTAAATAACAACAACACTTTGGATTTAACATTTTTTTCTGACGAAGCATGGTTTCACCTATACGGCTATATAAACAAACAAAATATGCGTATTTGGTCTTCGGAGAATCCTCATGAGTTTATTCAATCGCCTCTCCATCAGCAGAAAATTGGTGTTTGGCTAGCGGTTTCTAGAAGGCGTATATTTGGACCTGTGTTTTTTGAAGGAACGATAAATGCTGAGAGATATCGAAATAATTTACTTGAACCGTTTTTACAAAATCTTCAAGATGACGAACTTTTACATGGGTATTTCCAACCGGACAATGCAACAGCTCACAAAACACGGGAAAGTATGGCTCGAATTCGCGAGTTTTATGATAATCGAGTCATTGAATTTCCGCCTCGCAGTCCGGACTTAACGATTCTAGATTATTTCATTTATCCGTATCTGAAAAACACAGTTTACAAAAATAACCCACAAAACCTTGAAGAACTACAAGAGGCAATTTCTAATGCATGTAACGCTATAACCGTTCAGATGTTGGCAAATGCTTTCGAAAATATGAAACGGAGAGTTAACAGTTGCATTGCAACAGGGGGAGAACACTTTGAACACCTTTTGTAATTCACAATAAAACTAATTTATCTTGTAATGCTTTCATTTCCATTAAATTTGAATCGATTACACATAAGATTCACAAATGTCACAAAGTATAACATAACCGCAAATTTCAATTAATCAATAATTGACATTCTGGACAACCTAATAAAAAAAATCCCGCCTGCTATAATTTAGAATTTTAATGATCGCGTGGTAGCAGTTTATACAACGAGTCAATAATGACAGTTATTATTCCCGAGAGCCGAATTTACGAACCGAACCGTGAAGCGGCGAGGGAGTAACTCTGCTCGAGGGTATAATAGTCATTATTGCGAGTTAGTATACACTACTTTATTTACGACTAGCTGAAGATTACTAAAAAGAAAATGAAAATAATGAAACGAAAATGTCAGATTACTATATCGATATGAAGTTTGACGGTTAGACAGTTAGTAAAATGGCCGAATTTGTCTATCGTTACTACGAAAACGTTGGTAACGTTATGTCTCATTATTCCCCGGTCGCATTTCATTATTGCCTCTGGGTATTATGAGTCCTATTATTAACCAATAGCGATTAATATAATACCTACTTTATCCACAACTATTAAGTAATATATGTATTAAATACGCGATTTCTATCAAGTAATGCCATGCATTACTAAATACTGTTGAATAATAATGACAGTTCGATGGAATAATATTTATTATTGTTTAGTCGTCGATAATAGTATATTAAAATACAAGTTTCATAAGACACGATTTTTGCGCACGCGTTCAAGTTTAGAAAACGAGCCGCTAGGCGAGTTTTCCAAAGAACAAGTGCGCAAAATGTCTTATGAAACGTGTATTTTATACTATTTTTTCTATTTCGGTTATTAAAAGTTCAAAAAAGCTTAAAATAAGAGACATGTTTTGTTCGAATAGTTTAGAAATTTTGCTTTTTTGAAGTTGGTTACTCTGATTTTTAAGTAGAACGTTTTAAATATTTGAATATCGGTGGTGCTATATGTAATTGTGTTTAAAATTCAGACTGATTTATACAACAAATTATTTCAAATTATCAACAAAAAGGACGAAATAAATAACTGTACGCCCCCAGAGATTCGCAAAATAGCAAAAGACAATTTACAAAATCTTTCGTCCACAAACTCTTTACATATTTATCAAAACAAACTTTTATAACAGTTGTACTATTCAGCATGGTAAGTAAATGTCAATAGTAGCATCCGAAAACTTATCATCCAACTCTGCTTAACAATTTATATTGCTAAATAGTAAGTGAAATGTTAGCATGTGTGCTTTTTATTCTTTGTACAATTTTATTGCACATTTTTGTTACTTTAAAGGCTTATATTTTGACATTTAAATACGATTTGGTTCCATTTTTTTTGTTACCAACTTCAAAAAAATAAAATTAGCGTGCGATAAAGTAATACTTTATGCAACCAAAACGGGTGTCGTAAAGTGAACTTTATAGCACCGGAATAGAAAAAGTACTTTACTGCCGCTAATATCAACACAGACACGATAGCATGACATTAAGAGGAGCGTTTACCTATCGAAAACTATGGCCCCGTAAGGCATCGCCGTTTTGCGTTTTTTAAATTTATTTTGTAATTTTAAAATCACAAATTTGGGTTAGCGATGCAAAAGGCATAAATTTATAATGTAAAGGCCAGTTTTTGCATTAATTTATTTTCTTAAAAAAGTTATGTGTTTTAGAAATAACCACAAAAATACATACATTTGACTAACTATTTACTAACTAAGGCTGAAAAAAAAGAAAAACACAACCTCTACGCGCCAGCTACACATTTGATGAACGATATAAAAAAAATTAAATAATAAACATTGTCACACACATTTCACACGATGTTTTTCGAAGCTATATGGCATCGTCTATCCCCACTTTACGGTATCTCTACCGGTCCTAGCGAAGACGCAAATCTATCGGAATCGGTCGGGTATTGCAGACTTAAATCCGAGTGACAGTTTATAATTAAAAAGAAATGTCATATATACCTATAACATTCGAGTGTATAATAATACAACAGTTATAGGCAAGCGAAAATTGGCTTATTATAAAACATCAATAAAACAAAGAAGTAACCATGCAAATCGTATGAAAAATCAAAATACGAGGTAAGCAATTTTTAGTCTACAATTTTATTTACATTATTTTGATATTTGTTAATTCCATTTAGTTTAACTAAGTACGTAATACCAATATGCGAGTAGATTTCAGAATTGAAATATTTGACGATTCATTTTATGTATATATTAAAATTTTCAACCCACGACAGAATCTGTGAATAAAATCGAAGCTCTGTTATCGAAACCGAATATCGTCTAGCTCCACCTACTCACAACCTCTTGCGTCTACCCGTCCCGATAGTAATATAAGTTGCATAAGTTTCTATTTATTGCTAAACGCCCCTCTTAAACATAAATCGTTTGTCGCTGTCATGAAATGTCATAAGTCATTACACCTTTATTTTATAAATTACGAATTTTTGCGGTTGGCGATAAAATTTTGTATGCACCACGTTAATAAAGTGCCTTTATCGAACTCGTTCGATAAATGATCACTTTACTGACTTGGTACATAAATAACTATTGTAAAATCGCATGTACGGTTGCGGCCAATAAAAATTAATAATGACTTTTTTTAAGCAGGATGAAATTTTTGTTATTACCACAGGAAAATTTTATTGAAGAAAATGCTATATACCGGTAAGTTTTCGGGTGAAGCAACGACAGAGGAGTGTCCAAGTCCCCACTATCACTCGCTACAGTTATCGTATTCCCCGACGCGAACGGCTGTAGTATACTACTACCACCGCTCTGGTTAACGGAGGGGAGTACATATACGTAGTCGTTCAGTTGTGGGGACTGATACATGCGCTATACAATCGTTGCGTTACCAGAAAACCTACCGGTATATGGTAACACTTGAGAAGTATACATGTTCTTTAATTTTGATAGAAATTAACAGAGTTTTCTTATCATTTTTTTGTTAGTGAAGTAATATTTACTTAACACTTTATTGCCAATTCAAGAATATGTGAATTTTGATCTAGATGTTGCGTGCAAAGCGTTTTTATTATTTTCTGCGTTTATGAATAGCTCTTGTTAATTAAAATTAATTTATAAGACCGGTAGAGAGAGTCTTTTACGAGTGTAAAGAATTGATGAAATATTAGCAAATATTAACTTACCTACGTGGAGAACCACGAGTTTTAAATTTTATTTTAATTGTGTTTAAAAATGTTTATATATTATGCATTTCAAATATAATTAAAATATTTGATGTAATATTTATCGGATGTTTCTTGAATAAACTTTTTAATTCAAGACAGAATAAAACACCTGATATTTTTTAGCATTTGATGAACATAATGTAAAGTGAAGGTTTTATTCTGACTTTAATTGTAATGGATCACCACAAAGTAATGGCTTCCAGCCTCAATTGTTTTTTTTTTGAATTGAAATAACTTACTACATTCTCATTACATGTTCGCAAATATTATATCCTTAGTTATAATTGCATTAGTAGTTTATATATATATAATTATACTTAGGTACCATTTGTTAGTTCAATTTGAAAATCTAATTTTTAAAATAAATTTATAGAATACTCTATTTAAGACTGAGTTGCAAAGTTGTAAATCTTTCCTTTAGGTTTTTTAATTTCTTGATCATATAAGCACGAAACAAAACCAAACTAATATTCTAAGTTGGGTATGTATTAAATATAATTATTACAGAAATAAATGGAAAATATTTCCAGAATCTCTAATTTCTCCCACGATATACAATATAATAATCACAATACTAAAAACCTAATTAGGTCTAATTGAGCATCCCTAAACGTCTAACTGCATCAATATTTCCCAATTAATCGACCTTCACAGTCGCGTAGGCGTATTTAAATTCTTGAATGGTCCCGCTAGATAGGAACTTGTCATTGCCGCGACTGACAGCTGGTTGCTCGATCCTTTGTTTCGCCTCCTCACTAATATATTACATGATTGGCTTATCCTGTAAATTGTTTTATTTATTCCCCAACAAACGTCGCATAGCAGGATATGTATATAACGTTGTTCTTTTTTCTCTGCTTTCTTCTTTTTTTATCTCTGGTAATTGTTAATTTGTTCGCTTCACATGGCCGTGCTGATAATGATGGCGATGGTGTACTTAATGGCCTGTAGCGAATTTAACTGCCTAATTACTGACATTAGTGGGATGTAGTGCAGTTTAAAAATTGGGTGGAATTTTTGTTGTGTTTTATCAGGTAAACGACGAACGTCTAATAACATCCGTTAAATAATTTGTTAAACAAGATGTTTTGTGTTGTTTCTCCGTTTGAAAAGTTTAGCTTAATTGTCCAAACTTTGCTTTGAAAATTCCACTCGTCTTACACAAAAAACAATTTAATTGGTTTATTGTTGTTGTTGCGCGTTGATCAGATTAATTTAGCAGTTTGGAGTAATTTTCTAATTTTCTGGAGTCGCGAGCATATAGCAATGCTTTTTAAATATTTTCAGAAATATTTAAATACACTTCCGGTACAAATTTCGAAAAAAATATATTGCTGTTTTTCTTCTCTCTCTCTCTCTCTCTCTGTGCGTATTTCTCCTCTTATCATTAGTTCATTTAACTTCTTTATTTGAGGTTTAGTATTAACGTCTACCGTTTTAGGTTTCGCAGCTAACCCCTATTGTATAATGTTTTCGATTGTTCATTTATTGCATAGTCCAGTATTTCTTGTGTGTACAAGGTTATCGCTCAATGTTTATCGTTTAACGTCATGATTTCTTTATTTAACGTTATTGCTTAATGTTTGACCTAGAACGTATAGAAATTATGTTTATGGTTTTACTTTAAGCAATTGCCACTTATCGAATAACGCGATTGTTTAACGGTTATCTTCCATAATTTAACATAAAAGTGTATCCTGTTACCTTTAGCATATAGCGTTAATTATTTAGTATTATCGTTTATTAGCTCAGTATTATCGTTTACTATTATCCTCTTGCATTTATGTCCTAATATATTGTATTTATCCTGTTTCATCTACCACTTATGAAATAAAGTTATCATTTAACGTAAATCGTGTCACTTTTAGCATTACCCCTTTTTGTATAATGATTAGCGTATAACGCTTTATTAACAGTATTTTTAAGGTCTTCTTTAACGTTATTGTGTAATATTAGTGTTTAGCGTTATCTTTTGCCGTATTCTTTAACGTTATCGTGTAATATTATTGTTAACGTTATTGTTTAAAATTATCGTTTGTTCATTGTTATTATTAAATGTTAATAATGTTAGATTTATTATCTAGAGCTTATCGTTTAAACATGTCGTTTCTTTATTTAACATTATCGTCTACCGAATTATAACATCTAACGTTTACAGTCGTTATTGCTAACGTTTAGGATTAACGCCTTTTGTCTTACGTTCAAAATGAAACGATATTCTTTGTTCAGTTACTGTTGTGGTTTAACGTTTGTCGTATAAAGTGTATCATTGATGTTGATCGTATTACGTCAAGTATTTATCGTTTATTGCAAAAGTTATCATTTATAGTTTATCATCAACGTTTATTTCTAACATCTATCGTTAACCGTAAGTTTCGTCATTTAGTGTTAATGTTTATCATCTAAAGTTTATCGTTTTATGTTTATCTTTCCACAAAGTTATACTTTCTATTTGAATTATTAGGAAAGCTCCTCAAAGCAATCCATATGCCTGATTTTGAAACACCATCATCGCACTAAGCAAGAGAAGGAAAAAGAAAAAGATAGAGAGGGGGGGCGTGAGAGAGAGATACCCAAAGTGTAGTTTTAAAACATCCTAAGCTTCAATAACAAAATCGACCGGAAATGACGTCTCAATTTGCTGACTAAATGTTTGACACGTGTTAAAATGTGTAAAACATGTTGTTGGGATTGAAACAAAACAATTTTTGTCGAAAGGACTTAACATGAGTGTATAAATCAAAAGGAAGCTTGTAATTTAAAATTAAAGTTGTACATATGTTTAGTTAATTCAATGATAACTTCCATAACTATTCATTGTTTCAGTCAGAGGATGATTTTCCTTTTATTGAAGAAAAACGATTTCTGGTCGGAGCTCAAAATCTCCACCTTGTTTGTGGTTATTTTCTTGAATTTCTTCCATAAACTTCAAGACTCCTCTGAAAGAGTTCATACCCATCATGTCAAATTAAGATTAGTATATTTAAGATTATAAGTAAAAGGCCCAAGACCTAACTTGAACAAAACAAGAAGAAGAAGAAGAAGAAGGGCTTCCATAAACTACCAAAATTGACGATAATTGAACGCATGTGATCTAATATAATTAACAGCTAACTCGACTGTCTTTAAAAGTTCTGACATATCCAAGCAGTTTCCAAACAAACACTATCGATGAATAATGCAATGCACAATTCATAGTTTTCAATTACTGTCATTATAGACAGCCTCTGATTTGAGTCAAACACCTTCTTTAATGATTGTGATGTGAATGTTATTAACCTGAAGAAATTCTTCATACACCTCATAATTTTAATCTCTCCCTCGAATCAAAAGAAATATTTGAAAAGTCTCTGAAACATCTCTTTACTCATCCGCTCAAAAGAACCACGCTAATTGTCGATTTTTGTCAGACGATTGAGTTTATAAATTCGCTGCAATATCTTCTACTCTTCGAACCACAATGTTTTTTTGACAAATTGATGTTTTTCAATAAATTATCCTTTCTGGACACATTTTTCTTCTTGCTGCAATTATGCCTTCATTGATTAATTGGTAGTCAAGTAAATGGTGTACCATGTTTCAATATTGTTACGCGAAGGCTAGCATGAGTAGCTGCTTCTTGTGCAGCATTTACTCTATTAAACTATAATTGCGGATTTCAACCCGCTTTTTAAAGATTGATATTTTTCTAACTGTAGGCTGTTTATAAATTTGGAACAACTTTTTGAGTGTTTATTCTCATAAGGACGCCTTATATTATATATACGGCGCTTGGTGTGCTGGACCTTGTCAGTGTTGCTTATCAGGCGTTTGAGGATGGAGAGTGTCTGGCGAGTGTTTTTTGTGACCTGAGTAAGGCTTTTGACTGTGTTTCGCATGGTATTCTCTTGCAAAAGCTGGGAAAGTATGGATTTGACGATGGAAGTGTTTCCATTATAGGAAGTTATCTGTCAGACAGGTATTAGCAAGTAAGGGTTGGAGGGGTGTTGTCTGAGAGGCGGAGATTGGACATGGGGGTACCCCAGGGCTCCGTTCTGGGGCCACTGCTTTTTCTGGTCTACATCAATGACCTTCCAGCCTGTGATCGAGAGTCCCACTTTACGCTCTTCGCCGATGACACCACTATTTCCAGGGTGGATAGGGGCTATTTTGAGGCACGGGAGAGTGTGGAGAGGGCACAGTCTTTGGCTGGGCAATGGTTTAAATCGAATAAGCTATTTCTTAACAACAATAAAACACAAAAAATGATTTTTTCGACGAGGGATGTCCCGGAGGGGAGAAATGAAAAGAGTGTGGTTTTCCTCGGGGTGCATCTGGACCCGGGTCCCCGCTGGGTGGCTCACACCGAGGCACTGTGCGGTAGGCTCAGTTCGGGTGCTTTCCTTCTGAAGGGTTTGGCGGGTAATGTGTCTGGGTCTGTGCTGAGGAGTGCCTATTTTGCCCTGTGCCATTCACATATTATGTATGCTGTTTTGCTTTGGGGTCATTCTGCTGGAGCTGTGAGAGTATTCCGCATACAAAGAAGGGCAGTCAGAATAATTTCGGGTCTGTCATACCGAGCTGACTGTCGGCAGGCTTTTGTGGATCAGGGGATATTGACCTTGCCTTCTGTGTTCATTCTTGAGAATCTTGTCTACGTAAAGAATCACATGAACGAGTACCCCGCACACAGTGACTTGCATTCGTATAGCACCAGACATAGTGGGGACCTAGCTACTGGCTGTTGGCGCCTGGAAAGATGTCGAAGTGGTCCGGGTTATTGGGCGGTTAAGTTTTTTAACAAGGTGTCACCTCATCTGAGGTCTCAACCTCTAAGAAGTTTTAAAAACATATTAAAAGACTTTCTCCTTGGTAGGGCTTTTTATAGCATGGAGGAATTTTTAACGTGTAATGATGTACCGTAGCTGAATGTTTGTTAATGTCTAAATTCTTAACATTAATTATTCTTATTATTATTGTTGTTTTTTGACTTGTGTAAGTATAACATTATACATGGCACCAATAAATGAATATAAATATGAATATGAATATGAATTCTTTCAGAATTCATATTGTTGTATTGCAAATGACACACATTGCTTTATTACTTGACTAAATCACGAAGTATTCGTATGAGTATTTCTCTTTAAATGCGCTGCACTAACTAGGTATGTATCTTTCGTTTCTTTTTCATATTTATACAAACCCACACAAAAGGCACGTAACTTCAAATCAAAATAATGCACTTGGTCTGAATTAAAAATTTGCAACTATCTAACTCTCGATTATCTTCTGTATTGTAACGTGTTAATAAGTTATAATAAAAGGTAGGCGCTATAAATTCTCGGTTTGACAGGCTTATACAGGTTCAAACGTGTTCAAACTCCGTCACGTCATGCATGCACATACGCGAGGTGTACACTATAAATATGACGGTTAGAAGCCTAGTAGTTTTTAGTAACCAGCCAACCAACGTGACTAGCGCACGAAAATGTTTGAAGTAACGAAAATTGAGTACCGTGCGGTCATTAAATTTTTAACAAAAGAAGGGCATACACCTTATCACATTAAACAACGTTTAGACGGCGTTTACTGTGATTTATCGCCTCCGTATTCAACTGTAAAAAAGTTGACAGAATGTTTCCGTTTGGGACAAGAATCCCTGGAAGATGCTGATCGGTCGGTTCGACCAATTGAAGTGATAACGCCTCAACAAATTTCAATTATTGAACATTTAGTGCTAGAAGATCGCCGTTTGAAAGTGAAGGAATTAGCAGCGATAACAAACATTTCAGAAACAAGTGTTAGCCGAATTCGTGAACTTCGACTCGAATGTACGCAGTCGTTTTTAGACATGTGTAGAGACGACCCAAAATCGATTTTGAAGTCCATTGTCACAGGGGATGAAACAATGGTTCTGTTTTACGATCCTCTATCGAAAAGGTAATCCATGGAATGGCGGCGACATGATGAGCCTCGTTCCAGAAAGGCGAAAGTCGTTCAATCAACGAAAAAGGTGATGGCCATAATATTCTGAGATTGTGAGGGCATTTTGCTAATTGACTTTAAAGAGTGCAATACAAGTGTAAATGGCACATATTATGCGTCTTTATTGCATAAATTAAGGAACAGTATTCGTGCAAAATTACAAAAGGTGTGCGATTATTGCACGACAATGCTCCCATCCATACTGCCGCCATTTCATAAGGTGCCATCCGCGAATACGGCTTTCAAGAAATGGAACATCCACCGTATAGTCCGGATATGGCTCCTTGTGATTTTTTTTGTTTTTTAATTTAAAAAAAGACCTTAGGGGACGCAGTTTTAAGGACGACAGTGAGTTGCAAGCAGCTGTTATAGAGCATTTAGACGGAAAACTTCAGATTGTTTTAACAAGGGTGTCGAATTATTAATTAATCGTTGTAATAACTGTATAAAAGTTAGGGGAAATTACATTGAAAAATAAAAATTCTTATATTGTTCCAAGTTTCTTTTTTGTATATCAGGCCGAGAATTTATGGCGCCTACCTCATACCTACCTGGATTAAGTTCAGGCATATATTTTCTATTTCAGTGTCACCTTCGTCCTAAAAACTTTATAAAAGTTCGAGTTATGGAAGCTTCTGGGTGTGACCAACTTGTTCGAGTTATAGAGATTTTCGAGTTATAGAAAGTCAAATTGCAGAAATCAAAATATGTGAAAATAGCTTAGTAGAGGCTGGCGACAGATCTAAATTTCGAATTAGAAAATAATACGAATTAAGGAAGTTCGAGTATGGATGTTCAACTGAAGTCATAAACTATAAATTGGTCTAAATGACAAAGCAAAAATATCTGGCACATAATTATCAATGGTTTTCCAATGTGGACATACAACATATGTCTATAATTTGATAATTTCTTTTTCCAGGGTGTACCAAATACATTATTTTATATGTAATGACACATACAAAATTTTAGTAAGTACTACAATATTATGTATCATTATAATTGACGGATGCAATATGTGTTATTTATAGCTCTTTTGTTGAGATTATGTTGTTCTTATTTTAAGTTTGATTTCATAAAATAAACATAGATCGAATCTGCTGTTAAACCAAAATAACTACACAATTAAAATAATCACTTGGTGATTACTTAAGTAAATATTTTTCCAAACTGTAATTGTTTATATAACAACACTTATGATCGAATACGTAAAAGTTTGTAATATACCTCATACATATGGTAACTGTACGTTATAAAAGTGCTTAATCATAATAGGTAAAGTATAAGTGTAAATTATCCATGAGACGATGTGTAAGATTATTTTAGAAACGAAATGACTGAATAATGATAAAAATAAGAGACCATCATTTTGCTCGCATGCGTGCGTTCGAGTAAAAGTTTTGCAGTATCCAAGGAGCTCGTTAGAACCGATTATTACAAACGAGATTTACACTTATTTACACTCTCGGCCCGTTCCATTCTTAGTTATTATCCAGCGTCAACTCGTTTGTATTTCTTTCAGGTGTGCATCTTAATTCGTTCGGTCATTTGAGACTTCTTAACGACAAGTCTCGGGAACTATTCAACAATGACACGTTGAAATATTGCGTATTCTCGAGCAACGCCGCTCTAATGTTCGGCAATAAAATAGTTCGTTTATTAAATCGAATGAACAACGGCCAACTTAAAATGAACAAAGAATAAGAACGCTTTTGAGGATAACGTTTAGTCCAAGGTTGTGTAGGAAAGCTTAAGTGTAGCAGTATGTGTAAGTGTAAGATTTGATGTCATTCTGAGCGCGATTGCTGGATAAAAATAAAAATATTGTAATTGAGGGCTTTTGAATCGTATTTCATACTTCCCACACTATGTAAATTTAATTTGATATAAATTCCCTGAAGATAAGTTCTTTTGGTTGCAGGTAATTACATAAATACCGTATTTTAATATATATGGTGTTTACAATACAATGGTGAATATTCACTAACAATTTGAGTACGATTTGACAAACAAATACCACTTTAGCATAATAATCGACAACTACTTTAATAATTTAGATTTTGTAAACGGTGGAGTTCTTTTGAGTTAGTTATTTCATGTTGTGTTTTTTAACGTATTCATTTACTGTTTAATGTTTTACAACTTTTATTGTTGTGCTAAAGTGGTATTTGTTTGTCAAATTGTACTCAAATTGTAGGTGAATATTCATTTAATGAATAAATTAGCATTTAATTTCTAAAACACGGTCCAATTATTCTGAGAATCTATGACCCCAATATTTAATAGAACGGACGAGAAACTAATATTTACCATATATATATATATATATATATATATATATATATATATATATATATATAATATATTGAAAAATTGAAAATCTTCTTGGTAGTAGTGGCATAAAATGAATTAAAAGTAATAACAATATGACAACTGGTTGTCAATTAGAAAACAATGACAAATATAAAATGTAAATCAAAATGTATAAATGAAGATGTAATCAATAAGCATAGGACAGTCGAGATTATTTCTATAATCACATTAAAAGGTTTGGGGTCTACCACAAACTGTTCAGTCAATCCAAATATACAAATAACAACGACGCAACTATGTAAAGAAAAATTAAGAGTAGAACTGTTGATAATATAACAATATAGAATGTAAAATAGTCAAGTATAAATGTAAATGAAAGCAAATAAGCATAGGACAATCGATAATTACTCATGTAATCCTATCAAACTGGCCTAGGTTCACCTAAACATGTACAATTTTGATTGAAATACACAAACAATTAACGATGCAACTATGTATGTGTTAAGATGTATTTGTAGCTACAGACATATATGTTTCTACCTAGTTTGGTTTCGTCAGTGCAGCATAACAAAGAAAGTGTATGTTAAAGCATTAATATGTGAATAAAAAATATATACATTATATATTTGTCATTGTTTTCTAATTGACAACCAGTTGTCATATTGTTATTACTTTTAATTCATTTTATGCCACTACTACCAAGAAGATTTTCAATTTTTCAATACATTTGTATAATTGGCAAAGAATTGTAATATATTTTATTAACTGCCTGGTTGAAATAAGGCATTACACAGTATTAGGTATTTTCACAGTTGTTTTACACTTGGACATTTTGGATTGACATTTTAAGGTAATACTATATTTTTTATTCACATATTAATGCTTTAACATACACTTTCTTTGTTATGCTGCACTGACGAAACCAAACTAGGTAGAAACATATATGTCTGTAGCTACAAATACATCTTAACACATACATAGTTGCATCGTTAATTGTTTGTGTATTTCAATCAAAATTGTACATGTTTAGGTGAACCTAGGCCAGTTTGATAGGATTACATGAGTAATTATCGATTGTCCTATGCTTATTTGCTTTCATTTACATTTATACTTGACTATTTTACATTCTATATTGTTATATTATCAACAGTTCTACTCTTAATTTTTCTTTACATAGTTGCGTCGTTGTTATTTGTATATTTGGATTGACTGAACAGTTTGTGGTAGACCCCAAGCCTTTTAATGTGATTATAGAAATAATCTCGACTGTCCTATGCTTATTGATTACATTTTCATTTATACATTTTGATTTACATTTTATATTTGTCATTGTTTTCTAATTGACAACCAGTTGTCATATTGTTATTACTTTTAATTCATTTTATGCCACTACTACCAAGAAGATTTTCAATTTTTCAATACATTTGTATAATTGGCAAAGAATTGTAATATATTTTATATATAATATATATATATATATATATACAGCATGTGTCAAATATCATTAGGCATAGGGATTCAATGTATACGTACGAGGTATGTAATACGTGGCAACGTGGTACCCCTACTCTCCGTCACCAATGCCGGTGACAACCGACACCACGACGATTTTCTCCGATCAATAAAAGCGTTCAATAAAATTAATTTATAATAAGCCTGTAAACACCCACTGAAAAGCTTCAGATAGTAAAATAGTTTTATGGTAATAACTTTGCAATGAAGTGCATAAGTATGTTTGCGCTGACTATTGCAGACCGTCCTGTACCTTGCAGACAAACTATTTATAACATTATTAATGCATTCGAAAAATGTTTCTCAATAACTGCACGAAATGCAAACCAAGAAAGATATCTCCACAAAAAAAATTGAGAAAAGTGAACGGCGGGATGTATTAGTCTGAAGTATTGTGGAAATTGACAACACGATATCAACTAGAAGTGCTGCCGAGGATTTGGGTATAAGTAACAAAAACGTTTCACGTATTTGGAAATGTACTGGTTTGAAATGTTTTAAGTATTCGAAAACCCAAGAAATGTTTCCGGAGAAACATTTTTGAAGAATGACTTTTGTCAATCCGTTATGGATAAGATACATCAAGACGACAATTTTGTTAGAAGTATTTGCTTCACCGATCAGTCAACGTTTCCATTGCACGGAAAGCACAACCCCTCTGTTCTTCGATATTAGGCTACGGAAAATGAACACCGGCATTTTGCAAACCGTACCGAATATCCTCAAAAAGTAAACGTTTGGGCAGGTATTTTAGGTGACCATTTGATAGGACTGTTTCTTATTGATGGTATATTAAATGCCGACAAGTACCGCGCGATCATTTAAATTCTAAATTAGAGCAGGCTGTGAAATTTAAATTAAGTTGGTATATAAGTACTAATTTACAATTTGAATTGTCAAAGTGACGTTTCAAAATGTTAATTAATCAATAATTAACATTCTGGACAACCTAATAAAAAAAATCCCGCCTGCTATAATTTAGAATTTAAATGATCGCGTGGTACTTCGAATTATTGCAAAATCAAATACTTCACGCCATTCAAATGAAGGTGGTAGAGCAGAAAACATAGTTGCCTTGAGAGAAAAAATAAGGCAGGCTGCTAATTCAGCAACTGCTCACATGTTAGCAAACGTAAGAACAAATTTCTACGACCGCCTAGACCAATGTCCTGCTGTGCAGGGAGGAATTTTTGAGCCTTGATTAGGGTTACTTTTTTATTGTATTATGGTTCTTTTTTAATTTTATTAGAATTACGCTTTTGTTTGTGTACTGCAGCTTAAGAATTCTCTGCATCTACTAAAAAAAGAAAAACAAATTCTTGCAACTCGTAAATATTATTTCTGAACGCATTACAAGCACCCAAGTCGGTGGTCCAATGGTTACTGCTAACTTGTATTTGCGAGATAATCGTTGTCGTCCTGGTCGTCGCCGGCATTGGGGCGGACAGTAGGGGTACAAGATTGCCACGTATTACATGTATTGATTCCCTATGCCTAATGATATTTGACACATGCGGTAAACAGAATGGTGCGTTAATTCAGATTAATTTAACAACACACAGTGTTAACTTCCATGGGGTAACAGCAGTATTTTAAGAAAAGAATTACAATAAAAGAACATTTCTGGAAGCCGTAGTCATCAAACCTTTTCCGATAATCTAAATACCAAGGAGCAGTCTCGCATTTGCAGTAACGTGTACAGTGGTTTGATTGGGTACATCAAAATTAGTCGACCACACTAAATTAGTAATATATATTTATAAAATAATTAATTTTCATTCTTAAAATTTAGTTATATTAACCGTCATGATCGTTGACCGCGCAAATCAAGGTTTACGAATTTATTTGAGTTTAGGTTTATTATTAATAAAAGACATATTTGTGTGTATCTAGTCCTTCGGTGTTTTCATTCACAGAAATAATATAGTGTTCTTAAACTTTTCATATACTAAAAAATGAGGTGTGGCCACCACACGACTTTCTTATACGTATGAGCGTTTGAAACTATACAATTTTAAGATTTTTTGTATACAAAACTTATTCAAAATCCTATTCTAAGTACTTTCATTCTCTTAATAAATCGCTATAGAATGCATACTTTGCAAGATATTATCAAAAAAGTGCTACTCGCTAAGAGTAAAAGTGCTACTTCCGGTCCGAATTTTGAAATTTCATATATACAAAAAATATTGAAAATCCAGTTCTAAATACTTTTGTACTCTTGATAAATATATATAGAATGCATAATTTACGACATATTTGCAAAAAATCGCTATTCGATAAGAGTAAAAGTGGTACTTCCGGTCTAAATTTCTTTTATACAAAAGATATTGAAAATTATGTTTTAAATACTTTTATACTCAGAACATACTTCTCTAAAAAGCATGACTTGCGAGATATTCGCAAAAAACTGATTTTCGATAAGAGTAAAAGACCTACTTCCGGCAGGAATTTCGAAAAACTTTTTTAAGACAATTTGTCTCAAACTTAATTTTAAGTACATATGAATTCTTTATAAATTTGTTTAAACTTAGTAGTTAACGAATAATTGGCGAAATTCGGTTTTTTCACAGAAGTAAACTACTACTTCCGGTCTGCCGATTTTACTGAAAATCTAATCAGATCTCAAGAGGGAGATTATATTTGTAAATATAAAATTTGGAATTGATACCTATAGCGGTTTGACCGCTATCGTGGTCACACACACACACACACAGAGAGAGAGAGAGAGAGAGAGAGAGAGAGAGAGAGAGAGAGAGAGAGAGAGAGACATACACACACACAGATACACAGACATTTTTTAAAAACCACTTTTTCGGTATCAGGGGACATCAAAACGTGGACATCTGCAAAAATCTCGAGGTCGAAAATTTTCATCATCACAATACTTCCTTATACTACGTATAAGAAAGTAAAAGTGCCTATATCCGATATGGCTACAAACGGAATTTAAATAGTTTTTACGAAAAAATCTAAATTTGTTTTTTGCTTTTGAATGTACTTATTTCGCCACTTCGAAAGTAAAATGTTTTACAATCTTTGACAATATGACAACAAACACAGGATTTAAATGTAAGTCTTCAATTTTTATATATAATTTTTTTTACTTGGATAAACTGTAAATGATTTGTTTTAAAAAAAGTCTATTTTAAATGATAAGTGTAAATTAGTGAGTCATTAATATTAGTATTTTGTTGTCTACACAGGACCGAGGAAGGACTAACTAAATGTCCGAAACGTCACACAGATAAATTGTGTCTCAATTATATAATGTATTTAAATTATCTGTCATCATGACTTAGTGGTTATTTTGATTAATTAATAGCAAAAATGATCATTGGGACAGTAAGACAATTAAGTAGAATCATTGGAAAATCTTCAATTTAACAAAAGCAATATCCAACAACATTACAATGCAAAAATGCCTATGACTATGTGTTTAATAAAAAACATAGAAAGATGTAAACGCAAAGTGCAATTAAAAGTAAAATTGTAAAGATTTAAACATAGAACACCCGCTGTTATCTATGTAGTTTCATCAAAAGACCTAGATTTATCATAGACAGCATTTAATTCTACTACACAAATGATTGTGTATTTAAAAGAGTAATTTAAAAATTTTTAGGAGTACAGCAGCCACATACCATTCATGTGGGTTAATTAGAAGATCTAGATTTATCTTGGACGACATTTAATATCATCACACAAATAACACTGGCTATGTGTCAAAGGTAGTACAGTGCAGAATTGTGTAAATTAAACATGAAAGTGTTGAATAAGATGTGTTCTACCTTCTTTGGTTTCTTCAGTATGGCATATCAAAAAAGGCGTGTGTTAATTAAAATAACATGTGTAAATTACCTTAAGAATGTCATTTTCAAAAAAAAAAAACCATGGATGTCCAAAGTGTAAGCAGCAGGAGTTAGTATGTACTCAGTATTTTGTAATGCCAAATCTCATACAAGAAATAGTAAAATGTTGTTCGTGTATATGTGTGTTACGATTACTATAATATAATTTATTGGTCAAGTAAAATAATAATTTCTATTTTTTTTTAATTTAAAATACCGAAGTGAATCAAAACCCCTGTACATTATTCCTCAGGAAATGTAAAATAGATAAATTGTGACAATATCCAATGTTGTGTATTACTTAAATCAAACAATGTTAATTCTATAATATTGCAAATTCAAAAACAACACTTTTTCTCTGTAATACCGGCTATATGTTTTCTTTAAAATTATAATCAACAATTCTTTGTTGATTATAAATAAGAATTATTTACTTAATTTTTCAGTCACTGATTATTTTTATGAGACCTTTATTACTCTAGAGCTAAATACTTTATTTAACAATTACTAATTATCTTTTAAATATGAAATTAATTCATGAATTCTAAATTAAATTTTTGTGATGTAAAGCATACTTTGTTTAGCTTTTGGTAATGACCCAGCATTTTTATGTATATCTATTAAAGTGTGATATGATTCTGTTGTAGTCATAAAACACCATATATATTCCCGAGAATAATATATATTCAAGTTCTTTTAAATGTATAATGAAACCAAAAAAAGAACATGTATTTTTATACATAAATTAGTCATTGAATTAACACAGATACCTGAAATTTTGATTAAAAATATAAATACTAATTAACACAAAACAATTATGTGTTAATTATTACTTAATAAAGAAACGTAATTAAATAACTTTTATACTAAAACAGTTTTTATAAACAATCGAAATGACAAAATATGGAGTAGAATTCAACTTACTTTGTATATACTGTTTTAACAAATTTTTGTTTAATACTTTTGAGGTTAAAAAGTTTTATATTTACATCATTAAGATTTAAATTAAATTTTGAAATGTATTCTATTTTCTAACTTAGATGTTTCATTAAATCAGTTACGAGTACGAATTAATATAAGCTTTATGTAAACAAATTTTAAATATTTATTTCTTTATTTAGTAACAATATAATTTGTAAATCATTATCATAAAATAGTATTGTTTTATTTTAATTGTGTATAATTATACGGGTTGGATTTATTGTAGTAATATACTTGTAGGCTTGCTGCTTTTAAAAAAGATATATACATTTCCTAAGATATTGTCCAATATGATAATCGTATATTGATTACAACAAATTATTAAAATATTTTTATTAAAAATTGCCTAGATAAGTATATTATGTGATTATTAAAAAAAACGGTAATTTATACACAGTCATAACATTCATAATCATCAGCGTCTTCCACACGTAAACGAAAGATGGCGCTGATTCTATTTCCCGTTTTTTTCAAAAACTGTACAATATATTATGAATTTCATTGATAGTATATAGGTATAGTTAAGTGTATTTAGAAAAGATACAACGTTTTACCTTTTTTACATTTTATTCTATAAACAAATATATTTAATAACTTTCAAAAAAACAGATAAAACGAAAATTCGAGAAAGGCCGATGTTGTAGAATTAATTTTTATGTATTTTCGTCAAAATCTCTACCGATGAGGATGGTAAACAAAGTGTGGACTGGTATTGTTTTTTACTTTGCGCATATTTTCTGGTTCATAATCTAATAGATGCTGCTTCAGACGAATTTTATAACTAGTAGTGGCAAAATGTATAGGACAAATTCACGCTAAAATAAAATAATGAGGTGTGGTCACCACACGACTTTCTTATACGTATTAGCATTTCAAATTACAGAATCTTAAGAATGTTTTTATACAAAAATTATTCAAAATCTTGGTAAAAACTACTTTGGGTCTACCGATTTTACTGAAAATCTAACTAGATCTCAAGAGGGAGATTATACTAGTAAATACAAAATTTGGAATTGATAGTTATAGCCGTTTGATCGTAATCGTGAGCACACACATAGACACGGAGACATTTTTTAATAACCACTTTTTTTGGTATCAGGAGACTTCAAAACGTGGACAACTGCAAACATCTCGAGGCCGAAAATTTTCGTCATCACAATACTTCCTTATACTACGTATAAGAAAGTAAAAAAGAATTAAAATTACTGGCACTGTAACAATGTGAAAGGAATTGTAATATAACAAATTTGAATTAAAATTATTTGAAAGCACTGAGCTATGTTTTAAACTGCTCTTATCGTTTGACAACACGCTCTTATCCATTTATTCCACATCTTTCAAGAAAGTAAAATATTTTATACTAGTTCCCTTAATTTTCCGGTTGTAATTTGAGCACCCAAAAACTGCACATCACATTTTTAGATGATAACTAATTAGAGTCGATCGCAAAACTGATAAATTACCACTACAAACACACCTACAAGTAGCACACGTAACAAATCCCCAAACATGAAAACAAACCGCACTTGCTGCGTCGAAGATGACGTCATGACAATGAGTCAGATTTCTGACTTACATCAGGGTGTTTTTGTCATTCAATATAGACCTATTTTAAAAATTACGTACCTATCTAAAAAACGTAGTATACAACAAGCTTTGAAAACAAACTTATAAAACATACGATGACTTAGTTACTAGTTTTAAAAATCCGAGTGCGAAACGAAAGAATGGATTTTCAAAGCCGGTAATTGCTCTGACCTGAGCCTTTATTGGACTTATTCTATCATATAACCTATTTTGCTTCATTATTTACTTAATTAATTAATTTAAATTAATTCCACTAGTCATATTGTTCTATTTTATAGTAACTCAAGACAGTTGTCCCATATTTACTCCTTTTACTATTGTATATTTTAAAAATTACGAAACTATCCATCCACAAACATTTACTTAGACATTTCCACACCTCTCTGTCTCATAATCACGCATAATGGAACAGAACCACAGCCGACTGTTCGCTATAAAAAACTACATGAAAAAAAGCATGAGAGAAAATTACTATTTGCGATTCGGGCGGTAATTTTCATCAGATTTTTTTTTCTTTTTTAGATTATATTTAAAAATATTTTCTTCACATGCGCCCTTTCTCAGAATATTAAAAAAACATTAAATACGGAAATTAAATCACAGACAGACAAGCTTTATGATCTTCTCAAATAAAGCACAAAAACCAAAACTAAATATACTACTTAAAGGCAAGAAAATCCATCAAAGAAAACAAGCAACTTACCTAGGGTTAGAAATCCAAGAAAACCTAAAATGGGACGGTCATGTCCAAAACCTTATCAAAAAAAACTCAAAAGCAATAGCTGGAATACATAAAATTAAAAATATAATACCACCAAGCATGAGACCGGCAATATACCACGCCATGTTTGCATCTCATACGAATTACCTCGTCAATATATGGGGCCAAACAACGTTAAAAAATATAAACAAATTACAGAGACAACAAAATAGATTCATAAAGCTAATATATCGACTAAATAAAAGAACTCCAACAGCACAACTAAGTATATAATATCACTGGAATACCAAATATTGAGAAACTTATAAGAATTAAAAATATACTGCTGATACATAAAATAGACAAGGGACTAATCAAAACAAAAATAAAACTACAAACCAACAATGAAATACATAACTACCGAACGAGACGACACACACACATAAGAGCAAAAAAACACAGAATAGTAAGATGCGTACAAATACCAACAGCAGATGAGATAAAGGACTACAACAAATTAACAACAAAAATAAAAAACCTGGACCACCATAACTTTCACAAGGAAATCAAGAAGAGGATATTGAAAATATTAATAAAATCGGGAAGAAACCTGAGAGACATCCACAAAAAATAAAAGAAGAGAAACAACACACAGGAGCCCTCAATACCGCTCGTGTGGGAAACTGGAAAAAACCAGGATCTTGCAATGAGGCTGAGGGGCGAAGGAGACATGTTATGTACAGTATATGTGTATATGTATATATTTATCTATGCGTATGTACATGTTTTTTGGAATAAAATGTTTAAATCTTAAAAAAAAAAAAAAAACTATTATAAAAAAAAAATAAAAAAAAGAAAGACGTTGCATCTCCGTAGAAGAGCATTTTAAGTCATATACTACTTTAAAAAAGGAAATTAGTTTTGTAATTTGTTTATAAAAACTGGAATACTTTTCCGATACTTTTATCTCTCTTGCACACTTGGTATTCACATTTCGCCTTAAGGGTATTGTATAGGTACATTTTCAAATATTTACAGTTTACAGGCTATCTTTAAACTTTATGCAAAAATGATTTAGATGAAATATTCTTATAATGTTTATCTACACGTCCCTAGGCATTTTGTTTTTTCAATTTTTTATTAATTGTTATAAAAAATTAAATATAAATAGATAATCGAAAAATAAAATGCGTACCGACGTATAACATATTATTTTGAACATTAATTTCTAGCAAAATTTTTTCGTATTTATTAAGATAAATGTGTACTTTGATAAGAACGAAATGCATTTTGGCACTGCTTTAATACACCACCTGCAGTCAAATATTTGATATATCCTTGCAATCCAAGACAGGGCGGAGTTACTTTGTTTAGGTGGGGATTCACTTTACGAGCGATATTCGGAATACAGAAATCGTTGTTACGGTTTTGAGTAGGTATTTGATTGAACATTTTTTTATATTATTTTACATTTCATAAAATTGAAAACATTATCTAGTAACCTTGGTTTAACTTTATAAAATTAATGTATATTTTCTTTTTGTAAAATTTACTTATATTATTTTGTATTACATTTCATAAAATTGTACACATTCTCTGGCAGGCTTTTATAACTTTTACATAAATACAAACTTAAACAAAAACATACATATGATTCATAAATAATACTAGCTTTTTTAGTTCTTCCATTATTTTACATTTATCAAGATAAAATACTACTGACATTTATAAGTGAGTTAAAAATAATGTAAAACTAATATAGAAAATGAGATGGTTATAGATGGTGCCTACTTCCTCTGTACAGATCGTCAGATATTGTACCAGACTGGTAGACGTTCAAAAGAGTAATTTACGACCTAGTAAAAAATTACTCTCAAACGATTCAGAATTCGGCCAGTTATAAAAAGATTTGAAGTAAACCAGAAATTGCTCGGAAAGGATATCTTTTATTTTAAAAATTTAACTACATTACACTTCGTGTTATGGTAAATAAAGAACTGACATAAATAGGACTTATTATTTTACAGATGTAGTTACATAATAATAATGAATAAACATTAAACTTTAAATGATTTATATATAATAATAAAACAATGAAATTTCATTCAATACATGATATTATAAGTACAGTCATTCTGCATCTTTTTTGGAAAAAAATATGCGAGACTATTTTATTTGATAAATCGTTAGTTGGACGAACAAGTGTGTCGAACAAAACCGCAGTGTGTGGGCGCCCCTTTAGTCATTGAATTCATGTACGAGGTTTCTCGGATACCTTGCCGGCCACCTTGCATTATAATAGTACCTATAGATATAAATAATTATCCTGTGATTTTCAATACGGCCAATGGAAAAGATAATCAAGACGATAACATTAGTGCCTTTCAACAAAATATTATTATTATTATTATATAGTATTCATTATTCATAGGCACTAAGTAATATTTCTTTTAATCAGAATTCCATCTTACATACATATTAACTTATTGAACACATGTCAGACTAAAAAAACTTACAATCTACATTCCTGTGGCGCCTAGACACCAGACTAAATAAATCATACAAAATATTACTAGCACCTACGTTACGTAGAGTATGTGTAGCCTGAAAAGAGACAATTAGCACTTAACGCATCAGACGTATGTCATTTCGAATGCATCGCTCCATAAGGGCGGTACTTATAAACTGGGAACTATACAATTTAGCTTTTTACTATAGCATTTAGCAAAACAGTACGTGGTAGTGGGGTATTGGCAAGCTCCACCCCTGAGTAGAACCCCCCTATACCCGCAGCGAAGACGTCGAAATTTTTAGTTTGCTATACAACACTCTTAATAATAAGTATGACACTTTATACAAATGCGCATTTCCATTTTTTCATCCCTTTGGCACACTGGACAGTACCAAGATTTTTTTGAGTTTGTTTAAGAATTGGGACATAACGGCTCTTCTTTATTAAAAAGTCTGTGACGTGCTAGTATAAACAGATAGTCATTTGATTACACCAAAGAAGACCTTATCCTATTTGACAAGGTAATATTATGTATAATGGAAGGTCGGTGTAAGAATGCTTATACATGCACGACGCATCTCAATGAATGTTATGGAATAACATTCAGGAGTAAACAATAACATTTAATGTATTGTTTACTACTTGTAAATATACATGTTATGTATACAATAAACATACGTATATATATATACTGATATTATTAATACTTCTTATAGTAATGTCCTCTACTATATATATATATATATATATATATATATATATATATATATATATATATATATATATATATATATATATATATATACCTATATATATATATATATATATATATATATATATATAGTAGAGGACATTACTATAAGAAGTATTAATAATATCAGTGTTGATATTACTATTAAGATTGTTAGTAGTAAGAGTGACAGTGATAGAAATGTAGTATTAACAGTACGAGTAAGTTAAGCACTTGTACCACTGTATATATTCATTGTAAATATATCCATACATCACCCATGTAAGTGTTTGTATTCAACCAACGCCGACTTCCTAAAGGGTACTCAACAGTACTTAGAAATGGAACGGAACCATTTCGCTACAAGTCTTTATTTAGCTTTATAGTATATTGCCTTGCATCGTTGCTTTCTGCTGCTTGGCACATTGTTTAACGATGTTGGCAAACATTTTTGAAATGATAGTTTGTTACCTTTTGAAATGAGTGAGTTCTTTAAGGTGGAGTAAGGCAAGTCATCGTCATCATAGTCAGAAGTACTTGTGTTCAATGTCTCTTTAACGTTGAAGAGACAGAGGCTTATGCTGTGAATTCGGTTGTGGCACGAGCGGTGGTTTGGACTGTGGCTTGAGTTATGGCAAGTGTGACTGCACAGATGATGCAGAAGCTGCCATGTGAATTAAACGGATAGATTCCCGTTGCTTCAAAACCGCTAGTAAAGTTGCTAGGTGTCATCATACACAGCGGCCAAACTTTTGATAAAATAATGTTAAAATGAGCTTTGTTATAATGCCTTTTAGAGTGTGTATCCCAGTATACTAGCAATTGTGTATCCCATATAGATATAGGAACGAAAAACAGCTTTATCAAGTAGTATGATGTGTGGTCTGGAAGGTAGACAAAAGAGAGTATTCATCACAACAAACTGTCAACTTAGAAAATAGACGAATTTTGCAGTAAATTTTAAATTTGAAAACGCTGCGCCTCTTAAATAACTTATAACGGCCTCTCACTGCCTTATTTTATTAGCAAAACATAAAAATTTATATTAGGAACATTTTAACATTAACAAATACAATACTTTAAAAAATATTTCTAGTAGAATCGACTATATGAACAGTATAAATTATACACAGGTATAATAAATAAAAATTATTGTTTATTCAACATAAAGATAATAAGTTTTGCTTAAAGTATATTTATTATCTGATTTGTATAATATATTTTTAGAAGGGTAGTGGCTGAACATTTTCGACGAATATAAATCTTGATCATTTTCACCGTACAACATATCTTTTGCTTACTTAAATTAGTTACGTAATTTTATTGAAGAGATTGCTTGCACAAAATATAACGAGTCTATGTAAAAAAGTTGAAATGAGCAAGCTAATGCGCGTCAGTAGAGTTCTTCTTTTTCCTGAAAATTTTGCACTTAGATATATTTATCAAATGCATGAGTAAATTGCAGTGAATATTACCGTGACAAGTTCAGCAAAGTATCTGTAATCTATTATAACGGTAACTGTAAATTAAGCTCGTCAAATCAATTGCTTTCTGAAATTAGCTCGCTGGATCATTAGTAACATTTGAGAAGAAATCGTGTGATAATGTATTAACATACATTTCAAGCTAATATCCAACGATTAATCAACTTAGTTGTAGTCGTCGCTGTGACGATGCTCAAAGTAAAAATTCTAACTTCAGAAATTAAGTTAACAGTAATAATAATAATTAAGGAAGTAAGCAGCCCATATTTATCAAAAGGATCATTACAAATTATTATTTCAATTTTTATTGTTTTATTAATTTTTGTGGTTCATATAAGAAATAATTCTAAATTTAAGTATCTACATTTTATTTAATTATTTTAATTATAACAAATTGACTAATTAATTATTGCATTGTAAAAAATTCATAGTGAAAAACTAAGAAAACTCGTAAATTTCTTGTGATGTTTCTATAAACGAATGTTGTAAGTATTAATATTTTACAGTTTAAAATATTTAAAATTTGAAACAAATGCCAAACGTATGACACTAAAATTTAAATAATTTCAAAATTAGATTTTTCTGTATTTGAATTTGCAATTCCAATTTTTTGAGTTGCACAGAATATTTAATTAGGTAAATTTACTTATAAAACGGTGAGTAAATTTTTATATTTAAGAGTGGAATTCTAGTGGGTTATCTGAACGTTTTCACTCTCTCAAGCTACGGTACCTAGTAAGTAGAACGTCATCTAGTTGCGATTACTTAAGTCTGCGGCAAAGGGCAACTCAGCTTAAAAATCCATTTTGTTAAACATTATTAAAAAACAAATATGAAATCTGGCTTCTAATTACATTATATTGGTTTTTTGATTTTTAATTTTACCGTGTGTCTTGTGTTGTTTCGTTCATCTCAACAACAGGGATTAAGATGTGTAATCATTAATACATTGAGGTATCCATATATTCAAATACAATATCTGCACACATATTTCATCTGGACTTGTTCGTTATCAGATGGTTTTTGTTATTATGTTTTATTTGAAAATGTGCTCAATTACGAGGGTAGTGCAAAATGTTTTAAACTTCAACAGCAGATGGCGTTACTAGTGAAAAAAATGCGTTGAAAGATGCCCGTGAAAATGTCAGCGATTTTGAACGCACAGTTGTTATTTGTGTCAGTCGATGTAAGTGTTTTTTGCAAAAATGGACAAAAGAGAATATTGTGCGGTGATTAAATCTTTGCATTTGAAAGGCAATAAGTTACACAAATTAAAACTGACTTAAACGCTATTTACGGGGGCTCAGCCCTTTCACTTGCCACCGTGAAAATATGGACAGCTGAATTTAAACGTGGTCGTACCAGCTTCACAGACGATGAGCGTTCAGAACGGCCAAAAAACTGCGACTACTACCGAGAACATCGGAAAATATTTACCAAATGATACTGGAAGGCCATCGAATATAGGTTAGAGAGATAGCAGAGGTTATGCACCTATCGAAAGAGCGCGTTTGTTATATATTGAATGAAGAATTGGACATGCGTAAGCTATCCGCACGTTGAGTGCCGCGCTTGTTCACTTTGGACTAAAAACGCATTTGAATGAACATTTTCAAGGTCCTTTTGAAGCAGTTTACGCGAAAGGAGCCAGATTTGTTGTGCCGATTCATAACTGTGCATGAAACTTGACTTCACCACTACACCCTCGAGATGAAAGAACAGTGGGTTGCAAATGGTGAATCTGCTCCGAAAAAGGCGACTGTTCCATCGGCCGGGAAGGTAATGGCGCCTGTTCTTTTTTTTTTTTTTTGAGATAGTCACAGAATTGTGTTCATCGACGATCTCGAAAAAGGTGAAACAATAACGCGAATGTATTACACATCATTACTTGATAAGGCGAGGGCAAAAATTGCAATAAAAAACTGCCGCATTTGAAGAAGAAACAAGTTATGTTTCCCCAAGACAATGTACCTGCTCATACTTCGGTAGTCGCCATAGCCAATATTCACGAATTGCACTTCAAATCGGTTGAATACCCACCGTATTCACCAGATTGGTCGCCCAGCGACTTTTTCCTGTTTCATAAACTTAAAGTTTTTCTTGGAGGACAGAAATTTTTATCTAACGAGGAGACTATGTCGAAAAATAAAACTACATTTGAAATAGTTATTTACGAACCAAGTGCGGAAAGACTATTTTCCCGCATGAGCGCACTTTGAAAGCACGAGCGAGTGCTTTTAATTGCGCGAATGCGTGGAAGATGTCTTCACGCAAGTGGTTTGTACAATATTTTTTGTACGAACACTAAATTAAAAAAAATTTATACATTTGTATTATATGTATATACAGGGTGTTCCTAAATATCATGTATATAAGGAAGGGGGTAACTATTTGGTTTATTTTGTGCCTAAAATTTCATATAAACATAGGTCTGCAAACGCTTCGTTACCAATATGCAGGGTGTTGAAATTTCAAGAATTTTTCACTTTTTACTGTATAGCTCCTGCAGTTTTTTTACGATTTCTAATGTCAATTGTCAAATTAATAAACTCAAGTGATTATCTGAATAAAGCCAGAGCCTGCTAGACCATTTTAAAAAATTTAATTTTCTCTGGCGAATTACAGAAAATTGTTTTCTATTTTTTTTCTTGATAACGGTCAGAGATAAGAAAAAAATATAAGAGATCAAAAAGTTTCTAAACAAGACAGAAAATTTATTGCGTATTTTAGAATCTAGCATTGGCGCATCGCAAAAAAGTTCAGGGTGAGAAAAGACGGCATGACCCCGAAAAAATTATTACCCTGTAGATTTACATAATCATTTGGCATGGCTAATGATGCAGGACTTATAGCGTAACCTACCTTCCAAATTTGAACAAAATATCTCAAAAACTGCAGAAGCTATACAGTAAAAAGTGAAAAATTCTTGAAATTTCAACAATTGTTTATATGAAATTTTAGGCACAAAATAAACCAAATAGTTACCCCCTTCCTTATGTACATGATATTTAGGAACACCCTGTACATATATATTTCATATCCCTTTCACCCATTTAGGGTGTCCGGGTCATTAGTATCATACCTAACCTAAAATAGATTACCTAATTAATTTAAGCATTTCTTGTACGTAACTATTACTCACCTTTCCCTAAAATTAAGTTATTATATTCTTACACATGATAAACATGAGGTATTTATTCTTATATTTATAAATTTATAGTACATTTATTGCGTTTTTTGGTTCAATTACAATTTTTTATGAACTGCCAATATGAATGTCGATGTGGTTAAATAGATGGCGCCACAAATTTATTGGAAGAATTTTTAATTATTACTCCTATTTCCCTAACTTTTAGTGAAGAATAGTCGAGGGAAGTAATATCTTATACACTAAATTTTATTACTATCAAGTTAGATTTTTCTTTAAATGTCCCAAAGAGCCAGTGTTTATTTCAATTTTAAAATCACCTCGACCGGGAAATACTCTTTCCTGGTCAAGCGTGAAGCGACACATGCACCAAATGTCACTTTACATACTTTTTTCTACGTTCAGCTGAAAATATTTCAGACTACCCTTGTATATTTTAAAGGTTTATATTATCATGGTTCGTAAATATGAAATTCGAATCAATATAAAATTACTTGTTAATTAATTCTGTATAAGTGAATGTTATACAATTTCGAAACATTGGTAATATCTACTCGGTAATTTATGGAATGCTTTTTTTAATGTGAATAATTTCCAGTGTCTGTTGTTTTTTGATTGCGTTCCTTACTTAGAATTTCTATGTGTTTAAAATTAAATTCATGAACAGTATTAGCGGTATGTTTCTTTAACACGGTGTTATTTTTATCATATTTATGGCAGTTCATTTTAGATATTGCTTGGCCTGTCCAATATATACACTTTTGCATTCATTAAGATATTTTTCATATTAAGTGTGTTTGTTGATATTTTGGTATTTTAGACCAAAGAGTTTGTAAACTATTAGTGTTTTTATTTAATAATATTGTATGGTTTAAGTATATTTTGTATATTTTCCGATAAATTTTGAACATATGGAATGGCTATGTAATTTTTATTGTTATTATTATTATTATTATTGTGTTATTTGTGTTGATTATATAATACACGAGTCCTCCTGTTAATAATTTTATTTATTAAATCTGTGGGATAATTACTGTTTACTGTTTAACTTTATTCAATATTTTACCTAACCTTTCGGGCTTGTATAACATTCAATTATAAAGAATCAATACTATACATATACCATAAGTAATTTTGCATTGAATCGAACACATTTTGAAATTGAAAATAATAACAAAAAACAGCTGATAGCGAACAAATCGAGATTATACATTGTGTTAGGGTGTAATTTGTAACTAAATTTCATATTTTTTTAAAATAATATTTGACAATGAATTGGTTGTTACCATACACTTAAGTAATTGAATATATTTTTTTTAGTTAATAATAATAATAACTTTATTCTATTTTCTTACATACCCATAATGTGTAAGTAAAAAATTAATAAAAGTAATAAAATAATGGTCATTACAGACTAGAACTTGTACATGAAAAACTCTTACAATTTGTAAAAAGCACAGCTAATTAGTATGGTTTTAGTCTTTTCTAAAAAATATTCTTTGGTAAGTTTTCTAAATTATAAGGTAAAGTGATTATATATTTTTAGTATTTGCGTAGACGCACTCTTCTGCACAAGACTTTTGGTAGACTGTGGTGGTAAAAGAGCAGCGTCTGTTGCTTCCCTGGTTCCATAACAGTGGTAAAGTTTTTGATGTCTAAATAATTCGTATTATTTTTTCATGAACAGAGCACATATATAATACTGACTATGTGTCAAAGACATATATGTAATACAGAATTTTGTAAATCAAACATGAAAGTGTTAAATATGTGTAATTAAAACAATATGTGCAGTATTATCTTAAAACTCAAATCCATGGATGTCCATGTGTAAAACTATAATAGTTACACGGAAAAAAATTGTGTGAAAATGTTCTACAATTGTGGCTCTTCGTCATACAATTTGTCCCGTGATTTGGGACAACGATAAATTGTATTAAAAAGTTACAAAAAATTGTGTGAAAATTCGTATAACAAAATGTGTTAACATATGCTACATAATGTAGTACTTCTTAGTATAATGAACTGTAACCATGTCATATAATTTGTATTTTTTTTTTACACAAACAGTGTTATATTTTGAAGTTTTTGTATCCGATATAGTAATACTTTGTATAAAAATTTTATAAAGGAAATAGTGATTTTTCGTATTTTTTGTGTATAAATTTTATAGCAATTGTTTAACATATTTCGAAAAATTGTAATTATCTATAGAGAAGAATATTATATATTCCCTAGCACAAAATGTTTGACAATTTTGCTATTCTTGTGCTGTTGAGTTCTATGTTGTATGTATAGGGATGTTCCACAATCTTGTCGCTATTTGCTGTATAATTAGTGTTTCAAAGATAATGACAAATTATATCTAAAACTTGTACGATATGCATTAATTCGTACTATTTGCATATCCAATCCACTAGCATTATATGTTGTATTTGTAGCATTCTTTTCAAAACAATAATGAATAATTTTGTTATTCATTATCTTTGTTTTGACAATATACTTTAATGAAGTAGCGATTCTTAGCACTATTTAATTTAGATATTATGTTGTATGTAGTAAGTATTTCATACAAAAGCATTTTAAAAACAATTTTCATATTGTTAAACAATTCGCAAATTTCTGTAACCCATATATACATATACCTACTTTCACACAATTGAAAGTTTACTTTGAGAAATGCGGTATTACTGTGATTTATATTATGATTAAGAAGTTTGATAATGAAAACGCTGTTAAAGGAAAATTATTTTAAATAATTACGTAATTAGGGATGTGTATAGAAATAAAACAGGTATAACTTGATACTTATTTATTAATATACTTATATAAACATAATAATATAAAATAAAATATAGGTAAGTTTCTGTGTAGCAGCAACGTTTTCTAAATAAAAGTGTGAACAACGAGCTAATGGGTTTAAAGAGCATGTCGCACAGAGACAAAAAGATTTTTGCTATTTTTTGACATTAAACATGGATGAACAGCATGCAGTTTGGTCTGCTTTATAACAAAATGGTTTGATAGTATATTAGCTGGTATTGACACCTCAAATGCGAAATTATGTTTATTAAATTTGATAGTATCAAGAACTAAACATATAAAATTAACATCCGTTTCATTAAGTAAACAAATATGTTTGATTATGCCAAATTTAGGAAAGTCTAATCAATTTAACACTATAATAGATTCTAGCCTTGACGCATTTCTAATTTTGATGGTCTCCAGTGTAATCCTGGTTTCTTGTTCACATTCATGCATGGAAAGAATAAAGGCAAAATCGTTAATGTAAATTCTTCCCTAACACCTGAAATGATTGCAATGGGAATATTTTATATAAGATAAATGTGTGGTAAAAATACTTACAGCTAGTAATTTCTCTCTCAGTATATATATTTTTATATTGCCCAAGAACTTCTCTTAAATAGGAATCCTTTTTTGCGGTAGCAATGTTTAAAATCGAGTCACACATCAGGGGCCATTTTGCAAACAATCAATTTTCCTTTAGAGGATAAATAGTATTGAAGTCTGCTTCAATCTAAAATAAAGTTTCAATAAAAAGAATTAATTTATTTATGTGAAATGAAATACCTGTGTAAAATCCAAATGTTCGCTTAAACAAGGAAATTTTTTAAAATAATTGTGAATAGGGCCACTATTTTTTAACAATTCAAATCTAGTTTTCCTTGTATTTTCCCAGTATTCTTGCACAGTAGTGAACGGTTCTGTATTGTTGTTCAACCATTACATGTACACCTCTTCATCAACACAATTAACGTATGTGGTTTCAGTTTGGCGTACCTCAAATAATTTATTTACATAAATAATAATAATGACATCAGAAAAGTCATTATATATTACCTGTAATTGTACATATTAGTCCCAGTTTTCTATAGTGATTCCTCAAATAAGTATAACAGCTCCATACCTTTCCCCTTGCAGCCTTTGGTTTTCCTTTGTTATTTACGTATGGAACATAATATATGTCTGGAATTTCGTGTGGAAAGACGTTAGTGATTTCGTTTACTAACTGTATAAATCTTCCAGCTTCGTTTACATGCTGAAAATAAGATGGGAATAAAAGTATATATACATATATTCGTATTTGCAGCCTATAATATCGACTTAGTCAAGCAACGCTTACCTCTAACTCCTTTAACTCTTTACATTTTTTCAGAAACTTGCGTCTGATACCAATTATTGGAAGAAGATCACGTATGTCGGCTGCGTTTAATAACATAAACGCTTCTTCGTCTATACACTGTTCTAAAATCAAATTATTTAATACATCATTCAAAGATAATAAGATAAATATCTTTTTCGACTAATAATTTAAAGTAGCAAAAATAATCACTATGTTGGAAGTGTTTATTTTTTACATTAATTTGTTAATTTGTTGATAAATAAGCAAGGAGTAATAATTGTTTATATGTAGTTTTATAATATGTACTCCTTCCAATTATTTCTTATATTTTGTAACCCCCACAAATAGGTACAGTCGCCCTTTCTGATATATTGTTCCTTCATTACTTACCAAACACCATCACGACAGAGTTACCTTCGCATTGCAATATAAAATCGTAACTTCCATTTCTATTACCTCATGCAAGTAATGCAAAAAAAAAGAAGATACATATTTCAAAAATCCAGTGTATCTATTCCCCACAGCTGTCGTGAACATTTTACTAAAACATTTTAGGATGTTTTTTGTATTGTTCCTCGAAACTAGAAAAAACCAAGGACATTACTGTTATTTAGGAGCATCTTACAAGTTTTCTGATTTATTATTATACAAATGTATATCCATATACGATAGTAAATTATTGTATTTATGTGTCGAACAATTAACAGAGTCGCCTGTAACTCATACATACACAGTACGCATAAATTGTGCCGTTTAAAAAATAGTCTTTCATGTAACAAATAATGCATAGTACCTACGCCATTACGCCTTAATCTATGATGTTAAGTTATTATTCATTCCTATATATGTACCTGCATAATAATGCTAACATGAACAACAACCTATAGTTATCACAAAAGATTATTTATCTTGAAAAATTGGTATTAGGTTATGCGTTATGTAGAAGTACTTACCAATATGTTCAGTATGTGGGTGTGTGTGATAATAAACGAAGGGCACTAAACAATCACCAAACTTACGTACCTAATCAAGACAAAATGACACTGCATAATATGTTACGTATTTAACGCTTCTGCTAACATTATACAACCCCACCATTGATACCCATACCACGCCGCAATGTCTGGAGACATTTTTTGTTAAAATAAATATTCATCATTTCCTAATTTTATGACAGAAAATGCACAGCAGGCTAAAACAAATTACCTAAATTTGTAACACAGTTATATTTATTTTTACTTCACACATCTTTTAGTACCAATGTGGACAATATTTCTGACTGAGAGGATAAAATATTTGGCACAATTTTATATCGTATTTTAATAGGAAGACTATTAACGAGTTTAACAATTTATGTAAACCGTTTCTACAATTACCATTGATACAACATTGTGTGAAATTTTCACATACCATTTTTTTCCGTGTAGTAATGCACTGAGTATTGAGTAACGCTAAATCTCAGCCAGGTGATTAATAAATATATTAAAGTTCTTTGCCCAAAATTAATGTTATACGACAGCTCTACTACTTATTTTTACATTACTCTTTAAATTGTACAATTTACGTCGATATTATTTGTGCAGTGGAATTAAATGCGTGTCTTTGATAGACCAAGGCTGTTGATAAAACTGCATAGATAGTAGCGATTGATCTGTCTTTAATTATTCACGTTTTCACTTTTGCAGGTTTTTCGGTTGTATTATAGCTTATTAGTCATTAAAACTTTTTAAATGACAGGTTGCTGTCAAATTGTCATTTTATTATTAATTGTCATTACATTGCCGCAACGCCAACAAAAACATGTATCAAAACTAATTGGTTTTGATACATTCCTTGTATATTTCGGCAAAGAATTTTAATATATTTATGTGTACATCTATACATATATTAAATTTTAATGACTAGGTACTACATATTTTTCGAGAGTTAAAACCGCAAATAAAATAAAAGTATTAAAGTAGATTATGTGCTGACACAATAAACTACTATCACCGTTATTGTCAACAAACAACAACAATAATTAGGGTGTTCGATTTGCAGCGGACACCCTACTTCCTCTGACCGGAATGAATTTAACAAAATATCATTAAATATTCAATAGGTCGGCGCGGTCAGCTGACACAATAAAGCAGACAGCTGAAAGAGTTACGCATTTTGTTACAGAATACTCGAAGTGCAGCATCCACATCTCCATTATGGCTGATGAACTGGTTTTCTGGTGTGATTGTCACAATTATAGGTAATAATCTGGTTTTGGAGTGCCGGGACGCTTCTTGTTATTACAAGTGATGGACACATATGTATGTGGTAGTTGCAGTTAAAACAAACAAGAACGAAAACCGGAGTTGGAAGTCGTTTCCTATTATGGTCAGTTGGATATGTCTACATATTTATATGTATCTAGAGGAACATGTGTGTGCCAATAATATTTAAATTGAAAATATGTCGTATTAATTCGTATTTATATGAGAAATTGGAAAAAAAGACCCTTTTGAAAAGTCCAAATACTAGCGTGTATGCATAATAGAATAGAATTATAAATTTTAATTTCGTATTATCTTAATAACACTATTTCTTTTAGTGACTCAATAAACTTGAACAATAAAGAAATTAAAACGTTTTGATAATATAGATATTTTCTTTGTCAATTACTCAAAAAGATTAAACAATTAAGATATTAAGGACCTATTAATCAAATTCTAATATATATTTATCCCAAGATATATACCTATGTAGTATAAACATGTTAATGTGTTTGGTATTGACAAATTCTTGTATGATGGCTCTTAAAATTAAAGCATGATGCGAACATTTATATAATATTTTTCTACTGTGTTATAGCCACCATCTCATGACATTTTCGAAGTATATAAATTGTTTCTATTACAGTTATTAGAGATATTCCTATTCCGATCTTTTTCTTATTTTTTATGTATTTGCGATAATTCCCTGGCTTCGGATGGTACGCCCGTTGAAAGCAATGTCGGCTGTTTTCCTTAAATCAGAAGATAATCCGTCTATAATCTGCAAATGGGGATTTTAGATTCCGATGGTCTTCCGCTTATTGCTTATATATTCAAGAATAATATCACGTTATTGCTTGGCTACTATACGGGCGATAACCAACGAGCCTTTCTAACACGTAGTATAAGGAAGTATTGTAATGAAAATTTTCGACCTCCAGATTTTTGCAGATGTCCAGGTTTTGAAGTCCTCTGATACCGAAAAAGTGCTTTTTAAAAAATTTCTCTCTCTCTGTGTGTGTGTGAGTCGCTCTCAGTGTCTCTCTCTGACCACGATAGCGGCCAAACGACTATAGATATCAATTACAAATTTTGTATTTACGAGAATAGTCTCTCTCTTGAAATATGATTAGTTTTTCAGTAAAATCGGTAAACCCGAAGTAGTAGTTTACTTCAGTGAAAAAATCCAAATTTTGCCAATATTTCGTCAGTTACTAAGTTTAAACAAATTTATAAAGAATTCAAATTCACTCAAAATTAAATTTGAGAAAAATTGTATAGTAAAAGTTTTTCGAAATTTTCTACCAAAAGTAGATCTTTTACTCTTATCTCGAAAATCGGTTTTTTTGCGAATATCTCGCAAGTCATGCTATCTAGGCAGGTACATTACGAGTGTAAAGGTATTTAGATCATAGTCTTCAATAACTTTTGTATAAAAAAATTACAAAATTCGAACCGGAAGTAACACTTGTACTTTTATTGAATAACAAATGGGTAAATCATAAATATTTTTAAAATTCGTTTTCCTCAGCGTAGAAATATCTAGTGTGATTTTAATAATTAATTATATAAATTTTTATTAGAAAAATTTACCCAAGACCGCAGGATGAGTTAAAAATTTATATAAATAATTACTCAGTGCAAAGCAGGAAAATCAAATTAGATATTTCTAGGCTGAGGAAACAAATTTTAAAATTATTTAAAATTTACACATTTGCCGTATTGCCGGCAATATGTACTATTACATCTGTTTCTTGACATGTTCCAAGACGATTAAGAAGACTCGAATCCACTGCCCGGTAGCGTAGTAGTAGTGCACCTGACTAGCATTGGGAGGAGTGAGTTCGAATTTCACCCTAGGTAAATTTTTCTAATTAAATTTTACCTAATTAATTACTCAGTGCAAAACAGAAAAATCATATTAAATATTTCTACGCTGATGAAAAAAAATAATACCTAAATACCAGGTGATAGATTCATTTTCCTTAACAAAGGTAAATTGTGTACATTAATTACACTGGCCAACAAGGTTTTTACCCTAAGTTAGTAACTAATGAAATTGAACAGCATATATAAAGTAAAAATGATTCGAAAAGCGGCAGTATTGGCTTAGCTCTGGTTACAGAGAAAATGCAGGTCGAGACTTGTTGCAGACGTGACTTGACTCGTTCCCTCAAGAATGTTCAAGTTTGCAGTGTTATGCTTTAATCTGGTTGGTCGATAGGACTTAGGGAGGGGATAAGCAGATACATACTATATAAGAGATACATCTTTGATTGAAATACCACTAGCGCTAGCACAGCATAAAGGCGTGAATGAGAATTTTTAATAACGAAATTAAAAATTGAGATAATTTAGTTCCATCTTTAAAGACACAGTCATGCCTCGTTCGTGTAGAAGTAATCCAAATAACTTTTGTTACGTATGTGGTAAATTTACCCCACTAGGCCAGAGTGAAAAGTTAAGTCTGAACATTTGCCGGGCCTATGAACTTTACTTCGATATGACCGTCAAAAATCAGGACAAACAGTGGGTTCCACATGTAATATGTACTACATGCAGCAGATATTTGCGAGATTGGTTATGTGGACAACGACATTCTTTACCGTTCGCCATTCCTATGCGATGGAAAGAACAAAAGAATCATCTTGAAGATTGCTATTTTTGTCTTAACAAAACTGCAGGACTTAACACCCGTAAGAAAAGAAAATATAATTATGTGGAAACTGAGTCAGCTCAGAAACCTCGACCCCATGATGAACAGCATCCTGTTCCACGACCGCCAATTCACAAAGAAAGCGAGGAGAGTACAATAGCTACCGATAGCGACACTAGCTTTGAAGGTAATGAAAAATCAAGTGACCCTGATTTTATTCCATCTACATCAAACGAACCACATTTAATTACTCAGTTTGAATTAAATGACTTGGTGCGGGATTTGAATTTATCAAAATCACAAGCAGAACTTCTTGGGTCGCGACTACAGCAATGGAATCTCTTAGCAAAGGACACAAGAATAAGTATTTTTCGCAGCAGACATGAAAATATTGTTGATTTTTATAGTATGGCCGGTAATCTGGTCTACTGCAATAATATTTATAAACTTTCTGAAGCTTTTGGAATACATCATGATCCCAGTTCTTGGAGATTATTCATAGACTCATCAAAGACCAGCCTAAAAGCAGTTTTGTTGCATAATGGAAACCATTATCCTGCTATTCCGATAGGTTATGCTGTTTCTATGAAAGAAACTTACGAAAATCTGAAAATTTTATTAGAAAAGATAAAGTACAAAGACTATTCCTGGAATATTTGTGCAGATTTTAAAGTAATTGCAATTATTTTGGGTATGCAATCTGGTTACACCAAATACTGTTGCTTCTTATGTCTTTGGGACAGTCGTGACAGGGAAAAACATTACCATAAGCAAGAGTGGCCACTACGACAACAGTTTATACCAGGAAAAGACAATGTACAACATCAGCCTCTAGTAGAAAAAGAAAAGATCATAATACCACCTCTCCACGTGAAACTTGGGCTCATGAAAAATTTTGTAAAGGCAGTGGACCGCGAAGGTGACGGTTTTAGATACCATCGTGAAAAGTTTCCAAAAATAACAGAAGGAAAACTGAAAGAAGGTATTTTTGTTGGACCTCAGATACGAGAAATAGTAAATGATGAAATCTTTGAAACCAAATTAACAGCGAAGGAAAAAACAGCTTGGCGCTCCATGGTACAAATTTTCACGAATTTCTTGGGAAACAAAAAAGCTGACAACTATAAAACTTTAGTAATGGATATGATACAAGCATTTCACGCTTCTGGCTGTAATATGTACCTTAAAGTGCACATTCTACATTCTCACTTGGATTTTTTTCCGGAAAATATGGGCGACGTTAGCGATGAACACGGTGAGCGCTTCCACTAAGACATCATGGGAATGGAAAAACGGTATCAGGGGAAATGGAATCCTATTATGTTAGCAGATTACTGTTGGACGTTAAGAAGAGATGCTGTAGATGTTGTTTATAAGAGACAGAGCAATATTACTTTACATTTCTAATTATAATAATTTGAAATATACATTAAATTATGATCTAATCTAAAAAACCTTTTCATTGTAATACAATAAAAAATCGAGCTAACTTTACGTTCTACCTTTTATTAAAATAAATGTTTATATGTTTTCTATTGAAATTCGTATAAATTATTTGATGGCAAAATCAAAAGTTGAAATTTGTTGGCCAGTGTTATTTTAGGTAAAGTCAGAATTTGGTGAAGTTTGGAAAGATCTACCTGCACGGATAAGAAAATTCCATCGATTTTGGATTATCCTCCCTTGCATACAGAACTAGAACATGTTTAAATAATTCTTTTGTAATACCTTATCATTATTACCAAGAAACTATTTATTTTTTAATACAGGGTGTTATTTCATAATAAAATAAATCAGTTAACTGTTAATTTATTAATTTTAAATTTGTCTAAAAAGCCATATTATATTTCATTTTACTTCCAAATGTCCTATGTCAATCGTTTCTTAAGCGCGAATTCTCCTAACTCGAATATTTAACAAATTCCTTATTTTAGTGTCAAGTCAACCTAATTACATTATTCACAATCATTTGTGTTACAATTTTATTAGTCTATTAGAAAAACACAATTTTTTATTGTAGAAGGTTTTCTGTTGTTTCTAGAAAGTGTCTTTAATTGAGTTAGAAGCTTTGCACGCATTTCGTCGAATATGATTTTAGGATATGGTAGTAAGGGCTTGAGAGAATGCTTTTGATTTTGTATATAAGTCCAATATGCAAAACTTTGTCGATCGCCTCACAGTGATCAAAATCGACAAAAACGTGATCGTAATTAAAAAAGTTTAAAATGTTTGATAATGCTCAAACTTATGTATTTGTTTGTACGCGTCATCATACAACTTTTCACCAAGAACTGCTGTTTTATCTTTGTCAGAATCAGAGATATTAATTATCAAAAACTGCAAAATTTACATTTCTATAGGGTATATTTTAGTACCCCCTAACTTAAGTTGTGTTTGTTATTACCTGAGGCAGGTATCTTGGTCGATTTAAGAGTAATTATTACAGGTGAAAGTACTTACTTTAAGCATTCAAATAGCATCATTACTTTCTAGAAAACTGTTTTTATTTTCAGAAAACATCGGCTGCCTGTAATCTAATAACAGCTACGAGAATTGAATTTTTAATGAGGGTTAACGTTCATTGCTAATACTTGCTAGTTCGTGATTTTTTTATGAAATGAAAGATTATAGTATAGGTAATTAAAAAAGTTATTATTTTACTTGCGGAAAGGTGCGGAGCAAGACCTACTGTATATAAATGTGCGATGAGTGCCGTACGTATCTACTCTTTTATTAGAAGTTATGTAGTGCAGTCGTAAGTACAGTTTATTATTTGCTTGGTGTCCTCAGAAAACTTTCTAATTTCGAATAATTGTTTTTTAAATTAGTGTGTAATCATTTTAATTAGTGTACTAGTGATTTTAGTGTTTAGTTTGTGTTTTTAGTGGATTTTGCGCTTTGCCGCTATGGAAATTACACCTCTGGATCTATCTGGAAAATGATGGAAGTATCTGGTCAAGGTTTTTCTGTGAACAAAATTTGTGTTTTGGACAATCTTAGAGAACATTTTCAAACAGATGTGGATGAAATTACAACTAGTGTTTTAAATAGTGGATATTCTATGAATATTGACAAGTTTGATGAATATTGTAAGGCCACTGCAAAATTGTATGTATTTTTGTACCTATAGTACATAAATTTCTTATTCATGGTGCTGCAATTATTAAGAAAGTTCTATTGCCTAACTGTGAATTATCAGAAGAAGCTTAAGTGTCAACAAATAAGGACGTAAAAAAGTACCGGGACAGACATACGCAAAAATTAACCTCGTTAAAATAAATCATATCAATCCAGAGCACGATTCTGTTGCTTGACTCGGATTATTTTTAGTTTTATATTTCTTTTGTCTATACCATATCTATGCTATGTGTATGTCAGAAATAGTTTCTATAATATGTACATACTTGCAATAAAACAACTAGCAACTGGCGAAAAAACGTCAACCACCCCCTCCTCCTTACAACAGCACCTCTAGCTCTTTGTAACGAAATATTATCAGTTATTTATTAATAAACAAATACTTATGTGCTAAATATCACAGGAAGTAAAGATCGTTGAGATCGTGACATCTTTAAGTACTTTTTCATTCCCAAAGAAGTTGAAAGGGATTAAGATCGAATGAGTCGTTATCCATTGTTTATACATATTTGTACGGCATAAAATAATTCAACAAGATTCAATGTTTATCTTACTTTTACAGCGTGATTAATTTGGATCACAAATTTGTTCATTTAGATCACTGTGCATCTGTGCAATGTCTAGAAATTACTGGGCATAGGGTGTTTTTTCAAGACTTTTATTGATTTTATTTACTATACTGTCTAGCCAAATAACGGTCTCTAAAACCAAACATGTCATGGGGGTAATATAGTCAATAATTGGATATCGTTTTCAATTCTACCCATTTATAGCTTTTAAAATACTTTTGATAGGCCGGGAAGTATATCATTTTCGTCGTCAGTTTGATAAGGCTTAACGTTTTTGCTTTTGTATATCTATATTTTTGTATAATTAGTAAATAATTTTTATTTTCTATATTATGTACTATTTAATTATATGTACATACATTAGCTGGAATTATACTATTTTATATTGCATAGTTATGGCTTTATTTAACTACAGTTCCCAGTTTATACAGATATATCAAAAAAGGTTGACAGTGCCGCTACGTAGTCATGTTGTAATTGCTGCATATATCATATTCTGTATTATATTTCGTCCGTGTGGTATCTATAATTTTAGATGTGAACTACTTTCGAGAATTTTTGTTAAATTTACTTGTTTTAATAACTTAAGAAATACATTCAATAATTGAAAATATCTTTATTAAAAATAATTTAATACAAAGATCGATATTCCATATGACATTACATATTTAGATATATTATAACATATGTTCAAAATGAGATTCTTCATTTTGTAGACATACATTTATACGTCTTTTTAGAGAATTGAAAACATTCTGAATAATTTTTTCTGTTACACTGTTAACAGCATTTATAATAGCATCTTGTACTCCTGGTAACGTATGTAGTGGAGTCCTAGAGACAGTGTTCTATAAATACCCAAAAAGGAAAAAATCCAATAGCGTCAAATCTGGTTATCTAGCAGGCCATCTATTTCCGTTAATCAGTCGGTTATAATTAAAATATCTTTGGAGTAATTCAATTGTAGCATGTGCAGTGTGAACGGTGGCACCATTCTGTTGAAAATAGCCAAATTGTCTTTCATTGTTGTTAAGTTGTCTAATAAATGGTTCTAAAATAAGTGTTCTATATCGTTCTACATTTAGTGTATTACGGAAGAAAATTGGACCTTTTTTTAATAGGATGCATGTCAGGTTCAATAAAAACGTGTGGATTTACGGACGAACGGTGTCGATAATTTTGGGATCTGACATATCCACTTAGATGGAACCAGGCCTCGTCTGAGAAAAATGTGATGTCCAACAAATTATTATCCGCAAGATTATTATTAAACCACATACAAAATTGCATGCGTTTCTCAAAATCTGTTGGAAACAATTTCTGTACAACAGATACTTTATATGAATGTAAGTGTAGTTTTTTTGTGGCTTTATGGCATGTTCCATAAGATAGTCTTATATGAACATAAAATCAAAATTAATAAATATTCTGTACATTAAACACGTGTCTGTGCTGATAGTTGCCATAAAGATTTCTTAGGACTCACGTCCAGCCGTTCTTGAATATCTTCTAGCACTTCTTCTATTAGTAAAGTAGGTCTACCAGAAGAATATATGTCTTAGATACACTGCCAGTTACTCAAAAAGGACTAATAAGACGGCTGATATATCCTGCAAAAATATCATACTGGAATTCCATTTCTAGGAATCGAGTGTGAAATTGATGCCTGCACGGATCAGTAGAATATTTCCACTCGGCATTCGGTAACAGTTCTCCGCTATGAAAATAAGCATTCACAATAAACTTATCTTGTTCTTCCGTAAATGGCATTGCTGATTTCAACAAAAATTTAAAATTAAGCGAACATGATAATGATACTCGTATACACACACACAAAAAAGCTTACAGTAATAACGAAATGTACCTTTTGTTGCCTTGAGAAAGATCTTTTCCCTTTTGCTTGCTTATTTTCGACAATAATCGTCTGAAATTTTACGAGATTTTGTAAAATATCTCGATGTTATTTTCGAAACTACAGATGCTAGCAAGTTCGTGGCTCATATGCATCTCGCTAACTTACTTCTCAGTACTGTACGTTCACAGTTTCCCATTTGCTTGCTTGCGTTCGAAAATAATTAAATTTAAAAAATTATTCAAATGAGACATTTGAAAGAGTTTGATTTTAAATGTCTTTGAGAATTTAAAACAAGCCTCAAATATCATTTAGAAAATCATATAAAAGTAATACAATTGAAACAATTTGATTTGAAATGCGACTCGTGTGAATATAAAACAAACCTCAAATATAATTTAGAGAATTATACGAAGTATAAATGCTAGCGCGTTCGGGTTTTATATGCTTCTAGCCAACTTACTTGCCTGCACTATACATTTACAGTTTCCTACTTGCTTGCTTATTTCTGAAAATAATCGTTTGAAATTTTGTAAAATTTCTCGATGTTATTTCCGTAACTACAAATGCTAGCGCGTTCGTGGTTCATATACATCTTGCCAACTTACTTGCCTGTACTATTGTATAGATTTATGCTTTCCTTTTTAAAAGTACACCATAATAGTTGATATTAAATTATTTATAATTATGGAAATGACATACGTAAGTTATGCATTTCTAATGTGCTATTTTGTTTCTAATTTGTCTACATATCATACTTAAGTTAGCTAATACTTCCAGTTTAACAACTTTTTTGTTTGTCTTCAACATGACCCCTATATTGGTCATGTACGGTCCGGGCCGGGGCCGGTTAGTACCTTTACCTCGTTCTAATTGATTTCGCTGGAGTCTCGCAGTGTTTAGACAAGCTCATAATGGTTCGTCTCGCGGCTCCAAGATACACGATCCGATATCCAAGGGAATAATCGATTCGTGTGTTTCGAATTTCCGCACAGTCATCGGACAGTTACATGCAAAGGTGAACGTTACAACATTATGTGTCAGTTAGTCCTGTGTGCATGATGACTTCATCTCGAGTATTTCTTCGATTCCCTTCTCTCTCTGTCCTTCGCATTTTTCCGTCGTCTCTGAGTGTCTTTTTCTCTTTCTTTTCGAATTTTCTCTCCGGCACTATTTTAGGAACTCGTGCGGCGCGCGTCCTCTTGAATTCCTGAATTCGATCAAGATCGATCGGACTTCATGCTGTTACATATCTGTAACTTATATGACTGCGGCTCATGATCGATATGGTGCGAGAGATGTAAGAAAAAATGACGGACTGAATCGGATGGAATTTTCGTTCGAATAAAATGTTTGACATACCCATATATACAGAGTGTTTTAGCGGCTTATTTTTTATTTACATTATCATATACATATAATTATAATAAATATTTATATACGGGTGTTCATTTCAAAATTCCCACCATAAATTTCTGGAAATCTATGAAAAATTCCCTGAAACACGTAAGAAGTATTATCGTGGGGGCCATTTCTTGATGCAAAAATTGACTCACTTACTTTAACCCCCTGTCCCCGACAGGTTTTTTGAACAGTACATTTTTTCGAGGATTTTTAAAAAAATCCCTTGGTTTGGGCCTTTGAGGCCTCATCAGTGCACGTGGAGACTGTCGACAATGGCTTTAAAACTTAAAACGCTACTTATGTCCGTTTTGCGTGGTAGATGCAGTGAGAGTATCACAGCATCTACCACTGCATCTACCACGCAAAGCTGACATAAGTAGCGTTTTAAGTTTTAAAGCCATTGTCGACAGTCTCCATGTGCACTGATGAGGCCTCACAGGCCGAAACACCGGTGTATGTGCGTTCGATTGTCGGCAATCTTTTGGTTTGTTTTGTTTTCTATCTCTAGGTAGTCAATATATTTTAGGAGTATCAGATTAAAAACTACTATAAATCTCTCAAAAACACGGAAAATAAATAATCTTATCGTTCTTTAATTTTTTAGTATTCTACATTCAAATGCAAAATACTTTTCCTTCTTTTCGTAGTTACTTATTAAACAAAAATGCGTGTTTCAGAAACGTTTTTATACAGAATTTGAGTTCACTGATTCAATTTCAGCACAATAAAATAATGTTCTAAACGATTTCTGGCTACTCCATCTATTTTAGGAACATCGGAACAAAAGCCAAAACTTTAATAAATTTCTCAAAAACATGGAAAATATATAATCTTCTGGTACTTTAACTTTTTTGTTATGTTCATTGCAGAATAATTTTCCTATTTTTTGTAGTTACTTATTAATCAAAAATACATGTTTTGGGATGGTTTTTATACCAATTTTGCGTTCATTGATTCTTTTTTTCTAACAGCATAATAAAATAATGTTCTTTACGAAAAACAGGGCAATAACATAAAAAGCGGATATATTATTTTCTTATTCCGGTGCTTTTCGTTTGAAAATACATTAAATGTTGCTTTAGTATAAATTGTTATTTAGTGTTACCAACCCAAAGATATTCAAATAAAATAACAAATGGTTTACAGTTTGCAAGAAAGAGTTAAAAATTGTATTAATTTATGGAGCCCAAAATCAATGTGCTCGAGGAACTGCCGCAATATTTAACGAAAGGCATCCGGATAAGATCACATCTCATAGATATGTCCTAAGTCTTATTGACAAATTTACTCCGGTTGGATTTGTTGCAAATATAAAACATAACCAACCGAGAGTTTTTAATAAAATTAAACATTTTAAGGAGTTAAAGTCTGTTTGAGTAATATATATTTAAGCCTAAAACAAAAAACCAAAAATTAAACAAACCAACAGATTTTTTTAAAAATGTTCAAAACGGTAATCGATTCGTTATCAAGAAAATTAACGCCAAAATGTACTGTTTCGAAAGACCTTTAAAATGACGTATTAGGGGGTTAAAGTAGGTAAGTTAATTTTTGTATCAAGAAATGACCATCACGATAATACCGCGCGATCATTTAAATTCTAAATTAGAGCAGGCTGTGAAATTTAAATTAAGTTGGTATATAAGTACTAATTTACAATTTGAATTGTCAAAGTGACGTTTCAAAATGTTAATTAATCAATAATTGACATTCTGGACAACCTAATAAAAAAAATCCCGCCTGCTATAATTTAGAATTTAAATGATCGCGTGGTACCTCTTACGTGTTTCAGGGAATTTTTCATAGATACCCGGATTTCCAAAAATGTAGGGTGGGAAGTTTTGAAATGAACGCTCTGTATATGAAAGTGGATGGATATATGTATGTGTGTCTGTATGTTCCCTATAGACTCCTAAACCGCTGAACGAATTTTGATGAAATGTTCAGGAAAACTCTAGCATAGTCTGGGAAGTATTCCTGTGAAGTTTGGTGCCAATCGGACTAACAATTAAAAAAAAACCATTATGTTTCAAAATTGCGTTATTTTTTTTTGGGCGTAGCAACGCGTGCCGGGTATCGCTATATTTAATAATATTCATACACCTTTTGACTTATTTGTCATAATTTACCTTTTGACGTTTGTTATAATTGTCATCTAAATAATACCAATTTGTGGAGTCAAGGTTTAAATAAAATGTTATCCTTAAATATTAATAAATCCGTTTGTTTTCTCTGTTCTGATATTGTTCCTGTCAAAGTGAATTTGTAGTGGCATTGAGCCGTCAGCTGTAGATTGATTGCTGAAACGATTCTAATATAATTTAAATATTTAGCCTCGACGCTGGTCGAGGCTAAATATTTAAATTATAGTAGAATCATTGGAACAGTTTGCTTATATACCTACATTGCAAAAATAGCACTCTATAATTCCTAATTGTTTGATCATTTTGCGATTTTTATTAAATATTTAAAGAAAAACAACAGAAAGGGATATAACATGATTAAAACCGAACTTGAAGAAATAATCGAATCGAACGAAATAAGATGGAGCCACTAGCCTGGGACGCAATTATTATAAACCATCAGTGCTTCATGATAATAATAATAATAATAATAATAATAATAATAATACGTTTATTTGCCCAACAGAATACAGGACAAAATATAAATAAACACATAAGTTAATGCAGAAAAATACAAAGTAATTAAAATGTAATACAAAAGGACACAAAAAGAAAAATGTAACAGTCGTCACTATTGGTTTAAGTATCCAGCGTAGATGTCAGAAAAGAAAAGTTCGTCATTCCGTGCCATGTGGTGCAAGGGCGACTTCTTGAGCACATTGGTCCTGGCCGTTGGCAGATTGAAAAACGCTGCATGCCGAGCCAAGCATCGCGGAACGTAGAAAGGCACAGCACCGAGCAGCTGCGGACAGTCAGTCCTACTGTTAATCAGCTTAAATAAAAATCTAGCACTATGCATGGTGCGTCGCACGGCCAAGGATTGAAGCTGATGCACCTCCAACAAATGAGTGTAAGAAATGTTCCATTCCGGGTAGGTTCCACTCAGTTTAAAAGACAAAAATCTTAGAAATCTTCGCTGAATTCTATCAATAGGAAGTTGTTGTGAAGTGTTGAGGGGGTACCATATGACCGAGGCAAACTCCAACCTACTGACTACCAACGCAAAGTAGAGGGACTTGAGGAGGCAGGGATCCGTGAAGTACCTCGAGATTCTCATCAGAAATCCCAACATCCTTGACGCTGCGGCACACACAGATTTTATATGCGGCGTGAACGTCAAGGACGTGTCAAATACAACGCCCAGGTCCCTGATCGACTGAACCCCAATGATCAACTGCCCACAAATGGTGTAATTGTAGTCCAGAGAAACGGATTTGCGAGTAAATAACATCGAATTACATTTTTCGGTATTTAGGACCAGGCCATTCGAGTGCGACCACGCAGTGACGACATCAAGGTTGTGCTGCAGTTTGATGGAATCATCTTCACAATGGACTGATGTAAACATTTTTAAGTCTTCAGCATAAGCTAATGCCTGACAAGTCAGAAGAGGAAATATATCGTTGACGAAAATGTTAAACAGCACTGGTCCAAGATTGGAACCCTGGGGAACGCCACTGGTTGCACGGAAAGTAAAGGATCTGTAACCATTATAGAATACGTAGTTTGAGCGATTTGTAATATATGATTTTAACAGGTAAATAAGGCGTGGAGCAAATCCATAATAATGCAATTTCTTTAGAAGAAGACTGTGATCAACCGTGTCAAACGCACGAGAAAAATCCAGATAAATAACGTCAACTTGCTCTCTGTCATCCATCGCCTCACTTACATATTGAGTGAAAGTGGCTAGGTTGGTTACCACCGATCTTCCAGGCATGAAGCCATGTTGAAGGGAAGATATGAGGGAGGAAGTATTGAAGGATATGGATCAGTACAGGACCTGCTCAAGAATTTTTGAAAAGTTGGACAAGATGGCTATCGGTCGATAATTAGAGATATGAGATTTGATGTTATAAAATCACAATAAATATGAACATCAATATAGGTGCGCAAATCCACTTTCAAAAGTTTCTGAACATGCTTCCGAACTGATAAATCAGCATTAATAAGGCGTTGAAGTACTTATATTTATAAATATTTGTCGAACATGTTCTCTTTTCTAGTTACAGGTATACTGTATGGTATGATTGGTATGGTATTAGTGAAGCAATGGTTTCCATTTGAATAGTATTGAATATTTTTTTATGAATTGTGCCGTTTCTGTGGAAACCAGTTTCATCCGCAAATAACACACAATCAAACAGAATTGTCGAGGCATTCGTATTAATTACTGCCCATTGGCAGAACACTCTTCTAGCTTTAAAATGATGAGTGCATAACTCAATATTTAAATGTATCTATTACGGACGATATTTATTTCATTTTAAAGTCATTCTAACGCAAACGCTTTTTTCATGGGTATTGACGTGTGGAGATTATCTGTTGTTGCCATAAGAAGTCTTTATTGATTTTCATCATTAACCACATATTTAAGTTTCCTTGGTTTTGAATTAGCAATACTACCAGTAGTATTGAAAGCATCTATTCTAAAGGCATTTGTTTTGGGACATCTTCTCTCAAGGTAACGCTGCTGGTAAACTCTTCGGGCTGATAAATAATTTCTTCTTCTTCAAAAACCGTATTAAAATAAAAGAAAAGCGTGAAGTTGGCAGAATTATATAAAAAGCAGCAATAGCTCAGTAATGGTCACTTTTAAAATAAAACATCTTACATATTTTTTATGCGATATTTAGCAAGCAATTCAAAAATGAACCTATATACAGGCTGTTCCATTTGAAAAAATTCACTGTGTCATGTAACTTTAATCCATTTTTCTGCAAATTTAATTAATAACTGCAAAAAATAAAATGTGTTTGTATTAGGACCTTTTATTATGAACATTTAATTTAATTTTTCATAAAAACGGTAATAAGTCGACAACCTTAAATTTTTGGTTTATACTATAACTTTTTGACTAAGAATTTTACGGGGAATACAAAAATGCAATAATATATAGGATGTTCCATTTAAAAAACTATAACTATGGTTAGCCACCAAGTTATGGAACACTGTGTATAATACAAAATATTTTTAAAATGTGCTCCTTATGAACAGCTATCACAAGGAAAAAACCGTTTCGAAATATCTTTACTCATAAAGGCATAATCGGCCTTACCCGCTTAGATGACTCACCCTGTATATATCTATGCGATTCATGTGTATTAACAAATACGGCAAAAAACAATTTTTGCCGCACATTAACAAAATTGATCTGTAGAATGAAATTTTAAAGTAAAAAAAGTTGAAAATGAATTTATTTACTTTCGCGCTAGTTACTATCACCTAGTAACTGCAATCATAATCTTCTTTCCATTCTACCGGGTTTACTGCAAATGTAACTTCTTCGATAAGCCCTTCAGTTTCTATATATTTATTTGACAACTTTATCAACATGTTTACATATACTCTTCAACTCTTGCAGAGCTGAGAAAAAATATTTTTGTCTAATAAAATCGACATTGTTGCCACTAAAATTTTATATCGGTTTTATTGCATTAAATGGGTGTATATGAATGATTTACCGATCGGCTGTTTATATTATATCGAATTTTACTTTTTTCAGTTTATACCTTTACTTGAATTCAACAAAACTGTCATATTTGATATTAAAATTGCATACGCGTAGTTCAAAGGGCTTTTTAAAGATACTTTTGAAAAATTATAGACATAAACTAATCAACTTTAACGTGATATGTACATATTTAAAATTGCAGGTGGGATATTAATACCATTTTATGGTTTTGGTAATGTTGACATGTAAGAATGATGAATATAAAGTCATGTTTAGTTTGTAAATTAAATTTCTAGACACAACTCTCCAAGTAGAACAAATAAAAGTAAACCTTTCCAAGTTGCCGATTTAATAACATGGAAATTACTAAACCTGAATGGGTAAATCAGTTACAGACACCTGTTATTGCAGCCTTTAGGCACGCGCTGTATAATAGGTACAGATATAGTTACTTCTTTTGCCAATATATAATATGTAAATTTATTATAATTGTATTTATCAATATACTCAGTAAATACCATGGATTTAGATGTAATAACAAAATTACTGCCAAGAAAACAATAACCGTTAGTTTTTCACACGTTACTTTTCGTACATTTTTTTTACAAATTTTATTAAAGAACTTGAGAACTTAGTACATTGTTAGTGCATTGTTAGAGTTACTGTCCGTCTGTAAACTGACCTATTAGGGTTCATTATTGAACTTGTCGGTTGAGTATTAACCCCCTTTTTAACATATGTCAGAATAAATAGGGTAAAGTGAATGAGTCCATTCTCTCAACGCAGAATTGCAGGGTGATTACTACCAAGTTAATGATACCTGGTATTTACATTTTCCTCGTAAATTATATAAAACAGATATAGATAAAAACGACTAAATACTTTATATATATTTTTATCATAGGAAAGCATAATCTGACATTGTTAATGAAACGTTGTTTTTAATAACCATACATATCCAAAGCACGTCATGTAGTAGCGCAAGCTTATATTTACGTTTGCTGATATATAATTCTCGCAAAATTAGCACATCATAGAATTTACAGAGCGTCATAATTTATATACTTCATGTAATAACATCAACAGTCCGGACGTGTGTTTTTCTTTCCGAAAATAAGTTGCGAAGAGATTGCATATAGCGGTTCCAGAAAAACATAAAGCTGCTGTAGTTCTGTTGAATTTTTGATACAGATTAAAATAGTTAATGAAAATGTAAAGTATTAGCAGTAATGAAAGATTTGGATTGAGTGTTGGAAAACCAGAAGCAGTCCAGAAAATCAACAAATTAATAATAATAATAATAATTTATTGCTCAAGTACTCTCCAATTACAGGATAAAATTACATAGAATGTATGAATAAGCATATGTTGAACGTAATTCTAAAAAGGCCATCTACAGTCATTACAGTCATTACAGACAACAAAACTCAAAAGAGGAATAGAAAGAAATAAAAGAAATAAAGTAATGAAAATTTAACTAAAAGCAGGTGAATTTAACAATTCAGATAACGTTGAATGGTGTATGTATATCAACATTAATACATTTGACATTGAATGTATAAATATGTTATACCGCGAGATCAAAACTTATATTGATAATGGTTTGCCATGTAATGTAAACTGTCTGTCTAAGGGTCCTCGCTAGTGGATCTGTCAACAATGGCAAAATAGCAGATTTTAGAATCCAGATATTTTTGTTGATTTTAAAGATGGAGAAAACCTTTCAACGTCAACTTATGAAGAATTTAGTAATCTACCTGGCTGAAGAACCAACTTTAGAAAAAAATTATCGGATTACAGAAAATTAATTAATATGTCAAAATATTAAAAACCAGTTTTCTCAAAAATCCTTCGGAGGAGATTTGTTTGCTTGGGTTCACGTTATAAATTGAATAGAAAGCTACCCGGCTGTGCACTTATTTTTCGTTCAACTATTCTTTACTTTGTTTAAAATGAATATAAAATAAATTAAAATTAGGCAACCCACATTACAATGAATTGTTATTCTGCTATAAATATTTCCCGCAGTTACAAATGTGTAAATAGTTAGTCATAAATGAATTTTTATTCGCTTAGATATTGAGTTATTATTTCAACATCAACATCGCACATCCTTGGATTATTAAATTATGTGCTATGCAACCAATATTACATTTCCCATTCACTAGCGAGGACCCTTAAGGGCAAACCTTAATATTTTGACATATTAATTAATTTTCTGTAATCCGATAATTTTTTTTCTAAATTTGATTCTTCAGTCGGGTAGATTACTAAATTCTTCATAAGTTGACGTTGAAAGGTTTTCTCCATCTTTAAAATCAACAAAAATATCTGGATTCCAAAATCTGCTATTTTGCCATTGTTGACAGATCCATTAGCGAGGACCCTTAAGTTATATCATTAAGTGTCATACTGTCATTAATATAATGACAAATATTAATGACAGTATGACACTTCATGATATAACTTAAGAGGGGCGTTTACTAACAAATAGAACCTTATGCAACTTATATTACTCGTGGGACGGGTAGACGTAAGGAGGTGTGAGTAGGTAGAGGTAGTCCATATTCGGTTCTGTCACAGCGCTTCGGTTTTATTCACAGATTCTGTCATAGATAGATAAGGAATACTATAAATGGGAAACATAATGTATAAAGAATGATTACTTACAGAACAGTTGATGTTGTTGATGTTTTATAATAAGCCAATTTTCGCTTATATTATTATACACTCGAATATTATAGTTATATATGACATTTCTTTTTAATTACAAACTGTCACTTTGACTTAAGTTTGGAATAGCCGACCGATTCCGATATACTTTCGTCTTCGCTAGGACCGATAGAGATACCGTAAAGTGGGGATAGACGACGCAATAGCATGGAAAAACCTCGTGTGAAATGTGTGTGACAATGTTTACTATTTAAAGTTTTTTATCTTCAAAAATTATTACAGAAAGTTTTTTTTTATATCGTTCATCAAATGTACAGCTGGCGCGTTGAGGTTCTTTTTTTCTTTTGTGTATCAGCCTTAGTTAGTAGACATTAATCAAATTCATATATTTTTGTCGTTATTTCTAAGACATAATTTTTTTAAGAAAATAAATTAGTACAAAAACTGACCTTGACATTATAAATTGGTGCCTTTTGCATCACTAACCCAAATTTGAGATTCTAAAATTACAAAATAAATTCAAAAAACGCGAAAAGGACGATGCCTTAGTTTTCGATAGGTAAACGCTCCTCTTAAGATAGACGTTTTACATTCCATGGCAAACCTTATCGATATAATTTTTGATCTCGTCAAAACAAAAAACGAATGCTGGACTGATCACGGCGCGCTGTCATAGATTCCATCCTAACAAGCTGCTATAAAAAGATCATGAGAAAAATCTCGAACAGGACGGTTCCTAAAATATTTTAAAGGGTATGGTTCCTCCCTTTAAAACATTTTAGGAACCGTCTCTGCACCATTTCTGCTCAAATCTAATTAATATAAATAGGGGAAGCATACTCAAGTTTAGAACGCACAAAGGAATAATAAACTTGCTGAACAGGAATATGTAAGCCACACGGGAAAGCCCGTTTTTGAAAGAAGTATTGGAAGAGATTGCAGGTATGTTTAATCAAATACTTTTACACCTTAAAAAAAGTCCGTTATTCTATTAGACGTACAAAACATCGATGCTTCAAAAAAAAACTTGCTGAGGCAAATTTTGCTTGAACAGCTTTAAAATATGTGTCAAAAAAAACGAACATGGTGCTTAGTTAATCAGTCTTATGACAATGAATGCTATCAAGTAGCCAAATCATAAATATAATATTCTAATAAATAAGAGCAAATTAGCAAGGTATTCTTAAAAGCTGAGGCATAATGCTAAGGAGTATCCTGTACGTTGAATGTTTCTCTAAACAGACTGAGCAAATTACAAAACAGTTTGATCATTATAGAGTGATTCACTAGGTAGCCATGCAGAAAAACCGCGAATCTACTCACAAGAACTGATATTCCTAATGAAACAACATACATATTTGTATATCGATACCAATGCGTAAAAATCCTAAACACGCTTTCCTTCCTAAAGGCGGTGCATTCAGATACCTGCGCAATATGTGAAAACTTGACTCAAAGGCTTCTGTATAAGAATCTGTCTGAAGAAACTAAAGACATAAAAAGAATTGCATTTATGAAAGGCGGAAGCATTTGTAACTCTTAGGAAATGTTAAAAGCAAGATGTCAAAGTAAGAGATTATTATTTAAGCTTGGATTACATATATGCAAAATCAGCCCTTACAACACATGCCTTCTAATCCAGTACTTTATACACCTCAACTTTGGTACCCCGTATTCGGGATACATAATTTGGGACTAATGAAGCTGCAATATATACATATCAGGAAGGTGATGCCAAGAAGGGCAGCAGTTTAAATACTTGTGAGGGAACTAGTAATAGATCCTTGTTATTGCTGAAGAACCATGTCATGCTTGATTTTATATTGCATGTCCTAAAGTTATTTGACTCTATGCTGTATGTATTTCCAGTGCGAGGTAATCCCGACTTGCCTAATGACCATTCATAGAAACGAAGAAATGAATAACAGGACGCTATGAGACTTCAGACGAATGAAGCAAATTAACTTGCAAGACAAAACATTTTTTAAGTTGGTTAAAATTAATCAGTAGCGTTCTTTTTCCGATATAAAGCTAAATATTTCCTGAAGTCGCAAAAATCTTCTATGAAAATAAAATGTATGTGTCAAATTGAAATAAAAAAGATAAGTATACGGTTACAAAATCGTTTGAGGATCACACATACCATTGCCTTTAGAAATGAATCTGAAGCGTTTCCATAGAAAGTCGCTTAGCATATCCCCACTTACAGTGGGAAATTTGAAAAGTTTACCAGACTATCTAGAAAACACGTTAAAACAGATTGGCGAAAGCAGCGGGTGCGAGTGCTGAATAAGTGGTTGCACATTGCTGCAACCAAGTAAAATTTTCATGACTATTCAACTCATGTGTCATTTGTAAAAATATGACCAATAAGAATCAAAGAATCACATTTTTGTGTCCTAGCAACAAAAATACTGCTGCGTATTTACACTAGTGGGTATTTCATTGAAATCACCACTGGTGGTATCGGTGGATATTTTTGACAGATATATGTCGCAATTTTTTTATTTTTTGAAACAATAACGTACAAATACCTTATATAATAAAAATTACATGATGGATTATAATTTTATAAATGAAAATTGCAATTAGAAAAATTAATATGACTACAGTTGTGTAAAAAGGCTTCTCTGAAAGTGCCTTTCATCTCACTTTCTTCGGACAGTGCAACGGAACTGGTGATATTAGAAGTAGAGGCTACAGCAGTGGATCCAGTATTTGTTATATTTTTTCTCAAATGACCAATAATCTCTCATGGTGTTCATCATCTAACTGCAGGTAAGTTTTAATAGAATTTATATTGCCGTGGCCAGTAATTTTCATCAATTGATGCTCCCCGACTCCAGCTTTTGCTAAAGTTGTCACTGTAGACGATCTTTTAACATCCAATCCGGCTTTTTCAGCAGAATTTTTCACCCATTTATTCATCTCATTAATCCCAACCGAAATCTATTTATTCTTGCAATAACTTATTAAATTCGAATCATAGAAAATTTTCTACATTGACAGTAGTTTGTTGAAAACATACTACTATGGAAACCAACGCAATAGCTACTTAATTTTAGAAAATTAAAAAACTCAGTTCGTCATTTATGAATGAATCATTCGATGAATAGTCCTTCGAATACAATTCGTAATCAAAGTATGGTAGATCATTTTTGCGGTGTTATCACTCTTGTTTCCTTGCGCTTGTAAATAGGACTCGTGCTGACGCACTCGTCCTATTAATATTCAAGCGCAAGGAAACATTCGTGAACCACCACAAAAATAATCGAGCATACTTTGACTACTCGTTGTATTATATATGAAAATACTCATTTTCGTTTGAAAAAAAGTGTTCGTCGAGTTAAGAAAATAAAGTCAACTAGTTTTATCATGTGTTACACTGTTTTTCATTTCAAAAACAACACTTGTCAATATCATTTGTTTATTGAACCGACAATAAGAAATCATTGTTATAATAAAAATTTTACAAAAACATCATATGATGTTGTATGGTGTCTGATATGAGAAAAGAAATAATTGGTGCACATAAAGAAATGGTAGTGGAAATATGCGTATGATGGCTTACTGACGATATTTCTAGAACATTTGAATTTAGCGGTCAGATGATCTGTTTTTAAGTCAGTAAATATTTCTCTTGTAGACCCACAAACAAGTGCGCTTATTGAACGGTTTGGTGGAAGTCAGGAAAAAACATTTCGGTGAGTCCAGAAGTACATTTTACTCAGCAAGTAATTTGAAATCACATTGTTAATAAGCTAAACCCATGGGCGGGCGCCCATGCTATGCCTACATTCAATCTATATGCTACATTTAGTAATGAATCCATTTTGAGGTTGTGTTGTAACTGAAGAAGTGTTTCACTTGGTTTAATTAAAAGCTCGACTTTTTCTAGGATGTCATACGTCAGTTGATTGTTCTTACTTTCTTATACGTAGTATAAGGAAGTATTGTGATGATGAAAATTTTCGATCTCGAGGTTTCTGCAGATGTCCACGTTTTGAAGTCCCCTGATGCCAAAAGAGTGGTTTTAAAAAAATGTCTTTGCGTCTGTCTCTGTGTGACCACGATAGCGGTCAAACCGCTATAGCTATCTATTCCAAATTTTGCATTTAGTAGTATAATCTCCCTCTTGAGAACTGATTAGATTTTCATAAAAATCGGCAGACCGAAAGTAGTAGTTTGCTTCTGTGAAAAAATCGAATTTTGCCAATACTTCGTCAACTACTAAGTTTAGACAAATTTATAAAGAATTCATATGTACTTAAAATTAAATTTGAGAAGAATTTTATTAAAAATTTTTTTCGAAATTCCTACCGGAAGTAGGTCTTTTACTCTTATCGAAAATCGTTTTTTTGCAAATATTTTGCTAGTCATACTTTTTAGACAGGTACGTTACGAGTATAAAAGTATTTAGAACTTAATTTTCAATATCTTTTGTATAAAAAAAATTCAAAATTCGGACCGGAACTAAGACTTTTACTCTTACCGAATAACGATTTTTTGCAAATATGTCGTAAATTATGCATTCTGTATATATTTATGAAGAGTACAAAAGTATTTAAAGTTGGATTTGGAAAAGTTTTTTGTATAAATGAAATTTCAAAATTCGGATCGGAAGTAACACTTTCATACGTATAAGAAAGTCGTGTGGTGGCCACACCTAATTTTTTTTTAAAAAAGGTTTTTTTTTAATGTAGATTATGCCACTTGCAGGTTTAATTACAATGTCAACTACCGCTAAGAAAAAATGGCGAAAGGAAGATATGAGGGTAGCTTTAAGAATGTATAAGAAAAAATGGGATTGCAGTTGGCGGTGAAAACCTTGTAGGGGCTGCGTAATGTTGCGGCAGGACGCCGCAACATTACGCAGGCGATTCAAAAATCGTTGCAAGAGCACAAAAGAGAATTCGAGAGGTAAAAACCAGCTTTCACAATGATACAGGATGAATTTGGTCAATATATTCTGGAAATAGAATTTCGATTTTTTGGTTTAGCAATCAGCGATTTAAAGAAATTGATTTTTTTAATTTGCAAATAAAAACCACGTATAAAATCTATTAACAAGGAAAAAGATATAACTAGTCAAAAATGGATCAAGGGATTTTTACAACGGAATGCATAGATTTTCATGGGAAGACCTGAAAACACCTCGGCTGCTCGCGCGCAGGCTTTCAACAAGGAAAACGACACTGGCTATTTTAAAGCTCTAAATGAAGTATTGGATAAATACAAATTTCCACCAGAAAATATCTACGATGTTGACGAATTCGGTATCCGTATAGTCTAAAGACGGCTGCAAAAAATTCTGCCTACAAAAGGAAGAAAACAAGTTGTCCAGTGTCCAGTTGCTAAACGAGGACATCACATAATTGTGGTCTGTTGCATGAGTGTGATGGGCATATTTGTACCACCAGTTACATTTTACAGAGAATGGATAAAACATGAACTTATGAACAATGCTCCAATTGATAGCAAAGCTTTCTGTTAGGCAAATGGCTGGTCGTGTTCAGAGATATTTTCCAATGGATGCAACATTTTGTGCAATAAATGCTAGCTTCAAAACAAAACGTTATGTTTCTTTCAGGCGGTCATAATAGTTACAAAAACTTAGAAATCTGTCAATACGAAAAGGATAAGGGCGTGATATTATTTTGTTTTCTGCATATTGTACAACCATTGGATAAAGGATTTTTTAGACTTCTCAAAAGCTACTATGGCCAAGAAATTCAGACATGGCTTAAGAGAAATCCTGCCGGAATTGTCACACATTTTCAAGCAGCTAGCCCTTTTAATAAAGGTATTTGGAAAGCTGCTACAGCTGGAAATGCAGTAGATGCCGAAACAGGAATATATCCGCTCAATGACAACATTTTTCAAGAATGGATGTTCCAGTCCTCTTCAGCAACGAATAAACTGTTGAATAAACAAAATGATCAAGAGCAGCCACAATGGGATGTAGAGAATAAGCTTTCCTTAGCTGGACAGTCGGGAATAAAACAAATTTCACCTAAAAATCGTAGATATAATATAGAAGAATTATTCCATTACCGCAAGCAGTACCGAGGATTTTAAAAATAAGGTTACGAAAACTATTCAACAACAAAAAAGGAATTTATGAAAAGGAAAGAAAGGGAAGAAGAAAATTAACGAAAAAGAGCTTTTTATTGCAGAAGAAGACGATGATGGAGAGATTGATGATGATGAAACTGATGGTGGTTGCTTATACTATATTGATTTATATTCTCGGTCTAAAACAAGAGAAGCATAGATTTCCTGTCAAAAGTGCCATTTGTGATATCATTGTGAATGTGTAAGTATCAACAAGTGAATAAAACAATTTATCTGCGAACTGTCCATAAAATTTGTATCAATGTTTTCAATTTTTGGTTTGTTATTTGTTGATTTCCGATTTTTATTTATTTAATTACTGATTTCTTATGTTACAACCTTTGTGTCTTTATTTTAATTATATTTATTATTTTTAAAATAACTTGCCAATACTGACTGAAAATTTGAAAAATCTCAGAATAATTTGAATAAGAAGAAAATGGCACACTTCCACTAATTGTCAGAAAATTTTGTTTGTTTTACCAAACTGATTAACCCAATTCATAGTACTTTAATCAGACTGTTTAATTTAAAAAATTAAATATAATTTTACATATCATTTTTCAAATACCTCTCTACTAGTAGAAAAAAATTTTGAGTTCTGTCGTTTACAAAATCATCCAAAGACAAGAAACATCTTCTATTTCTAAACAATCTCACATATAAAAACTAAGCTATCAAAATTTAAAATCCAAAATCATTCGTTATGTAAGGAATCTTCGGTCCTAATATGTTGAGTCATCTGCATCGTTAGATATATTACATATAATGGATCTTGGTAAAAACAAATTGTTTCTTGGTTTTATTAGGTTATTTAACGCCATGACTGTGCTGGGTTGATGGTAAAACAATTTGTATATTAATAGAAGTAAGAGTAAGCATTTGGATATACGTAGGCTTCTAGGAAAGTATTGTCAAAGTTAAAATCAATACATTCTAAGTGCTCAAACATTATTGTATCAGCATATTCGTGTGATTGTTGCCTAATGCAAATTTGCAAGCTACGATAATGTGGAATACGACAACATATCGTACTTTAACTTTTTGTTTTCAAAACAAATATACTTTGATTCTTTTAAAACAGTAGGATGATAAATCTGAGAACCATATAAATGATATAGCCATAAACTTTTATTATCTTGGTAAACATCGCAAAATATAATTATGCTGTTTTATATCCATATATACGGTGTTGAACCAATAATAGCCGCCAGATATGTTACAGAAACTAGTAGTCATATTGCTTCCGCCTAAAAGAATTTCAAGTAAAAGTATCCAAGAGAAAACTGGAAATTATTTTAGAGTTTGTAAAATGTTCGCTAAGGGGCGTAACGGTCATGATCAAGGCTAAAATTAAGAGTTTCTTCGTGTTTTGAAGTGGTAGAGGCAAATCAAATGTTTTTTTGAATAACTTCGATTACTTCAGTTTGGCGTAACCGACTTTATCTAGCTTAGTCTCACTTAAAACAGTTTTATTTGCTCTACAAACCGCGTCTTGGCTTTTGTATTCTTGAGTCTTGCTCTTGCCGCTAGATAGCGTTAACTGAAATGTAAGGAAATATTAGTATCTTTCTCAAAGAACTTGAACGCAATGATATGTTTCCTTTTACATGACCCAATCAAGAATTAAAACATCAACATTTCGGTAAAAAATCCAAGTTTGTATTTTTTTTACAACAGGAGATACTGGCCAAAATAAATTAATAACACACCAACGTCTTCAGGGCATTTTAAAGTACCAACTATTTAAAACAGTTTATGTCTTATATAAACACAATATAAACCACCTTCTGCCAATACACGCCAGTTTGTTTCAGTTAATTGAAGCAGGAGAAGCCTGGAAGATGCACGTTAAGATAGTAGACATAACATCGGCAGTAGAAGCAGAGACTACGACGCTGTTTCAACCTAGAAACCAGGAAGGTATCAATGACAACCGTAGAAGCCTACGACTTAGATTATCTTTCTTTTTTTTTACATTATATATTTACTATTATCTTATATGTATTGATATTATTCATGTATAACAAATAGATATTTTAATTATAATATAACCTTTATAATTACTAGTTATGCGACATACGAGGTGCTACCCATAAGTTTCCGAAATATAATACTAAATACAATCACATTATAGAAGATTTTCATTAGCCACCGTTAATTGATTTTTCTATTTTACGAGCATTTTTATTTAATTTTTTAAATAATTTTAACACACATTAATAAGCACCCAGTGGGGATGTTGATATATTCATGGATGCATTAAATGAGGTATTGGCGAGGGTAGTGCAGGAATGTGATGGAACTATTTTCATAGCAGGTATTTTAATATAGATTTCTTAAAGAAATCAAACAATAGAGACACTATTAGATTTATTCCGTTCCTACGGTTTAAATCAAACCAATTTGCGAGCAACTAGGATTACAGGTACTAGTAGCAGCACCTGCCTTGATAATATATTTACAAATATGAGTCAGAGTGAGTACAATACATCAGTAGTTAACCTCCATATTGCAGACCACTTGGCACAGCGGTTTTTTATTAATTTATAATAAAACTATGCCAAAATATTAAAAACAAGTTTTCTCAGAAATCCTTCGTAGGAGATTTGTTTGCTTGGGTTCACGTTATAAATTGAATAAAAAGCTACCCCGCTCTGCACTTATTTTAGTTTAACTATTGTTTACTTTGTTTTAAATGAATATAAAATGAATTAAAATCAGGCAACCCACATTACAATGAATTGTTATTCTAGTAAAAATCTTTCACGCGGTAAATATTTGGTCATAAATGAATTTTTATTCGCTTAGATATTGAGTTATTATTTCAAATATTTATTATATATTCCCTATGTGCTATGCAACCAATATAGGACCCTTAAGTTATATCCTTAAGTGCCATACTGTCATTATATATTTACAAAGTTTATGTCAGTCAAATTTTAGTATGACACTTAATGATATAATTTAAGACAGACGTTTTATATTCCATGGCATACCTTTATCAATATAATTTTTGATCTCGCGGTATATATTACGTTAAATAAATAAAATTTTTTAAAAGTATCCCACAAAACATTCCAACTCAAAATTAAAAGTAAAATGTCAAAGTCTAAAGTATTTTTTATGGAGCAATTTTATTTCCGATAGCGAGATATTCTATCATAAAACTATAAAGTCCCTGACTCCCATATTAAATCACACAAATAAATGCAGAATATAGTACTTGGCACAAAATTTATTTTACATTGCATCAATACAATAAGTTCAAACAAAACTTTTATAATGAAATCGAGCTACGCAAATACAAGTAATACTAATAATTGGTTAAATTCAAATATATTGTACAACGTTTTTTACTCTAAATTATATTTCTTAATAAAATATTTCAGACAAGAATGCATTCTAAAAGTTATATATTGTGAGAGTAACTGTTTGGAAAAGTAACGATTATTTGAAACCAGTATTCGTTACTTCGGATCTTATCGAGTAACGAATACTTTAGTAACGGATAGTTACATTTGCAACACCACTACCATAGATTGCAGACGACGCAGAGATTTGCGGATTTCTGGGGTGCCAAAATCATCAATAAACTTCCTGAAACCATGTGGCGCCTTTCTTCCAGCCGATTCTCAACTGTTTTAAAGAAGTACATCTTGAACAGTGCGTTCTAAGTCTGTGCAGGATTTTTTAAATTGTGACATTGTAAATGTAAATTTAAATTTTAATTAAATGTGTGTTTGTTTAAATTATCTATGTATTATACAAATATGTAAATTTTCTTCATGTACTGTACATGTTGTACCTGTAATTTGTGACGATTATTGTAATGGTTATTACGATAAAATGTACTTATTATTATTATTATTATTATTATAAACGATTTAAAAGTTAAAAAAAATATTAATGACGATGATAATATTTTAAATTTTAATAAAAAAATAAAATTAAATAAAAAATGACAATCGGTATAAAATATCACAAAAGTATGTAGTTATGGTTCTAATATCTGACACTTTTGAATATAATGTGTGAGCACGTGATTAAATGCAAAAGTCAATGTATCCTTTTTATCTTATTTAAAAAATAATAGTGTTTCTCTCCACTGTTGTCACCACTACTTTGCGTTTTTGATCACGTGATTATAGGCAAAAATCAATGTATCCGTTTCGTCTTGTTTAAAAAATAATCATGTCTCTCTCTAATGTTGTCAACACTATTTTGTCTTTTTTAAAGTGCAAAACTTCATCCATTAGATGTTAAGGAAACTTCCTATTTTGAAAGTACTATAAATAAAACTCAATTTCAGTTCAAATACACATTTATTTATTTTCGATGTGCGCCGATATTTCGGGGCCGCCCTGAATCGAACATAAGATATACAGCACATATACATGTGAATCGCTATTTATACGCACATGTTAGACACTGCCGTCCGTACGTATACATAGGAGGTCTTGCATCGCCTTCGGTATATAGTCGTGTAGCACTGCCGGCAGACAATAAACTCAGCCGCTGAGACTGTATACGCCGGAAGCCAGCTCCGCATCAGTATACTCACAATATTTGTATGTAAAAAATACATTAAGTGACAATATATTTTAAAAGTTAAAAAATAAAACATACATTACAAAAATATAATAACACATAAAGATAAAACATTCATATATAAAGCAAGAAACAATAATATAAAATAAAATAAAAGATGTTAAGTTCTTAACATTAGTATTATTATGTCAAGGCTTGTGCTCAATGAATACCGAAAATTCAAATAAATTTCCATAAAATTAATCTAATCCAGCATGAATCCGATAATCCGATAATAATAATAATAATATTTGACACAGAACTTATATTACTTGTTCTATCCTACCGATGTCGGCCCTACTGCGGAATTAGTAAATGGAGAACTTAGGAACCTTACGGATACTACCAACCAACATGAACTTTCAATTAATGGAAGCAAATATTCGGTTGCTGCATTCGGCAAGGCGTCCGCTGTTTCACTTTGTCTACCTTTTTTTGAATTTCTCAATAAATTATGATATTGTTCCTGTGCGGTCTGAATGTAGGAATCTTGGCATGTTTTTGGATTCTACGCATTAAGCCACATGTTTCTGCACATACTGTGTATCCAAAAAGTCTGGAAACACCCAAATAAAATCGAAACGGATGATTTTTGAGAAAAATGCAAAAACAGGTCAATTAGTATTTTCAAGAAACTACTGGCTGGTATCTGTTTGAAATTTTTGTTGACCTTGAAAAAGTTATGTCATCAAAAAAAAAAATTTAAATAGCAACGTCGCATTTTTAATTTTATTTTTGATAGATCTTTTAATTGTCTAAATGACTGAAAAAAAAATTTTTCTTAAGAAAATTACCGAGAAAAATTTAATTACTTCTTCGAAAATGGAAAAGTTTGTCTTTAAAAAAAAACATAGTTGGCTTAAAAGTCGATTATTTTTCAAACACATTTTGTTTTATTTGTGACATTCTGTCAAATACGAATTGTGCGTAAGTTTAAAAAATCTGTTTAAAAATTGTTTTAAGTGAGAGGGAACGTATTCAAATATTGATGATGATTGGTTTTGGGGATAGGGCTCGTTCAGTTAGAGAAGTTTGCGACTTATTTAATACAGAACATCCGGAGCGTGCCCCAATTAGTATTTCTGCAGTGAGTAAGATTCACAAAAGATTTCAAGAAGAAGGCCATGTTCGAGATCGCCCTAGAAGTGGTCGTCCAAAGATCGCAGAAGATACGCAACTCGACGTATTATTGTCAGTAGAGGAAACTCCAAATTCTAGTACACGGCAGCTTGCTCGGGAGTTTAACGTGTCGAAGAGTACAATTGGTAATATTTTCCGGAAACCTAAGTATCATCCCTACAAAATCTGTTTGGTTCATGAGCTGTCTGAAGACGACTTCGACAAGCGTGTACAGTTTAGCGAACAACTGATGCCTATGTGTGATAATGATCCGTTTTTTATCAGAAATATCTTATTCTCAGATGAAGCTACGTTCACATTACATGGGACTGTTAATAGATAAAACTGCAGGTACTGGGCACGCCAAAATCCACGCTGAATGAGAGAGGTACGAACTCAGTATCCTCAGAAATTAAATGTATATGGGCTGGTTTAATTGGTAACAGAATTATAGGGCCTTTTTCTTCAACGGTAACCTGACTGCGGGAATGTATTTGGATTTTTTACAAAATTATTTAATACCGTCATTAGCAGAAATATTTCCGAACCATGAAGATCCTAATTTGCCCTGCCAAAGAATTTGGTTTCAACAAGATGGGGCTCCACCCCACTATGCGGGAAATGTTCGGCATTATCTCGAGAATACCTTTTCAAACAGATGGATTGGCAGGAGGGGGGCTATCGAGTGGCCGGCTTGGTCGCCAGAGCTAACGCCTATTGATTATTTTTTGTGGGGTTACCTACAAAATAAGGTATACCCAACTAAACCTGAAAATTTGGAAGACTTGCGTCAACGGATTGAGATTGAAGTACGAAGGATCACTCCTGAAATGATAGAAAACGTTCAAAATGAATTTTATTATCGTTTAGGGTATTGCCAAGATGTTCAAGGACAACATTTTGAACATTTATTGTAAGAGTTTTTGCTGATTTCTACGATTAAAATTTTCTTTGTTTTCTATAATGATTTTTTTTTCAAAATTTTTCTTAAGTAAAATTTTTTGACTGTCGTTTAGACAATTAAAGGATCTATCAAAAATAAAATTAAAAATGCGACGTTGCCATTTAAATTTTTTTTGATGACATCATAACTTTTTCAAGGTCATCAAAAATTCCAAACAGATACCATCAGCCAGTAGTTTTTTGAAAATACTAATTGACCTGTTTTTGCATTTTTCTCAAAAATCATCCGTTTTGATTTTATTTGGGTGTTTTAAACATTAATTTCACGTTGTCGAATAGTATGTTTACTATAGTTGAGTCGTTCTCGCAACCGACATGCGCCACTATACTAAAATGGCGTCAATTTGAGATGTTGCGAAATTTTACCTGTCAAGTCATATAACCTACAAAATCCATTTCAGGACTGTCACAAATAATAATATTCATACACCTTTTGACAATTGTCATAATTATCTTTTGACGTTTGTTATAATTGTCATCTAAATATTTTAAATTTGTCAGCAATGCTTGCATCCTAAACAGTATAGCCAAATGTTATATAAAATACAGGTGTAGAAAAAATAATATTTAATAGCTTTATTTATAATATTTAATTTGCAACTGGCTTTCATGTAATAGTATTTTACTATGGGAAGGTATATATCCTGAAATATTAATTAATTAGTTTAATTTTATTATTTTGAAATTGTTCCGGCCGATCGAAATTTGCAGTGGTATTGAATCGTCGTCTTTAGTTCGTACTTTGGCCGTGTCGGTTGCCAAAACGACTCGACTTTAATTGACCTCATAATAGGTCCTTCATTATCAAATCACTATATCTAAGAAGTTGAAATCGGACTTAGGTATTCAGATATATGATAATTTAATGAGCGCTTGAAGGGCTATCATAAAGCATTCCGTTTACAAGAACATAAGTCTGTGTTAGGTTGTCGTAGTTGAACAATCTGCATAAATAAAAATATTTTTAATTTAGCTCATGATTATAATAACAACAAATTCGTATTAAAAATTTTTGCCCACTTACATTATTTAAATATCAATAATAAACTTTCGTGTTTGGCTGGGATAACCGGTATATGGATTGAACCATATACTCTCGGACTACGAGACGATAGTGTAAGATCTGTCCCACTTCTACCCAGGTTCTATACCTGTCTGCCAAAAGATTTGCAAACACAATTTCAATGGGTGTTTTTATCGTATGGGGAATTGAATCAAAAGTGATGGAATGTATATTATACATATATCTGTCTACCAATAATATACTATAGAACTTTCTAATCATCCTACGTATATCTATCTGCGGATGTATAGTATAAGTATGGAGAATGTTTAGAAAAAATGAGAGAAGATATACATGTAGCTATATATATATATAATATGTATATGTGTGATCATGTATTAGTGCGCGTATATGCATTTGTACGTGTATTAGTATGCTTGTTGTAGATGCGAGGAATGATTTATGAAGGCCAGGTCCTATTTGACAAGTCATGGAACCCATAATGAAAACATCTCATGGACAGATCGCTAGTCATTTCACCGCCTCCTTCGTAACTTTTGACGCTAACGCGGTTCAGTGATGGATTAAACTCCGACTGGCCCAGTCTCATACATATTAATATCGGAGTGCATATTGTCTTTAATTAGCATTTTGTTTAATCATTGCTTCTACCTTCGAAAAAACGGCGCGCTACATTGCGAAGTATACACGAATATATAATGTGTGCGCAGGTACACTGTTGCGCAAAAGAAAGTGGCTATAAAACAGCGACAGGACAGATTACAAAATTGGACTTACTGGGTATTTTAACGGGTCATCGGAATTGATTGTCATGGCCGCTTCTGTAATTCTGCGATAAGTAGTACGCTGTGCCACACAATAAGAATGGCGGTTCAAACTACAAACATTTCATTGGCGTGCTGTCTCAGTTACTATTGTTCTGCGGCGTTCTAAGTAAAGCCTTTCTGTATAATATCTGAAGTAGGTCTAAATTCTGATATTGTTTGAATAAAAATTGGTTTTGCTAGTAATTATAATCGAATGAAGAGTTTATGAAAGGAAGCCTAACGTCAAAATACAGAATAATTATTCCAAACTTTTCTTGCACAAATCTAAAATGATATGAGTTTCCTTAAGCCGTAATTCCGGTGATATACAACATTTTTAAGTGGAGCATAAAGTATATGTTGTGTAGCATTACATCACTGCTACCCATAATAGTAATAATTGAAGAAATTTAGTCAATTACATGTCAATTTGAAAGCGAAAGTATTAATAAAAGTTCTTATATTGAAATGAAAATGTTGACTTTTGAGTAAAACAGTAGAATAGATATGTCTTTATGTACAGGTGGCCCAAGTTTTACCGCCACCTACAAAATGAATCTTATTTATAAAGAAAAATGAATCACCTTCAAATTTAAGGAAAACTGAGCTAAATTTTCGATTTTAATGTAGATAAATATGTTTCGAAAGACATCTGCAACATAATAACGAAAGAAACGTCGATTCCAAAAATAAACGTTTTTGTTAATATTTTGTTTTTTTGGCCGCCGCTGACACATTTTAAACATTTTTAATACTTAGTCTTTTTTATTAAGTATGTAGTGTACATTTTAATCTAACTTTACACAAAATTTGAATCTTTTTCCGTTATGAATAAGATCCATTTTATTGGTGGCGGTAATACTTGGGTCATCCTATATATATGAGTTAGGTGAATATTATATTATTTCGGGTGTAGTTCGAAATACATAGGTGAAGATACATTTTCTTAGGAAAAACTCCAATTTATTCTGTTCCAACTATTTTCTACTATCTTTCATTGTGCCTACTTGCAAGATTGTTTTCCATATCTGAGAGACCGTCATGTGGAGTGTGTAACACGTTTGGGTCGCTCCGCTATATATTGTAGTTTTTGGTGACATTGTATTGTTATATTTATTTATTTCTTCGCGAAAGTGTGTGTGTAGCTGTGAGCTCTACAATACAATGCCGTTAACCCGTGAACAAAAGGATGAATACAAGGCTTTGATTAAAGAATGTATATCCGAGTTACTAACAAGTGAAGATTTTATGATAAAAATGTGTGCGGAGATATCAAAGAACTTGGAGAAAAAGTTAACCGACAGCGTGGGGGTTATATCGGATAGATGCACTAGCTTGGAGAAGGAGAACCTAACGCTGCAGTGCAGGATAGATGAATTGGAGCAACACTCGCGTAGGAACAACATTAGAGTGTTTGGACTTCCCGAGTCACATAATGAAAATGTGGCTGAGAGGACTCTTGCATTGATTAAGAACGATTTACACATCGACATTAAACCCGCCGATATCAATAGCTGCTATCGGGTCGGTAAATCTACTAACAATAATCGTCCCATTATTATGGGCTTTACAAATTATAAATTTAAAGAACTAGTAATGCGAAACAGGCGTAACTTGAAAAACAGTAAAGTGTTTATCGTTGAAGATCTTACTAGTAATAGACATCATTTATATACTAGTGCGCGAGAAAAATTTGGTCGCAAAAGTGTATGGACAGCTGACGGTGCTATCTGCGTTAGGATTGGTACAGCTAGGCATCGGATCAAGACTGTGAATGATCTACAGGATGTCGCAGAAACCTTGCGTTAATAATTTCCGGCTGCTGGAGGTTTACGCATTGTCTGATTATTATTACATCAAACTATTAGTAAGATGTACTATCCTATTTACTTTTCTTTTATTGCTAAAAATTCCTTTTGTTTTTGTTCTTGTTTTGTTTATTTACATACATATAACTATAGCTTATTTTTTTTCCTTTTATGTAACGGAGTGGCTCCTTTCTCTCATTGCACAACCGACTATTGTTATTATTGTCAACAGCTATTTATATTTAAGATATTAGTAATTTATTTTTATTAATTACAGCTTTACTTATATAATTAAATTCTATTAGGTATAGGTTCTATTGATCGCGCTAGCTTAATTAATTTAATTTTTTTTTTTTTTGGTTTTTTTTCCCTCTTTCTATTATATCTTATTACAGTTGCAATTGTATACATTTCTGTTAAACATATATTGTGTGAATCGTACAATAGCATAGATCTGATATAAATTTGTATAACTTTGTTGCACATCATTACTTACGTTTTTTTATGCAATGTGCATGTATGGTGGCGGAGTATTTAGTCTTTTGTAATTTGTAGAAGATGGATCGCTTCTCCATGGCTCACGTTAATGTGCGGTCCTTGCTTCCGAGTTTTGATGATTTAACGAACTTTTTAGCTTCCACCGGCATAGACATACTGGGTATTAGTGAGACTTGGTTGAGCTCTGCGACTGGGTCTGAGGTGCTCTGTATTGACGACTACGATTTCGTGCGTAGGGACAGGGACGGTAGAGGAGGTGGTGTGGGGTGTTACATAAGGTCAGTGGTTAAATATAGGGTACTACAGCTGAATATACCGGAGCAACTGTGGCTTTCGGTTAGGGTAAAGCAACAGAATCTTATAGTTGGTATAATTTATAGACCCCCTTCATCTAGTGTTAGCGAGTTTGTACTTCAGTTGGAAACCACTTTTTACAATCTCTTACCTGAATGTGATGACATTTTCTGTTTGGGTGACTTTAATATTGATGTACTAAAGCAATGCTCTGACACACAATTACTTAAATCACTTTTGACATCTCTGGGACTAAATCAAATCATAGACTGCCCTACTAGAATCACTAAGAAGTCTTATTCTTTGATTGACCTTATTATTGTGACTAATGTGGAGTTGGTATTGGACAGTGGTACAAAGAATGTTAATATAGCGGATCATGAGCTTGTTTTCTGTACAATTAATATTCAAAAGATTGGATCGTCTCCTTGTACAGTACTTGCTAGAAATTTGAATACAGTCAGTTATAACACTTTTCATTCGGACTTGTGTAGAGTTCCATTGCATTGTGTGTTTCATATGAATAATATTACTGATAAGTTAGAATATTTAAATGCTGCAGTTATAGGTTTATTTGACTGTTATGCTCCATTGCGTACACGCCCAGTGTCGAACAAACAGCACAGCCCCTGGTTATCACAGAATACGAAATACTTGATGCAGCTTCGTGATGAAGCTTATAAGAAATTTAAAATTTCGAAACGCCCTCCACAGTGGGAATACTATAAGTCCTTACGAAATTTCTGCACTTCTGTTATTAAATCTGAAAAGACAGCCTATTTGAATCATAAATTCTCAACTTCCAGTCAAAAGATATGTTGGGAGGAATTGAAGAAACTAAATATCTGTAGGAAAAAATTGACACCTATCCCTGCAAACCTGGGAGGAGATTCACATTGCATTAACGACTACTTTGTATCGTCAGTTTCTAATATTCCTTTGACATGTGATGCTGATACATTGCGGGGTTATCTGGATAATAAACACCCTAATCTTAAATCTTCTTTTGGTTTCAAGCCAGTACTTGAACATGAGGTTACTAAAATCATCATGACTATTTCATCTCGTGCAATAGGTTGTGATGGAATAAATATTACTATGCTGAGGATGTGTTGTCCGTATATAATCCCGTTCATCACTCACATTCTGAATTATTGTCTGGCTGAAGGAGTTTTTCCTGATCAATGGAAAACAGCGTTAATTACTCCTATACCTAAATGTGCAAATCCTAAGGACTTTAAAGATCTTCGTCCAATCAGTATACTTCCTTGTCTTTCTAAAATTTTGGAAAGGGTTGTGGACGCACAGGTACGTGAACATTTATTAGTTAATGATCTGCTGCCAATGAATCAGTCTGGTTTCAGACCCATGCACAGTTGTGCGACGGCCCTGGCGAAGGTGACTGATGATATCATCTCTAATCTGGATATTGGTAATGTGTCGGTTTTGGTATTACTGGATTACAGTAAGGCCTTCGATACCATAAACCATGAGCTGCTTCTTGCAGTTTTGCGTTTCGTGGGCTTCGATGATGTTGCTATTGGGTTCTTCGCTAGCTATCTTCGGGATCGGCGTCAAAGAGTTTCCTTGAATGGAAAGTGCTCTAGTGATCTTCCGGTGGTTAGTGGAGTGCCTCAGGGCTCAGTATTGGGCCCTCTTCTATTTACTATATACACTTGCAGACTTCCGATATCTTTGCGTGTCTGTGAGTTTCATATGTATGCCGATGATACGCAGGTCTACCATTCATTCAGTGCTGTGGACGTATCGAGAGCTGTCAATAACATGAATGAGGACTTGAATACTCTATGTGAGGTTTCGGCGAAGCATTCTCTGTTCTTGAATCCGGCCAAGTCTTCTGTGCTGGTTTTCGGTTGCAGGTCACAGGCATTATTGGATTCCATTACTGTATCGGCTAATGGCATAACATTGCCGATAGTAAATGAGGCTAAAAACCTAGGGGTAATATTAGACACGTCTCTACGATTTAAATCGCATATCACTCAATGCATTAAGCGTTGTTATTCAGCTCTTAAGCTACTCTATCCGCATAGATCGTACTTAACTGTGGAGACTAAGAAGTTGCTGTGCGATTCCCTGGTGTTGTCACATTTTCAATTCTGCTCTCCTGTAATAGCACCTTGCCTTAATTGCTCTGATAGAAGACGGGTCCAGCTGGTGCAGAATTCGTGTCTTCGCTTCATGTATGGAATCCGTAAGTTTGACCATATCTCGCACAAGCTGCATGATGCTGGTTGGCTTAGTATGGGGAATAGGGCACGGTTGCAGTCTACTGTATTTTTTCTTAAAATCATAAAATCTGGTTGTCCGCCCTATTTGACAGCAAAAATTAGATTTCGGGCTGATGTGCATAATGTGAACATCCGTACGAGAAGCTTAATTTCCCCGCCATTTCACAAAACGACTCTATATGAGCGTGGCTTCTCGTACTGTGTTTACGTTTGCTATAACTCATTGCCCGATGATCTCAGAAGCATGAGCCTTCCTGTACTTAAATATAATTTGAAAACAATTTTGCTTCGGGAGCGGGCGCCGTTGGCGTGAGCAGGTGATGGCTATGGAAGTCTTTGGCACCATTTCTGAATGAACTTTGCCGAGTATGTGTGCATTGCGTATTTTGAGCCTTGGCCGTGTCGGTCATCTGTTAACTGCTATGCTTGTTAAGTCACAGGGCTGAGAGGAAGACCAGTCTTCGACTGATTCTTAGTCCTTTTACCATTTAGTATTTCTTATGTGTTACTATATTTTGTAATTCAGTTCTTTACAATGTACTTATTTTTTTTTTTTTCTTTGTTGCTGGTAATAAACTATTATTATTATTATTATTATTATTATTATCTATATAAATATTTGTTAAGTGATGTATTGTATCACAAATTTATGTAATTATAATATGGTAATAAATTTATAAAAGTAAAATATTAATTTATTATAAAATATATATATTTTAAAATAAAAATCAATTTAGAAACATGAAGTGAAACTTCTGCTAACTCTATCCAGTGCCATATTTCTTTTCTGAATTATAACTGAAGCATAGAAATGTTACTATAGTAAAAGGAAGATACAACCTAAGTGCCTATGACTAAATTTAATAATTCGACCTTTAATAAATTATCTGCAGCTGGTGTATTATAGATCTTTAACCACTCTCTTATTTAACTATTTTTCCAAGAATTATTGGGACATTTATCATATATAACGCCATGATAACTAGCATTATCTATAATAGCCATAGATGGCTCTTCTAGTTAACAAAGCAGTTCATTTCAAAATTAATTTAAGAAATTGTTTCTATCCATTTCACCATAGTAATCGGGATTACTTGCATTTTAAGACAATACTAAAGAAGCACCTTCAACAAAACTGTTACATATACCTTCATGAATGACTATGAACCTAAGGGCAAGGCAAAATTTTTATTATTTGAAACATGTTTCAATTTAAATGAAGCGCCTTTTGCCGTCAACTTTAGAATACTTTTAGAACTACCACCTTACCATGATTGAAATATCCAAATCTCATTCAAATGGACACATTCCATTGGACTTTCAGATGTAAATTATTCTTATATTTTCTTAGAAAATTGTTTTAACAAGAGCAACATGTGTTTGTTCCACTAATCCTTTCCGTGTACAGTCTTTCGAAACCAATATATGCCACTAGTCTACCACGAGAATCAACAGAGCTTTCAAGGATATAACTCTCCTGTGGCAGGGATAATAAGGAAGCTTTTGAGAGTTTTTGTAAAATAACATAGTTGAGATTGTATTAATGTTCTTATTTTCATTGATTTGTGTAAGTAGTTACTATTTTTATATATCGCTTATTGTTGCTTATATTGCGGGATTAGCATCATATATTTTCCTGGGACGTTTTTTTAGGACTTGTGCGAGGTTAACCTTCTTTAGGTGTCTTAGAAATATTGCTGAAATATTCTAGGCTGTAAATCTACTGTCAAATAATGCACTAACTGTAAACAAAAGTTTCATATACACCAATATTATTATTTTTAATTAATATTAATCACTAAAATAATTGCGTAATTACTATTATATACATTTCATATATTCCACATTACGGAAATTATAAATTTAGTAACATATTGCTTAATTATTTTCATTGTTATGACATTGGCACCATTGTTTATGAGGAAAGTGAACTGTTTCGAGTATTCAACCATAGTAGAAAAGTATGGGTGCGTTGTTCTTTGACTTCCACTCTGCTATTTTATATTTCATCCAATTGAATTAGGGTGTGGTACATAAAATGATATAAGAATAATAATGGCAAATATGACAGAAAAGTAAATAAATACAATGCACACCACAATAGAAAGAAGCATTAACGCAAGTAATACCAAACGTTTGGGCTAATAGCGTTAACCATTGTAGAAATGAATTTCAGAAAATGCTTGGAAATGGGACTGTGTTTTGAGAGACTAGTAGTATTACCATTTATAATTAAGATTTTGATCAGAAGACAGTATAAATGATGACTAAAACTTACATTATATTTTTTATCGTATGCTTATAACAATGTTGAGGTTTTAATAATAATAATAATAATATATTTACTGCCATACAATTCCAAAAAGAACATCGACATTGTCATAATTACACACTCCACAATAATTGTAAAAAATTCAACAAAAAACAGTGACAAAAAAGTTAAAAAGTGATTTAATGGAGAGCGTGTGCTCCATCGTGTCAAAGACTCGCATCCAAATATTCCTGAACGGAGTAGAATTCTCTCTCCATCAGCAGTTTGCGCAGCACTATTTTCGCCTTTGAGAATTGCAAACCGTTGATCTTATGGTGCACTTTATTATAAATTTTAATGGCTGCCTAGTTCGTGCTTCCTTGTGCGCATTTTACTCGATGATGTGGCAGTGACAAATTGTTTTTGTTTCTGGTGTTGTATGTGTGGAAATCACTGTGCTCACTATAAACACCACGATTCTCCATCACATGCTTTACACAGGTAAGTATGTATACGCATGGAAGGGTAAGTATTCCATGCTGCCCAAAAAGTCCCCTGCAACTTGTTTGCTGATCGCCAATTTTACTTAATATTCTTATCGCTCTCTTTTGTTTCAGGAATACTTTACTAGCCGAGAAGGAACCACCCCAAAGTAAAATCCCGTAGGTAGCCACGCTGTGGAAATGACTAAAGTAGGTGACACGCGCCGCTTCGTAGGTAGCCACCTGACCTATCCTTCTAAGTGCAAACAAAGCCGATGACCACTTCCCGCACAGCATGTCGACATGGTGGCACCACCTCAGGCCACCGTCCATACAAAAACCGAGTAGGGTTGCAGTTTGGTGCTCATCTCTTGTCGAAAATAGTATTCTCTGAGACTTTTCTTCATTTAATTTGAGTTTCATGCAGTCGAACCAGTCCTTCCCACAATCTAACGAATTACTGGATTTCGTGTTTAAAGTTGATTTGCACTTGTCCCTATTCAATAACGTTGTGTCATCCGCAAACAAGGTTACACCATCTGACGTTATGTTTACTAGAAGGTCATTAACGTATATAACAAACAAAATTGGCCCCATCACTGATCCCTGAGGCACTCCACACGTCACCGTGTACTCCCTAGAGTAGTCCCCATTCCAATACACCGTCTGTATCCTATTCTGCAAGTAACTTTTACACAGTTGGAAAGGTACACCTCTAACTCCGTAATACCATAGTTTATCTAAAAGAATTTGATGATCGACTGTATCGAAGGCTTTACTTAGATCTAACATTGTTATTTATGTGTATTCCTGTTCATCAAAAGATGTTAGTATGCTCTCGACAATGTCGACAATTGCTGTTGTTGTGGATTTCTTCTGCCTATACCCATGTTGGTTTTCGTTGAAAAATTTGTTCTTCTCGAAGTATTCCACCAAACGCTGCTTTAAGGCTGTTTCCAATACTTTCGAAAACACTGGCAGGATCGAAATGGGTCTGTAATTTTCATATTCATCTCTTTTGCCCTTCTTGAAGATCGGTACAACCTTGGCCAGTTTCAGTGCATCTGGGAAGACCCCCTCCATAAAACACAGATTTATGACATGTGCCAATGGCTCCATTATGTCCACTGCAACCTCCCTCAACAGAGCTGTAGAAAACCCATATATATCCTGAGAGCTTTTACTTTTTAAGGACTTTATGATTGCTAGTATTTCTTGTGGTGTCACCGGGCTCAAATAAAACGAGTTGGTATTATTTATTTTCATGTTCCTAAGATACACATCAGGCGTTCGCTCAGATCTGCCAATGGTCCCAAGTATTTGCTGTCCAACAGAACTAAAATTTCTCTGAAAAGAGTTACAATCAAGTTGTTTTTCAATCATCTCAGTGTTTCCTGATTTTTGAACCTCTCTATTGACAACCTCCCATATCGCTTTCTGTCTATTGCCCGATAATACTACGTGTTTTGTGTTCATTTCTCTTTTACTCATTTGTATCTTTCTTCTATACTCCCTCCTGACAATATTGAATGCATTTTTTGAATCTCTATCGCCTCGCACCATCATCACCACTCTCAGAGCGTCCATTGTGTTTCTTATTTTGCCTATGTCGGTATTTATCCAAACTTTTGTTTTATCTCGTGGCTTTACTGTGATTTCCCTCATGGGAATAGATTCGTCAAGATGACTCATTATAGTGCCATGCAACCATGAGAATGCTTCTAAAGCACTTTTGTTTCGAAGCGCTTCAATGTTCAAATTTTGCAACTTCTTCCTAAAATTAAATATATTTATATCTTTCATTGACCGTTTTTTAATTGTTTTTATTTCAGGTAACCCAGAATTCGGAACTTTAGTTAAAGTAAGCACCTGTGCAAGGTGGTCCGATAGGTGGGGCTCTTTCGTTTGTTTTGAATATTTTTCACTCATTATATTAGTGTACATGTTATCAATGCAAGTCGCTGATCTGGAGGTAACTCTCGACGGTTCCTCAAACACATTTTAGTATAGTATATACAGGGCGGTAAATAGGTACCAGGCTATGCGAATCTGAAGAATACGTATAAATGTCTAACTGAAAATCAAAAAAGAAATTTATTTGTAGCTCATCAAAAATGTCTAATTTTTTAGGGCTAAAATGTAGTTAAAGTCGGTCGATAACTTTGTTTGTCCTATACGCATTTACGTAAATACCACTAGTAATTCCAGTTTAAAGATATTCCAAAAAAAATTGTATAATACAAATAGTTACAACGTTTGAGAATGAATGGCAATTGAATAGATTTCCTATGGCGATGTTTTCTTTGTGCGAATAGTACGCCTTTATGTGGAAAAGGTCGACAATCTCGGTGCATTACCATGTTTTTTTTTCGTTAAATAGAAGTATATTATTTTGAAACTTAAATTCCTCTATATGAAAATTATTATGTTTATATATTAACTTAGACAGGCTCGGACTCGAGGAAAGAAAATTTTTCGTCACTGCGTGCACATTGGACCGCGATTTTTTGTGAACGGGCATTACTTATAGTTTTCTTTCATCCCCTCTTTTTAATTACGCTATTTAAAACTAACCCTGTATACTAATATATAGCATTCCTTTATATCATTTGCGTGAATGATATCTCAAATAAAGTAACACGTATTTAGATTTTGTTTATATTTTTTGTATGCATAGTCTTATAATTTAAAACATATTAATTGTATTTTTTAAAATTTTAAAATATCACCCTAACCCTAACCTCATATTATTTAAGAATTACAGCCTTCTCAAATCAATGTAATTTGTCAACGCTGTTCTGTTTCCTTGAAAGACATATTTGTTCTCTATATTTTTAAAATCGTTAATAGTATCTGTGACATATTATATTGCAACATTGTAGTGAATGAACACATTATTGTTATTAATATATATTATATCAAAGAAAAAATAATTTGAATCTTATTTGCATAATGCAAAAAATTATTGTCATATCACTAACAAAACAAAGAACATTACTAATCAATCAGTGTTATCCATACCTATAGCAAAGAAAAGTTCCAATCTTTTGAACAACAATGTATATACACTCAATGATTACATTACTTATATACATATCTTTTTGATCGCTGTCGGATGGCGTTTCATATATCTAGTCATTTTCACCGAATGACAAAAATCATGTAGGTACACGCATACACTACATAGCAAATCAACAGTCCCTGTTGAACACAAACTAGTTTAATGCATGTCATTTTAGCCAAACATACATAACCCATTTGAGAATGAGTTAGGCGTGGTTCCTAGCGGTATGCGAGATATGCAAGTCTCTTGTTTTATTAAACGAAACTGAAGAACCACGTGCCTATATTGCGTTGACATATCTATAAGTAAATCTATCTATATAGCATAACAGACCCTGACCAAAGTATCGAAATAATGTTAGCGGATAATAATTCATTGTGGTTTTTCATAACACCCATGTCACCTATTGAGAGTATAATGAAAAATCATTATTTTGAAGATTATAACTAATTGTTATATTACACTATCATGTTTATTCAGTACAACAGTAATTCTGATAACATAAAATCGAAACACTTTCCAATGGCTTTACATCAATATCTACTTTTACGTTTTAATGTGAAGTTAGGCCTTTAGAAAAATCACTAATTTTTTGTCATTACTAATTGGTGTTCGCTAACACATTTGTTTTTCATATCTACTATTTTCCATATCATTGTCATCATGACAAGTGCGGTCATAAGCGATTAGGCATTTGTAAAACTGCAGGTATATAAATTTAAATGAGGAGCTTTTTTCTAAAACTCTACAAACGAGTTCTACAATGTAAACGTATTTTCATTTATACGGAGTGTTTAACAAAGGCGAGCCCATATAAATATTTTCCAACTTAATGATATTAATTAAGAACATAATGATATTAATTAAGAACATAATGAAAGTAAACATACTGCAGTGATTTGAGTTAAAATTAAGTTATTATAAGTACTCTTAAGATCACAATTAAATTTAATTAATTTAATTTTACCTTTATGTTAGTTTTAGTTCAAATTTAAATAATGTACATTGTATATAAGTATTTACTGTAAAATTATAGGTTAGGATGTAGTAAATTTATATTAGTTTAAGTAAAACAAGTTAACAATGTCATTATAATTCTTATTTATAAAAATACTATTGGAATAATCCCTGTATAACAGGTGAATTGGTTTTATTAATCGTGTTGAATCAAGATATTGCAATAATTCACGTTTTCTCATACTTACAGTCATCTTTTTTGCTTTTCCGCTTTTGTCGATTGCGTTTCACTATTTGTCAAATGAAATTCCCTTTTCGTCAGATTACTTTCCCTTTATATCAATAGCTTTTCTTGTTTATATGCATGTACCTATGTATACCTCTATCATTTTATAAAAAAATATAACAATTTACACACCAAAGTAAGAAATTTAAATTTATTTTGTGTGTAGATACAGATACAGTGTAACATCTATGTACCTAATATAAACATAACTAATTCAAAATGTCATTTCTTTGTAAACAGTTGTTTAAATATGTTTACATTTGTTGAATATAATTCAAACAATTTTGTGGACTTATACGCTCAGACTGCCTCATATAATTCATTTTCATTCGTTGGCTGTATTCTTTTTATTATCTGCTTCCACTGGTTGAATAACTCTTCCATTGGATTTAGAAAAGGGCTATAATCAGAAAGAAACACTGGAAAACGATCACGACTTCCAATGAGGGCCAAAAATTCCTCACTTCTATGGAATCTTACATTGTCCATAACAATATGAGCCCCATCTACACCGTCATTCTGTAAATGTTGAATTAACATTGTGAGTTCAGAAAAGTGTAGTACATTAAAGGGCACATCTTGAATTTGAAACAAATACAAGGAATTTACGTTTATTGCAGCGGCAATAGAATAATTGCTCCCTCTTAATTGTGCTTTTATTTTTGATGCTCGGGTATTTTTCACTGATCTTCCGTATGAAACGCGAGAATTTATTTGTATTCCGTATTCGTCAATAAAGAACATTTTTTCTCTTTCCAACATCATTCTGTTATACTGCAGTGCGTAATCAAAGCGAGCTTGAATAATGTCCGGTGTATTTCTTCTTTCAGGAACAAATGGCACTTTTTTAACAGAATAATGAAAGTTCTTAAGTGCTCTATTAATCGTAGATAGTGATATTTGTTGAAGAAGTGGCCATTGGTTTAAGCACTTTTTTTGCAACTAGCGGAGGGTCAACAACAGGTCAATCCAGTCACAAATCTGTTCTTTTTGAGCATTTGATAATTTTTGTTGCCGATGTCCTGCACTTACTTTTGCAGTATTATTAGTTCTCCTGTATGTTGCATAATTTTTTCTGTATCCGGCAAAACTCCAAACTTTTGTCCAACATTCTTCATCGTAGCACCGTTATTCAAAGAATTAATGATTAATTCGCGTACTTCATTGCTTATCTTATTATTATTCCTTCTCTGACGATTATTATTATTATTTTCCATTGTAATAGTGCAAATATTTGTGCACGTGAAACTATGTTGACAAATAAGGAAATCCATTTGACAGAAACGGAATTTATTTGATAAGGGAAGCCTACTGTATAAAATAATTGGAAAGTCATTTGGCAAATAGTGAAACGCAATTGACAAAAGCGAATAAGCAAAAGAAAATTACTGTATATATTGGTTTTTCTTTAAATCTCGCATACTAAATTGACATAATCACATCGATATTAAAGATGCATTTGTTTGTTAACATTTTTCAGGCAGTAATATATATGTTACCGTTAAAGCATGTAATCCGATATTCTATGAAATAACTCGTTATTTCATAAAATACCGATCTATGGTAGTTAAAGTGTAGAATACTTTGTAATTTGATACTTTAACTAGTTAATATATAGAATAACGGCTGCACTTTATTTTAAGTGCTGTTACAATAATAATAATAAAATTATTAACCATATTTAGTGGTATTACCATGGAAGGAAGTGAAATAAAAAGGAAAATGAATGAAAAGTTTACGGACTCTATAAATAAAAAAGAAACGAAGACGAATAGTGCGTTACTACCACATGATAAATTTGTGAGGTTAATGGAAGATGTGAAACGTGCAAAAGAAACTGAGAAGAAAGTTCCCCGAGATTATTGGTTGCTGGAACATTATGATGTACTTGTAGTAAAAGGCATTGAAAAATTAATTGTACCGATGAAAGAAAGAGACTCTGAAGTAGTCTTTTATATTACAAGAAATGATTTGTTTGATGTCCTTTACGACACCCACCTTGCAATAGGACATGGAGGAAGAGATCGTATGGTTAATGAACTAAAAAAGAAGTACAAAAATATAACGCAGGCACAAATAAAAAGTTTTTTGGATAACTGCGAATTATGCCAGCAGAAGAGGAAGAGTGAAAAGAAAGGGGTTGTTGTAAAACCCATACTTTCTGAGCATTTAAATAGTCGCTGTCAGGTAGATTTAATTGATTTTCAATCTCACCCTGATGGCAGTTATAAATTCATCATGGTCTATCAGGACCATCTCACAAAATTTGTTGTGTTAAAGCCTCTAGAAACCAAACGCGCTGAGGAAGTTGCTTGTCGTATTCTTGAAATATTTTTGCTTTTTGGAGCTCCTAGCATTCTGCAATCGGACAATGGTCGTGAGTTTTGCAATAAAATGATAGAAAGTCTTCGAGATATGTGGCCGTAGTTAAAAATTGTGCACGGAAAGCCTAGACACAGTCAAAGCCAAGGTAGCGTGGAAAGGGCAAATCAAGATGTAGAAAACATACTTACCACTTGGATGCAACAAAATGGCACAAACAAATGGAGTAAAGGGTTGCAGTTTGGCCAGTTTATGAAAAATCGTGCCTATCATTCTGGCATCAAAAGAACCCCTTATAAGGCAATGTTTGGTGTAGATCCAAAAGTTGGTTTAACAACGTCTTTTTTGCCTAAAGAAGTAACAAATTAATTGCAAGATGAAGAAGATTTAAACAAAGTTTTGGTAAACATGGGAAAAGAAACTGAAGAACCGAACCTTGCAGATAGTGAGAATAGTGATAATACAGAAGATTGTGAACAAATTGAAGCAAAATGTGTAATTTGTTTAGAAACCTTCTCATCAGACTGTTATTCGCTGTGCATTGACTGTTTAAAACCAGTTCATTTTACATGCGCAACAGAAATATTTATTAAAAACCCCGATGGGTTGAATCAAGATCGACGATGTCTGTTATGTCACAGAAAAACGTCAATAATAAATGAACGTAATGACGCTAGAGAAGGTTTAAGTCAACAAGCGAAAAAGATGAAGATTACTTCAGATAAAAAAAACTCCTTGGCAGCTATTGGTTCAACAGTTCGTGTACAAGTTCCTGATGTAGACCGTGGAAGAGGAGATCCTAGGTCCGTACTTGCCATTGTACTAGATATTTCTGATGACAATTATTACAAATTGGGCACAAGGAATGGTGTAATAAAACAACTATATGCAAGATCTCAGTTTAGTGTTTGCGATGAGAAACTTATATCCGCTGAAGAAGTTGCTTCCGAAGAGATATCCTTGCGGGCAGTGGCAACTGCCCAGTCAACCGGCACAGGACAAGGCTTTAAAAAATGTTCTTGCACAAAAAAATGTGAAACAAAACAATGTTTTTGCAAAAAGAATAATGTACTGTGCAATTCCAAGTGTCATGGCAGCGGTCCGTGCACAAATAAATAGTAGTACCTAATATGTAATACAGGGTTTTCCTATTGCTTTTCACTATTTGTCAATTGTGTTCACGATTTAGCAAATGTAATTCCCACTTGGCAGCTTTGACAAGCGCTGCCAAAAGTGGGAATTACATTTGCTATATAGTGAAACACAATAATTGACAAATAGTGAAAAGCAATAGGAAAACCCTGTAAGGCCTTATCGACAGAAAACTGTACATTTAAATGTATTTCTCTTTGTGCTAATAATATTGTTTAATTTTTTTACAATTATTTTTTTACTACTTTTGTAAAAATATTGTTCCAAAAATGTAGGAGTATCTATTATCTTTTGTGTAATGTGTTTTTTACAATTTGTTGTTTTTTTTGTAATATTAACAACTACTGAAGCTATCTAATAAATTCCTTAAGTTGTAATCTTGGTCCCGTCTATTTATTTCATACTTTCTTTTGCACGATTACGTTATTTTACAGAATAACTAGGTTATATATAGAATAACTAGTTAAAGTATTGAAAAACAAAACTATTTTATGATTTACCTACCGTGGATCGGTATTTTATGAAATAACTAGTTATTTCATAGATACCGGAATTATTCGCTTTAACGGTAACATATACACATGGGAAGAATCTATTGAATGAGCATGACTGAGTTTTTTTGTTAATGATATTTCTTATGAAAGAAGATGCGCACTATTTTGAAGGGTTTTTATAGCTGGTGAGAACCGCTCAAAATAAAAATAAGCATTAGTTGTATGTAGTAATAACTTTAAATCTGAACTTGTAAAATTTTTAAGAAATTAATTTTATTTTGAATTAGTTGTAATAATTTCTAATTAAAAGTTTTAATTCGAACTTAGAATTAAATAAATATATTTAAATTATAGTTAGGAGATTAGGATATTAGTTAAGAACCGGAATATTTTATTTTAAAACATGATTGCCATACGCTTCGTGTCACGATAAAATATTTTGAATATTATAATAATTTTTTTGAGTAAGGGTATTTTGTAGAGTTTAAAATTTTGACTGACTCTCTAACGTGAATTTGCTTTGGGAATGTTTTCTAGAAGCGAGAAAAGGTATTTGGACAGGATTAGAATCAAAGCAAAGTCTAATTTTTAGCGTGTGTACAATAATCAGAATAATATTTTTGTTTCATAATCATAATCAATATAAGTCGTTACACAGTATAGATTAATGATGAGAAATTTTCTTTTGTTTTGTTAATTGCACAAAAATTTTAAAATAAGCAAGAACTCGTGTATTAAAAGTGATTTTGATTTATACTTTAGTTTGTTTACACTATTATATGCTAGTGCCATGTATGGTAGTTTGTAGATTATTTTAGTTATTTAGTATAGTTTTTTTTTTGGTTATGAATACAATAAATTTTTAATTTTTATTAGCAGTATTTTCTCAGTACGTTTAATAAATTATATTGTAAGATATTTCTGCATTTTTATTTAATATATCTGACCTGTTAAAACTTAAGAGTACTATCCTTTGGAGGAAGAACATTTCTGCCCCTGAGATAAAAGATAATTAGAGAAAATTAACTGAGCTAGTGAAGTGTGAAATTCCCCAAACCAAATTTATGCAGAAGTAGTAAGATCGCAGATTAGCATAAGGCTAATTTTCTGGGATATATGCTTGAACCTTCATAATTTTAAGAATAAAGCGTTTTAATAATTTCATTACATTATTAATTTTCAAGGATCACAGCAATATGTATTTTGTAAGACTTTATTCACTTATAGTTACACTAGAGCTTTCTTTTTTCGGATAAATTTTCAGTTTTTAACGAAAATTTTTATTGTTAGTTAACAGTACGAAACAAATTGCCTCCTCGATAAAATGACTATTCCGAAGGACGAGTCGTTTTATCGAAGAGAAGCCCAGTTACTATTCAGCAACTAAATTTGTGTTTAAAAATGGAAAATTTATCCGTAAATAAAAAAATGAGGTGTGGCCACCACACGACTTTCTTATACGTATGAGCTTTTCAAATTATAGAATTTTAAGAATTTTTTTTATACCAAAATTATTCAAAATCTTATTCTAAGTACTTCTATTCTCTTAATAAATCTCTATAGAATGCATACTTTGCAAGATATTATCAAAAAAGTGCTACTCGCTAAGAGTAAAAGTGCTACTTCCGGTCCGAATTTTGAAATTTCATATATACAAAAGATATTCCAAATCCAGTTCTAAATACTTATGTACGCTTGATAAATATATATAGAATGCATAACTTACGACATATTTGCAAAAAATCGCTATTCGATAAGAGTAAATGTGGTACTTCCGGTCTGAATTCTAAAATTTTTTTTTATACAAAAGATATTGAAAATTATGTTTTAAATACTTTTATACCCGTAACGTACTTGTCTAAAAAGCATGACTTGCGAAATATTCGCAAAAATCTGATTTTCGATAAGAGTAAAAGCCCTACTTTCAAACTTAATTCTAAATACATATCAATTCTCTCTACATTTCCAGTAGGAATTTCGAAAAACTTCATAAAGAAAATTATTCTCAATTTTAATTTTAAGTATATATGAATTCTTTATTAATTTGTTTAAACTTAGTAGTTGACGAAATATTGGCAAAATTCGATTTTTTCACTGAAGTAAACTGCTACTTCCGGTCAACCGATTTTACTGAAAAACTAATCAGATCTCAAGAGGTAGATTATACACGTAAATATAAAATTTGGAATTGATATCTCCAGCGGTTTGACCGCTATCGTGATCACAGACAGACAGACAGACAGACACACAGCCATTTTTTAAAAACCACTTTTTCGGTATCAGGGGACTTCAAAACGTGGACATCTGCAAAAATCTCGAGGTCGAAAATTTTCATCATCACTATACTTCCTCATACTACATATAAGAAAGTAAAAAGCTCGAAGGTAATTCGCTAACATAATTTACTAAATGTGTAAACAATTACTGAAACATTTATTACATAGTAATTGTATTATTTAAAAATACAGTGATTAAAAACACAGTTGTTATACACTTTGTGAAGATTACTTACAATGAATTTGCAGATTTTATGTCATAACAACACGTCACAACAAACACTCTGATGATAAAGTAAACAAATTGATGTCGCATCAACCAAAGATAATACGCAAAGCTTACTGTTGCATCGACATTCTATCTTGACAGTGAGTTCGTTGATTTCATGACGTAACAAGAAAACAGATTGTTGTCGAGTCAACCAAAGGTAAAAAAATTTTGTCGATTTCAAAATTAAAGTAAAGTTTTTTCGCTGTCAAAGTGACAAAACAATCCCGATTTATCGTTTTTTTTACACATGCATTAAATTACATATTTAAAAGTTAATCTTAATTTCGATAATTTTATCTATATATGATTATAATGGTGTGTAATTTTAAAACACCTGGTATATACATTTTTATTCATTTAATTCACGTAAACATGTGTAGGTATTCTACATGTTTTACCTATGCATAAGGGGATGCCTGTTTGATCGGTGCACCATAATAGATGATATGTACTTCTTATTTCTCTATTTATTTGTCATATAATTGTAAATAATCTAACTAGAAATGATTCGAAATATCTGCACATTGTTCTATATCATTTATTCTAACTTTATATGCATGCAGTATCTGCATTAATAGCAATATTTTTTGTTGATATAATATGTATAGATTTCTCGGTCATATCCAGAATGTTGTTGAATAACATATTGCCGTGAACTTTACTTTAGAAATTAAAACAATATTGTATATAATCATAAAATGTTAGAAGTAGATATAATTAACGTTGACACTAAGATATACTCGTGTATTTAAATTAATATTAGCAATAAGAAAAGTCACTTATAGTCTAAGAAATATTTATTCTAAAATAAGTGGGTGAAAAATTACAAAAAAGCAAACAAAAAAGGTACTTAGTAATAGTTTAAAACTAGTATAAGATAAATTAAATATTTATTCGATCATACGATAATACAGGTATGCACATAGAATATAAGTATTTTAATTAAAAATATTATATATATATACATATCATTTAGAAATAAGTGAGGAAAAACCTCAACAATAACAGTCAATGACGCAAATGAATGCTTATTTTCAGAAGTGAAAAACCCGAGATAACATTCAAATTTGAAAATAAAGAACCTGACTATAAGTTAGGAATAAAAAGAGCTCTGAGTATATTATGCAAAGAACCTACATTTAAAAATGGAAAGCCTCTTAAGACCAACAACCGTGAAAGAGTGATGTTAACTAACGGAACAATTATAAGAGTCAATCATCTAAAAGCAATTAAACTATACTCAGAGAATAAAATAAGATATGCTCGTAATGTATATGAAGAGGCTTAATGCGGTCAAGTAACTTAGATATAAAATACATACACTTGCGTTGAAAGGGATATTAAGATAAAGTATATCACAAACAACATCACAAAATCGTACAACATTTTTAATATATACAACAAAGGTATCAATTCTCATTGTAATGCGAGTAATTGCAATCTTCTTCATGGTTCCAAACTTAGTGCACATACAAACGAACATCTGTAACCAAAGAAACAAGCAGCATTAATATAAAAAGCAATGATTTATTACAGCATATTAGATATTCAAAACTCACCACGCACAATGAGATGGTTCAGAGTGAGAACGGAGCAGACGGGGAAGCCGCAAACGGAGGGACTGAGGATCGAAACAATATACAATTTCTTTCCATTCTTTCCGATTAAAAGCACCAGAACAAAAATACGAGTAAGGTTAGCGCTTGGTCGAAGAATGTATCTACGAAACAACGAAAGTAGCAATGAGTTTATTTATAAGTACAATGAATGTTTACGATAGCAATAAACAAATAAAATAACGTAAGAAAAACATTAAAGTGAATATCAATATACTTACTGCACATTAGATATAAATATATGGAACAACAACAAATACTGTCGTTGGTGAATGTAGAAGACATCAAATGCCAAGATCAAACATACCAAAATAAATACCAACCTAAAAACGACAAGAGGAAGAAGAGACAAGGCATAAATGCCGAGATATCCGCTAGAGGCGCTACAACGAACAATTCAAAAAAATAAAAGTCCGCAAAACAATCAAATAGCGTGTGGCATTTATTTTCAATTATAAAAAGCACGTCGGAACAGAAAATTAGTTAGTTGTTAGCTGGTTCCTGTTACATTAAAGACTTCTAACTCACAACAAAGTAATAGAGTCTCTTGAAGAAAATAATACATCTACGTGTTGAGCGAATAATGGTCAAGTGGGGTCGTTACACGCTTACCATTATTACGGCAAAACAAATATAAAAGGATTACCTAACAATTCACAAACGAACAAGAAGCATATACGCTTCTATATGAATAATTTTCAATTGTTTCTGGTCGCCATATTTTCAAAAAGTGAGCGTCATCATTTAATTTATAGAAGATTCCAATGAGAGAAGAATCCACAAATATGGAAAACCAATTTCAACAAGAATTCGATGAATTATATGAATCTACGCAGTGAGTAGTAAATAATATTGTTTTAACTATTAAATTGAATCAAATATATACAGGTTCTCTCTAATCACTCCATTTCTTTTAATACTTAGTTATTTAAATGATAGAACGTCAATATAGGGACACAATTTTAATTAAAATTAAGAACATTAGTCTTAAAAGTGTACTGTGTGCGAATACTTACACAACGGACCAGTGTTCATTAAGAAAGACCTTAGAAAGTTCTGGTTTGAACAATATTCAAACTTTTATAAACAGGAACGCCTAAACGCGTCGCACTAAGAATCTAAAGTTTCCGTGAGAATAGAGGTTTAGACAATTAGTTTGTGATGCATTAGGAATGTATCTGGGATGGTGATTGATTCAAGCTTTATGTAGTACGTGCGAATGTTTGCATAAAGCCGATTAGTCAGTATCTTCATTATCAAGTCAATATAATTTGGCCTAAATATACAGGCTTTTTATAAGAAAAGAGTGAAAGCGGAGAAACCCTGTATTAGTTCAATACATATTTAAGTGAACGAACACGATATTATTGTGAAAACTGTTATTTGTAAGAATTGTAAATAAATAATATACAGTCTAAAATAAATTCTACCTATTGTTATTGATAAGTATATAATACATTTTTCACACGAGTAATCTAGTGTCATAATTATTTATAACCCTATCCCACACAACATCACAATAATAAAGAAAGTGAAACAAGTAAGAAAAGAAGTAAATCACAGTAGAACCCACGAGAGATAATCAATTATGCTGTTTTGCCTATAGAGCTAGTACAAACATCAATTTTATAGACTCTTTAATAAATAAATTATAAAAATTCTATTTAAACGGAGGGTTCACAGCAATATGAAACAGTGCAATACAAATGTGTTTGTGTACTCACATATGATTTGTATTTTGCAATGTTTAACTAGCTGTATCTCCAGATACGTTGAACTGGTTTGAAACAATTGGTCGATCAAGCACAAATATCTCGTGGCTCATTTGGTGTAATTCCAGTTGTTGTTAACGTTTTTCCGTTTTTCTCTGTAAAAACAACAAAGAGACGCTTAAGTTAGTAATAGCAAACTGTACCATTTATTAATAATAATAGTATTTTTTTACTTGTATTTGATGCTTGCAATCAATTTTCCTTAATATTTCAACACTGTATTAAGGATGCACATGTTCCAATTTACATACAAATTTCTGCGTTAGAAATAATGTTAGTTTTGACTTTACTTTTGAAGGGTGATATTAGAAGGATCATATAGATTTTTCGGTTAATAACTGAAGTTAAGTTTTGTTTAATCTTTTAATTCAAACTTATTTATAAAAGTCCGAATTTGGGGGATTCTTAGTCAGTGTCTCGAAGCAATCCAGCAGTAAAAATTAAAACTAGAATTAACAGTGTGAGGTTTAATGATCAAGCACTAACAAAACGTTAAGCTATATACCGAAACTTCTCAAATAATTAAAATGATATCATTTATTTTAAATGTATACTTTTTCCTGTTAATAATAATTATTTGTAAGTAACTATAATATAGTTTACAATAGTATAAAGTGTATTAAATGGATGCACAAAAATTTGATAAAATGTATGAGGATACAAAGCAACTATTTCTTTAAAATTCATACTCAAGGCAAATAGCATAAATTTAATCTTTCAAAACTTTATTGACATTCGGTGATATGTATTCTCATTTAGATAACTATTTACACATAATTGTTTTAGGCAAACACTCGTCCAATAAATCAATTTAATGATATATACGATGAGGGTTGGTGCAATTAAAAAGTGTGTTATGTGTTTTGGCGTAGTAAAAAGAATGCGTGGTTATGAAATCATTACCAGGGCTCATAAATAGTTCCACGTATTCAGTTTAGCTTTGGCAAGTGACTGTGTGAATTAAGTTCGTGATTGCTGAATTTACAAAAAAATCCAGGGAGTAGGCGACCAATTTATCAGTGAGCGTATTGCCCGATATAATCATATATGAAACGCAATGCACCGGGTTGCGCAGATATTACAGCATATTGTGAGTTCTACAGCGATTTACTTTTACCTCCACTCATATGATTGTAATGTGATAAGTTGCTCTGATCTCTTTTTTTCAGAGATGCAGTGTTCATTTTATCTTTATTGAAATATTCTTTGTTGTGTAGAGAAAGATAAAATAAAACATATTTTATAAAGTTTACGAATTTATTAACAAACTGATTAATATCTGATCTAGGAATCAATATAAACAAATCATATATACTAATTAAAATTATATTCTATCACAAAGTAACTAAAGTTTTATTACTTGAAAAATAAAGAAGGCGCAAGTAGCATAAAATCAAATATCAATAAACATCTAATTTAGATAACTAATAAAAGCATAATTGATGTAAGTAAAGTCACTTCGACACGAAGTACAACGAGAAGCTGATAATAGAAACAGGGATATTGCCGAAAGCTCGAGACATGATGGCTAACACACCTTGAGACGTGAAAAATCTTACGTTATATAAGGACCTACAAATACCATTTGTGAAGGAAGTTATCAAGGCTCACGCCAGACGTTATAGAGAAAAAAACTAAATTCATACAAGTCCATTACTTAACCAATTCCTAACCCAACATGCAGAGAGAAGAAGTAAAAGGAATTGGCTTGAAGACCTGCAAGAATCAGTGGCGGCTGGTACTAAAGGGCAAAAGGTCCTATTTTTATAACGATTGTATCAAATTTTCCTTCCGCACCACACACACTAGCGTATGCCAAGGCTCAAAACTATGTTTCAGGGCACGATTTCAGATGTACCTCTTTCGAGTATGAATCGGCTCGCTCCGCTTTTCTTCGCCATATGCGCTTATCACTTCGGTTTGGGGCACAAATTTACCAGACTCCTGTTAACGTCTTACATTCATTGCGACTGCATGTGTTTGTTGCGTTACCTTACGTGTGTGATTTCAAAGCCTTGAAGTGACGTTTATTATTAATGATGGAAGTTGATTGTGTGCAAGGTCTTTTAAAAAACCTGCTATCATTTGAGGAAAAACCTTTAATTAAGAAGAAAGGAAGGCCTAATCTGGAACTTCAAATAAACTACACTTCTACAAGTAAAACTCGAACTTACAATAGAGTATTCAATAAAAATATATATGAAAAATATGAGTAGATGTGCGGATGTTCACTAACAAATAAACTATTTCGTTTTATCTGCTTAATTTTTAAGAAAGGGGTTAGTGCGTGGAATAAACAAGGGTTGAATGATTTAAAGCATATAGGAGAGAGGGCAAAGAAACACGAAAATTCATGTTTCTCACATGAACGCTTGCGTGGATTTTAGTGTTCTAGGCAAAGTGGACATACGTGAACAGTTAGACAGTGCTTATTTGCGACATAAAATTAAGTACAACGAAGATGTGGAAAAAAATCGTCATATTTTGCGACGGTTAGTTATGTGTATAAAATTTTGCGGAGCTTTTGAATTGGCGTTACGAGGCCATAATGTGACATTGACGTCGAAAAATCCAGATATTTATGTAGACTTAATCAACTTTGCAGCTGAATTAGACGCTGTGCTTGTAATACGTATGAAAAGTTCACAAGTGTTTAGAGGCGCCTCAAAAACTGTTCACAACTAATTGCTGGATGCAATGTTGCAAATTCACAAACAGAAAATATTAAAAGAAATTGAATTTGCAAATTTCATTGCTTTGGAGGCCGATGAAACTACAGACACCTCTAATAATCAGCAAATGGTTGTTATTATTCGATACGTGTTTAATGGACACATTTTTGCTCTTTCTTTTAAGCCGGGTGGACATAATTCTGAAGTATTAACAAAAACATTGCTGAATGAATTGCAAATAATTTTAAATTCTCCTTCTGGGTCTGATAACAATAAACTAATCGCTCAAAGTTACGATGGGGCGTCCGTGATGAGTGGTAAGACAAATGGTGTCCAAACTATTATCAAAAGAACATTTCAACATGCACATTATATACTGTTACGCGCATCAATTTAATTTAATTATTGAACGAGCGGCACAGTGCAATAAAAATGTAAACATTTTCTTTGCAAATTCGGAGTCATTTTCAAGCTTCATTCTCGATCGCCAAAACGAACACGCACAATGTCAGAAGATCGACTGCGGTCCTATCAACAGAAAAGAAGTTCATCCAGTCTATCCTGGAGTTTGACAACAATGTCATAGACGTCTTTTCCTGCATTAAAAATAGAAGAATGGGTTTTATGTACAAAAATATAAGTAAGTTATTTTTTGTGCCCACCCTCTTTCATAACTGGCGAGCTGCCACTGGCAAGAATAATCGTATAATAGTAGCCGTCACTGGACGGTATATCAACTCCTTCCACCCATTTATTACTCTAAACCATGTATGTTTGAGTAGATTGTAAGTTTGCAATAAAAGGTAATAAAAGAAATTACAAGTATGTAATTTTATTAAAATTTTAGGAGACAAACACGAAAATTCATAAATTAGTAGTACATTTAAAATATCGCTGTTGATGTGTCAAAAAATTGATAAAACTTGAAATTTACATTTATATATTTAGTTGGAAGAGAAAATCGTCTTTACAATTACATGCCTTTACTCTACTTCAACATATATAATGTGAAAAAAATTAATATATTTATATATCTATACAAGTATATATTTAAATATTATACATTTTACTTTTCTTGAAATTCCTTACATTTTTGATATCACAAATAAGTAAAACAACTTTTATACTTTCTTATGTCACTATAATTCGATAAATGTGTGGCAGCAGTTTTGCCTTACTACGTCATTTAGAAACACTAAGTAACTATTTTACTCCAACTCAGCATTTCAACATGAATTAAAGTAATATATACATACAAAATTGTATATCGTAAATTTATTATTCATTTCATACTTGTATTGGATGTAATTTAATAAGCGGGTTACTGTGTGCGTTTGTAACGTGCCTTATGTGTGTTTCACGAATATCGTTTGAGTCATAAATTTATGAATGATTGGTGCCTATCCATTCCAGTTAAAGTCCGTCTTATATGAGCTAGGCGCGTGTAGATTGCAAACCTTTTGTTAAGAAAACTGTACTATACATTGCTAATGTTCCATAATTCTGAATGAAAAAACCTAATTTTTGGAAAATGAAAATAAACTCAAACATTTTCCCCGTCATTAATGACGTATATTGCCAGCTAGAAAATCCCAATCATAAATATATAATTCAACGTCGAAGTGTCTTGTCACCAGCTTTACAGATAAACATAGGTAAATTAGGGAATTTTGCACCTATTATGATACTGCCTTGTATTAAAAGATAATATAACGAGATCTTGACAAATAGTCGACTATTTCATTGTGATCAATTTTTCGAGTGTGCGCTACGGTCAATTTGACGAGACCAAAATTGGCATTAATAATTTGACCAGAGCACGAGAGCTTTAGCTCGAGGGCTTTAGTCTTTAATTATTAATGCCAATTTTGGTTAATTCAAATTAGGAGGCACATGAGAAAAATTGAAACAATGTAATAGTCGACTACTTATCAAGCTCGAGCTATATTTGTTAAGATTATTTCCTAAACCAAGTTTCATAGTAAAAAATGAGCAAAATAAGCATATTTTATTATCTGTTAAGAAAAGAGAACTATAAATTATTTTGAACCAAAATTGAACACACAATTATTGTATGTTATATTTCCTGGTGTTGCTGATGATTTTACAAACTCTGTTTTTCTCACGATCGTCTCTGATGAGGTGGAAAGTCTTGTTTCCAGTCCCTTGTTTTGTTTCCCTCGTAACTGATTCAAAATCTGTTGGTGATGCTGTTGGTCCATCTGTAAATAGGGCTGAATCGAGGAAGAATTGGCATGACCAGTTATTTTTATTAATTGTTGTTCGGGCACTCCCGATTTGGCTAATTGTGATACAGCTGTTGAACGGCAAGAATGGTTGGTAATTTTGAGACATTTGGTATTTAAACCAATAGATTCTGCTCCTTGTTTGGTCCATTTCGAAATTTCGTTTTTCCCAATAGGCGAGTTTTTGTACCAGAAGGAATTTTTCTTCTTCCAAAATGGATTACGCGTCAAAAACAGCCGATCGCAGGTAAAATTAGGCCCACGTTTCCCAACTAATGTTTTAAAAATTCTGACTGGACAAGGATCTGAATTTTGAATATTTGGCGTCAACCATTTACTGTCCGCGCATTTATGGTTTCCTCCTTGGCAGGTCTTACTAAATATGGGATTATATTCTACTCTACCCGACTCAGTTCCATCAGATTTAATTTCAATTTTGAAGTAATGTACCAAGTAGTTGACACCTTCCCCTCCACGCCATGGCAGTTCCACGGAAGCCAAATAGTAGAATTTTTTTGAAGTCCATTTGGCGTTGTCTCGTCACAATGGTCTATTATATCAAATAAATTGTCCATACTTAAAGAGGTCGCACTTTACTTTCGTTTATCTGGAAGTTTTTGCAGTACTCGTCTTTTGCTATTACGAGCATCTCTAGAACTTTTGAATTCAATTCCTTGAAAAGGATCGATTTTAATGTTATGCTTCTTAAAATATAACTCTTGAAGACTTTTGGCGGTAGAATTCCACATACATTTTACAGTATACTCCTTATAATCATCTCCGTTCTCTTTTTTCATGTTCCATGCCCAGTCTTTCAAAATTTCGTTCAGTTTACTTGCTGGCGTCGACTCGTCCAAAATATACTTGCGTTCGTCACAAAACTGCGTGAACTGTCTCCAGACGCTGTCTTTACTTCTCTTTGTATTTATCGGAGTTGTCAAATCGATGTGATTATCAATAATTTCATCCGAAACATCGCTAAATCTCTTTTTGTCGGACATTTTCATCTATTTGACACGTTTGCCACTTATGAAAAAATACATACTTGATTCGTTACCTACATTTGAATAGTCGATTTGTAATAGTCGCTGATATCAAGAACCGGTACCGTTCATTGGTTAATTTCAACTTCAGTTTTGATTGTGATTTGACAAAATTTAAATTTGACGGGTGAAGGAAATAATCAAAGGTAATATAACGAGAGCTTGACAAATAGTCGACTATTTCATTGTGATCAATTTTTCGAGTGTGCGCTACGGTCAATTTGACGAGACCAAAATTGGCATTAATAATTTGACTAGAGCACGAGAGCTTTAGCTCGAGGGCTTTAGTCTTTAATTATTAATGCCAATTTTGGTTAAGTCAAATTAGGAGGCACACGAGAAAAATTGAAACAATGTAATAGTCGACTACTTATCAAGCTCGAGCTATATTTGTTAAGATTATTTCCTAAACCAAGTTTCATAATAAAAAATGAGTTGTCAAATCGATGTGATTATCAATAATTTCATCCGAAACATCGCTAAATCTCTTTTTGTCGGACATTTTCATCTATTTGACACGTTTGCCACTTAATGAAAAAATACATCCCTGATTTGTTACCTACATTTGAATAGTCGATTTGTAATAGTCGCTGATATCAAGAACCGGTACCTTTCATTGGTTAATTTCAACTTCAGTTTTGATTGTGATTGGACAAAATTTAAATTTGACAGGTGAAGGAAATAATCGAATATATTTGCCAAATGGGAATGAAGTGATTAATTTTTGACAACTATAGTGCTAAAACACAAATACTTCAAAATATATAATATTCATTAATTAATATTCATTAATTAATATTCATAAATCATTCAAATATATAATAAAGTGACAACGAACAATTTATTATTCTTCTGCTAAAATGACGAAGGGCCAAGGTTTATTGTAACCATAGATACAAATTCTTCATGTCTTTTTTTCGTTTCGGGAATTTATTCCGCCAAAATTTTGCGTGTAAAAGTTACACTTCACACGGTACAGATATGGACGGTTGTTCCGACAAAAGTGTAGTGGAAATTGAGAGCAATAAATTCCACAAAGATTCAGAATCTAGAAATATGACAAGTAAGTACATTTAATTAATATATCAACAAAACTGTCATTTGGCGAGTACAAATTCGATTGGAAACTCATATTTGTCAAGGTATTCACTGTTTTAGGTTCAAATTCTTATAATATTAACAATTATAAATAAAAAATGTAATAGTAACACCAATTCGCTTTTTACTCGCAATATTTCTAATTAGTAGATGCGTATACGTAGACGTAATACTAAATTATTTTGACACTTCTGTTGAGCAAATTCGTTTTTGAAAAAATTTGTATGAACATACATTAATTTGCTTGCCGTGACTATAGTTTAATACAATCTATTAAATTTATTGTACACTTAACTTATTAAATTACAGTTATACTTCTTCTAAAATTGGCAATACACGATTTTGTGTAAGAATGGTTTACTTATGTAAACACAATTCTTCATAAAATTATATTAACACTGCTAAACTACAGAAATGTTCTCATAAATTAAATATAATCTACATTATAGCCTAAATCTCTTGTGTTTAGTGAGAGTGTTCTTGTATTGAAATTTTAATACGTTGTATTAGTGCATAATTTTGATAATATGTCAATTTGACAGTGGTTTGTCAATTTAATTGATCGACATGAGAAAGTATATTGAAAAGCAATGCTTTTCAACCAAGAAAAATAAATACATTTCTAATTACACGATTTTGTCGAGTGTTAATGCGTGTGCTGTTTAAATTGACAATTTCCTATAGATAAAGTTCTACCTCTACTCCTTTATTTTAATATACCACTAAAATTGCGGGAACTAGGGTAGCGCTGAGTTTAAAATAACGCGCCTTAAATAAAACCATTGGATTTGACAATTCTATATAATTCACCAATCATATTTAAGCTATTTTGGCGGTCAAATTTAAAACAAAATAGATTAAGTTATCGAGTTATACATATCCATCCACTAGCAACAGAAAATGTTGCAAATGGACACAAGAAACTGTGGAATGAGTCTTAAAAGCTTTTCTGAGCCCACTCTCAAAACACATCTAATGGGTGTCTGTGATTGACATATGTCTTGCGATTTACAAATTTTCATGTTATTAAATCGGTAACTTGGAACCGTCTTCCTTCATTTTTTCTACCGCCAGTGTCGTGCCCAAATATTTAATTTACAATGAAAGTATCAATTTATAACCATATGATGGTGCTTATATGTTGCTATAACATTGCCAATATATTAAAATAGCATTTAGAATCTGTAATTTTGAATTCTTATTATGTTAAAGTTGATTAATTTATTTCGATAATTCTCTAAATCATTGTTGAAAAAATAATTTAAATTAACAAAGGGAGAGGGGTGGAATTTTAGGGAGTGAAAATTGCTAGTATGCAAATAACAGCGACATCAATCAATTACAGACACATTATATTAAATACTATATAAGAAAATTGTATGGAGAGGAGCAACTTTACTCTCAAAAATGGAAAAAGATTTCGTAGAATATTCTTTAAATTTAGAAATCTGTATGTTTGGAATCGCCAAAAAATATAGTGGAACTAGTTCTTCAACTTTCAGAAGAAAATAATTTAACACATTAAATCAACAAAAATATTAAAAGAGTAGGTAAAAAACGTACTACTCTTTTATGAAGCGACACCCGAGTTGACGTTTAGAGAATCTGAAGCGTTCATGATCCGAGCTAAAAGGTTTAACAGAAAAAGTATTTATCGCTTTTTTGATATGTACAAAAAAATTGTTGGAATAGGACAAATTAGATGGTTCAAATATACCGATAGGTCCAGCCCGCGAAGGGCCATACATAGGCAACAATATACGTATGGAACGTGCTATGTGGCAACGTGTGTACGATACCACTCCGCGTGCTCCTATTTTGAGTGACTTTCTTAAAATTTGAATTTATTTCGTAGAATTATTGATTTTTTTACTTTTATCTTTTAGAAAACGTTATTGTTTTTTTATTACTTAAAATTACTTTTCCGTAGCAGCTAAGAATACAATAATAATAATAAATTGGACTTTATTATGTCTGAAACAAATGGGCAAATTACGTATACAGAACGAATATGCAAACGACTATATCCTTGCGCGGTTTAAGTCTTACTAAATTCTTAACTGCAATGTGCTGCTGCTGCGGGTAGAGGGGTTTCGGTGGGGGTTTCGGTGTTGCCACTCATTGCTGACTATGGCCCGTTCCGAGCTGGACCTATCGGTATGTATTTACCACCGATAAATTAGGTTTTTGTACTGTAAAAGAAAATCGCAAAACGTTGAATCTATTTTTAGTGGGGAAAAAGTAGTTAACACGGCAGTTTTGTTGTTGTGTAAACGATGTAGGAAGGATGCACATGCATGAAAGTCTGAGAAAAGGGACGCTTACTAGAAGCCTGATAGAAGTGTTAGGTTACAAAAATTTCCGACTTTTTGAGAAATTTCTGAAGTACTTTGCTCAACATGTGAAGCCTAGCCAGAAAGATAATGTACTACTCGTTGTCGATGGTCACTGCTGTGTAGGCACAAACTTTAGAGGCTCTATACTGTGCAAGATATAACAGCATGATTTTACTTACTTTAACCTCCCCCATAAGTTACAGCCATTAGATGTAGGATTTTATATTTCACTAGGAAAACTTTATATACAAGAACAACAGAGTTAGTTGCGAAGTAAACATGATTCAGTAACAACCCAGTATCTAATAACGAAACAATTAAGTGAAGATTGCTGCTTCAAAGCAACCATGCTGAAGAATTTGAAGAAAATGAAATTCTGGTCGAAACTCAAGAGACTGAAACTTAGGAGACTGAAATTTAAAAAAGTGAAACTCAAGATACTGAAATTCAACAAACTGAAACTCAAGGTAACGAAAACCAAGAATCTGATGAAGAAAATGGAACACAAGATATTCTTGACATAATGATATTAAAAAATAAGAAACCTAAAATTCTTCAAAACTTTTATATTATACACCTAAGGACATTCCACCAATCTCGTACCATTTCTTCAAAATTAAAAAAAAATATTCTGAGATGTATTTTGTTTTCTTCCTAGGATTTATCTAAAATATTATTTATACTTATACATTAAAAACCGTCTCAAAAATCACGCGGTCCAATCAAGGAGACTGTCGGTAGAATTAAAAATCCTAAATTGGACCGTTGTAGACATATTTTTATCTAGCAATTTTATATATTTAGAGTAACTTCTTAAAATTAAAAAAAAGCATGAATCACGAACATGATAAAGTTTAATTTTCATGTTTCAAGTGAATTGCTTTATTTTGTTTGTGGACACCAAAAAAGTTGAACCGGACACATTTCAGGCAACTTTCTTCTAATGAGTCACCTTGAAAAATTCTATAAAAGATATAAAAATACATTATGAAACAAGATATGTATTTTTTGTGCCAAAATAATAAAATATTTAAAATTAAACTAAAAATACTATTTACATATACCGGTAAGTTTTCGGGTGAAGCAACGACAGAGGAGTGTCCAAGTCCCCACTATCACTCGCTACAGTTATCGTATTCCCCGACGCGAACGGCTGTTACCCAAGCGTCTCACTGTATTGAAATGAAATGAGTCGATACGCTTCGAGGGGAGTACATATACGTAGTCGTTGAGTTGTGGGGACTGATACATGCGCTATACAATCGTTGCGTTACCAGAAAACCTACCGGTATACATTTATACGCAAAACGTATATGCATGCGCTGGGATACGCACATACATCTAGTGTCATTACCGAAAGTCAACGCACAGACACCGTGTTTCGGCCTTTAAGGCCTCGTCAATGTACGTGCCACTGCCGGTAATGACTTTTAAACTAGGATCGCAACTTATGTCGGTGTCCGTGGCAAATGCCCGTGAGAACATCACAGCGACATCTGTCATCCATAAGCGCCACCGAAATCGATGGCTTATATGCATATACGTTTTGCGTATAAATGTATATATGTAAATTGTATTTACCTCTTGATGTTAGTTCTAACATATAAGTATTAAACACTTTTCATTTTCATTTTAAACTAATAAATTTAATAATTTTTATTTTCTTGTTTAGGTCAAGGATCTACTAAACCAAAGATTTATGGCGATGTTACGATAGACAGTTCAAAGGCACAAAAACTCAGACCACCTGCCACAGCAACCACGACAATTTATGATGCACAAAAATGGTTTCCCGTTTTAGAAGGCAAAAACGAAGGCAAAATATCTGCAAAGGAACTTCAAAATGCGTTTAAATTATATCAAAATAAGCACTTTTCCGACAACGTTTGTAAATTTGTCGTGCGACTGTTCGATTTGGACAAGAACGGCGGAGTGGATATAAGAGAATTCGAGCAAATCTACACATCTGTGAAGCAATGGGTGAGCGCATTTAACACGTGCGATAGAGCCAGAAGTGGATTTCTCACAGATTCTGAACTAGATCTGGCATTGAAGCAGATGGATATAAATTTTAGCCCGGATTTCGTAACCTTTTTGATCAATAGGTGTGATCCGGTGAATAAGAAAATGTCCTTGGACCAATTTATAGTTACTTGTGTGCAGATGCAAAAGTATACTGACGAATTTAGGGCGAGAGATGAAAAGTCCGATGGTATCATAAAGCTCCGATATGAAGATTTCTTGGAATTACTTATGAAAAGTTTATAATTAAAATGTAATAAATAACACATGAGAATTACAATTATATCCACATATTTACTTGTTATCTGTTAGTTTTTATTTGTCCATTTATATATAAACTTCGACGAAATAAATGGAAAAAGCTCCAGTCAGTTTGAGTGGAAAAGTTCCAATACGTACATTAACGATATTGTAATAATGTTGAGCGAGAAGTCAATGGTTTAAAAAAAATAAACAGAGGACCTTGATTTAAATTCGTGTTAAACTTGCCTTACAACTGATTTACCAAAAACATTAGTTTTGAAAATTATATAGAAGCATTAATTTACAAGTTAGAATCTAAAATAAAACAAACGAATAAACTTTTGTGCTTGTCAGTCTCTCTATATAAATATGGGCCGATTTGGCTATTTTTTTTTAAAGTTTGTAATACTACAAATAAGGTTTTTAGGGAAAAAGGGCAAAGAAATTGCCCGAAAAATTGGAAAATTCGGGAAACAGTGAAAGAGATTTTTTCACCGTGTCTAAAGTTGGCGTTCACCAATGCTAACTTCGTTATTATTGAAGCTACGAAGTCGGTTAAATTAGCAAACTAATAGGACTTTTTTTGCTGATTAAGTTAGTCAATACAGAGAAAAAATTAAAGAACTAGTTTCTGAGATCTTTACAAAGGCAACAAATTTTTAAATGAAACATCCTGTATATTTCAACATTTTTTGGAAGAAGGTTCCATTCTAAACAAAAAGTAAGTAATACACTATCGTCCTAAATTTAAAAATAAGCGAATAAACGGCACTTAAACTCTTTGATTATTATTGCTTTAATATGTAAGTAGATAAATACAAAATAAAAGATTACTTGAAACGTCAATGAGTTTGTAAACTTAATCTGTTTTGTAATTAATTGGTTGTGTACTGTTAACAGTTTATTGCTGGTTGTTAGTTCTACTAAAATGCCTTTCGCACATCTAGAAAAATGCGATATGCTTGCAGCTTATCTGTTTTGCAGAAGAAACACCGTGGAAGCATTGGCATATTATTGAAACAAATTTCCGGGCCGTGAACCGTCAAATAGACAATTCTTTTTAGAATTGTACTGAAAACTAAGGATAACGAAGATAAATTTAAGAAATTTAGAAAAAGGAAAGGATTTACAAGCAACAAAGAAACAGAATTACGAGCGTTAGCATATTTCGAAGCATTTCCTCAAAATTCAATTAGAGGATACACACAATATTACCAGGATGTGGAGAAACAAGATTAATTTTTTGTAACTCGCTAATTAATTTCATCAATGAACACTCAGATGATTTTAAACTTATTTTGTGGTCAGACGAATCTAACTTTTTAACTAAAGGTATCTGTAATAAAAGAATCCAACATTATTATCCTCGACAGAAGCCAATGATAGAGGATCCGCGACACCAGCAGCATCGGTTTAGCTTAAATATTTGGTGTGGCATACTAGGTTCTCGAGTTATTCGTCCAACTTTCTATATCGGCACCCTAACAGGGGTACGTTATGTTCAACTATTAGCGCCAGTCCTTGAGAATCTTCTAGAAAACCTACCATTATTTGATTACCAGCGTATATATTGTTAACAGGATGGGGCGTCTGCTCATAATTATCATGATTCTGCTACTCTAGACTCTTTGATAATTAATAGGTGAATAGGAACAAACGCACAAATTCCTTGGCCTCCACGATTTCCTGATTTAACACCTCTAGATTTTTATCTGTGGGGTTATATCAAAGACGAAGTTTATAAACAACAATATTGAAATGTGGTAGAGCTGGAAAACAAAATTAGAGACATAATAAATAATATTCCCGCTAGAACTATCCTAAAATTAACAAGAAGTGTTCTCAGAAGAGCTCAAAAGTGTATTGATCAACAAGCCCATTCCTTCGAACATTCACTATGATAAAAAAATGTATAAATTTATCACTTTTTGTTGCTTACCATTTTGTTATTTAATGTTTCATATGATTCAATTTACTAAAATTTATAACTATACTCCATTCAGTCTAAGAATGGAGCATTGGGAAAGATAGGGCTTAAAATAAACGTTTGTGATTGGTTGAAATCGGGTGTGCATTTACACCGGCAAAATAATCAAAGGTAATATAACGAGAGCTTGACAAATAGTCGACTATTTCATTGTCATCAATTTTTCGAGTGTGCGCTACTGTCAATTTGACGAGACCAAAATTGGCATTAATAATTTGACTAGAGCACGAGAGCTTTAGCTCGAGGGCTTTAGTCTTTAATTATTAATGCCAATTTTGGTTAAGTCAAATTGGGAGGCACACGAGAAAAATTGAAACAATGTAATAGTCGACTACTTATCAAGCTCGAGCTATATTTGTTAAGATTATTTCCTAAACCAAGTTTCATAATAAAAAATGAGTTGTCAAATCGATGTGATTATCAATAATTTCATCCGAAACATCGCTAAATCTCTTTTTGTCGGACATTTTCATCTATTTGACACGTATGCCACTTAATGAAAAAATACATACTTGATTTGTTACCTACATTTAAAATAGTCGATTTGTAATAGTCGCTGATATCAAGAACCGGTACCTTTCATTGGTTAATTTCAACTTCAGTTTTGATTGTGATTGGACAAAATTTAAATTTGACAGGTGAAGGAAATAATCGCATTTAGCTCGTTCTGTCAAAAATTTGTTTACTGACAGTTTTGTTCAAAGAGGTTGTCGATTTCCGTATTTTTACATAATTATTTGTTGTTAATATTCTTAAAAAATAGTTCTTCTTAGAACTCGCAAGTGAAATATTCATTTGTTAAGGTATTTTATCAATTTCGTTAACTTTCTTTTCGTAATCGCTAATATTTTATAGTATGGCGGAAGCAGTTTTACCAGGTCCTTCAAAAAATCGTAAAGGGAAACATATAAGGTCTGAACAAAGGCAAATAGAGAGGTTGCGGTGTGTATTTTTCGTTATAAAAATTACCCTTATAACTTATAACACTGAATTTTATAAAATTTTATACCGTATAAACGAGTTTTTAGACGTTATTTCTAGAAATATCGGAACCAATCAGAAAATAATAGGTATAAAGACGCATGTCTATTAATGCACCGAACAGCTGTTTTGTTGTTGTCATAAATGCGAAGTGTGACAACGAAACAGTTATTTTGTATTGGAAGGTGCGAAAAAATGACGAATTCGTTGGAGAAATTCACGAAAGTCACATTATATGATCCCGAATCTGACCACTGCTACAATCTTTTTGTAAATAAAGACGATGCTGTGCGATGTGACACATACATCTGTCAAATCAAGCTTAACGTGCACCAGCAATCCGCAAGCGCAATTTTTTTAATTTACGTTACGTTATGTTGTAAGTACAAAATGGCCGTCTAACATAACGAAAAATACACACCGCAACCTCTCTATTGGCTTATAATGTGTACATTAAGCATAAAGGCATTATGTCTAAAACAGCTGCAGTCAATCAAACAGCAGAGGAAGTGGGTATTAGCAGGAATACAATGTACTGCATTATTAAAGAAATGGAATTATATGGAGTTCCAATTTCTCCTCCAAGAAAAAGAAATTATCGTCATACTTACAATAAATTGGAAGAAGCACAAAAAAATACAATTAGACGACATGTGCATTCCTTTTACTTGAGGAATGAGTTACCAACTTGTACAAAAAATTGTGAGGTAATATATATATATACACATTCTTCTATATAGCTATCATGTAAATTATGTATGATTATTTGGTTTCTAGGCTATTAGTAATGATGACAGTATACCTCCAATAAAACGAACATTACTTTGGACAATCCTAAAAAAAAAACTAGGATTCAAATGGGGAAAACGCACACGAAACAACATGTTAATTGAACGAAATGATATTGTATTATGGAGACGTCGATATTTAAAAAATATAAGACAGTTCCGTGCAGAAGGTAGAAAAATCTATTATTTAGATGAAACGTGGGTGAATGAAGGTCATACGAAAACAAAAATATGGAAACATACAACAGTGCTAAACCCAAGACACGCATTTATTGAAGGTCTTTCTACTGGCCTAAAAGATCTATCTGGTAAAGGAAAGCGACTAATTGTACTTCACATTGGCAGTGAAGCTGGTTTTGTAGATGGTGGTTTGTTATTATTTGAATCTAAGAAAACGAGAGACTATCATGAAGATATGAATAGTGAGGTATTTATTGAATGGATACAACATATATTACCTTCTCTAGAGGTTGGCTGTGTCATAGTGATGGATAATGCACCTTACCATTCAAATAAAACAGAAAAGTCACCTACTTCATCTTGGAAAAAGGAGGCACTGATTGAATGGCTAACATCAAAAGGAATTTTTGCTGATAGCAGTATGCTAAAAGTTGAATTATTGGAGCTAGGGAGTCTCTTCGAATGCTGCGCACACATTTTAGGGATCGCCTTATTTCGCGCAGCACTGATTTTCCATACCCATCACACTCACCAGACCTAACACCACCTGATGCGTACATATGGGGAATGCTGAAGGAGGCTGTTTTCCGTACCGATCCACCGTCTGACATTCCGGAATTGCGGGTTAAAATTCAGGGTTTTTTTCGTACCATGCAACAATCTGTGTTCACAGACATGTTTGTGAACCTTCGCGAACGCTACGAATACTGCTTGAAACTGAACGGTGGGCATCTTGAACATCAGTTTTATCGAGAACGTCGTCGTGAATAATGTTTGCAACGCTATATAATGAAAAGTAAATACATAAATAATAAATAATAAACGTTTAATAATTTCAGTACTGTCTATTTTGCCGCATACCGTAGTAAATACTTGTTAATAACAATTAGAAATATACTTTTTATTCTATTCAAGATTTTTGTTTATGTATTCAGTGTTTCATGTTTTGTGAAATAAAAGTACTTGTACATGTTTATAAGAGATTTTTTTAAAAAGATATGAAATAATACCCTCCTTATTGCTTTATGGTCTGTCATATTAAAAATACAATTTTATCAGATACATTTACTTTTGTGGATTTAATGAATTTCCATTCATTTTAATATAAATACTTCTTCTGCGGTATTTTTAATACATGATCTTCACATTGCAGTTCATTATTTTCTGTGTTTGTATACAAATTCATTATAGCTGCGACAATCTACAACAATAAAATTAGATATTGTAAATAAGATAATAATTGAAATATCTGCTAATGGAAATAGTATCTAAAATTTATTGGATTTTAACATGAAATATTGCCCTTTTACACCTTTTACTCACATATTGATAATGATACCTACATTCTTGAATATTGTAAAATGTAAGCATTCTATTTACATGTAGACACAACGTGTTATTCAATCTTTTCCTTATATTTTAATATTTTTTGTGTGAGCGATATTGGAAAACTTATCAAATACTGATTAGCTGTTTGCCTTTTCATGTTTGTTAGTATGGTTGTCATTTTAAAAGCAATGTAAGCCTTACTTAAATAAATGTCAATAAACACTTAAAAGTCAAAATATAATGATATCATATACAATGTACATTCCTGCTATCCATCTGACAGTAAACATATAACTTAATTAATTATTCGAAAATAAACGCTTGACTCAGTTTCACAACTTCTTTATTAGATACACTAACAATTGTTTCGGCTATGAGGCCATTATCAAAGAGTTATCTAGAACTAAACTTATTCTACTTAAGCGTTAACTTATATACCTGTGTTCATTATGGGTGGGAGGATATGGTAATTGATATTTAAAATTACATCGATATAGGGGGTATTTACAAATTCTAATTGTGTGTTTGTGATAACTCGATTTTGTTTTTGGGCTTTTTTAATTTCAAAAATCTCTAACATATTTAACTTTTTACTTTTTACTACATTATGAATGAGGTTACAGCTATTTACATCTGGTACGTGGTTGTTCTCTATACAATGTTCTGCAAATCCAGTGTGTTTAACACTATATTTTATATCTCTAATATGTTCTGTTACACGTGTATTAATACATATGTTTTATTTGTTTTCAAAATACAAAATTCATCGTGTGTAAACTGTGCTCATATTGTAGCGCCATCTACTCCATTCTTAGACTGAATGGAGTATAGTTAATTACTTTCCATCGTCTACTTACCTATTAAAGCAATAATAATCAAAGAGTTTATTTCAATTCTTTTTATTCGCTTATTTTTAAATTTAGGACGATGTATTACTTACTATTGGGTTTAGAATTTAACACTCTTTCAAAAAATTTTGAATTATACAGGATGTTCCATTTAAAAATTTGTTGCTTTTGTGAATATCTCAGAAACTATATCTTCAATTGTTTTTCTGTTTTGATTAATTTAATTATCAAAAAAAGTCCTACTAGTTTGCTAATTTAACCGACTTCGTACCTTCAATAATAACAAAATTAGCAATCGTGGACACGTAGACACGGTGTACACCTATAATATGCACTCTCGATCATAACTGACGATAGGTACAACATATTTGGTTGATTATTTTTTTTTGCTTTGTTCGTTATGCTCCCAGAATAGAAATAACTCAATTGAATGAAATTGAAAAACGAATTCCAGCCTAAATTAAAATAAAATTACATTTGTTTTTTACGTTTTGTTGTTTCGCGATCTGTTCAACAGATGTAGTTATTTGATTTGTATTTATCCATCAATTTTTCGTCACTATGTAACCGATTGGCTTGATTCACAATTTGACAATCAGCTGTCAAACGAAATTTGCGCACGTAGCGAAATACATTGGAATAGGAATAAAATAACTTAAATTTTTTATTTCTATTTTAGTAAACCATGCTAGGATCCTATAGATGGCGCTGTAATCGAGTTATTAAAAATTCTAAATTTATGGACTAAATGACTCATATTCAAATAATAAAAAAAATCTGCATTCACTAAGTCAAGTCTTTCACATTGCCCTTATTTACGTTAAGTGCACAGGCGTATGAGCAGCTGGAGTGCCAATCAGATAGGTTCTAAAACGACTTTTTATCATACAAATGGGGATAACTATGCACCAGATCAATTAAAACGCCGTCGTCCATGATAATATAAAACTGCAACGTACAAAACAATAAAATAATTGTGTCAAAGTGTGCAGCAAATTTCGCAAATTTAGGTTATGCTAGTTTCAAATGACAGATTAGAAAATAAAAGAAGTACGCATGTACATTTATGCCGATATAATGTGTAATACTAATTATAATGATGTACACACAACATAATAATATAATATAATATAAACAATTGAATAAACAGTTGAAAGTATAACAAAAGCGCGAACATGTAATAGAATACCATAAGAAATAAAAATCATATCAAGCCAGCAGGTCCGCAGCCACTCTCAATATTTCAGTAAGGGGGGTGAAATTAATGTCGCACTGTGACGAAAGCCGGTTGAACCCGCGCGACATTGCAACAATTGGAGAATTCATTGATGAATTCAATCTAGCATATGGTATATCAAAAGTAATACTCTGCCTCGCTGATAACCGAGGAATATGAAATCGAAGTTTAGACAATAAATTTGGCGAATCTACCTTGAAGTGAACAAGGTTATATACAAATTTCATAAGATTTAACTGACGCCGAAGTTCAAGTGAATCCATGTTGAATTTTTGCAGCAATAGTCGATAGTCATACCCTCTGCAAGGGTAAGTACCATCCAGTTTGAAGTACAAATACTTCAAAAACTTCCTCTGCACATTCTCCACAAGTAATCTGTGCGAAGAGTAAAAAGGGGTCCATACAATAGAGCCATACTCCAATCTGGACCGCACGAAGGTAACGTAAAGCAGTTTAATAGTATCTATATGAAAATGCGCTGAATTTCTAATAACAAATCCCAACATCCTCATGGCAGAAGAGACAGTGTGATTCCTATGTGCGGTAAAAGTCAGAGAGCTATCAAAGTAAACACCTAAGTCTTTGATTGTTGAAGTACGAGATAGTGTGGTACCATTTATTGCATAGTCAAAGGAAATGGGATCCATCTTTCTGGTAAATGTTACGACACAACATTTGTCAGTGTTTAAGTCGAGGTTGTTTGAAACGCACCATACACAAATTTTGTCTAGTTGGTCTTGTAAGTGTAGACAGTCGGCAGCTGATGTGATAGATCCAAACAGTTTCAAATCATCAGCAAAGACACACTTGTCACAATGAATCTCATTAATGAGGTCATTGATGAATATTAAAAACAGTAGTGGACCCATATTTGACCCTTGCGGTACTCCAGATGATGCAGTGAACAAATATGACTTGTATCCATTGAAGGTAACGTACTGCATTCTGTTTTGCAGGTATGAAGAAAAGAATATCACCAGTCTCGGAGTGCTAAAACCGAAGATGTGTAGCTTCTGCAGAAGCAACCTGTGATCAATGCGGTCAAATGCCTTTGAGAAGTCGGTATATATTGCATCGACCTGGCCGCATGTATCAAGTGTATCAAAAGCATATTGAGTGAAGCTCACAAGATTTGTGACAGTTGACCTCCTCTCCACAAATCCATGCTGTTCTGTGGCAATGAAGTTCTTAATGAGCGGATAAATTCGGCTATGCAATACCAACTCCAAAACCTTGGCAAAGTTGTTTAGGATACAGATAGGCCGGTAATTATTTATATTACAGGGGGAGCCACTCTTAAATACAGGACAAACCTTCGTACCCTTCCACAAATCAGGGAATGTGGCAGTTGATAATGCCAAGTTAAAGATGACGGTCAGAGGAAAAACCAACACTGAGCTGCAATCGCGCACCAAGAAACTTGGAATACCATCCGGACCCGCCGTCATTTTATTCTTCAATTTCCTCAAAGCTACACCCACCTCAACATCAGTGAAACCACGAATGCTGATATCTGGACAATTGCAAAAGTCAACATCCAAAATATTAGAAGTACTGACGCTCGAATAAACTGAGCTAAAGTAAGAAGCAAAACCATTGACAATGTCCTCCGGGTTGTTGTAGGTAGTATTGTTATAATTCATTGATGCCGGTATACGAGATTTGCGATTTTTACTGTGAATAAATGTCCAGAACTTACGAGGATCAGAAGAGATGGAGGCCGCAGCATCAGAGACATGGCCCAGATATGCAGTTCTAATCTGGTCCTTGATCAGAGCCCTTAAGTACCTGTATTGCTCAACAAAGTTGACGCCACCAGTTCTTTTAAAACGCTTGAAGTAATATGCTTTTAATTTGATGTTACGAATAATTTCCGACGTATACCATACCGGATATTGGCGTCTATAGCTTTTATGAGGTGGTACATAAAGGTCCACAATAGAGAGCAATTTCTCATAAAACAGACTGCAAGCAGTGTTCACATCAGCAAGATCTTGTAAAAATGACCAGTCTGTTGATCCAATAGCGCTGTATAAGTTATGGAAATCTGCCCGTCTAAAATTATACGACTTGCAGCCCGGGTTGCTTTTGAAATTGCGGTGAACACGGCCCTCGAATGATACAGAAATTAGTAGAGAGGGGTGGTGTGGATCCTCATTTAGGAGTGGACACAGATTTCTGGACACATCAACCACCACGTTTGACAGAGTTAGATCAAGTAAACGACCATTACAGTTTGTTATTAAATTGTATTGGAAAAAGTTCATATAATCCATAAAATTTTTGGCTGTGAGCGTGTAAGCATCATTAATAAACTGATTGTTGAAATGAGTAATATTGAAATCTCCTAAGATGATTATATTTTTATAATTTATAAGAAATTGCTCATATACCTCGAGAAAGTTCTCGAGATAATCAACAGACACATTGGGAGGCACATAAATTGTAAATATATTGACACTGAATAAACTATTAAATATACATTGCACCCCAACAATATCTATCAAATGAAACAAATTTAATAAATCGCGTAAATTCAATGCGTATGAGTTAATTGTAGTTTTTACTGCCAGTAGCACACCACCACCAGTTGATTTCCCTGTCTCCTCCAATCTTCTGTCGCATCTAAATATATTGTACGATTCCGGAAAGTATTCGTAGGAAGAACAGTCATCCGATAGCCATGTCTCGGTAATACCCAAGACATCATAGTCCTCCGAACAGCAAGATGTAAAGAAATCCAATGACTTGGCACGCATGCTTCGGACATTCTGGTAGTAGCAACTAAATGTAGACAACCTGTTGGACGATATCAGTTTAACTTCACAATTTTCGGTAACCCATGCACATATTTAATCCCAATATCATTTTCGCCCTCTTCAATTCGCTTTCTAAGTTCTGTCCGAATCGAATTGTAATATTCAATTTGTTTTGGTGTCTTATCACAGAATATTTTGACATTTACATAGGCAGTGTTATTTTTCAAATTCTTTGCTTTCCTCATGATATTATGCACAAAGACTTCTTCAGGTAATTTTACTTTCAATAATCTAGGCCTAGCTCGGTGAGGGTCATATCTTCCCAGTCGGAATAAGTTGTTAACAAGATTCTGATTTCTATTCTTCAACTGCAGAAGTGTCTGTTTCCATAGTCCATGTGAACACAACATACCCCTGTCACAGTTACAGCCCTTTGGCTCGCACCTTCAAGGAAGTACGAACCAATAATTGCAAAAGAAGAATATCGCACACCATACAGTAACTTTCAAGCTGTAAAGTGGATTCTCATAGAGTGTTTGCTGGTTTGTATTATACCAGTAACGGAAATTTTGCTTGTTAACCTCTACTGACATGACAAATGGAAATGGGTTTCGTCACTCGCCAGTGAGTTGTTAACAAGATTTTGATATCTATTCATCAACTGCGCGGAAGTGTCTGTTTCCATAGTCATGTTTCTGTAGTGTTGATGGCATCGGCTGATGGAATAGCATTATTACGTTGAATCATATACTCGTGTCGAGAGGCACGCTGAGCGATCACGTAATTGTGCCGCTTTTATAAAATTCTTTTTGCTGCATAAGCACGTTGCCCTTCTGTCCATTGATCCATTATAACTAAAATTGCTTTAAAGTTTTCTACAAGATGGCAATAGCATCGTTCTCTTCACTCCAGGCAAACTAAAATAAGCGCTGCTGCCAAATCTCCCGATTAACTGCCGTGCCCTGTACTTGTGTGTATGAGATATTCCATAATTCGAAAAATTCTTAATTATACACACACATATCGATCTTGTTTCACTTTTCTCCTACAAGCATGTGAAATCATAAAGTATTAATTAATTTATCTGCACAAGTAGTGATTTTTTCTACTCACGCCTAATCCGCCACTAAATTAATTTGAAAGTAAATTCATGGACAAAATTACCGTACCACTGCATATATTTTGTGTAATTTCAAAATAATGATGATTTTTAGTTTTCTAATTATCCTACAAGTAGGCGGTAGACTTACTGGGATAGTTCAAGGAAATGCTTTCAACAAGGGTTTTCTTTTAAAAGTACAATTGCAAATAAAAACATTTTTGCCAAAACTTGATCCAAAATCTGATCGGATATTTTTGCTTATTAAGACAAATTGTCTTAATAAGTTTTTTTTGTTATTGATAGTGTCAGTGCGAGTGTAATACATTTTAGTAATGAATCGCAGAACAAATTTGTCAGTGGAGGAAACAGTAAGAGCATCAACTTTGCTGGATGAGAGATATTCGATGCGTCATGTTGCTAATGTGATAGGAAGAAACCATTCCAGCTTAACTCGCATGGTTAGACGATTTAACGAAACAGTTGAGAGAGACACTAATGCAGCGTTTTGTTAGATAATTCACTCTCAGAAACAGGAGAACGACTAGTACCATCCTTAAAATGTGCTCGTAGCTGCTCGCAATCTTCTTGTATCTTCAGAAACCCCTGCTCACCACAGAGCACAAAATTCAAAGATTGCGTTTTGCGAGAAATTATCAAGATTGGACTCTTAATGATTGGAAGATGGTTTTATTTTCAGACAAAAAGAGGATTAGCCTTGAATCTCCTGGTGGACATGAGCGTGCCTGGCGAAGGCCAAGAGAGAGATTTGCTATTTGCAGTATCTCTCGAAGAGTCGTCTGGTGGTAGCTCTGTAATGTTTTGGGGAGGCATATATTTCGATATCCGCACAGAATTGGTTCCCATACGCGTTAGGTCAATGAATGCAGATTATTATCTTGAACACATCGTTGTTGCTCATGTAATGCCATTTGCTCCTTTTGTGGGACCGTATTTCTTGTTTATGCAGGATAATACTCGTCCTCATGTGGCTGGGCAAGTTATTCACTACTTAAATGCTGTTGCTATTAAGTTAATGGAATGGCCGGCCAATAGTCCTGGCATGAACCCAATTTATGTGGCGATATTTAAAAAAAAGGGTTAGACGTCGTACACCTCCACCTGCCAGCCACAATCAACTAATAGACGCAGCAATTTAAGAATGGGAAAATACTCCTCAAGAAGTCGTTCAAGATTTGATCTCCAGTATGCCAATACGCATGGAAGCAGTAATTAGAAGTAGAGGAGACCATACACGATTTTTGAATAGCTCTAAGTCCATGAATTCTATTGCTTTCGTTTATTTTTGTTTACATGTTTGCGTTGTGTTCAAGAAAAAAAGTTTTTTAATAAATAGTACCTAACAATAAGCTTTTATTATTTTTTTTTGCAATATTACATTCAGTATTGTCATTATACAAGTTTAATTTATATTACCATTGCTTTAGCAAGACATGTTTTGATAAAACAATATCGCATACACACGAGCTTACCAAAACTCGATGAATTTCAATATTTTATAATACAGTAAATTAACGTTACCTCATTACTATCATTCTTTCACAGAAAACATTTTGTAATAAATAAATACATATATTTTTAATTATCAACTTCTAGGAAAACAATACACATATTTTGACTGATTGTGACACACGAACAAACAGATGCAATACAAAAAATTTACTTGAATTATCCGTGTGACAATAGCTACAACAAAAGAACATTAAAAAGTACGTGAATGACAATTTCCGGCAACAATTATGACAACTATGATTAAATCAAATGAACAAGGCATTTCGTCCCAAATGCCACTGCCAGAGAGTGTCCGTGGTTTATTTATTTTTGTATTGTGCGGGTGAATTATTCAATGTAATATGATTCCTCGTTTTCTGATGAAAACGCATACGTTTTTGTGTACGATAGATGGTAAATAAATACATAAACTGGACCCACATACTTTGCTCATGTTATAAAGCGGTGGACACAATAGGATTTACTGCTGGATTTAATTGGGATGTCGATGAAATTTGAAGATCTTTATTTATACAATCAAGACGACAACAAACCGAGTACTTGTATTTTAATTGGTGAATGCTATTCAAAATAATACGAGTTACGCAAAACTTAATCGAAACAGAATTAAATATATACAACACAGTACTTAAAAACGCAGGTGTTTATCTTCTTCGTCTCCTTCTGCAACCTCTTTCACCTCTTACATTGTATTGCCTATGTTCTTTATATAAGCATATTCTAAAACGGTTCTTGACAGTGGTCGTTCTATTATGAAGACTGTCATAACAAATGTGTATACATTTTTTTCAATTCTTTTCGAGTGATCGAAAACACATTGTGCATTATAATTCGAGGAATTTCTTAATTGGTGGATTGAAACCAACTAATTGGCTACTGGAATACCATGTGAATGAAGGCTTTTAATCGCTTCAACTACAATTTCGACGGCGATGAATGGATCTTTTTCGGTAGGTTAGCGACCAAGTGTTTCTATAGTCTTCAATAGAAAAAAAGAAAGGAAGAGTTACCTTTCTGTATTTTCTATATAAGGTTTTCTTTTTTAATATTTATTAGTGGATGGTTGGTTAATGGAGTAATTGTGCATGCTAGATATTTACTGTTGCTTTGCTTGCTCCTGTATATATCTGTATATTGTGCTGTCATTGAAAAAGAGATAATTATTAGATAGATTTTCATTATGTTCATTATGTTATTGATCAGTGTTCATAAAGAAGTCCACATTATATTTCTGGTAGCCCAAGAAACGATTTTAAATTTTAACTTTACAAACGCATATAACAACTGTTAATATGAGCTTAAGAAATTTGTTACAATTATAATAGTAGGTAAGACATAAGGAATTTGCTAAAAATACGATATAAGAGAGATGGCTGTCATATCCTAGGTTTGAATGAATTAAAAACCTCTGGCAAATATTTTCAACAAATGCATGGAGCAGGTCGTGTTTCCAAGTTTGGTAAAATTGCGCCAAATTTAAAGAAAGGCAACAAAAAATAACTGCAAAAATGATCGCTCTATAAGTGTTCTACCAACAATATCCAAGGTGTTTGAACAGATCGTTGCATCAAGACTAAGTAAATACCTTGAAGAGAACGGCTATCTAAGGACAGAACTGCATAGCTTCAGAAGGAAGCGCTCAACAACAAGTGGCATATTACACGTGGTAGAGCATATCTACAAGGCCTTTGACGAGGGTAAATATGCTAGATCTATCAAAGCCTTTTGACTCGGTTAGCCACGAGATATTAAACAAATTAGAATACCATGGAATCATAGGAGAACCTTTACAACTAGTAAAATCCTGTCTTTCAAATAGAGTTCAAATAACAAAATGGAGAAACACTAGATCTCAGCCCTCGGGCATGAAATGTGGTGTGCCGCAGGGTTCAATACTTGGTCCTCTGCTTTTCGTTATATATGCGACCGATGTTCCATTAAACATTCAAGAGTCTAACATATGTTTATATGCATTAGTAGACGATCTGACAAAGCCATGCTGCAAATAAACTGAGGCTAAATAAGAATAAAACACAAAGTGTACTATATTCCACAAGAAATGGTAGCAATTTTGAAGGAGCGAAGTTTTCTGCCTTGTTAGCTATAAAAAAGACTTAAACACATAGCAAGCCACGAAAGAGATAAACTTGCGTATTTTTCATACGTCCACTCACTTCTCTGCTACAGAATACTGTAACAAGTCTACAAAAGAAAATTAAACATCGGCGCGACGCACCGTAAATAAGTCATAAATCAACTGCACTCATGTACTGCGTCAGCGACAGAAAGTCTGGAATATGGTAGAAGAGAGCCAGAATTTGCTGGTATATCTCTAGACCTTTTGTCTAGAGATATATATGCCGCTGCTGGGATAAGGAATTCATTCCTTCCATAGAAATTCGTTGAATAATATTGATACAGAATAAACATAAATATAAGTAAATAGTGCAGTTTTATTATAGTTCACAAAATACATAAATATTACTGACATAAATAGTAGTGATAGAAATAAATACGTGTGTTAATTTATTTGTAGTAGTTTTAAGTGCGATACATTTATTTTATATTTCTATATTGTGATTAGTTTTAAGTGTGAAAATATACAGACAGTTTTAAAACATTTGCACGAGTTGTTTATTTCGACCCCGAAAACGCAACAATACTATTCTGTCTCCCATGACTAATCATTTTTTGGCTTGTTTATACATATGTTATATAGTATTTTATTTGATTTATGACCAATCCATTCATATACTGGTTTATATTTATATTTATTTGTATGTATGACAATTTCCTTGTAATGGTGTATTACAAATGCTAAATATATTATTACTATGATATTATTATTGGGAATTTTCCGATTTTAATACAAGTTTTTATTATTCATTATTTCAGTGAAATTGGTGATTGTATCACTTTTTGTTGCTCCGTATTATTAATTCTTCAAAATAAATAAATACATAGAAAATGAGAAAACATCATAACTTCTTTAGTTGTATGATACAATGTGCTTATTGGCATTCCGGTAGCTCTAATCAATCTTTCTTTATAATTGCTAATATCAATTTCTGCATTCTCAGCTTCATCTTCCTTAAATTTTGCTTCGTTTAAAACGCGGTTTTAAATACAGATGTATTTAAAACCCATAATAGTAACAAAATGGTGTGATAAGAGAAAAAGAAAGGAAATAAACGTTTATAAACCATCAAGAAGTTGAATATAACCTCTAAAAGAAACATATCCTGCACTTTCCACAAAAAGGGTTAGTGCCACACACGGCCTCCTCGAAAATCCTACCGGAAGTAGGTCTTTTTATCTTAATATCTCGAAAATTATGGATTCTATACAGATTTGTCTGAAATACAAAAGTATTTAGACCTCGGGTTGAAACAATTTTTGTGTATAAAAAAATTCAAAATTCGTACCGGAAGTAATAAGCTTCATTGATGTAATAGTTGATGTAACTTTTATTAACAATTTAATCACAGAATATGCTTCAACTAAAGCTTGTTTAATTAAGAAAAAGCTATGACTATGGAATTTTGCACTCCAAAGGCGGCGTGTAATTATTCCCCTTAATTTGTGTTATATCCATTAGTTAGTTGTTGTTTTGAAACTGCTTTGTTAATGTTCTTGCTATTTTTACCTGGAGAGCAAAAATATATAACGGGGCAAGTAAAGACAGCTTATTAAAATCACACGCAGACAAACAATACAAAAGTCAATGCCATCATTACAAGCCTGCTTATGAAAACTAGCATATAAATAAATAAGTCAACATAGATCATTAAATAATATCAAATTAGTGAGGTATCCCTTAACCGGCCCAACGAATCGCCATTCATTACTTACACACACTAAGTTTAAGGGAAGTTTATTTATAAATTTCTTTTGTTCGTTGGCTATCTAGCCTTATAGTACCGCTATTATATCTGGTTGCATAAGTATGAATATCACTCACGTGATCATTTTAGCATGACCCACAAAATATATTATGCAGTGATAGATATATGTATAGTGCTGGGACCGTCATAATTCTGTTTCTAATGAATGTGTTAACACATGACTCTAAAGGCTTCATATCAAATATGAACTTAATAACCCGCTTTTGCAAAACTAGAACCATATTAATTTCACTCCCTGCACCTCGCTCCACAATATTATAAGTTAATGCAGACTGTACCAGTGAATAATAGACACTCAATTGATTTTCTGCACTTATAGTACCCTTCATTCGCAACATAACACAATAATCCCTCTTAATAGTTCTACAAAATTGTTCAATTTGACTTATTCAACCCATGTCCGAATCTATGATAAACACCCAAATATTTAGTTACATTTTGCGACTTAAGACATTTATCTCCAACGTTAACAGCAAATGACTTGTTGTTTTTAAGATTCATACCAAAACTTGTTACTAAGGTTTTAGTGATATTCAACACTAATCTGTTGCTTATACACCAACACCTGAACTGTTCTCTAATAACGTTTACCCGATTCCGCAACTGGTAGTCATCACAAGCCACCACTACTGTTTAATTTGTGAAATTCAGATACTTTACTGTCTATTCTCGACTTTTCCCTTCTATTCCTCATATATGATACGATCGACTTAAGAAATTTCCTCATATTCTTGCAGGAAACAGCTTATTTAAAGCAACATCACTGTTAACGCAATCAAACGACCTTGGTATATCGAAATAAATTGTAACAACAAGATTACTTTTATCTAGTTCTTTATAAACTTTGCTGACGATATTACCAATGGCGGTTTCAGTAGAATTAAGTTTACGATAACTGTGCGTGCTGATAGGGTGTCTACACTCCAAATATATTTGAAAAATTAAGCAATCTAAGAAGTTTCTGTTTTTCAATGATTTTATTAAATGTACTAATTAAAGTTGTCGGACGATAGCAATCCATATCCTCCGAATTGCCCCAATTAAATGTAGGTATGTTCCCATGTTTAAACATTCTAGAAATTCAACACTTCATTGACCGAATAATTCAAAAGAGACTCCAGAAATGGTGCCAAGGTATAGTTCATTATCTTAAGTAGCTTGATTAGAATGCAAGAATTACATGTAGTGCAATTAAAATTAAATGCGTCTATTATTTCTATTATTTCTTGGATTTTAGCTCATTTAAAGTGAAATGTTCGAACATTGGAACAAGATACAGCACAATAACTAATAAGTTTTATAGATGGGGAAGTATGAACAGACACTGTACAGAAATATGTGGGAGACTAAACCAAAATCGTAAACGTCAATAAATATGAAAGGAAAAATTAAGCAAAAAAAGGAGAAGGAACACCAAAAGTCCGAAAATTAAATGGACATATTCAGGGTGAATCAGTGAAGAAGCGAAAAAGAAGAAAAACTGGGAAAATTTGGAGACGAACTACCTAAATGAGAACAAAAAAGATACTTCCAGCAAATGTTGGTAAAGAATGAAGGGCATGGAAGGAAAGAAAATGAAAGAACTTTGAAGTATGAAAAGTAAATCATATAAAATAACAGTAGACAAAAATGATATTTTAGATATATGGAGAAAAATTTAATGGAAGGCAAGAAGAAACAATGAGAAAAGGCGAAGAAACTGTTATTGAAATGGAGAAGAGAAGTATGAAATACCTTAGGAATAAAAAAAACAACTTGTCATTCCATTATATAAATAAGGACAACAAACTGATTGTAATAAATATTTGTTTATCTTTTTAGGGGTTTAAAACATACGCGAGAATTATAAAAAAAAATGAGGTGTGAGCACCACACGAGTTTCTTGTTCGTACGTACGTTCCAAAATGTGTATACAAAAGTTGTTCCAAATTAAACTCTAAATTCTGTATTCCTTAATAAAATAAACCTCTGAGTAAAAGTGTTACTTCCGGTTCAAATTTTGAAAAATTTTTTACACTGAAATTATACGAAATCCAGATAACAGTACTAATATTCTATTAATAAATCTCTATAGAAACATAATTTGAGAAATATTTACAAAAGACTGCTGTTCGATACGAGTAAAAGTGTTACCTCAGGTACGAATTTTGAAATTTTTTATATACGAAAATTGTTCCAACTCGAGCTCTAAATACTTTTGTATTTCAGACAAATCTGTATAGAATCGATAATTGCGAGATATTTGCAAAAAAAAATTTTATTCGATAAGATAAAAAGACCTACTTCCGTAGTAATTTCGAAAAACTTGGGGTTGGTGCCACACAGGGCCTCCTGCGTGTGATTTTAATAAGTTGTGTTTACTTGCCCCATTCAACATTTTTCTTCTCCAGGTAAAAATAACAAGAAAGTTAACTGCAGAGCAGGCGCGTTAAGTTCAATTGCAAGTCATCGATGACGTTTACATGTTGTTGTTTACATGTATTAGAGAATCTAAAAAAGTTACTTTGTTAAATTATACTTGAGGGCATTTATTTCATCAGAATAAATACAGAAGTTATAAGTTGATCGTAATATACGCATTCATGGCAAAAAAAACACATAATTTTCGTTTCAGTATTAAATTTCTTTGTTGCATATTTTTAATAGACTAATAGTTCAATTCGGTGTTGGCAGATAAATCCAATCTGTCAAAGAAACGTGTACTCTGCAAATTTTTCCTGTCAAATTTTTCATATTTATTTTTGCTTTGATATAAATTGTTTAAAAACAGTTCTTCTTAGAAGTGTACATCCTGTTTATTATTTATTTGTCAAAAGGTTTCTGTAAACAGTCGAAGCTTTTTACAGGCTTTTCCATAATCATCTGTTGAATTTAATGTGAATAACGTAAGTATTGGTTATTTTAAATTTTATTATGAATACGTTATGAAACATTTAAAGTTTTTCGACAATCTAAATCAATATAATAAATAGGTTGAGAAAGACTAAAGTCTTAGGCCGTTCGTCCACCGAGGAAACCAAAACGAGGCAACTAATCGCTTACGACCAAGCAATCAGTCACGTCGGCGACCAAGACATTAAAAACTGTACATATTCGTCCACTGCGGCGACTACGACCTATTGTGAAATGCAACCTATAGCGCACAATTATACATACTGGTCGCCAAGGCTTAGTTGCTTACGACCAGTCGACCGATAGAGCTATTCTTTATTTGTAAAGTTCAATTTTTTATGCTAGCTTTTAGTTTTTAACGCAATAACATGCCGTGATCGCTATCAAAAGCTAAAGAAAGTGCAAACATAAGGTTTGTGGAGATTGAAAAATAAAAAACTCTCTGTGCTCATTCTGCAAGTTTGTTTAAACTTAACCGGATCTTTGAACTCACTTGCAACATCTTTTCCACCTCTTTCTTTGTGCCCTTAAGTATCGGTACCCAGTAATGACATCCTCACCGGACGACAAAATCCTTCAAACTGGTTTCCTCGGTGGACGAAGAACTAAACAACCAGTCACCCGCGACTGGTTGCCTACAACGGGTCGCCACATGTTGGTTTTCTCGGTGGACGAACGGCCTTAGAGCATTTCAATTACTAAATATATTACGTTATAGTTATTGTATGGTGAATATTTTTTTTAGTTATATCAAATGTAACTGACAGAAAAAAAATAGATCCGGCAACATATACAAGACGAGTCGTCATGGATCTAGCATGACGATGCAATTGAATGTAACGCGTTTCCTCTATAAATAGTTTCAAAACAACAACTCACTAATGGATAGCACACAAATTAAGAGAGATAATTACACGCCGCCTTTGGAGTGCAAAATTCCTTTGTTACGCAGTGACGTCATAGTTTTTTTTTAATTAAACAAGCTCTAGTTAAAGCTTATTCTGTGATTGAATTGTTAATATAACTTACATCAAGTATTACATCAATGAAGATTTACCTTCTTTAATCAATTTTAGCTCAACCCTCGGTTACAGAACATTAAAAAAAATGTTAAGTGCAAAACGAACCCACTTGAAAAGCATATTCCTTTTTTATTCGAATGTTGTGTGAAACTTTTCAGTGGAAAACACGATTTACATACTCCGAGTTTAATTTCTGGTAGTCTTTTTTCCACGTTCCTTCTCTCTTCAGCCAGTGGTGGTACATAGAGTTGCGGCGAGCAAAAATACATTTGAATAACTGGCGTTGTATGTACGTACATACGTATACGTAGTTGCGACGACAACACAGTCACAATTCGTGTTTGATCGTTGTCTCTACGTGTACGCTGTGGAACAGGAGTCGAATGAGTTTTAGGTTGATGTGTGTTTGGCGGTGTGATTGGCGCTCATTTGCGATGCTAAACGCGCCCGGGCCTGCAAACGCCATTGATTGCACGCCCAATTACACCCCCGAGATCATGTTTACATAAGTAATCAGCGGGAGCGGAGTTGACATTACGGGCGCTGCTGGAATTAAGTGATCCGTTCGTCAAAAGTCCCGTTTACACTGTAACAAAAGTATTTGAGATGTGTACAAATATTTTCAATTTTTTTTCATTTAAATAATAACACTTACTAAAAAATGGCAGCTTTTGGTTTTGTCATGAAATAACGTGTATTAATTTTTATAGAAAACAAAGAAATTTAATTTAATAAAAGTTAGATTGTCTGGCTTTTAATGAAAAGATTTTTCTATTTATACTTTAAGGTATATTTCAAGGTTTGACATTTACAAATGTAATGCAATATTATATTGTCCTTTATAAATAGGAGGCGGACGTCTCCGGTTTAAACTACGACGGAGTTACAATGGAGCAAAGAAATAATGTAAACAACACACATTTACTGAATAGCATTATTCACGCATTATTCATATGGTGAACTGCAACATCTGATATTGACTCACATGTTGACGGGAAAACAACACAAAAAAAGTTCACTTAACTCGTAAATATCCTATTTTCATCGGCGTAGATATAGGAGCGTCTGAGGCTTTTAAAATTTATTATATTTACCTTATATTTGGCATGATAAATAAAGTTATATATGTGTATACCTATTCATATTTACGTTAGTTCGTTTTTTCATTGTTTTGACTGTTAATTACGTACTTCGTAATTTATGTAATAGTTCCTGTTTAATCCCGTTTTATTGAATCGACTTCTCCCAATTATCTAGACGTAAGTGTGCACTGGATTTCGTTTAGATTCGATAACATACGAGTACATTTTTAGTTATTTATTTAGATCCAGAACATTGTTTATATTACTTTTTCAGATATGATATAGAAGAACGTCGAGAAATACATCGTGAAACAATGGCGAGTTGGATTGAGGGTCATACCGATTGTATGTCCATTGTCAGTGGTTCCGATATTTATTGCAAAGTCTGTAAAATATCGTTACAGAATGCCAAAATATCGCACGTTCGTCACTTAGCTTTGCTAAAACATACACAGAAATAGTTTTTATGCAGAGAATTTCGATAGTTTACAAAATTTTGTTACATGTTTAAATGACAATGCTAGAAGTATTTTTGAGTGCAATGAACTAACACAAATCCTAAATTTAAAATTCAGTTGTTATTCCTTCAGGAACACTTTGGAAATTTGCCTAAACTAATCACATGTTTTGAAAATCGAAATCACAAACTAAAAGATGGATTAACCACATTAGATGTGTCTATTAATAATTTCAAAAGTATTCGAAGTGACTTCGGATGTGGCCCTCGGCAAAAGTTAGACGCAGTTTTTAATAGAAATCCAGATTTAATAACATTGCGGCAATTGTGTACGGGAAGAATGACACAAAATCAAAGTTTAAAATACGCTGAAATAAAAGAATATTTCCAGTACGCACCTATAACTAGTTGCGATGTAGAAAAGACGTTTTCTATCTACGAGGATGTACTTCATTCAAAGAGAACAAGTCTTACAGAAGAAAACATTGAGAAAGTATTGCTAGTAAATATTAATACTCCTTTACTCGACTTGAACAACAAAATGAACAAATAATAATGTATTTTGTATTTTATAGATCCCAGCCACTTGTTATCCAATTATATAAATAAAATTAAAACCACTTTAAAATTAGAAAATTTCAATAGTACGCCCATGGGCGATGAGTCATCGGCCGCTCGTGTCCGCTCCCTATTTATAAATAACATCAACAGCTATCGTTTGGGGTTCTAAAGAGTATCACAAATCCGAATGGGTACAAGAAGGCTGTAGCAGTCTGGACAATGTTTACAATTTCCTCAGAGGATGTACTAATATACTAGGTCCATCACACCCGATCACACCTTTGAAGGTAGAGATGATGCCACCTCATGTCTCTATACCTCGTGCCAAAAAGAGAGAGACTTCTGTTGTTTTAACTATGGATTTATCTCAGAAGAATCTATATACAATTTAATTTGATACAGAGTTCCTATTTTAGACAGATATTTAAATTTAATTTTACCGCCAAAAATTGATTTCACAAGTCACAGGTTGTAATTTGGACTGGGGGCCTGTTCACAATTTCGTCTGTCTGTTTTTGGAATAAGATATAATTAAAAAAAACGAATTCTACTAATCACTACATATGCTTATACACCAAACCCAAGCATATCTATCATGTAAAGTCTATACTTTATCCCATCTTTTATATTTAGTATCACTTAATAACTAATTTCTGTTCATTAATATTTCTAAATTTTACAAACCTAACATATTCCTATACACATTTGAAAGAAAAACTGAAGCCTTCCTATCTTTACATTTTAAATTTCTTTGTTTACTCCTCACTCATTTCCAACTTCCTAGTACTATACTCAATTACCATATCTCCAGACTCTTTCAATCAACCTAGCTACGAATACTATATTACAATGAATTACAATTTTGCAATAGTTTCCAAAATGCCCCACGTTAGGCGCCATATCTGTAGTGTTATTTCTTCATATACTTTTTAAATGCAACCACTCTTCCTTCATAATTCATTGCTTGAATTCAGATACCCATTCCATTTCAAAATAATTCGCCGAATTCAATCGACCCTATGACATAAGTATTTGAATTTTCATTTTTGACATCTTTAATTATAATCTATTTTTTCTAATATTCTTGTAATATTATGTAAAACTCCAAATACATTTTCTTTTCTTTTAAAACATTTAGTTTAGAGTAATTTTAGATCAAATAAACAAACATTTACTAACAATGTTTTTCTTTAAAAAAATAATCAACATAAAAACCAACGCAAATTTTGTTATTTTTAAAGTTACCTATTGTAATATCCTTAGTACATTACAATTATTCCTCACCTGAAAGATAAATTCTTTATTTATTTTAGAGTTCTTTTTTTCTATCTGCAAATGGATATCATACACAAATGTTTTATTCAAACACCATACACAATACCATATTTTTCATTCTTGTTATTACGCCTGCCAAAAACAAAAACCTCATTGTACTATACCTTATTCCAAAAAGAGAGAGACGCAATTCTGAAGAGACCCAAGTAATAGTTATTTCCTATCGGTTGACAACATGGCGAAATAGCACCGTACTACCTTTGCTTTTTGCTATGAATTGTCAAATACTTTTACATCTTTGACATTTTTTTTAGACAAATTTATTTACTTTTATGTGTTGTGATTACCGCATTTACCATTCTGTTGCCTTAAAGCTGATTTATCTCTGAAGAATCTATATACAATTTAATTTGGTATTACAATAAATTATAATTTTACTATAGGCTCCAAAATGCCCCACGTTAGGCGCCATAATTGTAGTGTTATTTCTTCATATGTTTCTTAAATGCAGTCACTTCTAATTCATTGCTTGAATTCAGATACCCATTCCATTTCAAACTAATTCACTGAGTTCACTCGTCCCTATGACATATTTGAACTTTCATTGTTCACATAATTAGATTATTTCTTTTAATGTTCTTGTAATATTATGTAAAAGAAAACTAAAAATAAATTTTCTTTTTAATTAAAACTTTTAATTTACAGCAATTTTACATCGAATACATTTTCTGTTAATGTTTTTCTTAAAAAATTAGTAATTTCAATCACCAGCTGACAGTGCAATGGCGATTAATATTACCACGCACATGTCTGCCACCACATATAATTTTCAACTTGTCTTAACTATCGACCTCTTATGAAACGATATGAGGATTGAAGAGTGCCCTGAAAAAACCAGCTATACCTCCTTTCCTTGGTGAAGACGACGTTGTCTATTTCAAGGATAATTTACAACAAGTAACTTTAGCATAGATGATTCACTTGATATAAAAATCCAACACTCTCGTAGGTATTAGCCTCGTATGCTTGATAAAAGCCTTCGTTCTTTTTCTCAGGATATATTCGTATGAAACTTCATGACAGGTACAAGAAAAGAAACATATAAATTATATTACAAAAGTAGAAATATATATAGATGGGCCATTACTGCGAGGGCTCTTTAAAACACAGCATCATTTGGTCTACGATGTAAGGAAAAACCGGCAGAATAAAAAACCTCCATCACAGCACCACAAAACTAAAGGTCTTTAGTTGTTAAGATCCAAGCAATAGCCTCTGGAGTTAAATTATGTACATTCTCAGGAGATAAATGAACTCTAAAGGTGGCAAACTTTTTGTCCGGAAGCTGTTACTGTCACATACCTTAAATGATTTTGAATTAACAAATTTCTTAGCGTTTTAAATACGATTTTGACTTTAGATTACTTCTCCAAAATTGAGTGGTTGTAATTTCAAAACATGCATCTGATCTACGAACTATCAAGGAATACCCAATACATCAACCTAACAAGTTTTCAAGACATCATTTTTAATTTGGCCCTGTTTCAGCAAGAACTTTTATAATTTATTAATTATATATCATACCGTCATATCAGCGTATTGAAGATCAAACATTGCCAACTCAAGAATGAATTTATTCTATCTGTCAACTATCATTACAAAACTTGTATTATATATTTTAATGTAGCATTCATACACTATACAGACAGGTTATAGGAAAAATAATATATATATTAGGTTTCTTAAGGTTAAAAATGTTAAATTTAACCAATAAATATTATTTATCTGAAGGAAGTAACGTAGTGACGTACATTCGAGGAAGTTATCTAGATCTCAGACGGGCTCGATTTTTTGAAGACAAATGACTATTTAATAATTTATATCATGGATTCAAAGGAAAAGAATCTACAATTACAACAATGGTCAAATTATTCTATAACAGAACCCTTTGATAATAAAGAAAATAATAATAAACGTACTTTGTTGCGATATTTCAGTCATTCAATGCTGTCAGCCATGCAATTCTGATAAGAAAACTATAATATTAAGGAGTTAAGAGCACATGCTTCGAAGTAGTCAAGGGGTACCTGAGCATTAAAGAGCAAGAAGTGTGTTGGGCTGGCAATTTAGCGGGAAGCGAGGTGGCAAATAGTAGGATACTACATGGGCCGATTCTGGGACGATTGCTATTTTTGATATTTGTCAATCAAGTGTATCAGAATACTAATGTAAACATTACATGATTCTTGATAAGAAACCCTTTGGACTTTTCATCCGACAAAGTTCATTATGGGGTGGAGCTATAGAACCTTTTTTAAAGTCCTCAGTCAACCATCCTGTTTTATCCTTGCTAGACTTTTAATTATTTCGAATCATTGACTACTATACATTTATACATATTAGCACGTGCTTACTTACATTTAGTCATTGATTTACGTGTCAAATGATTACACAATTGACACTATCTTCAAATATAAATTATTTGAATTGATGAGTTGATATGAAGTGAGGTAAAGTACCTAACAATAAGACTACCACTGCGTGTAATGATAAAATAAAATGATAATATCACCAACAAGTATCGCTAATCTAAAAGTATTAATTTAAAACTTACGCCAAAGAAGGTATTTCATTCCAATAATTTTACGAATGTGGTCGTCGAATACTGAATTTTTTCTACTCCCATACTTTAATTGTATTATTAGATATGCCGAACCTGTACTTTAATGATGTCCATTACGATACAGATTTTCATTATGATACAAGTTTATATCCAATAGGAATACAGATTTTTCATTACGATACAAGTTTATATCCAATAGGAATGCGACATTCCAATATTCAAACAACATTCAATATGGCGACTGCCTATCTGACAGATATACAAATTAAATAAATGTGACAGTTTTCTGCAATTTACAAGTAAGTACTTAAAATTTGTGCTTTTTTGAATATATAAACGGTAAAAATGAGGGATAATGACAGTGAAATGTAAAATTTGAGTCCACCAGAAATTATGGAACAAGCCTTAGTAACCACGAACAATTTATTACCAGCTAAATTAGCAAAGGTGCATGGAAAATTTTAACCTCAATTTATGAAATGGAATGTTCAAAAAATAATGTTTTATTATGGGGTCGTAGAAAAAATAGTGTATGCAACTCGCATTTAATGGCTATTAAGACACTCGTATTCATTACAATACTCAGCTTCGCCTCGTATTGTAATTTTCTTACTCGTGTCTTAATAGCTATCATTAAATGCTCATTGCATAATATACTATTACATAACTACTTGCTTAAAATACATGTAGTAATATCTAAAATATAAAGTATATCTGACGAAAAAACTAGATAATAGTCTATTTAATAATTATATAAAAAATTGCAAATACTTTGAGTTACATTCGTAAAGAAGTATTAGAAATATTTTGCTGTATATGTGAATATACGCTCATATATATATATGCTCGTATAAATAGAAAATATAAAGGCATGTATAATTAATTATTTGTGAAAAGATGAACTGTTGGACTCTGTAAAAGAAAGATAAAGTCTTTTTTAACTTTTGCAAAGTATTCTTTTACAGTGAAAATAATTTCTTTTTGACTAAAAATGTGAAAGAAATCCTTTTTCATAATTTAGTAACATAATATAAAAAGAAATTATCTTTAATCATTTAAAATTATATAAGATTAATTATTTTTGAGTAATTATTTTAGGTATATTGAAAAATTCTCCCATAATGTAGATTCTATAAAAAGAGATTTTGAGAGAAAATTACATTAGTATTGTTTTATTTCGAATTCTGCTGCTCTCTACAAAAGAGACCTCAGACTTTTCCCCAATGTAAGTCGGACGTGAACCGGAACCGAATCAGCAAACGTTTTGCATATGGACAGCTGATGAATATTAACACATCTCTTCTACCCCTGTCTGCATAACTGGATTTCACTCAATCTGCAAATTCAATACTCTCTGGTCTTGGAATCTGTTATTTGCCGAGAAACGACCAAGAAATATGTAAATAAATTTTTCCCCAGTTTGAAAAATATTATAATAGAAGTCTGAATCACGTGTATTTATCATCCGTCTGAATTCTGTTTTTTTTTCTTTTTATTTAAATAGGACGAGAGGGCATTTAAAATAACTTATCAGACAGCGGTACACATACCTAATGCTTATACGTATATGCTTATCATATGGAAGATGTCTTATTGTTTATGAAATGCTGATTCACTTTCTTCCCAAAGTTAGCTTTAACTATGCACAACAAGCAAATATTTATAACTATAACTCCATTATTGCTATAAATAATAATAACCAGAGAACAACGACTAACGAAAAGCGACAGTATTGTCGGATCTTTTAATATTTCGTGTGCCACTTTCGCGTTGTCTTATTTGAGTGATAAGCAACCAGCAAGTATAGTTAGAAAACAAATTTATATTAACACCGGTATTGTTGTTTCTTTAATGTGCACAATGTTGTAAACATTTTAAATTTGAATTATGTTCGTGGCTGTACATCCCTTGCGGAATAGGAGCCTCCTTAGAATATATGATCGTCTTCTTGTGAGTGATCGCTCCCACCTTAGTACTCTTTTGTCTCGCGTTCTAGACCTATCTGTTACTTTCTTCCATGCATGCTCCCTTGTCATTGACTATTTCCGTTCATTGTGGCACCTGCATTGGGCTTATGTCGCTTCTTATCTTGTCCTTCCAACTTAACCGTGGGCTGTCCTTCCGTCTTGTTCTATCTGGCTTCCCGTTTGTAATGGTTTGTACCGCTGTTGTTTCATTTTTTCGGCAAATGTGTCAATACCATCTTATCCATTGAGATTTTATGTACCCTATTATATTTTCTTTTTTTAAAGTCTTCTGATTTCGTGATTTATTAGGTTGCAGTATTCGTTTCCTTCCCTTGTTGGTCAATGTTTTGTCCTTAAGATTTTTCTTTCTAGTATTCTTAGTTTTTCTTCATCTCTGTTTGTCAGTGTCATTGTTTCTGCAGCGTAAATTATTGCTGGTCTTGCGACAGTTTTATCTAGCTCCATCTTCGTCTTGTGTCCAATGTTCCTCTTTTCGAATATTATTTGGAATTTGTAGTGAGCTTTGTTTCGGGCCTGTATTCTGCTGGCAATTTTCTGGATTCTGACATTTTTCCTGTTCATTATTGTTCCCAAGTATTTAAGCTCTCTACTTATTCAAATTTATGCTCGTTAATTATTTTATCTTAATGTTTATTCCCTGAATCTCTGTTGCATGTCATGTACTTTGTTTTCCTTTCGTTGATATACAGTCTTCTGCTCTGCGCTTCGTGGGCTATTTTTCTAACTTCTTTTAAACATTTTTCATCTCTAGCTATTATTGCTATATCATCCGCATACGTTATTATCTGCACTGACTTCTTTCCGATATCTCATTTGTATCAACTTTTTTGTTTATCCCTCCAACGCCATGTAAAACAGAGTTGTTGACAGGACATCTCCTTGTATGATTGCTTTATTTAAACTCAGGTTGTATGTTTTTTCTGGTCTTGTGCTTAAAGCAGCCCGTATGTATCCATCGTCATTTCAATATTGGGCATCTCAAAATTTCTGTTATGTTCTTTATTGGATGTCTCTTTTTATACTGTCGAACGCTTGCCTGAAGTCTACAAAAGGAACACCTATAGTGATGTATTCGTGGTATTTTTCTATTATCTGGTTCTCCTTGGTCTCCCAAATTTTTTTGCTTCAAATACCTTCAGTCGTTGATTTAGTGACGTTGTAATTATTTCGTAAGCTGTACTTAGCAGCAAAATTCCTCTATAATTCTTATACTCCCTTGGGTTTCCTCTTTTACTATTGGCATAAGTAGTCCGTCCTGTCATTTTTTGGGCATCTCTACATATTGCCATATTTGTGTAATTAGCTTGAACAATCTAGATTGCAATTCTTCCCCTCTATTAATTATTAATTTCATCTGAGTGAGGCGCCATTTTAGATTTTAGTTGTTTTACTAATTTTTTGCGTTGACATAAAAAAGTTAAAATTCGTTTCAAACTTCCACGTAGAAACCTAATATCGGATAATTATTAGTTGCCTACATCACTCTGAATCGCAACAGGACCTTCTCCCTTGTCTTTATTACAGAAGTCTAGAAACGCGGGGAATATTACTCACGCCATTTTTTTTTTGCGGTGACGAAAGCATTCTCGGCACTCATCTCGCGATGATCTTAAACATGTCCAGATGATCAAGAATAATTTTAAAAATGGTTATATCAGATACTTCAGTCATTCCTGCGAGTTATGTTTTCTTTAACCGAGCATCTCCAATTATTAATTTTTCGACTTTTTTAGTAAGTGGTGGAATGGTCACTTCGATAAGACCGTGGGCCGTTTTCAAGTGATTCCCGACCTTGCTATAAGCGACTGTGCTAATTAAAACTAAAACCATAGTCTTTCCCGAGCAAGAATCTCCGTAAACCGATGACATCTCTTCCAGTATGGTATGAACAGCCTTTCATTGTGGTGTAAAGAACTTGATAATAGCGCGATACTCGATTTTCTCCATGTTTCACACTTTCTTCCCCATTAAGGGGGCGTTTGAATCATAGAATACAACATAATTTTATAATTATGCAAATGTCGGTTATAAAATCATTAATTGTTTATTTTATTGTGTGTAATAAGTCATAATATCCTCCTACGTATGGTATAGGGGTTTAATTTACATAAATTCTTTTTATAAAATTTTTATTTCAATTTTATCAAAAGAACCCCTTAACCCTATGACGCGTGTTTCGTAGAAGAGAAATATAACAGAAATTTCGGCAATGATGTATTAGTTTGGTTTATTTGCATATTTTAAATAATTGTTAAAGAACGGCCATATTTGTATTTTGTACCTTGTAGGATTCCCTAAGAGAGGGCGCGAGATCCGAAAATACTGTAGTGTAACTGGTTATCTAAGGAAATTACAGATAATAATAAATATCTAAGTTATTTAAAATGATTTAATAGTGATCGTATACCTATTTGTTATTTCAAACAAATTCTGCCAATTCAATTATTTGTATATTTGAGATGATGAGTTTTGATACAGCGCGCGACATCTTTAGGAGTAAAATGTTGTTATTTTTCGACAGTAACGAAAGTACTTATGTTTTCTATGATTCAAACGCCCCCTTAAGTTGCTTGGTCGAAGATAGTTTAAAAACTACTGGCACGATTATTTTAAAACTTTGTACTTAAAGCTGCTTCAAAATATAAAAAAATGCCAACCATCACATAGTCAAGGTATATAAAATAAAATATAGGGATCCGAAATCTGAAAATAAAGAAAATATATCTCTTGTTCTAGCCAAAATTAATTAATACCTTAACCTTCAGACACAGGTAATATAAACTTCTGTTAAAATTAAATTTGTTCCGGTTTTTTGTAGACATGTATATTTTTTGCTTTGACCTACTCTTCAAAGCAAGAAACTCTTCTGTATGTTTGTCAGAGTAAGTTATATAAGAAGTATGTCGACACTCTATTTGGTGTAGAAAAATAGATTGCTAAGTTTTGCTACATTGAACTAAAATTCAACCCCCTAAATATGCTTAGAAACATGTAGCACTCCTTATCTTGGTGCCTTGTCTTCAAACTAACGCCCGGTCGCTTCCAAAACGTAATGCCAATAATAGCCATTACTGGAATCTCTTTTATCTGTGCTTGAATAGAAAGATTCAGATTCGAAATAAATTATATTTTATCAATGTATTTTTCTCACTCTGTATATTTTCTATTTACTTTAAAATGGATAATAAACTTATTATCAACTAGTTTGGTACGTAATAGTAACTTTTACATTTGCTTCTTTTTCTTTCAGTTTTATTACATTAATGCACATTTTCAATCGCATTGTGATGACTTTGTGTTTAAAACTCAAATGTGGAAGTTAAATATTTCAATTACTAAATCAGTTTAAAAGTTCGCTAATGCACCAGGCGGTCGTGTTCAACGCCTACTTACATTTTATGTATATAAATATTCAAATAATCCGCCGCCAAATCAGATTATAAAAGTGAAGCTCTGGCCGTATGGTGTTATGATTTTGTATTAGCGTTGCGTTCGCACATGTTGTTTTCCCAGCGCTCGCAAAGCATCTCTAAATATCGCGGTTCGCCGCACCCTCTGCTGTTTGTTTTACGTACTTAATCCGTGTATATTCCGCGATACTATGGAAAACTATAGAGAACTATTGCATTTAGAACTTACATAGCTGCGCGAAACGTAATTCAAAAGTTGGGGAAAAGAGGATTATTGAAAATTTTGAATTCAAATTTATTGAAGAAATCTACTTTCTAAATAATAATCTAAGTAAGAATATTTAAAACGGGAAGTGAAAAGTAAAAAATCTAAAAAATAAACAGGAAAATCTGTCTGATAAAAAACAATTTTCCTAAAACTATTTAATATACTGCATACAGTATGTTAAATAGTGTTATATCTTGTCGGAGAATAAGAAGAAGTAATCACGCTTAAATACTACATATATAATTTTAAGAAATCATTCAGATCTGATGTTTGTAATATGAATTTTCATCACTAATATTACTCCTTATTGTTCCTTATTGAAGATATTTTAAAACTTTTATTTCTTTAGGTAATTTGTTATATTGTGTTACTGGTACTTTCATATTTTAATTGTTCGCACATTTCTGTTCGTATGTTTGATTTTCTTCTTGTTGCATATGTATGAATGTATGTGTGTGTTTGTGGTAATTTTGACTTCTGTTTTTATGAGATTATTTTTCATTTTGTATATCAGTATTAACTTTTTGAGTTGCATTGTTCGTTTAATGTTCAGTTCTTTTGTCTTATCATATACCGCGTCAGTAGGTGTTATTCTCTCTATAGTTTACGAATTAATTTTAAAATATTATTTTGTTGTTCTTGTAATTTGTTAATGTTTGTATTGGTTGTGATTTATCATTTATTCATGAAGTAGTTCATGTGCGACGCTAAAACGGCATTGTATATGGGTTTCGCATGTTTTCAAATATTATGACTCTTATTTTTTGATACCAGCTATTCCTGTCAAATTTTTTATATTAGGCTGCTTATGGTTCCATTTTAAATTTTCTCTATGATTGATCCTAAGATTTTATTTGGTCTAGTTGCTTAATCGATTGGGTTTTTATTTTTGCGTCTAATTTAGAAGTATTATTTATTTGTTCGTGAATCTTCGATTGTACCAAGATCTTTGTTGACGCACACTTGTAGTTCTTGTATATTTTTTCCCCAGAAAACCAAACAAGTATCGTCGACGTATGAGTAAATTTCTCCTTCTATTTTTAGTTAGCAAATGTCATTTGTGTGCATTATGTAGAAAATGATAGGAAGTTTCCTCTCTGTGGTATTCGGTATTCTGATTCAAGGTAATTACTATGGGTGATATTTACTACTGATTTTTGTTTTGTTCCTTTGAGATACGTGTCTATTACGTCTTTCTCTTTATTTGTTATTCCCATTTTTTCACTTTTCTCTCTTAGTTTCTGTTTGGATATTGTACAAACGCTTTTTCCATATCTATAAAGATTGCGATGACTATATCTCTCTTTTCAATATGTCTTTTATACTGTTTAATACGTTCCAGAATTCTTTTGAAAGGCATATTTTTGTGTGTGTATTATATTGTGTGCTCGTAGGTGTTCAGAAATTTGAATTTATATATATTTCTCCAGTATTTTTTTCATGATGAAAGCATACATATAGGTCGGTAATTAGTCCAGGATTTTTAGATATTCGCTCCGCAAAAAATCCTAATAATTGATTTTTCGATTGGATTGTGTCAGAGGGTGTCCACTAAATATAAAACCAAATTTGTGTCGTCCAAAACCGCGTTAGCCGCCATCTTGAAAAACGCCTTTTTGAAAATATCTCGAAAACGGTGAGTTTTACGTTAAAAATTGTAACGACCTTCTTTGTAGAAGATAATATTTTCAGTCTATTTCATTTGAAACTTTTTTCTCTATTGTCAATATTTGCCGAGATATAGTCGATTGAAAAAGACGATTTTTTGTTTTTGGAAAATATCTCGATAATTTTTGGAAATATGAAAAAAAATGTGATTATCGTCTTTTTCAATCGACTATGTCTCAGCCAATGTTGACAATAGAGAAAAAAGACGGGAAATATTATCTTCTACAAAAAAGGTTCTTACAATTTTTTACGTAAAACTCACCGTTTTCGAGATATTTGCAAAAAGGCATTTTCCAATATGGCGGCTAACGCTCGCGGTATTGGACGACACAAATTTGGTTTTATACTTAGGGGACACCCTCCGATATAATCCAATCGAAAAATGAATTATTAGGATTTTTTGCGGAGCGAACCCCGTTTTTGGTGCTAAAATTCCTGGACTAAATTTTATGGGTTTGTTTTGTCGCCTTTCTTATATACTGATATTATAATAGCTTCCTTAAGACATTGTGGGGTATTTACCTTTGGCAATAGAACACATGTAAGAAATAATAGTAAACAATCGATCGACCATCTACACACAGTGCTTACGATTTAAAACCCGCCCTTTAACGTCGTCTAAATTAGCCGCGATAGATGCAATTACCATTATACATATATATCGTAACTTGTAAACATTGTTATTGAAGGCAAGGAGGAGAAAGCTAACTTCGTCACGTTGACGAATCCGAGTTGAAAAAATTCGTATGATATGTATGTTAGGATGGCCCAAAATTTTGAGGTCGAAATTTGAAACGCATGTCCCCTATTTGTTTTTATTAGAACCTAAAAACATCCTACAATAAATTTCAAGCAAATTCGCGGACATTAACCCATGCTGATGTGGATTTAAATATTTTGCCTTCCAAATAACAACAATTTAACGTGTTTTTGCGTAAATTTACTTACTCATTTTTATCGATTTTTTTATTTTACTAAGCTTACATGTTGGGTGAAGCAAATGCACCTAATTTTATTATATTTATTATATTTCCGTTAAAGTTATAAAAAGTAAATAGTCAATAGAAAATATTTTTTTTGTACAAACTTTTAACACATGTGCTATACTTTTGAATAAATTATTCGGGGTATTTTCTTCTCAATGTTTTTTTAGTGCAAATGGGAAACAGCTTCCTGTGCTCCATTACGCATTGTAAAATAAATTGTTTTTGTTCTTCATTTTCAGTAAGTAGTCCATTACACTCTTCCATGAATTTAACTGCTCTCTCAGCAGTGTCGTTAACATAAACCAACATTCCCACGATCTTTTTGGTCTTGATCAACTCTTGCTTTTCATCCCATTTTGAGGAATCTCTTAGAAGAAACCCTATATGAATTCCCAAACGCTTCAATAAACTGATACCTTCTGGACACACAGTTAAAGACAAAAAAATTATGACTGTTTGCAACCAAATGAATGCAAGATAAAATTGGTCAGCATCATATCTGTTCTAGCTAAGTACCCAATACGACCTGGTTTTCTTTGATTAATTAAAAACGTCTTATCTTCTTTGACACCTTGATTATTTTCATTGCGCAAATGCGATGTCAAAAATGTTTAACAATTTCAGATCATAGTCCCTCTCCCATTTCCGATACATTTCTCCGTCCTTTTTCGAATTTCTTTGAAATTCTCTCAATTCTGTATGCAAGTCAATTCACTTATTTACGCAATACGGAACAGCTCTAGTGGGAACTCGTACTTTCTCCCAAGAAATTAAGCATTCCCGAATTGCTACAAACTTGTCCATTTGATGGCAAACTTGCACCTAGAATTTGATGAGTAATCTTTCTTACAAGAAAAATATTCTGATCACTTCTCAATTTTCGAAACATTTTTCAGTACTATAAAGTTATTAAGGAAATGAATTTCAGGGCTACTGTGATCTGTCGATACTCGCGTCTCAAAATGACATATTTAAACGTGTTAACATCAAGTGGAGTTCTCGTCGCAAGGGTAACATCCGACTTTATGCTAAGATGCACCACAGATTAAACATTTTTAGAATAATTATATTCATTTATAGCATTGTTTTAACAAACACTTGAAATTGAATGTTATTCGGAATGGTAAATATTTAAATCACATCGGCATGGGTTAATGTCCTCGAATTTGACTGAAACATTTTGCACGATATTTTTAGGCCCTAATCAAAAACATTAGGGTATGCGTTTCAAATTTCAAACTTTTGAAAATCTTGGGGCGCCCTAAATGTATGTATACTCGCGGCAAAAAGTTTTGTCGGGTGTTAAGACCAGCTATATGGAAGGTCAACTTTAGTAATCCAAAAATATTTTCCACTAAATTTTAATAAACCATAAAGAGAGATTGTAATATTTTTGTTTACGCTTGAGAGATATATTAAATTTCGTCTAAAATAAAATACATCTAGCATAATAAAGCAATAAATAAGCAAACAATAAATTACACAAAGAATCTTTTGAAGACAATATATTTAAAGGAAAATATTTTAAAATATAAAATAAGAGCAATATCACACTTACCCCGGACGTTTTAACATATTGCTTTGATCTTTATAGTTTAAGAATTATGAAAATTGTTAAATGGTTAAGCTTTAGAATAAGAACATTAATTTTTAGTTTTAAATATAGTTTAAGATAGAATAATCACAAAGTCACAGATTTAGTAGGTGAATAATAAGTTGCATAACCTTTAAGGGGAAATGTCATTATGAAAATATAGATATAATAATTTAAGTTTACATATATTAAGAAAATAAACGCTTGGCTCAGTTTCACAACTTCTTTATTAGATACACTAACAATTGTTTCGGCTATGAGGCCATTATCAAAGAGTTATCTAGAACTAAACTTATTCTACTTAAGGGTTAACTTATATACCTGTGTTCATTATGGGTGGGAGGATATGGATAATTGATATTTAAAATTACATCGATATAGGGGGTATTTACAAATTCTAATTGTGTGTTTGTGATAACTCGATTTTGTTTTTGGGATTTTTTAATTTCAAAAATCTCTAACATATTTAACTTTTAACTTTTTACTACATTATGAATGAGGTTACAGCTATTTACATCTGGTACGTGGTTGTTCTCTATACAATGTTCTGCAAATCCAGTGTGTTTAACACTATATTTTATATCTCTAATATGTTCTGTTACACGTGTATTAATACATCTGCCACTTTGTCCAATGTAAATAGCTTCACAATCCTGATTTATCTAAGTTATTCATTTTATCTTTAGCATTATTCAACAATGTACCTACTTTTACTTTATTTATCCACACTATGTTAATATTTAGTTTCTTTAGTAATTTGTTTATTTTCTGTGTTATGGGAGGGATATAAGTGATTACATGCAACCTAGGTTTATCTACATCTTTTATTTCCGGGTATAACAATTTTCGGAGTGATTTTCTTTCTTTATGTTTTAGTAAATTATCAATGATATTTGGGCTGTAACCATTATTTTTTGCTATTACTTTAATTGTATTGATTTCATTGTTAAAGGCTTCCTTATTCAGTGGTATGTTCATTGCTCTGTGTATGTAGCTATGGAAAGTGGACATTTTAATTTTTTGTGCTACATACACAGAGCAATGAACATACCACTGAATAAGGAAGCCTTTAACAATGAAATCAATACAATTAAAGAAAATAGCAAAAAATAATGGTTACAGCCCAAATATCATTGATAATTTACTAAAACATAAAGAAAGAAAATCACTCCAAAAATTGTTAACCCGGAAATAAAAGATGTAGATAAACCTAGGTGGCATGTAATCACTTATATCCCTCCCATAACACAGAAAATAAACAAATTACTAAAGAAACTAAATATTAACATAGTGTGGATAAATAAAGTAAATCTAGGTACATTGTTGAATAATGCTAAAGATAAAATGAATAACTTAGATAAATCAGGAGTATATTCCATAAAATGCCAGGATTGTGAAGCTATTTACATTGGACAAAGTGGCAGATGTATTAATACAAGTGTAACAGAACATATTAGAGATATAAAATATAGTGTTAAACACACTGGATTTGCAGAACATTGTATAGAGAACAACCACGTACCAGATGTAAATAGCTGTAACCTCATTCATAATGTAGTAAAAAGTAAAAAGTTAAATATGTTAGAGATTTTTGAAATTAAAAAAGCCGAAAAACAAAATCGAGTTATCACAAACACACAATTAGAATTTGTAAATACCCCCTATATCAATGTAATTTTAAATATCAATTATCCATATCCTCCCACCCATAATGAACACAGGTATATAAGTTAACCCTTAAGTAGAATAAGTTTAGTTCTAGATAACTCTTTGATAATGGCCTCATAACCGAAACAATTGTTAGTGTATCTAATAAAGAAGTTGTGAAACTGAGCCAAGCGTTTATTTTCGAATAATTAATTAAGTTATTACAAAATGTTTCACCAAGAAATATCTGCGAAGTCAACCAATGAAATATATTAAGAATTAAGAAATAAAAATAAACACAAAATAAATCTATGCATTCTATATTTTATAGAAAAGACAAGCACAAGGTATGGTTTGAATATACAAAAACAGAACCAAACTTCTCGCAAAGTGTTAGAATAGCATTAAACATTTTAAGAAATGGACCACTGTTCAAAAATAAAAATGTATTAAAAGTAAATAACCGAGAGAGAGTGATGTTGAAAGATGGAACAATAAAAAGGGTCAATCATTTAAATGCCATAAAATTGTACGAGCAAGGCTATATTCGGCATGCTTGTGATGGAAACGTCAATTCAAATGAATAAAAATAAATTTTAAATTTGTACAATGATTTTAAATTTATTAGAGGATTTCATGATCGTATTTATAAGAATAATAAATACCTGATACTTATATCTAAAAAAAAAAGAATGTATGGAAAGGTATTCTCTATCTCGGACAATACATTAATACATTTTATGTATACACCAGATGTACAAATAGGATACATTTTGAAATTTTGTATGCACAAATACAAAAGGCTTCACAGCAGTATAAATTTTGTGTGGTTATTTTAAAACCTACAAAGAAGAGATAACATTAATATTGTTCGCAGTTATTTACAAATCGACATACAAGAAACAGAAAAAAACTGGATAAAACTTGCAAGCCGTGCTATGGAAGTGAGTACTCCTTGCAATACGGTTTTGATGAAAATGATTCCAGTAGTATATGATGTATTTCCAATTGCATCCAAGGAAAGCACCTATAAGAAGAAGTTGAGAAAAACGTTAGTTAGTGGAATGAGAAAATATGTAAACAGCGATAAGAGAGGCTATATGTTCATATACAGATACAATGAAGGATGGCATTAAGAAAACAAGAACATACCCACCGAAGATGGAGGATGGAAAGTGTGTGTAAATCTCAGTAAACAATTTTTGAGTGACGCCATTTCATAAACATTTAACTGTCAAAGTGCGAAATATGTGTTTACGCGTTTGGAAAAACTTGAAGGAGATAAAATGAATCAAACGATACCAACGTAAATGTTAGTTCAATAGACATAGCGCTGCAAATGCGTAGCTATCGTTTGTTTTAAGTTATATGAAGGTGTGATACTAGATGCAGAGAGAGATGAAGCCGATCTTTTGAATTAATAAGACGTAAAAATTTTGAGATCGTTTGCGAATAATAGTAGGGGTTTTGAAACACTACGTTAAATTTGTATTAGTTTTGAATGTTTTAGTTCGTTTTGAATTCAAGTATTATTTTAATTTTGTTATTGTTAATTATTTGCTGCGTTTAATAATTTCATTTTTTTTACTGTTTCACAATATTAAATATATCAAAATGGAAGACATGAATAAAAAAGAATTTGATAATTTATATGAGGAACATAAGTAAGTTTTTTAAATAAATATACAGTTTTGAATAATTGATGATGTATGACGTACTCCAAGAGTACTATGTGAAAATATTTACTTTTGGCAAGGCGTTGAACATCATTAATTTTAAAATAAATATTGTTTTGCTAAACTGCATTGATTCTATTGTAATTATGGGAAGATCGTTAATAGTGTTGAGGGCACTTGAGATACTATGTGCAAATATTTGCTTCCTGTGTATCACTGAGCATTATTAACGATTGTTGTGGTCAAATTTAATTAAAATTTCAAGTAGAAAGTACGAATAGACAGGAATATTCTTGATTGACAAGCGCCAATCTGTTGGGTGTACTATGTGCGAATGTTTACATTCGGGGATTGGTATAGGTCATTTTCAAGATATTTTCTTCGTTGCAAAGTTTTTGATCATCAAAGGCACTATGTGTGAATGTATGTCTTTGTTGAAATAAAAATTAGCTTCGCATGGGATTTTTTTTTTTGGAGTCTATAAATAGTATTATATTAAAGGATAAAAATAGCAATATAATATTTTTCTTGAATCGTAATAGAAAAAAAAAGGCATTATGTTTTCCTATGTACTATAATTGTCAGAAAACATTCTGGGCACAGCCACATTTTGTTAATACATTTTTTTTGATGTTGTTTACTACAATAAAGATGAATATAAATGTTTTATTAAATTTTAAAAAAAATGATTTTATTATTAGCCTTATCCAAAAAAAAAGACTAAATAAGAAACATACCAGAGAAAAGATGAAAGATCACTGCTAGAACTCGCAAGAATAAATTGAATGCTGATAGGGATTAGATTTATAAATTTATAGGTGGAGATTTTTAATGATATTTAATGCAATCTCAGCATTCATTGAATATTGTTGTAACCACAGCAATATGTAGTTTTAAAAATGCAGAGAAATTACCATACTAATAAAACAAGGAATGGTGAAATAATTGATCTTTATAGAGGTGGCTGAACTATTAAAAAAGAGTATTTGATATTTGGGCTACAAAAAATCTTGATTTAAATAATATTCCAAAATTTAAACACCCCTAGCAATTGCACTGTAAATACCAAGGTTTTTACATATTAGGCAAACATGCCCCAGGTAAAAAAGTCTTAGAATGCAGATATAGTAATATTATCAAGAATTTTGAATTAAATTATAATGAAAAACCCATAATTTTTTGCATTTATTTTATAATAAATAGAATGTATATTACAGAAAAAGATTAATGACAGATATATACTCGTGAATATCATCAATATAAATAATTACAAATTCTATAAAACAGAGATCATAATAAAGCATTCATTCTCGCCCTTGAAAAATAAAATAAATTCGGAAAGCTGTAGAAAAGCAAAAAGAGTTCTTTGTAGTGTAGACACATTAATGTTATCGTGCGATAAATCATAAATGAAGAATAACTGAAATATATTTACTTCTATATGCCACATGTATTTTCTTTTACGAAGCAGTTAAGTATATTTGCTCATACTTACGTAGGTATTATAAAAATTGAATATAATCCCTCCTTAATTCGTGTTAGAATTTACTAGAGTTGACCAGTGATACCTTCCATATAGCTGGTCTTACGACCCGACAAAACTTTTTGCCGCGAGTATACATTAGATACAGTGGTGGGAAGTTCAAATGAAACACCTCATGATGCGTTTCCTTTTCTAGGGCATGGAGCAAGATTGGTCGACTGTAGTAGATTATAATCGCTTGTGTAAATAATCTAAAAATGAAAGAGGGAAGTAACAGAGATCTAAAGGAGGTCTTACTTTTTTTTTACAAAATATTTAAAAACGTATATAACATACATATATTTAATATACCACCACGCCAATGAAAAGATGTATTGGTTTCTGTATTTCTTTTTTTGGAAGGATCACGCTCCATATGACATTTCTGAGAAGAACGTCATTTATTCAGTCGTCTATTTAAACTTGTATTTTTCTACTAATATATCCAGAAGCGTTTCAAAGTAATTTTATATTATGTTAAAGTTTTATTTGTTATATTTATAATGAACACTAGGTAATTTCAAAATAAGTCAAAAAGAAACGTAACAAGCAATAAATCCATAATATGAAAAAAATTGTCGGTTGATTTATGGATTCATTTAACATGAATTTAACAAATGAATTAATAATTGCAGAGGAACTTTTTGTCCCTTTTGTCTTCTATCGGACGAAAATTTAATCTCCTCTACTTCCAAATTTTTGTTACACCCCTTTCCTTTTAGAAATATATCCGAAATTTACCACAAAACTATAATATTTTTATTTCTCTTATGAACGAAGTTATTTTACAAGAAACATCTGTGTGAGCTGGTTGCATGATTTTTATGCCGGCTGTACACTCTCGCGCGAGTGCTCTCGCGATGTCTCGTCGAGAGCTCTCGCGCGAGGGTCGAGGGATGAGCGCGACCCTGTACACTCTCGTTTATTCGGAACGTTTAGCGAACGTCGAGAGGTCGAGGGATGAGCGCGACCCAGTACACTCTCGTTTATTCTTACCACACGATTTCCTTATACGTATGAAAGTGTTACTTCCGGTCCGAATTTTGAAATTTCATTTATACAAAAAATATTCCAAATCCAACTCTAATTACTTTTGTACTCTTCATAAATATACATAGAATGCATAATTTACGACATTGTGATGATGAAAATTTTCGACCTCGAGATTTTTGCAGATGCCCACGTTTTGAAGTCCCCTGATACCAAAAAAGTGGTTTTTAAAAAATGTCTGTGTGTCTGTCTGTCTCTGTGTGTGTGACCACGATAGCGGTCAAACCGCTACAGATATCAATTCCAAATTTTGTATTTACGAATATAATCTCCCTCTTGAGAAATGATTAGATTTTGAGCAAAATCAACAGACCGGAAGTAGTAGTTTACTATATAATTGAAAAAATCGAATTTTGCAAATATTTCGTGAATTACTAAGTTTAAACAAATTTATAAAGAATTCATATGTACTTAAAATTGAAATTGTGAATAATTTTATTAAAAAGGCTTTTCGAAATTCTTACCGGAAGTAGGTCTTTTACTCTTATCGAAAATCAGTTTCTTGCAAATATTTTGCAAGTCATGCTTTTTAGACAGGTACGCTACGAATATAAAAGTATTTAGAACTTAATTTCCAATATCTTTTATTATAAAAAAAATTTCAAAATTCTGACCGGAAGTATCACTTTTACTCTTACCGAATAACGATTTTTTGCAAATATGTCGTAAATTATGCATTCTATGTATATTTATGAAGAATACAAAAGTATTTAGAGTTGGATTTGGAATATTTTTTGTATAAATGAAATTTCAAAATTCGGATCGGAAGTAACACTTTCATACGTATAAGAAAACTGAATGTCGCGAGAGTGTACAGTGATGCACTCGCGCCGCCTCGCGAGGGTAAGCGAGGCCCTTTGACTCGCGCTCAAAAAACCGACTCGGAATGGAGAGCCCACGAGTGACCGCGAGGCTTTGCGAGACAGGGCGAGTGTACCCTGTACACTCTCGCACTCGCCCAGCCTCGCCGTCCCTCGACGAGAGTGTACAGCCGGCATTATGCGTGTATATGTGTGATACATTATATTAAAAATAATGGATGTTCTTATATTTACACAATAAATGTTTAAACATTTATCAACGCTCAAAATTGTATTCAAACAGAACCGCAAATATAACAAGAAGGGATAAACTTAGGATATAATGTTGGTTTTGTATTACGCAGATCCATACTTCTAATAAATTATAATTATAATACGAAAAAATAAGCTTGTGTATTGAGAACGGTTAATTTAAAGAAACAAAAAATATTAATTTCAGTTAAATTTTAATAAGCCTATAAAAATTTATCAGTTACTTTTAATAATTTGTTGGCTATAAAGGAAATAGATGGAAATTAGGAGTTTGTGGTAAAATTCAGATATCTTTGTATAGGTATATCTGTATTTAAGTAAAATAGCTTTTATATCTATAATGGAAAGAATATTTGCGTTGGCCTCGAGCTGAATGAATTACCTATTCATTCGAATGTGGGGTATATTATCTGATTTATATGTATGTTGTATTTTAAACTCTTATTTTCCCATTTATAATAAATAACTATAGTCGACCAGTTCGGCGGCGTGCCCTAGACAAGGAAATGCATCGATAGGTGTGGCAGTTAAACTTCCCACCACTGTACATAATGCATTATATTACATATACCGTAGTCGTCAAATTTTAATTTCGGTATATACTTCTATACCATGCATAAGATGACCTTATAATATGCAGCGATGCCTGCTTGCTAACAGTGCTGGGAGAGCAACGCAGTGTCGGGGTTTGTCGAGTGTATTGTCTTGGCAGCCTCGCTTATGTTTATCTTTAGTTTATTTCGTCGCGCTCTTTTCCTCTTTCTACTTTCGTATCAGAAATTAAAATATGTCGACTACGGTATATTACTATTACTGTACCCAATTTCGAATTACATTATTCATTTAAGTCCAGTCCTGCAATACACTCCTATCTGCTGATATCTAGTTATAACTGTTGTGGTATTACCAGTAGCTAAAGTTGGCACGACTATGTGAAGACCAGTTGACATTAGCCATAAGACAAGAGCTCATTGTAAAAGTAGTTATAGACATTAAAATTATTTCTTCACAAAGTACTGTCCATATTTTGAAAAGTTAGATCTAGATTAAAAATTTGCTATTAAACACGTGTTAATTTATATCTCTTCTCATTTGTTTATCTATTAAACATAATAAATTACAACCTTCATAACTTCATGCACTAATAGGTTAAGTAAAAAAAATCTCGACCTTCCACATATGTATTCTTAAACAGATAAAGACATACGCTTTTCGTCTTCCCAAAAGATAATTAACGCTATCAAATAACTAACTGCTAATTTGATTTTCCAGTAGACCAACCGCACATCAAGCGATTAAGTAATTAAATTATTCCTAGAGAAATGCTTAAATAATTGGATTTTGTACTTGCAGTAATTTATTCAGCTAGCCTATAATTTATTATTATTAATTACATCACGTCAAGCAGTCAACAACAAATAAAATACTTGTTTACGACTTCGAGAAATTATTCTTCGTCTAAACATTGTACGCAACCCATTCTTAAAAACGTATTTAAGTCTTATTAGATCACCTCAATTTCCTTTATCCCCGATTCATCTCACACGAACAGTAATTGCGTCTAAAACTCAACCGGGCACTGGAGAATTCCACATTATTCTATCACAGCAATAAACGCTATATTATAATCATTCCTTCAGTCTTGTTATACACAAATATATATACGTACACAGGTAAACGTATAATGGTGAAGGAGTAAGATAGGTGAAAGAAAGCAATGAAGAGGAAAAAAAAAGAATAAATAAGAAAGAACGTTGTACACAGTGTCAGCAGATGAATGTAAAATTAATTTTCATGACGGATGTTGTATAGGGATAGGAGGGGATAGGTGCATGATACGATACAGAGGTGTCATTACAAAATATGCTGGTCATGTCAGCAAATGGTCCCAACCTGCTACTTAGTCAGTAGCCAGTCAGTTCGTCTCGCACTATTGTTCCTCTATTAACCGCACTCCTACACAACACAAGAGTTGATCTTCTTCTTACGCATTGCTGTAATTTAGTTTTTAACATGAGACAGGATGTGTATTCAAACATCTTTTTTTTCTAATTTTTTTCGTGACGACTTACTGATGAGACAGACTGAATGAAGGAATGACGAATAAAAAGGAAATAACGTATAAAAAAGAAAACGAACCAGTCAGATATTTATATCTTTATACTTATTAAAAAGGTATTCGTTTATATCCGGTATAAAGTTTTCTGATGAACGTTACTAACGTTATGTTAATATTGTACCGGGGTCAGATCCGGCAAATGCAATTACAGAGTTATAATATTAATGCCTTTATTTATTTCATAATACACAATAAGCATGGAATACCTCATTTGATAAATAAATTCTACATTATAATAATACACTATTTAAAATCAATATTGAAGAATTATTGATATTATATACTTTTTAAATATGGTCCGTTTGTGAATGAGGGCAATCGACGTAGTGCGCATGCGCGTGTTTAGACCTTAGACCATTTATACATATAGACACGTCGTTTTCCGTCCCGCCTTAAATACGAACTGAAGCAAACATAACGCAGGCATGTGACGTCACGGGTGGGCTTGTTTCTGCTGTTGTTGTATGTCTGACGTCCGTTTTAACGTTATAGATACAGTGTTAATAATATTGATTAAATCGTTCTAATTTTAATTATAGTACAATCCAAAAATTTAATGGCTAAATTATATATAAAAGTTCTGAGCAGTGTTCATGGCACAATTTTCAACAATTACAAAGAACACATGTATGACCAGGATGTCGACAATAAGCAACAAAAAAAAAAAGGTAATAATCTTTATAATAAAGATTATTATTATCATATTGTAAATTTAATTAAAATTATTAGTTTTAATTATTTTAAAATTAGGCTATATCATCAAGATGAATGCATGAACTGATAGATATACTAATAAATTAGGAAATAAATTAAATAAAACAATTTTGTTTTCTGGATAATAATTGAAAATACAAAATCATTTTTATAAGTATTAAATAAATCAATTTCTTTTACTTTCTTAAGTATAAGGAAGGATTGTGATGACGAAAATTTTCGACCTCCAGATTTTTGCAGATGTCCACGTTTTCGGGTCCCCTAATTCCAAAAAAGTGGGTTTTAAAAAATGTCTGTGTATGACCACGATAGCGGTCAAACGGCTGTAGATATCAATTCCAAACTTTGTATTGAGATCTGATTAGTTTTTTAATAAAATCGGAGAGACCGGAAGTAGTAGTTTACTTCAGTGAAAAATTTGAATTTTACCAATATTTCGCCAACTACTTAGTTTAAACAAATTTATAAAGAATTCATACGTACTCAAAATTAAATTTGGGAAAAATTTTATTATAAAATTGTTTTGAAACTTTTACCGGAAGTAGGTCTTTTACTCTTATCGAAAATCAATTTTTTGCAAATATTTCGCAAACCATGCTTTTTAGACAGGTACGTTACGAGTATAAAAGTATTTAGAACTTAATCTCCTCTCTTTTTGTATAAAAAATTTTTCAAAATTCGGACTGGAAATAACACTTTTATCGCATTGCGATTTTTTGCAAATATGTCGTAAATTATGCATTCTATATATATTTATCAAGAGTATAAAAGTATTTAGAGCTGGATTTGGAATATCTTTTGTATAAACAAAATTTCAAAATTCGGACCTTTACTCTTAGCGAGTAGCATTTTCTTGCAAATATCTCACAAAGTATGCATTTTGTGATATTAAGAGACTAGAAGTACTTAGAATAGGATTATAATTAATTTTTGTATAAAAGAATTTTCAACATTCGGACACATTTACTCACAGGCGTATTTTTTTAAGAGGATGAATGTATTTAAAGCTTAATTTAGAACAACTTTGCATAATTTGAAATTCATATATGTATGAGAAACTCGTGTAGTGCCCACACCTAATTTTTTCTTAAACGTATAGCACAAATTGCTTTGAGTTTTATTTTTGAATAACCAAAAGTAAACGGAATTAACTGGTCTTTACAAAAATTTATAGTTATTTGGGGTAAGTACGATATATATATATATATATATATATATATATATATATATATATATATTGTCGTAACCCAGAGTGTATAAAAAATACCTAAGTAAAATCAAGCTATTATAACCGTCAATCACCCAAATTATCCCTTAATTACACCCTAAGTTAGACATTCAACTTCTTCTTACGTCACACGTTGGGTAAGCCAATAAATTAAAGTAGAATGTTTTCAATATAATATCTTGCTTGTTTATAAATCAAATATTTATATGCCCTAACTAACTCAGTCGTTTAAAAAATTTCTAATACTTGCATATTTTTATTAATCATAAAAAATCTTAGTCCGGACCTGTCTCTTTAAAATATCTAAGAAAGATTATTGTCCAAGTTCTTTTCACTTTAAACGTTGGTAATCCGCAACTAAACGATTTTACCGCTACTCATGTGAACTAACTTTGATAAATTTACTAAATGTTATTGTTAATTGATACAAAAATCTTTATATTCAGATTAAGTTCTAATCTACATCATTTCTTATCTCATAGAATGGTAAGTTACTTTTAAACTATTTCTATATCTTCCCAATACATTAATCTGTATGTTTACTTTATTTTTAGGAGGTCAAAACACTATGAGAATTGCAGAATGTTAACCTATCAAATACCTCTACGTAAATAAAATCAAAAATGGTTGAGTAACAATAAATATAATGTGCTGTTGAGAAATAACATACAATAATCATGTATTTCAAGAAAATGCCAGTATTATAACAATTAATTATTCAAAACTTGTCCAATATCTTGGTATTTATATTTGGTTATGATCAGAATTGAGGTTATAACCCTATTTTATTTTTCAAGGTAGGTTAAATTAATGCTTGTACTAGAACTTTTAATATGTATACCCTTGATTTCTAATACAAATAGTATTATGTATCCAATATTTATGATTCAGTGTTTAATTTATTATACATTTAAACATTTAATTTTAATCTATTCTGTGTCAATTCGTTAAATTAAAGAGATTTTCATATTAATAGGAACAATTAAATAATACAACCTTATAATTTATATGTGTAACTTCTTATTATGGAGTTCCTTTTGATTTGCTGATTCTTGTCTCTTTGTAGCATCGGTTGAACTGGAATTCCACAAAATACCAGCTGTTTATGCTTCGGAAAAATAATTACAAGTGTTTGAACTGGATGTTCTACTGGATATGCATGTACTTGGATCCTATTATTCGGTGTCTACGTCCCAGAAAAATCTTCAATACCTATGGTCGCTCAATAGTTAAACTGGTAAAACGCCTACCTCGGCTGGATTTTTTTAACTGGATATGCACTTCTTATATTTCTAATGTTCGTGAACTGCGCTCAAGAATATTCTCACAATGAACTTCTTGCTATGGATATATTCTTCTCCTTTTCCTTTCCAATTGTAACGTGCTACTGGAATTCCCCAAGAAATTAAATCCTTTAATGGTGAGTACTTCTATTTATTTTTATGTTTTATATTCATTCAACTCTTCTTTTGCTATCCAAATCACTTTATACTGCCTACGTTGCAGTAATGATGTACAAATACTGAGTTTAAATTTATATTTTACGTAACCCAGTATCAGAATATTAATTTTCTATACACAATATGTTCTTTATGCACTTTTATGTATGAAAATACGGCTTAAATTCTTCGTACCGAATTTTCATCAACTCTCTTCTCAGAATTTTTTAAGAAGAATCCCTTATTTACTCTCCAATTACCTTAGTGATAATTTCTATATTTGAATTGACCAATCTCTATTCAACACCTCTTATTTATATTCAAAATACATTCTATTATTTTAATATTCTCTTGTATGCCTTTCTATATTACAATATTCATATTTTAACAATTTTAACCATGAATTTATAAATGTATTTCAGTATTCAAAACAATTTTAAAATATACTCTCTCAAAAATTCTGTAAATGTCAAAATCTGTCAACCATTGACTTTTCCTCTAATTAAATTATGGCGGGAGTTTTTATCTATTTTGACGTTACATTTAAACATAGTTTCCCTTTTAAAAATCAATTCTCATCATTTAAGACAATTGAACAAGTTCTTACAATTTTATATTACAAAATAAACACTCAATTAATATCAAAATCTCTATTTTACAGGTTTTGGTAACATTTGCTGAACTATGGACCTTAACCAAAGGACTTTACTAAAATATCAATTCAACAATTGTAAATATTAATTCTAGAATAATAAACACTAATCTTCATAATACTATTTCTATTTATAAGTTTCTTAAACTTTTAATATCAAAATACAATTCTTTTCATAACCAACTATAAATATTGATGGTCAGTACCTAGTACTACCTCATTTTGCCCCTTTAATAAATGTAAAATTTCAACAGGTTTGAATAATTTTTCATTTATTAAATAAGAAATTTTCTGTTTAAGTTATAATTAAATATCTGTTACTTATATAATACATTTACACTATGGACACTTTTAACGTAACATTTTTTTTTACTATGCTTTCTATATTCTAGCACTATGTTTGCATTATTTTACCCATATGGCATTTTTATCATGTACACTCTATCATAATTTTCTCTATAACAATTCATCACTATATTCTCTATGCAAAACTATATACATGTACTACTATTATAACTATTTTGACTGTAACATAAGTTTCTTTTCTGTCTTTATTTTTTTTTTATTATGTGTATTTGGTATAAGGAAAATTATTATTCTCAAAAATGTTATTTATATTCTAAGTATATATTTTTTTAAAATATCTGGTTATCTGTAAGTACTTTATTGTCTCCAATTTCTGTATAAAATATTTTCTCTTTGTATACCTCTATATCATGATTTTAAAACATATATGAAAACTTTATTATAACTACCATATGTAATATCTTTGTCACATTATGGTGAATATTAAATCATCTTTTCCATTATTTCTTTGGAACTTAAATTGCCTCTCTGAAATATGCTTTAGTCATGCTCACTTATACATTATTAATTATTATCTATTTTGTTCTTATTCGAACATTTCCCCTATATACCTTATTAGACATTTTCGTCTTATCCCTTACTTTCATCATACGAAAGCTTTTACTTATATTTACGTTTTATTGGCGTACGTTACCATTTAAATAATATGTAGACATTTTTTTTGTCATATACATTTTACAACTCTGGGTTTCTTTACCCTTTCTCATACATTTTTACATTTATAATACCATATTTTCATGGATCATTTTATATTACTTTATTATAGTAAGCATTTTATAATTACTTCAATTATCATATTTCTTCGTAAAAGGCCCTTTTTCTTTCTTCTTAATAATTATATTCTCTTATTCACCTAATGTATCACATGATTTGCTTTATCGCGCAAAATTATCGTAGTATATCTCTTAGTTTTATAATACTCCTATACATTTTTTCTTGATAATATTTTCTTTCCATAGACAATTTTATTTTATTTTAAGTTTCTTACAATTCCAGTTATCTTCTTTAAATTCCTTTTCTTTTACACACATGTTCTTATATTATCAACTTATATTACATCATTTTTTTGTTTCTACTATATACAAATATTTTGAAATAAGGGAATAACTTTTAATAAATGATGATACTAAATTTAATATTTATAACGCTCCTATTTCTATAACTTAACTATACTTCCGGACGAGTTTCTGAAAAATTCCTGCCCCTACCTTATTATCAAATAGGTACCTTCCATATATGGGCTCGTATTATTTGTAGTCGCTCTGGTTATAAGTGAAATATCTAAATTCACCATCATTTTATTGTCTTTTAATCAATCTCCATGCCCCTAATAATATCAACTCTCATGCTCCTAACATTTAATTGGAGAAATATTGTAATAAGGGTCTTGTCCTTTTCTGGTCATTGTATTCTTAATTTTATCCTTGATAATTGGTGATGCTTAACACCTACAAGAATTATCTCTATACTTCTGTCTTGGTTAACATACTATATGAGTGATTCTATTATTGGAAATTATATCCTGCCCCTATCTCATAATCGAGTGGGAATATCTGTATATTATATCCATGTCCTTAAATTGGGAAAGATAATTTTATGAGGGCTATTATCTTGTACTTTGTGGTAGCTCTTGTAACGGTTGGTGTCACTAGTACCAACAAATACTACCCTATAGTATCCGCTATGTCCAAATTCTTTATTCGGGTATAATAATTTTTATGAGAGCTTTTATCTTGTTGTAGCTCTGGTAAGATGGTGTCGCTAGTACCTTCGAATACTGCCCTAAAGTATCCGCCATGTCCATAAATAAATGTGGGCTGTTAATTTGAAGTAGCTCTGGTAGGAAGGTGTCGCTAGTACCTTCGAATACTGCCCTAAAGTATCCGCCATGTCCATAAATAAATGTGGGCTGTTAATTTGAAGTAGCTCTGGTAGGAAGGTGTCGCTAGTACCTTCGAATACTGCCCTAAAGTATCCGCCATGTCCATAAATAAATGTGATTACTATTCATTTACATAGTCATGTAACATTGACACATGATATGTTCCTTTGAAGTATCCAGTATTTTCATCCACTAGATCATAATTATTTGCACCTATTCTTCGATGAACAGTATATGGTCCTATAAATGGCCTCAAAAGTTTTGCTACTATTTTATTTTTCCTATCAGTTACTCTTAGTGCTCGTACAATTACTTTATCATTTACATCGTATGTTTTATATTTTCGTTGTTTTTCTTTTTTCTTATTTTCCCATCTTTCCTTTCGCTTTAATAATTTTTGTCTAACTTGCTCATATTTATCCCCTAGATAAGCTATATCCTCATTCTTCCATGGCCTTTGAGGTTGTTGTCCAGTAAATATAGTAATTGGGCAAGCTTCATGTACCGTACTAGGTGTATTATTCATCACTAGCTCTATCTGTTTAATATATTTCGCCCACTTATGATGGCAATCAATTAATAATATTCGTAAATACTTTATAACCTCTTTAATATACCTTTCCGATGGGTTAGCTTGAGGATGACGTATCGAAATATGATAAGCTTTAATATTCCTGCTTTCTAAGAAATCATGATATCTTTGATTCATAAAGTAAGTTGCGTGATCTGATAAAATTGTGTTTGGAGTTCCAAATTCTGTAATATACTCCTGCAATGCTTGTAACACCGTTTCTGTATTACATTTTTGAGTGGGTATTAATCTAACATGCTTTGAAAAAATATCACACATTACTAAAATGTTACGATATCTTCGGGTACTTGGTATCAAGTTTGAAATAAAATCTATAGCTACTAATTGTAATCTGTCAAATGCTATTATACTTAAACTGATGTTCTGGTTCGTGAAATTTTTCTCTTTTGCCAATACACATGTTTCACACTTCCTAATTTGTCTTTTAATTGAATAAAACATTCCTCACATTCTGTTGTCCATTTCCACTTATTTGTTTTTCTGATATAATTTCTTCTGGAATTCTTACTAAAGATTCTTTACATTTTTCAATATTCCATTTATATTCTTTTCCAGTAACCATAACTTCTTCTTTCAATTGTACAATATTCTCTGTAACAACCTCATTTAACTTGTCTATTTTTCCACTTACTTGTTCGTTCAACTTATCCAATTCTCCACTTAATTCTTCCTTGATGTCCACTAAATTTTTCTTACTTTCTTCATTAGCCTTAATTAATTTACCACTCAATTCTTCATTTATCTTGTCCAATTTATCAAAACATTCATCCCACATACCCCTTCTTTCCAATCTGTCTTCCTCTCTCATACGTCTTCTTATTTCTCTGTCTAACTCTCTCATACGTCTTCTTTCTTCTCTATCCACTTCCATTTCTTTTTTTAATTTTTCACACAATTGATAAATTAACAACATGTCTGCTGATGAGATTGACGTCTTTCTCTGTACCTGCGATTTATCATCCCTATCTTGTATATTTACTAACTGTTGTGTCCCTTTCTGTATCTGTGATATATCTCCTCCATCTTGTATATTACCTATCTGTTGTGTTTCTTCTTCGCTATCTCTTGAAAACTCTGTCCTATTCATTACAGAACTGCTTTTAGACCTAGTATTCATGTTTATATACTATTATGTAACAACACTTTAATAAAAATTACTTGTATTTACGTTTCTGGTTTGATTATACTGTTAATCTTTGTGTATTGAAAAATGTATTTAACTAATTATAATCAGGAGAATAAAATATCAAAACACAATCTTTGCGAGTTTCTTTTATAACGCCCCACGTTCGGAAGCCATATTAATGTCGTAACCCAGAGTGTATAAAAAATACCTAAGTAAAATCAAGCTATTATAACCGTCAATCACCCAAATTATCCCTTAATTACACCCTAAGTTAGACATTCAACTTCTTCTTACGTCACACGTTGGGTAAGCCAATAAATTAAAGTAGAATGTTTTCAATATAATATCTTGCTTGTTTATAAATCAAATATTTATATGCCCTAACTAACTCAGTCGTTTAAAAAATTTCTAATACTTGCATATTTTTATTAATCATAAAAAATCTTAGTCCGGACCTGTCTCTTTAAAATATCTAAGAAAGATTATTGTCCAAGTTCTTTTCACTTTAAACGTTGGTAATCCGCAACTAAACGATTTTACCGCTACTCATGTGAACTAACTTTGATAAATTTACTAAATGTTATTGTTAATTGATACAAAAATCTTTATATTCAGATTAAGTTCTAATCTACATCATTTCTTATCTCATAGAATGGTAAGTTACTTTTAAACTATTTCTATATCTTCCCAATACATTAATCTGTATGTTTACTTTATTTTTAGGAGGTCAAAACACTATGAGAATTGCAGAATGTTAACCTATCAAATACCTCTACGTAAATAAAATCAAAAATGGTTGAGTAACAATAAATATAATGTGCTGTTGAGAAATAACATACAATAATCATGTATTTCAAGAAAATGCCAGTATTATAACAATTAATTATTCAAAACTTGTCCAATATCTTGGTATTTATATTTGGTTATGATCAGAATTGAGGTTATAACCCTATTTTATTTTTCAAGGTAGGTTAAATTAATGCTTGTACTAGAACTTTTAATATGTATACCCTTGATTTCTAATACAAATAGTATTATGTATCCAATATTTATGATTCAGTGTTTAATTTATTATACATTTAAACATTTAATTTTAATCTATTCTGTGTCAATTCGTTAAATTAAAGAGATTTTCATATTAATAGGAACAATTAAATAATACAACCTTATAATTTATATGTGTAACTTCTTATTATGGAGTTCCTTTTGATTTGCTGATTCTTGTCTCTTTGTAGCATCGGTTGAACTGGAATTCCACAAAATACCAGCTGTTTATGCTTCGGAAAAATAATTACAAGTGTTTGAACTGGATGTTCTACTGGATATGCATGTACTTGGATCCTATTATTCGGTGTCTACGTCCCAGAAAAATCTTCAATACCTATGGTCGCTCAATAGTTAAACTGGTAAAACGCCTACCTCGGCTGGATTTTTTTAACTGGATATGCACTTCTTATATTTCTAATGTTCGTGAACTGCGCTCAAGAATATTCTCACAATGAACTTCTTGCTATGGATATATTCTTCTCCTTTTCCTTTCCAACTGTAACGTGCTACTGGAATTCCCCAAGAAATTAAATCCTTTAATGGTGAGTACTTCTATTTATTTTTATGTTTTATATTCATTCAACTCTTCTTTTGCTATCCAAATCACTTTATACTGCCTACGTTGCAGTAATGATGTACAAATACTGAGTTTAAATTTATATTTTACGTAACCCAGTATCAGAATATTAATTTTCTATACACAATATGTTCTTTATGCACTTTTATGTATGAAAATACGGCTTAAATTCTTCGTACCGAATTTTCATCAACTCTCTTCTCAGAATTTTTTAAGAAGAATCCCTTATTTACTCTCCAATTACCTTAGTGATAATTTCTATATTTGAATTGACCAATCTCTATTCAACACCTCTTATTTATATTCAAAATACATTCTATTATTTTAATATTCTCTTGTATGCCTTTCTATATTACAATATTCATATTTTAACAATTTTAACCATGAATTTATAAATGTATTTCAGTATTCAAAACAATTTTAAAATATACTCTCTCAAAAATTCTGTAAATGTCAAAATCTGTCAACCATTGACTTTTCCTCTAATTAAATTATGGCGGGAGTTTTTATCTATTTTGACGTTACATTTAAACATAGTTTCCCTTTTAAAAATCAATTCTCATCATTTAAGACAATTGAACAAGTTCTTACAATTTTATATTACAAAATAAACACTCAATTAATATCAAAATCTCTATTTTACAGGTTTTGGTAACATTTGCTGAACTATGGACCTTAACCAAAGGACTTTACTAAAATATCAATTCAACAATTGTAAATATTAATTCTAGAATAATAAACACTAATCTTCATAATACTATTTCTATTTATAAGTTTCTTAAACTTTTAATATCAAAATACAATTCTTTTCATAACCAACTATAAATATTGATGGTCAGTACCTAGTACTACCTCAATATATATATATATATATATAAATGAAATTTCTGGGTTATATATTCAGATTTGTTTTACAAATATTCTTCAAATAAGAAGATTGGGGTTTTTAATAAATTAAAATTAAAATGAAGGATTTTCATTACTTTTGTAGTACAAAGTCTAGGTATGTAGTTGCATCGTGCCCACCCGTGACGTCACCCGCGTAGAATTATGTTTGCTTCACTGCTTGATAGCTAAGGCGTGTCTTATAATTAAATGGTCTAAGGTTTAGACGCCATTTGGAGCGGTATCGTCTATTTATGTAAAACAAAATGCAAAAGTAAAAATCCCTTACCACACAAATTAAAAAGATATAAAAAATCTATATACGTGTTTCTGAAACTGTTTTTCTTCAGTAGAAACCTGTAGAAAAATAGAAAAGAGTGTTAAACGTAGTGTTTTTGGTTAAAGTATAACCTTAGCAGATAATCTCTTTACCAAATCACGAGTGGAATAACACTCCATTGTTATCCCATTGCCGCCCGCCGGCTGTCAGATACGATCTGTAATTCGATTCTTGAGTTCAAGAAACTTCACAGCAGCTGAAATTCACCAACAAATTTGTGCAGTTTACTGAGATAATACTATCAGTGACAGTGAAGTTCGAAAGTAGGTGAGAATGTTTATGGACGGACATGATGAGCCACGCTCTCGTCGATGCTCTATGATTTCTGAAGATTTGAACACCGACGATTTACGATTTCAAAGTTATTGATTGATTTTTCGCAGATTTCAAGGTCAGTTTTCTTCACCATTGTTTCAAAAATACTGTAATATTGAAAAATGTGTTATGACAGGATGCCAGACTGGTTTCTGACGATCGCAAAACGAGAAGATTGGACTATGCTTTATCGTTTTTGACTCGCCACGATCAGGAAAGAGACGAATTTTGGACCATATGGTTACAAAAGATCAGACTTGGGTGTCCTACAAGACTTCTGAATCATGAATGGCGACACACATCGTTGCTAACATGAGTAAAAACCAAACAAACGCTCTCAGCACGAAAGAGTATGGCAATGTGTGGCAACATTGATAGCAAAAGGGATTTTGTAAGTAGATTTTACGCCTAGAGAACTTGAAAAAATTCCGGAGTGTTGTAAAAAACAAACGGCACGGTCTACTGTCTTCCAGTGTGATGTTGCTCCATGACAATGCAAGGCGATATGTTTCTGCACAAACACAAGATCTTATCTGGTCTTTTGGATGGTGACTATTGGAACACCTTGCATCCAATGATTTTCAGTTGTCTCTATACTTAAAAAAGTTCCTAGGTGGTCAACGGGTCGACGAAAACAAAGAAGTGAAAACTACAGTCCTAAATTGGGCTTCTTCACTTGCGGCAAATTTCTTTGACATCGAAATTCAAAATCTTGTTGAACGGTATGACAATTGTTTGAACAAAAATGAAAGTTATGTAGAAAAGTAGATGAAAGTATGCAGACTATGGATGTAAAACATTTTAATGATATTTATAGTATTTTGCTTCTTATCAAAAAATGTACCTCATTGAAAAAAATCACTACACCTTTTCCAACTGTAACGAAGTCCCTCGTTAATTGTACAAATTAACATTTTTAGTCCATAATCAATTTATTTATCAATATTAAATTAAATGTATGTGTGTTATTTTGTTCAAATATTGTACAAAGTGATTTGGACGGACCTGTATATATATTCATTTGTAATGATAATTCATGTTATTTGCTTATTTTTCAATGGAAAAATACCGAATGTGTACGTCATGCTCAAAGTCGCGGTTCATGTCCGAGTCGCGCGCAAATTGTTATGTTTTGAACAGGTTTTTACCTGCAGACATAGGGGGGTTTTCGGATATATAAAGGCCCCATCAAGTGGGTCTCGTTCATTTTATTCTCCCATCCGTCCGCTACCTGTACCTCTCTCTATTCAGCCTTGATGGCGTGAAAGAGTCTGGTTCAAATCCTTAGAAACGCACTACTTTCAGGTCTTTAGTATCATGAGATGGTCGTTTCAAAAATCCTCTAAATACGTCCGAATGTGTCTCTTTCATTCAGACCAAGGGTCGTGGGGAAAGAGTCACTTTACCGCTACAACCAGAATTCCCGTCAAAGTCAGACTATAATGTCGTGACTATCTTTCCGCATTTAATAATTATTCTTTGTTTTCAGAGATTATAAATTTCAAATATTATGTGTAACGCGCCGTAAAGTTCAAATAGATTATTCGCGCTTCCGAACCGCAATAAATATAGATATATTAGCATTTCACCGTGTAGCTATCGGATAGATGTCCAAACCCGTACCGCTTTAATAGTGTTAAGTCACGATAAACTTGTAAAGATTCTTTCTGCGAGCATGACATAACACGGAAATAAGTTGTAAAACAATTTAAATTAATCTGAGCATACATCTTATCTCAAATTGATCAACACGTATCATGCTTCAAGTATAATTTTGTTTATATTAATAAATCAAACGCACTGGGACCCGTAAATAATAGTTCAGGGGCTAAAGATGTATATATGTTCAAATTTAGTTTCAACCACGAATTAAAGAGGTCATTGATGGAGATTTGTTTTGTATTTGTTTATGTACATAAAAATTGTAAGTTGTATATAGTAATAAACAAAATTGTGGATCAATTGTTTAATTGTTTAATTGTTTAATTGTTTAATATTGTTTAATATTGTTTTAGTAAAAATAAAGGTTAACTATTCTGTTCTTTTCAAATAAGTTTCTACACGTGTTTCTTTACTTTTACTGTTTAACAATGAGGTAGGGAAAGCAGTGTATTCAATGAGCAATAAGTTATATTAAAACAATAAGAAGTACTCACATTTTTCTCCGCTGTGCTAGTTGTAGAGCTTTTGGTCTTTTGTCTCCAAGACACAACACTTTAACCGCCATATTTATATTTATCAACAAAGCCGACTGTACCAGTTAACGTTGATGTCACACCGATAAGACGTTTAGCAATTCGCAATAGTAATGCCTGAGTATATAGGCAACCAGAAGTGCTGTGTATTTTGGAGACAAACAGAAGACAAATCTTATGCCGGTTCGCTTGATCTGGTGTTACATAAGCAAGTGACACCCTGTTATAAGTAAAGCAAGCGAGCAAGGTTATAAGTGGCGCCCAACGTGGGGCAACGATCGATGTGGGACCCACGTTGCACAGTCCCGACGCAGAAGCATATCTTGGGTTTAGACTTCTACAACTTTTTGGTGTTTCTCCGGTTCCTGATTTATTGTCGCCATTGCCAGCGACGCCGGAAGCAAAGAAAGCACCCATTATCGATGCTTCCCCTCCGACGATCTCAATTCCTTCACCGCCTCCCGCACATGGTACCTCGACTTTACCAGTTATTCCTTTTCATTCATACTTTTCCTTGGATATGCCGTTCCTTGGCTCAGACCCTCCGCCGCTGCCGACGATTCCGCCGCCGACCGTTAAACCTCGTCTGGCAAACCCTGGGGCCTGGGTGAAAAAGGAAGGTTCACTGGGGAAAGGAGTCCGGAAGAGGCGACACGGGAACAAGCGAGTCCATGTGCGGGTCAACGGAGTGAGCGTCGTGATGACTCGCCGGGAAGCCGAGATCCACCATGCCAACCTGCAACGTCTGAACAATTAGTGACAGTGCGCGCATAAAAGACATCGTAAGTGATAATAGACTGACAATATATATATATATATATATTCGAAAGCGTCAAATGTAGTTTCGAAATGTTATTAGTATTTGGGAATGCATCAATTGAATTTTAGAAATAAAAAAAGTATTTTAGATAATATCATATGTAGTTTAGAGCTATTAATTTAATTATCGATATCGTCAATTGTAAATGAGAATAGTCAAATGATTATGAGACTTCGTCAAAAGTAGTTTCGATTAGTAAATTTAATTTTAGAAATAATCATATGTATTTCAGCCTAATCATATGTAGTTTCGAAAAGGTGATATGTATTTTATTTATTTATTTGTCAGAAAACACTATACTAACTGGTATTAGCACAATAACCCTGTACAGAAAATTATAATATATATTACATTGCCTAAGATGAACGTCGGGCGTCCTACACCAGACATACATATTGTATACCTGGTGCACGCTCAACGCTTATCCGGCAATTAATTCGTGAGCCAAAAAAAGACATTCAAGAGAATATAAGTACATAGAATATCGAAATAACATAATGCCATCGAAAATACAAATGATGCTTTCGAAAATTCATTTGATGCTTTATAAAATTCAATTGATAGTTCGAAAATACATTTGACGTTATCCAAAATCCATATGATAAGGATAAAATACATCTGATGCTTTCCACAATCCATTTGATTAGGCTAAAATACATTGGACTGGATCGCAAATCTAATTCACTGTTCGAAAATACAAATGATATCTTCTACAATTCATTTGCTAAGACTAAAATACGTAATATAAGTTAGTGCCGTTACAATAATTTCTATGGTTTCAGTTTTTTTGTAAGGTATACTTTATCATATTTGTTTTGTCAACATTTAATTTTACGTTACTTTCGACAAAGCAGTTATTTACTATACTCAATGTATTATCTTTTAGTAACATACTCTTTTCATTTGTATTAACAAATGAGGTATCATCTACAAATATGTTAATTGAATTCTTGTTAACATCTGGTATATCATTAGTACTATATATAACAAAGATAGAAATAGTCCCAAAATGGAACCTTGTGTTAGCTATTCCATGCTTTATTATTAACCAGTCAGATGACTGTTTCTGACCTTTAAATTTTGCTTTTACATATTGAATTCGACTTGTTAAATAAGATTTAATCAATTTCTGAACAATTCCCTTGAAGCCCAACAACTTTAACTCTTTACAATGATATATGAAGCCAGATCTATTAATACCCCTGCCGTCTCTTTTTTATCAATTAAAGCCTCTGTAATCTTACTAATTTGTTCTTGAATGTACGCATTTTGCATATTATTATTTGTTAGTATGTTGCTTAATTCTGCAAATATGACTGTATTTATCTCCTCTTAAATATAAGCCTTATTATAGTTGCCTTCAAATGATCAGTAAACTAGGTTTTTTTTAAACGAGAGTTTATATTGACGATAATGTGTGCATAATAAGAGTTTGTTACATTGAAGATCTCAAATATCTCGATGTTTTTGAATGTTTCCAATTTGATGTGGTCTTACTACAGGTTTTGCTTAAGTTTATAAAAAAGTAGTTCATTTGATTTAAGATTTATTATTTATTGTACAGCGATATGGTTGACGGGAAAACTTGTATAGGAATCTTTTTGGACCTGAGTAAAGCCTTCGATCTTGTAAACCATCGAGTGCTACTTGAAAAACTGTATAATTATGGGATTAGAGGAAATGTTTGGGTTTGGTTTAATAGCTACCTTGTAGGAAGAGAGCACTATGTGGAAATTGACGGGACTTGCTCTGGCATGTTGCATTTGGGTTGTACCACAGGGAAGCATCCTCGGTCCATTACTCTACATAACATATGTCAATGATATGGACGTGAATAGGGCTGTTTTGTTTGCGGATGACACATTTATGATTATAAGTGGCTCAGATGGGACAGATGCTGTGCGATGCGCAGAAAATTGTTTAATCGCGGTAAGCGAATACCTGTTTCAAAATGACTTAGTTATAAACAGTAAAAAGACCACTTATATGGACTTCAGAACAAGAACGTATGACAGAGACACATCGAATTTAATTAGATATAACGGTCATAATATTGCACAGGTTGATAGTACTAGGTTTCTAGGGGTTACCATTGACTATAGATGCAAGTGGAATGAACACATTGACAGCATTTGCAAAAAGATATTTTCATTTCGTCACGTTCTCAGAAACCTTAAATCTGAGGTGAGCCCAGATATTCTCCTAACATATTACTTTGGCCAGGTTCATTCGGTGATATCCTATGCGATTTTGGCATGGGGCTCATCGTCTGACCTGGATAGAGTATTTAAAATGCAAAAACGTGCTATACGTATTATGAATGGGGTGGGTAGTAGAACTAGTTGTAGATCATATTTTGCCTCGATGAAGGTGTTGCCGCATGTGTTTACATCATAGAACTTTTGTTATACGCGAAGGACAATCTTAATGATTTGCCTCATTTGAATAGTTATCACTCATACAGCACGCGGAATTAATTACTGTTGGAAATACCAAGGCATAGACTTGCATTCTATGAAAAGAATCCGTACTTACTAGCTATAAAAGCATATAACAAGTTACCAAATAACGTTAAAAATATCGGGTGCAGAAAGATCTTTAAACGCACAATAAAAGAATCTTTGTTGCGGAAGTGTTACTACTCGTTATCAGAGTTCTTGAATGAGATGTAAATTAGAATTTGTAGTTTGTATTCACGTTGTCTTTTTTATGTATATTGTATGTATAATTGCCTTGTTTGTTGACATATACCATACTACAATGTAGTCGAGAGGACAAATAAATTAATTATTGTAATTAAATATTAGATAATCTTCAGTAAACCACAAACTAAATTCATAATTCTTATTATGTAAATTTCTCAGATTCTTTGTGACACGTTAGTACATATGCAGAAACTTCCATATGTCCAATACTCTTCATTATTTTTACTAAATATTTTTACCTCGACTAGCTAAATTAAATGTGTTATTTATCACATCAATATTTTTTTTAAAATTCATCTTATCTCGTATTTGGGTTTCTGGATTTGATTATTTAATTATAGTAAAACTGTCAAAAAATTCTTTTTATTTTTGAAGACATGTGCGATAGTAGCGACGTCTTAGAATTAAGCGAAACTAATGGATGACAGGTTGCATATCTAACTAATAAAACAACATTTAATACAAAATCAAAAACTTACAAAAACCATTTTAATAACTACAGTTCGTCTAATGGATCATTAGACGCACGTCATCAATTTTTATGCGTACGAATATGTATTGCAGACATATTGCTGTGGTATTTTCTTGTAAATAAATGAATAAATAAAAATAAAGAAACAAACAAATAAAGAACCAACAGAAATAAAATATTATTATGTTTATTTTAAGTAAAAAAAATAATTTTTATATATCCAATATAAATTACAATTATATATATATATATTTCAATGTATAAATACAGAAAAGTCACTAATTAATGTAAATGTAAGTAGTTTTAATTATATTTTAGTGTTTACTAAAAATTTCATAGCTATGCAATAGAATATACAAGAATGCAATGTGGGTTGCATACCCGTAAAAAAATAAGCACAGTACCAATCAAACGGAAATGGTATTCAACAATATACATAAAATAATGTAAAAATAAATAAAAACCAACCTCAATGAGAGCAAGTAAAGGATACAAAATGAATAACAATTTTATTTCCATTACAGACAGGAAAATCCTGACGTACATTTTAAATATAATAAGGAAGAGCCTGATTATAAAATCGCAGTACACATAGCACTGCAAATACTCACGAGAAGGCAGCAAATCCACACAAAAAAGAAGTTAAACGCTAAAAATAGAGAAAGGATCATGCTAAGGGACGGCTTCATCACACGGGTAAATCACGTAGAAGCAATAAAATTGCACGAAGCAGGAAGCACTAGATTCCATAAGGGTGAATAAAGGCTTGCACTCAACGCAGCGCATTATTAACAAACACTATAGCAAGAACAAAGGCCCATATAAATAAATAAATGTATTCCACTCATTTCTATTTCACCGGTAAAGAAAATAAAATTTATGTTGACTATGAATATTCACAGAATAAAAGAGATATTGTTGAATACACATTTCAATATGCATTTGGTACATAGTTCTTTATATTTATAAGTAAATATATATCCACTTCAGGAGGCCCAAGCTAAAAAGATAAATAAATAAAACATTAGTTAATAATATAATATAGATCAGAAAGGACTTACACCAACAAAACTTTGCTTAAAGATTGACGGACCTAGAAAACTCCCCGAACACAAAAAGGTGGTTCAATGACCTCGAGGAAGAAGGCCCGAAGAAAGAAGAGGATAAGAAGCATCCAAAACAAACCAAGGCGATAAAGACGATATGTAGCGTATATCCAATACTGCCGATGCCTAAGAACAAAAAAGGGAAGGTTAGAATTAAATTAATAAATGAAAGGAGAATTTATATTAAAAACAGCAAAGAAAGCAATGAATATATATATAAATACAACGCAAATTGGAGGTAAAGTAAATATAAAAAAATACAATAAAAGAATACTTACCAACAAATAAAATCATTCAAAATATCCATGGAATAAAAATATAGAATATGTAAATAATAACAACAACAAACATGGTGGAAACAAGGTCACGTGATTGCGTAATTTCAATAGTTATCGAAATTAACACGGAGGGCGTGACAGACGAAAATTCAAACGAAAGGAACGACTTAAAAACAAAAATAAGCCGTTTGTCAAATGTTTATCCCTATAAAAAGAGGGACACAAGCGAAAATAAGGCAGTCGATAAGAAGTCCTGATTCTCTTCAAAACTTAAAGAAAAAATAGTTAAACCAGTGCGCCGAAGAAATAAGGAATCTAAAGGCACAAAACGCCTTGAGATTCAGACGCCGTAGTCGCAAGAAGCGGCAACAATAAGTGCGCGCCAGGAGACGCGAAGTACTGCGATTGGATCGCATAAAAGCCACAATAATAAATTTAATAAAAATGGAGGGACTAGGCTACCAGGAAGAATTCGAGATGCTATACGACCTAGAAAAGTGAGTACAAGCACTATAAAGTAAAATCCATCTTGCAATCCTAAAGTAAATAAATGAAAGAACCTTCATGACTGTTTCATAACGGATAGCAATAAAAATTTAGAATATTACTTAAACAATTAAAAATAAATTCTTCTTTGAATATGTCCTGGGTCGACGTGTGAATCTTGGCTCAAGGCGGTTCAACGGAGTATTAGTAAACTCTCCGGATAGCAATAAAATTTTAGAATATTATTTAAACAATTAAAAATAAATTCTTCTTTGAATATGTCCTGGGTCGACGTGTGAATCTTGGCTCAAGGCGGTTCAACGGAGTATTAGTAAACTCTCCGGATAGCAATAACATTTTAGAATATTATTTAAACAATTAAAAATAAATTCTTCTTTGAATATGTCCTGGGTCGACGTGTGAATCTTGGCTCAAGGCGGTTCAACGGAGTATTAGTAAACTCTCCGGATAGCAATAAAAATTTAGAATATTATTTAAACAATTAAAAATAAATTCTTCTTTGAATACGTCCTGGGTCGACGTGTGAATCTTGGCTCAAGGCGGTTCAACGGAGTATTAGTAAATTCTCCGGATGGCAATGGAAATTTAGAACGTGATATAAATAATTTAAAACAAACTCTTCTTTGAGTAAGCTCTGGATTGACGTGTAAATCTTGGTTCAGAGCGACTTAACGAGGTGCTAACGCTCTTATAGAATAACGGCAATTTCGAGATATGAGCATACGTGAAGGTTAGAGCAGTGAATTTTATTTTTATTCATGATTAACAATTTTATAAAAAAAAATCAAGGATTGCAAGGTGCTTGTACCGCGGATGAAAGAGACTGGAGATGACAATGGAATATATATTATATTGAACTGCATAGTAATGATATTTAATAATGTTTTTGTAAAAATATTTATATATATAAAATAAAATAAGTTGTGCTGACATTCTATATCTACTTATTTATACCCATCCCAGGGAGATCTAAGGAAAGTCAACGTCGCAATCACAGCTAGAACTCACTATAAGTATAAGACTGTGACACATCATCCGATATAAAAACATGATAAATTCATACTTAGACCCTGAGATTACTAAAGTACATTAATTTATTAATTTAATTTTTGGTTATCAACCAATATAGAAGAAGTCACAGCATTAATTTGGCGCCCAACTGGTAAGGGCTTATCGTTGGCCAAGATTTATTTTGGCGATCCAACGAGAAGGGCTGTGTTAAAGCCTACAACATTTTATATATTAATTTGGCGCATACGTCCTAGGCTTATCGTTGGCCAAGATTTAATTTGGCACCCGAACGTCGAAAAGCTTATCGTTGGCCAAGATCAACCTCAATTCGGCACTCAACGATAAAAGGCTGTGTGAATTTACTTTCCTTAGAACGCCATAAGCACACAATATTCTCCTATTGGGACAGGGTAAATAAGAGATAGAATAAAATAAAAAAAAAAAAAAAAAAAAAAAAAAATAAAGATGGCTGATGAAAACAACAAGAAAAGCGAAAAACCTGAAAAGGTTGAAGATAAGGAAACAAGACCACAGTTTACCAGATACAGAGATAATTCTCGCAGCAACCGTTCAACCTCTAGCTCAGAATCAGAGAAACAAGAGTTGGAAGGTGATCAAGTGGAAGAACCGATCGTTGGAAGTACATCTCTCAAGAGAACAACCGAAAAATCATCGGAAGATAAAATGGATAATTTGCTTCAAGTCCTATTGCACATGAAAGAAGAAATGAAATCAAATAATGAGAACATGAAAGACATGAAAGAAGAAATAAAATCACACAATGAGAAGAACAATGAAAATCTAAATAGAATCAACCAAAAGATTGACAAGGGATTTCAAGATCTTAGATCGGAGACATTACAGCTAAACGCTAATCTAGAAAGGAAATTAAAACAATCCGTATCACTCCTAACGAATGAAATAAATAATAATGCAGGGAAATGTGAGAATGGATACAAGTTTTTAAAAAACGAGATAAATGAAAGAGCGGATAAGACGAAAGTACAATTTGAAAAGGTAGAAGGAAAGGTAGAATCTTTGGAAAATAAAATAATAGACATCAAGATTACAAACAACGAAGAATTAAGACAACTCTCAAATGAAGTTGAAAATTGTAAAATAAAATATGGAACATGTACAGACACAATGCTAAGATTGCAAAATAGGACTGTGACATTTGAAACTACCCTCCAAGTATTAGAGGACAAAGTAAGGCACGGGGTTAACATACCTAGCGCACCTTTGCCTCATATAATAGGTAGTGCAGAAAATATACCAAAGTTTACAGGAAATAATAAGGATAATCCCATGGCATTTTTAAGAACAATTAAAACCTACATGAGAGGAATAACAGATGAAATGTCTAAACTACATTTTATAAGAGGTTGTCTTAAGGACTACAGTCTGCTATGGTATGATACGATTATTGATGAGTTGACAACGTATCGAGAATTCGAAATACGATTCATCAGGCAATACTGGGGACAAAATGCACAACGAAGAATACGACATGACTTGGTATTTGGGAAATACAGACCAGGTTCTTCAAGGGAAAACTACGTAATAAAGAAATACTCTTTCATAAAACATATACTCCCAGTCATAGAAGAAAGTGATGTCGTATCGCAACTAGCTGCGCACTTCGATAATGATATAGTACAGGCCGTAGCATTACAAGGAATAGAAACCATTGAGGGATTGCTGGAATTAGTAAAAAGAATAGATGATGTCGACGAAAAGGGGAACACCTCAAATAGAGGAAACCACAACGATAACCCAAACAATTATCCCAGAAACAGATTCTATAGACACAACAATGAAGGGAACAGATTCTATAGACAGAACAATGAAGGGAACAGATTTAATAGACAGAATAATGAAGGGAATCAATTCCACAGAAACAGACCAGATTACCAAGGGTACAACTACTATAAAAATAGGCAAGATAACAAAGGGTATGGAAATCAATCATACAACGAGAAAAGGGAAACTCAACCGAGAAGAAACCCAAATCAAAGTAATAAAAGGGAGGAAAGGATTCCAGAGAGAGATAGAAGAATCAACAACGTACAACTAGAATGGGACAACAAAGAGTTAGATCCAAAGGGAAAGGATGAATCTAGGGGTGCAATACCTAAAGATTCAAGATATAAAATCAGCGAGAGAGAATGGGAAAATAGATCACAAGCAGGAGCGACTGCAACAAATTTTTAGAGAAGCCAGTCAAAAAGAACACAAAAACGCAAAATATATATATATACGAAGATCTGATGAAAATAACCACTGAACTACCACACATACCGATCAAAATTGGGGAGGAAAGAATAGAAGCACTACTAGATAGTGGATCACAACTATCACTACTCGACTACAGCGTCATAAATGAAAGGTTAGAGAAACAAGGACGATATATTCCTATAAAGAAGATTAATTTAGTAACAGCAAATAAAAAACCTCTGATAACCATTGATAAAGTTTTCTGCATTAATGTTAAAATAAATGATTTAAACCTACTGACAGAATTTGTAGTAGTAAATAATTTGAATTGCAATTGCATATTGGGAATGGACTTTTTAAGTCAATATAGTACGAAACTGGATATGAAGGACAAAACTTTTCACATAAGAAATATGATAATTCCATGGAGCGAAGAAGCACCGGAAAAGGAAATTTTAATTAATAATTTATATGTAGAAGAAAGAGAAAAGGAACTCACGCAAGAAATGATTAACGATTCATATGACAATAAATGTACGCATCTCGTGAAGCATCCAGAAAATAAGGACTTCACATCAAAAGGGGATGGTACAAGTATAAATTGCAATGAAAAATATAAAAATCATGTGAGCAATCTTTTAAATAAGCACAAGAGACTGTTTGACGACAGCCCTGGCTTAGCAAGAAATTACGAGCATAAGCTCGAGGTAAATGAAAAGAAACCCTTCTATGTAAAAACATATCCAATTCCCAATAAGTATAAGGAGCAAGTGAAATTAGAAATTAAAGAAATGCTGAAGAATAACATAATAGAAAAGGCAGAGTCGAACTTTATCAGCCCAATTGTCGTTGTAGTAAAGAAGAGCACGGAAGATTCAAAGGAAACAAAATTAAGATTATGCTTGGACGCGAGAAATATTAATTCCCTCACTACACCTAATTTTGAAGCACCCCAGAGCATGGAAACGCTATTAGCAAAGTGCACAGAGGCCCAGTGGTTTACAAAAATAGATTTAAAAAGTTCCTTTTGGCTGGTACCATTACACAAAGATTCTAGAAAGTATTGTTCGTTTATATTCAACTCAACAGTGTACTCGTTCAAAGTCGTTCCGTTTGGAATATCCACAGCTACGGCAGCTTTAGTAAGAGCTATGCAAAAGATATTGGATCCACACGAAGAATATGTCTCACATTATGTCGATGACATATTAATTTTCAACAAGGACATTAATAGTCACAAAATATCAGTGGAGAAGGTCATGAAGACATTAGCCGACAACAATCTAAAGATCAACCTAGAGAAATGTGAATTTTTCAAGAATAGCGTAACGTATTTAGGATACGTCATTAATGGGAAAACAATAACCATAGAAAAAGAGAAATTAAAAGCAATAAGGGAATACCCAAAACCAAAAAACATAAGAATGCTAAGAGGTTTCTTAGGTATGATAAATTACTATAAACATTTTATACCAAAAATATCAGATCAGACGTGTATGCTATTCAAGATGATAAAGAAAGGAGTTAAATTCAAATGGACTCCAGAAAGGATAAAAGCGTTTGAAGACATAAAGAAAAATTTCTGTGAAGCTTTGACGATCAATCTACCAGATTTCAACAAAGAATTTATAGTAAGATGTGATGCATCCAGCAATGCAATAGCAGCAGAGTTATTACAAATTAAAGATGGGATAGAAACACCTATATGTTTCATATCAAGAATATTAAAGGACTACGAGAGGAACTATTCGATCTCAGAACGAGAACTCCTATCAGTGGTACATGGATTGTCAAAACTTAAATACTATCTACATGGAAATACCTTTTTAGTCGAAACAGATCATTTGTCTTTAATTTTCCTAATGAAAACACGCTTTAACAATTCAAGAATATATAGATGGTCGCTCCAATTATCGGAATTCACGTTTAGGATAAAACACAGAAAAGGATCCGACAATGTTGTAGCAGACGCTTTAAGCAGAGCACAAGGAGGTAGCAAGCAAAGACAGGCGTATCAAATAAATAATTATAATATAGAAAACGCTCCAGAGTTGTACAGCAGAGAGAGCATTCTAGAGAGTCAGAATAAAGAAGAGATAAGAGAAATAAGAGAAAAGATACGAAGGATACAAAATTACAAAGGTTTCAATATAATGAATAATGTTATATACAAAAGGATAGGAAATAAAAACCTAATTGTACTAGATAAAGATCTAGCAATAAAAATAATCAGAGATATCCATACAAGATTAGGCCACCCTGGAAATAGGAGAACATTCCTTGTTTTCAGGGAGGAATTTTACACATTGAAAGACAAAAATTTGACGGCGATAGAAAATAAGAAATGCAAGCAATGTCTGTTGGGTAAATACAAAAATCGTACAAACCAAAACATAATACACAGTATAAGGGTAGAGAACAAACTGGACTTGGTGGCAGCAGATTTTCTTGGTAACCTAATACCAGGGGAAAGAGGTCACTGCAACATCTTCGTCATGGTGGACGTCTTCACCAAGTATGTCAGATTGTACTCGACGAAGAAATACAATACACAAACCGCCATAAATTGTATTAATCGGTTCATCAACGAACATGGGAGGATAAGAAAACTGTTAGTTGACAACGCGTCTTATTTCAACAATGAGAGATTCAAACAAGAATTAAATGAAATAGGTACAGAGGTGATATTCACAAGTATTAGACATCCACAGGCGAATCCCAGTGAAAGATACATACAGGAAGTAACCAGACACTTAAGGATGTTAACTCACGAGAGACACAACGCGTGGGTACAACATTTAGAAGAAGTGGAAAACAATATGAATTTCACGCCAAGCGTAACAACGAATGTAAGCCCATACACACTAATGTACGGCAAACGACCACCGAGGCCATGGTGCCGAAATACTCCTATAATAGAAAACATCGAAGAACTCACGGACCAAGCGAGGGCTCAACAGAGAAACATAGCAGAAAAATACACGAGAAAGGAAAATGAGAAGATAAAATCAAACAAGACATACCAGATAGGGGACCTAGTGGTAGTAAAAAGCTATCGTCTAGGAAGAAGACACCTAAACAAATGCGCTAAACTAGACCTTCCGTACGTAGGACCGTATAGGGTAAACAGAGTATTAGGTGACGTAACTTACGAATTGAAGGAAGTGAACAACGAAGAAGTGAAAGGAAAATATCACATTTCGATGTTGTACGATTACGACGAGGAATAAAAATTTTACATAATGATATGTAAATAAATATGACAAAAAGAAAAAGGGACAGCTCCCAAGAGTATACTATATAAGAAATATAAATAAACATTAAGAAAATAAAAAGGGATAGTTCCCAAGACTATATTATTTAAGTTCTAGATAAATAGATATTAAGGAAATAAAAAGGGATAGTTCCCAAGACTACAGCACTTAAGTTAAAATAAAAAGATATTAAGAATATAGAAAATTTAGAAGTAAGAATATTAGCTAAGTAAATGTTTAGAAAAATACCATTAAGTAAAGAAAATGCAACATGCCCATATTTTTCGTGGTCAACTATGGCATATTGACAGTTTCTTAACTTGGGATATGCTGTGGTATTTTCTTGTAAATAAATGAATAAATAAAAATAAAGAAACAAACAAATAAAGAACCAACAGAAATAAAATATTATTATGTTTATTTTAAGTAAAAAAAATAATTTTTATATATCCAATATAAATTACAATTTTATATATATATATTTCAATGTATAAATACAGAAAAGTCACTAATTAATGTAAATGTAAGTAGTTTTAATTATATTTTAGTGTTTACTAAAAATTTCATAGCTATGCAATAGAATATACAAGAATGCAATGTGGGTTGCATACCCGTAAAAAAATAAGCACAGTACCAATCAAACGGAAATGGTATTCAACAATATACATAAAATAATGTAAAAATAAATAAAAACCAACCTCAATGAGAGCAAGTAAAGGATACAAAATGAATAACAATTTTATTTCCATTACAGACAGGAAAATCCTGACGTACATTTTAAATATAATAAGGAAGAGCCTGATTATAAAATCGCAGTACACATAGCACTGCAAATACTCACGAGAAGGCAGCAAATCCACACAAAAAAGAAGTTAAACGCTAAAAATAGAGAAAGGATCATGCTAAGGGACGGCTTCATCACACGGGTAAATCACGTAGAAGCAATAAAATTGCACGAAGCAGGAAGCACTAGATTCCATAAGGGTGAATAAAGGCTTGCACTCAACGCAGCGCATTATTAACAAACACTATAGCAAGAACAAAGGCCCATATAAATAAATAAATGTATTCCACTCATTTCTATTTCACCGGTAAAGAAAATAAAATTTATGTTGACTATGAATATTCACAGAATAAAAGAGATATTGTTGAATACACATTTCAATATGCATTTGGTACATAGTTCTTTATATTTATAAGTAAATATATATCCACTTCAGGAGGCCCAAGCTAAAAAGATAAATAAATAAAACATTAGTTAATAATATAATATAGATCAGAAAGGACTTACACCAACAAAACTTTGCTTAAAGATTGACGGACCTAGAAAACTCCCCGAACACAAAAAGGTGGTTCAATGACCTCGAGGAAGAAGGCCCGAAGAAAGAAGAGGATAAGAAGCATCCAAAACAAACCAAGGCGATAAAGACGATATGTAGCGTATATCCAATACTGCCGATGCCTAAGAACAAAAAAGGGAAGGTTAGAATTAAATTAATAAATGAAAGGAGAATTTATATTAAAAACAGCAAAGAAAGCAATGAATATATATATAAATACAACGCAAATTGGAGGTAAAGTAAATATAAAAAAATACAATAAAAGAATACTTACCAACAAATAAAATCATTCAAAATATCCATGGAATAAAAATATAGAATATGTAAATAATAACAACAACAAACATGGTGGAAACAAGGTCACGTGATTGCGTAATTTCAATAGTTATCGAAATTAACACGGAGGGCGTGACAGACGAAAATTCAAACGAAAGGAACGACTTAAAAACAAAAATAAGCCGTTTGTCAAATGTTTATCCCTATAAAAAGAGGGACACAAGCGAAAATAAGGCAGTCGATAAGAAGTCCTGATTCTCTTCAAAACTTAAAGAAAAAATAGTTAAACCAGTGCGCCGAAGAAATAAGGAATCTAAAGGCACAAAACGCCTTGAGATTCAGACGCCGTAGTCGCAAGAAGCGGCAACAATAAGTGCGCGCCAGGAGACGCGAAGTACTGCGATTGGATCGCATAAAAGCCACAATAATAAATTTAATAAAAATGGAGGGACTAGGCTACCAGGAAGAATTCGAGATGCTATACGACCTAGAAAAGTGAGTACAAGCACTATAAAGTAAAATCCATCTTGCAATCCTAAAGTAAATAAATGAAAGAACCTTCATGACTGTTTCATAACGGATAGCAATAAAAATTTAGAATATTACTTAAACAATTAAAAATAAATTCTTCTTTGAATATGTCCTGGGTCGACGTGTGAATCTTGGCTCAAGGCGGTTCAACGGAGTATTAGTAAACTCTCCGGATAGCAATAAAATTTTAGAATATTATTTAAACAATTAAAAATAAATTCTTCTTTGAATATGTCCTGGGTCGACGTGTGAATCTTGGCTCAAGGCGGTTCAACGGAGTATTAGTAAACTCTCTGGATAGCAATAAAATTTTAGAATATTATTTAAACAATTAAAAATAAATTCTTCTTTGAATATGTCCTGGGTCGACGTGTGAATCTTGGCTCAAGGCGGTTCAACGGAGTATTAGTAAACTCTCCGGATAGCAATAAAAATTTAGAATATTATTTAAACAATTAAAAATAAATTCTTCTTTGAATACGTCCTGGGTCGACGTGTGAATCTTGGCTCAAGGCGGTTCAACGGAGTATTAGTAAATTCTCCGGATGGCAATGGAAATTTAGAACGTGATATAAATAATTTAAAACAAACTCTTCTTTGAGTAAGCTCTGGATTGACGTGTAAATCTTGGTTCAGAGCGACTTAACGAGGTGCTAACGCTCTTATAGAATAACGGCAATTTCGAGATATGAGCATACGTGAAGGTTAGAGCAGTGAATTTTATTTTTATTCATGATTAACAATTTTATAAAAAAAAATCAAGGATTGCAAGGTGCTTGTACCGCGGATGAAAGAGACTGGAGATGACAATGGAATATATATTATATTGAACTGCATAGTAATGATATTTAATAATGTTTTTGTAAAAATATTTATATATATAAAATAAAATAAGTTGTGCTGACATTCTATATCTACTTATTTATACCCATCCCAGGGAGATCTAAGGAAAGTCAACGTCGCAATCACAGCTAGAACTCACTATAAGTATAAGACTGTGACACATCATCCGATATAAAAACATGATAAATTCATACTTAGACCCTGAGATTACTAAAGTACATTAATTTATTAATTTAATTTTTGGTTATCAACCAATATAGAAGAAGTCACAGCAATATGTATTTTCCGCACTTGAATATTCGACACCGATATTAAATAAGGATAGATAGACTGACCGACAATCTTTACTTATGTTATCAAATAATTACGTGCGTCTAAAGATCCATTAGACGAACTGTAAGAATAAAAAGTAAGTCTACTAATTTTGCTGCATTAAAATACTATATATATTTTGGTTTTCGGACGTAGTTAAGAACATTTTCTCTCCTGTATCAAGATTTTTAATATATTTTTGACTTTTTCAACATTCTTGGTAGAATTCAAAATATTATGGACTGCATAAAAAAAAACACGACACATTTTTGTAGTCTACTTTTCGGGGTGGTCGTTGAAACATTATCATCAAATTATTTGTCACATATGAAACAATTTTTTAATTTTGGAGGTGTTGGACATATTAGAACTTCGATTCATTTTGTTTTTCTACTTATTTATTTATAATTCAATTAATTCCAAAATAACACTTTTCTAAAATATTTATATTTTGGTTTTCGGACGTAGTTAAACGCACATTTTCAACGGTTGTATTTTTGACTTTATCAACGATTTTGCTAGAGTTAATTTATTGACTGCATGACAAAATAATGAAGTGTGTCCACCACACGACTTTCTTATACGTATGAGCGTTTCAAATTATACCAAAATCGTTCTAAAATGCTTTAAATGCTTTCATCTTTTTAAAAAAATAAACCTGTGTGTAATAGTGTTAATTTTAAACACAAATTATTCAAAATCCTATTCTAAGTACTTCTATTCTCTTAATAAATCTCTATAGAATGCATGCATACTTTGCAAGATATTCGTAAGAAAGTGCTACTCGCTAAGAGTAAAAGTGTAACATCCGGTCCGAACTTTGAAATTTCATTTATACAAAAAATATTCCACATCCAGCTCTTTAGAAATCCATATCGAATGCATAATATACGAGATATGTACAAAAAGTCGCTATTCGATAAGAGTAAAAGTTTTACTTCCGGTCCGAATTTTATTTTTTTTATACAAAAAGTGTTGAAGGTCAAGCTTTTAATACTTTTATACCCATATCTGCCTAGAAAGCATGACTTGCGAGATATTCGCAAAAAACTGATTTTCGATAAAAGAGTAGGGATTTCGAAAAACTTTCTTAGTAAAATTTTTTTTTAAATTTACCTTTGACTACATTTGAATTCTTTATAAATTTGTATAAAGTTAGTAGTAGATGAAATATTGTTAAAATTAGATTTTTTAACTGAAGTAAACTCCTACTTCCGGTGTGCCGATTTTATTAAAAATCTAATCAGAACTCAAGAGAGAGATTATACTCGAAAATTAAAATTTAGAAATTGATATCTTTAGCCCTTTGACTGATATCGTGATCACACACACACACAAAGAGTGAGAGAGAGAGAGAGAGGGAGAGAGAGAGAGACCTTTTTTTAAAAATCACTACTTGGGTATCAGTAGGTATCTGCAAAAATCTCAAGGTCGAACATTTTTATCATCACAATAACTTATATTACGTAGAAGAAAGTAAAAATAGAAGAAATGTGATAAAATATCATATTTAATAACAGAGGTCACTGGTACCCCAATTAGATATGACTCCTTGTTTTTTTAACAAAATTATACAAGCTGCAAAAATTTTGCTCTAGCCAAACTTAAAAGCAATATGTTAGGAAAGTGATTTTTTTTCAGAATTTTAAGATTTTTAGATTTCAATAAAAAAAATACGTTTATAGTACACTTGGGGTCTTCTGTAAACCCATGGCAAAGAGGGTAAAATACGCCAAGCGTGACTTGAAAATTGATTGGTATATTGTTGTTCTTATATTTTGTGATATTATATTTTAACTTTATACATACAGGTTCGGCCTGTTTTTACCTTGCATGCCAGCTAAAATGCATGTATTGAAATGAACGTTGTTGCCAATATGTACACATGTGGGCGAGAAAAGTAGTGGGGAAGTCAGACGACAAGCCGGCGGCGGTACGATCATTACGACAAATTTTAATTGCGTTTTTCAAGAATTCTGTTTATTTTGGAAGCATATTTTAATTTCCTTTGTTTAGAATTATTTTTTTAGTTTATCGTACTTATCCTGTTTCCCCATAAATTATATTTATTGATTTTTTACATTTGGTTTCCAAGAATGTCCTTTATTTTTTTTGTTTTGAAATTTATTGCCTTTAGAAGAATATTTGTATTTCTCCTACTTATTATTTTGATAGTGCTATACATTTACTGTTTTTTAGAGCTTGTATTTGATGACTACGTATAAGATTATAGAAATAAATATGTCTTTCTTGCGGTCGTAGTTAATAATATTGTACATGTGCGTAGCTGTAAAGTATATCACTATTACGCAATACATTCATATCCTTTTGTCAATTCTCAAACAAGAGTAGGTACTGCAAAATTAAAGTACGTTGTCTATCACATCTGCTACGGCAAACCACTAATCTAGATCTCATCGTAACACACACATGCAGCTTATGATATTCGCTGAAGGTCTACTTGTCGGCTCTCGTATGTATATTTGTTAGGCGGGTACGGTTTGGCAACTCCTTTCGTGTTATACATGGGAAGCCGCATGAAAGGTAAAAACAGGCCCAACCTGTCTATTCCAGTTATTGCTGTGGAGGTCCTTTTTATTACATTTTTTACATGTGCATCCCATTTTAAATGTCTTATATTAAGGTTTTACTTATTGAATTTTCTTGTGCTTGAATTCTATATCGAATGATAGTGTTTCGCTTTTTATTGTATTTCTCTTACCTTCGTTAATTGTTATTAAGTTATTAAGACACTCTTCTTCTATTTGTATATATTTTGTTTATATTACAGGTATGGACGGCACCATACTGATTAAAAATATAAAAATATCAGATTAAATCCGAGGAACATCACCATTAAATTACTTATATTTAATTCTCTAGTTGCGAATGTATTCATTTTATTAAGTTTAATTTAAATACCACCAGGCGTGTGCCAAACACACAATAAAACCAATCACATTACCAGTCTGTTGCGCTCTTTGGAAGACGCTGATTCTTTCGCTTGCCTCCGTAAAGAATTATCTGCAAAGGAATATCTGAATGTCCCAGTTAGACTAACATGTGGTATACACCAACGGTTTACTTGTATTTCGATAAATTGCTGGTAAGACGAGCTTTTGAAAATGTACTTTCTGTTGTCTGCGCATTAATTCATTAGCATAATTGCGGCAAATTAGTTTTGTAAGCGAATATTCAATTGGATGAGGCTCGTGCCTTTTACTCTGTGTTGTAAGAGAATCAGATCTAAATGGTCATTATTGTTAATCGCAAAATCATTATACATGCAGTTGATTCAACTGCGATGAAGAAATTAACAACATACACGATATTCGTGCCGCTATAATGCACATGTGAGCGTCTTCGCTTGTAATCAATCGTTGTAACAATGATCATGTAGCTATAAAACATGTCGTAATCATTGATTACACTCTCAAAGATCATAATTTCTTAATTTGTTAGTTTGCTAGTTTTCTGATAATATTCTACTATCCTTATATACCGAATATATTATCAAAGCGACAGTTTATTATTGGTATATAATATTTTTTAGTCAAAAAATTAGAATAATTTTGATCTCTGCAATTCAAAAATAGTTTAATTTCTATATAGTGTTCGAGAACTAACACAAACATATATTTTTTTTAAATATGATGTGTATTTTATAACATTTAAATAATTAATTGAAACAGGATACACTTGTTGAAATTCCATAACGAAATATAAAAAAATACTCTGATTTTAAGTTTCAAAATTATTATAGATTTCCACTACAAAGTACAATGCGATCATAAATGATTGAGGATAGTTTAAATTTACCGCCATAAATTTTAGTGTGTTTAAATTTGGAGAGTGTCTATGATGCAAATATTATTAGCAAATGTCAGTGTAGTGTGTTGTCGTGTGTTATTTAAGTCCGTTTATTATCTTTATTTGTATTTACTTCATTCATCTATTAAAAATTGTTCTCTTTAGAACATTTTCTTAGAATTGTTTATTGTTTGGGTATGTTTACGAATTTATATCAAAAGTGCTGATACATTTAAATCATCATTATAGAGCATCCTAGGAAAATGCCTTTCACGGCTGAACAACAGGCATTTATTTTAAAAGCGCATTACCGTAGTGGTATTCGAAGAGAAGATGGAGAATGGTCGTACTCCTTACAATCCTGTATAGAGCAGTTCAGGGAAGAATATCCTGATTACGTTTTTTCTTACAAGATCTTTGCACAACATCGGGATAGAATTATAGATCGTTTTGAAAACAAAAATTGTATTACTAAAGGCAAGACAAGTGGACGACCATCAGTTCTGACAGAGGAAGTGGTTGATGATGTTAGACAACGGATTGAGATGAGCCCCGCAAAATCAATTCGGAAGCTAGCTGCTCAAACTGGTATATAGATTTATTTATAATTAATCTTTATAATTTTGCTACAGATTTTATTTTAGGTTTCTCGTATGGTTCTGCCAGAAAAGTATTACGTAAAAATTTAAATATGCATCCATATAAAGTGACTGTTATACACCAACTGTTAGAAGTCGATTACGAACGCAGAGTTCAGTACTGTCACTGATTTAATGAGAATCTCAACGATGACATTCTAAACATTACATTTATGTCAGATGAAGCCTGGTTTCATTTATCAGGGTATATTCATAGTCAAAATTACAGGATGTGGGCAACGGAAAATCCGCATAATTTTGTTGAAACTAGTTTACATCCGTTAAAAATTGGAGTATGGGTTGCAATGTCAAGGCGTCGTATAATTGGTCCAATATTTTTTAATGATACGCTCACTGCGGAGAGATATCGTACACAAATATTTGACATCTTCATAAATGAGTTACATGATGATGAGCTACAAGGGGGCTATTTCCAACAGGATGGGGCACCACCGCATGTAGCCTATGATACTATAGCTTATTTCGAACAATTTTTTGACAGCCGACTAATTAGTAGGAATCGTTGGCCATCACGCTCCCCAGATTTAAGTCCATTAGATTTCCACTTATTCGGTTATCTAAAATCGAAAGTCTATAGAAATCGCCACCATAATCTAGAAGAATTACAATTAATAGGGCGCGGACAGGACCGAGTTAAGCTACGACGAAGTTACAATGGAGCAAAGAAACAATGTAAACAACACACGCTTACTGAATAGCACTAATTCATATGGTGAACTGCAACATCTGTTTACGTTCGAGAAGAGCCCGAGAATGACAGCAAAAGATGGCCATAAAATAAGGAATTTATGAGTAAAATTTATTTGAACGAAGTTTTTAAAATTTATTATATTTACCTTATATTTCGCAAGAGAAATAATGTGAATATGTATATACTTACTGTTATTTAGTTTCAATAACATACGCGTACATTTTTAGTTATCATTTATTTAGATCTAGAAAATGAATTGTCAGTGATTCCGAAATTTCTTACAAAGTCTGTAAAGTATCGTTACAGAATGCCAAAATATCGTACGTTCGTCACTTAGCTTTGCTAAAACATACACAGAAAGAGTTTTCATGCAGAGAATTTCGATAGTTTACAAAATTTTGTTACATGTTTAAATGACGATGCTCGAAGTAGTTCTGAGTGCAAGTAACTAACACAAGTCCCAAATTTAAAAAATTAGTTGTTATTACTTCAGGAACACTTTGGAAATTTGCATAAACTAATCACATATTTTGAAAATGGAATCTCAAATTAAAAAATGGATTAACCACATTAGATGTGGCTATTAATAATTCCAAGTGACTTCGGATGTGGCCTTCGGCAGACCCAGTTTTTAATAGAAATTCAGATTTAATAACATTGCGGCAATTGTGTATGCTAAATATGCTGAAATAAAAGAATATTTCAAGTACTCACTAGTTGCGATGTAGAAAGGAAGTTTTCTATCTACAAGGATATACGTACTCTTGATAAATATATAAAGAATGCATAATTTACGACATATTTGCAAAAAATCACTATTCGGTAAGAATAAAAGTGTTAGTTCCGGTCCGAATTTTGAATTTTTTGAAAATTAAGTTCTAAATACTTTTATACTCGTAACGTACCTGTCTAAAAAGGATGACTTGTAAAGTAATTGCAAAAAAACTGATTTTCCATAAGAGTAAAGACCTACTTCCGGTAGAAATTTCGAAAAACTTTTTTAGTAAAATTGTTCTCAATTCTAATTTTAAGTACATATGAATTCTTTATAAATTTGTTTAAACTTAGTAGTTGACAAAACATTGACAAAATTCGATTTTTTCACTGAAGTAGGCTACTACTTCCGGTCTGCCGATTTTACTGAAAATCTAATCAGTTCTTAAGAGGGAGATTATACTAGTAAATGCAAAATTAGGAATTGATAGCTATAGTGGTTTGACCGCTATCGTGGTCATACACTGACACACTGACACACACACACACAGGCACGCCACACAGGCAGAGAGAGAGAGAGATAGAGAGAGAGAGAGAGAGAGAGAGAGAGACATTTTTTTAAAAACCACTTTCTCGGTACCAGGGGACTTCAAAACGTGGACATATGCAAAAATCTCAAGGTCGAAAATTTTTGTCATCACAATGCTATTTTATCAAAGAAGGTTTGCTTTTATAGCCAGGCAATGTTCTTAATGACCAAAGTGAACTAACAAATTCACCGTTGCTAAACCCTAGTATTGTAAAAACGGTCATTCTACATAAGTCGTGACCTTTTTCGTAATTTTCTATTCTATTGCATTTACATTTTTCTTTGAAGTCGGTAGTTACAGTATATTGAATTTTACTTTAGTTTCTCTAGAACTCCTGACGATGCCGTAAGGCAAAATGTACATTGTGTAATTAATTATACAGGGTGTTCCTAAATATCATGGACATAAGGAAGGGGGTAACTATTTGGTTTATTTTGTGCCTAAAATTTCATATAAACATAGGTCTGCAAACGCTTCGTTGCCAATATGCAGGGTGTTGAAATTTCAAGAATTTTTCACTTTTTACTGTATAGCTCCTGCAGTTTTTGAGATATTTTGTTCAAATTTGGAAGGTAGGTTACGCTATAAGGCCTGCATCATTAGCCATGCCAAATGATTATGTAAATCTACAGGGTAATAATTTTTTCGGGATCATGCCCTCTTTTCTCACCCTGAACTTTTTTGCGATGCGCCACTGCTAGATTCTAAAATACGCAATAAATTTTCTGTCTTGTTTAGAAACTTTTTGATCTCTTATATTTTTTTCTTATCTCTGACCGTTATCGAGAAAAAAAATAGAAAAAAATTTTCTGTAATTCGCCAGAGAAAATTAAATTTTTTAAAATGGTCTAGCAGGCTCTGGCTTTATTCAGATAATCACTTGAGTTTATTAATTTGACAATTGACATTAGAAATCGTAAAAAAACTGCAGGAGCTATACAGTAACAAGTGAAAAATTCTTGAAATTTCAACACCCTGCATATTGGTAACGAAGCGTTTGCAGACCTATGTTTATATGAAATTTTATGCACAAAATAAACCAAATAGTTACCCCCTTCCTTATGTACATGATATTTAGGAACACCCTGTATATATTTGTGAAACAATACCAAGTGTTTTATTTATTATTACTTGTTTATATGTTCAAGATATTGTTCCAAACTATGCATTTAACAAATTGAAATTAATTAAAAAGTATAGGCATATTTTCTTGGCAAAATGATTTCAAGAAACCAATAAACGAAATTGAATTCACAATATCCTTTTTGTGGTTCTATTGTAACGATGGAGAATTTGAAAACAAAAGTTTTCATTAGTACATTTTTCTTATTGAAAATTGTAAATTAGGGGAAATACCAAGTCATAACATATTATTCGACTTACTGAAAATATATTATACATATATAATAATATATAAACGTATTGATTAAACAACGTTATTTCTACTTAACAGCTTTTTCTGCTAATACCACAACTATTTGTAGTTAATTCAATAACTTGTAAGGTTAAAACTGTGCTTTAGTACGAGACAATAAAGTAAATCCACAAGACCAGCCGTGCAAACTTGTTTTCGCACCAGTGCATTAACTAATAAAAGCACGTGCGTTAACTCGTATTTTTAATTAAATAAAACTTCCAGGAAAGTTAAAAACATTTCGCCGTCACTTCTTGTAATGGATAATAAATGCCGACGAGAAGAATTTTGCAATGTCATCCTACGGATATCATCGCGCTGTATAATCAAAGTTGCATTGCCTGTAAGATTTCATTTGTATTATAATTATGTTTCTCGCAAAACTGAAACATAACACAAAAAGGGAATACATTTTAAAATATTTCCCTTCCTAGTTTCTTTTCATTGTATTCATCTCGCTGCGTTCTTCAAGTTATTAAATTTTTGATTAATATTGTTGCAGTTGCGTGAATGCAAGATTATCTTGCATACTTTTACGGTGATCGATAATTATGTGTTTGTATAGGAGGACAATAATTCGCGGTTTGCAATTATATATGGTTTTTGCATTTATGGGATGTGATTTCTTTTCTGACGTGCTAATGTAGCATTTCACATTCATTAAGTTAGTAAGTAATAGAAAGATGCATACAGTTAGTTAGCTGACTTTCTAAGGAAAATGTCCATGGTAAGAACCGATGAGACCTGTAGTTATATAAGTAATGAAGTGCGGGCATCACACGATTTTCTTATGCGTATGAGTGTTTTAAATTATACAAAAATTGTTCCTAATTAAGTTTGAAATACTTGATTTTATCTTTTTAAAAAAATAAACCTGTGAATAAATATGTCCGAATTTTGTACATTTTTTATACATTAATTAATCAAAATCCCATTCTAAGTATTTTTATTATTCTAGGGCTTTTGTCTTCAAGTCTGCCTTTAGATGCCATTAAGGAGGTACAAGATGAAGATAAACTCAGAGTAGCTTTGAATAAAATTACTGTAATAGATAAAGAAAATTCGGCACCTGATGAATATATAACTCAGAAGAGGTATTAGCTGAATGAGTAGACAATCTAAAATCACAACAGCCAGACAAGAAGACTCAGAAGTCATAGCTAGTCCAAATCGATAGTCCCAAATTACAGCTGCCAGAGAAGAATCTCATGTAAACTTGGCAAAATAGGCAAAAATAATGAAATTGATACAATACATCTACGTAATATTATTGAAGTGGTTCCTTAAAAGGATGCACATGATCGGAATGCAATATGGGATACTCGACAAATTGTATTGCAGGTATGTATTGTTGATTTTGTTTCAATATTGTCGAATGCCGTATGTCACAGTCATTTTCTTCAGATAGCTTTCTCAGACCAAGAAAATTTCTTGCTGCTTGAAGAAGTGTCGGAGATAATTGTGTCTTTAAGAACTCTTGCCATGAAAGCAGTTTTTAGATCAGTTTCGGGGTATGTAAGAAGGAATGCAAGTCAAGTACATGCGTTTGCAAGAAGAAAGGTAATTTGTGCAACTCGAAATGCCACGACAGCTTGCCTTGTATTAACAAGTAACTTTACTTAGTATTTTGTTATATTTGTCTCACCTAATTGTTGACCATATGAGGCTGACTAATTTGTTTTTATTTTATGATTATTTTCGTACAACACTTAATTAAAATTAATTACATTGCTCAACTAATTTTAGAATGTGCCTTTGCTATAAGTATGATTATGTTTGTATTACTTGATTACCAAATATTAGATATATATCTGTGTGATTTGTCAAAATAATTGTAAAGTGTGTCTTTAAAAGTATTTTATTACGTTATATCAAATATTTTATGATGTATCCTCAATAAAAACTATATAAGAGAAATATTTTTCCCAATCAACACTTTGGACTGCTTTTAACTATTAATTTTAAACAAACGGTTTTCCCTAATAAAAGTTAGCTTTATCTAACATTCAAATTTGTTTATCAGGAAATTCTAGTTTTTCCTAGGAAACACTAGTTGCAATAAAGGTATTCAGCATAATATAGTTTTTCCTAGTAAAAACGCGTTTAAACTAAAAGCGAATTTTCACTGTAACATATACCGGGTGTCAACGAGATCATGTATCAGCACGCCATTTATTTATATTAGTTAAAATAAACCTTTGAAATTCGGACCGTATATATGAGTGATTGGTGGGCTTCTTCAGGTACACTCAATTTTTCTATAGCACTTCCGGTCAAACCGGAAGTGACGTTAATTTTGAATTTTTAAATACAACATTCATTATTTCTGTTCATATTCTGTTTCTTCTAAAAATTTGTCATGTAGTGCAGGTTAACTTTTGATATTTTTGTCAAAGATGGCGGTATCTGTTAAATTTATCCATTAAAGTGAAACTGCTTCGCAACAATTGTCGAAATGCACGACCACTAAACCACAGCATATTTTATATTACTTGAAAGCTAAAAATTATGCCAATATGGCAATGTAATAAAAAATAGGTGTTACTATTTAAAAAAAACGAGTATCTGTCATTTGAAAATGAAAACAAAAAAATATTTTCTTTAGTAATTTCAACGTGAAATACATGTTTCCTTCGCCAATGCGTGTAAATGTGAAAAATACGTTTCTTAATTGTTTTCAAAGCTAACTTTGATGGTTTTTCCATTTCGACAATTGTTGCGAAGCAGTTCCACTTTAATGGATAAATTTAACAGATATCGCTATCTTTGACATTAATTTCGAAAGTTAAGCTGCACTAGATGGCAAATTTTCAGAAGAAACAAAATATGAACAGAAATAATAAATGTTGTATTTAAAAATTCTAAATTAACGTAACTTCCGGTTTGACCGGAAGTGCTATAGAAAAACTGAGTGTACCTGAAGAAGCCCACCAATCACTCATATATTCGGTCCGAATTTCAAAGTTTTATTTTAACTAATAAATCAATGGCGGGCTGATACATGATCTCGTTGACACCCGGTATAAACTATGGTACGACTGTGAGTGGTCATGTAACTTCTGAACGACTTGACAGATTGAGGTCTCATATTCACCCAATATATTTATGTTGTCTAGACGATGGTTCATAGCTATACTAGGATTCGTTAGGTGGCGATGTGGTCAAGTTATTAACAAATTCTATATTTATATTTATAATTTAATATTTATATACCAAAATGATTTAAATGTTCAAAATATATTCGCGTGTTCATTAAAATTGTTTTGGTACATGCTGCTATCCGCCAGATGGGCTATTTTTTTGGTAGAATTAATTTTTGACATACAAACATATTTTTTTTTTTTTGGACCTATCGGAAAGAGTAGAACAACGTCTACCGGGCCAGCTAGTAATACGTATAAGAAAGAAGAATCTCGAAATAATATATACGGGCATGTCCACCGCAGTAAGATGATATTTGTTTTCTGCACTCTAGAGAGTGACCGAAGATGCTGTTCAAAATCAAAATGTTACCAGAATATGGTGCTAGATTGGTTAGAAGCTGTGACAAACAATCCTTTAAGAGATATACCCCGTGAGAAATTTATAGATTGTATTGAAGTCGACAAAATGTGCAAGTGGTTGTTAAACTGAGTAAGGAACAGATTATACAAAGTGTTGTTAACCCACAAGACGCTCAGGTTCAGGATGTGGAATCGGATGAAGAAGAAAGAGTCAAGGCAGTTGAGGCTTAAGTCTCATGGAAACAGGCTTCTGATGCACTGCATACAACTATATAATTTGCCGAATCCAACAACATGTACTTTGTCGGATATTTATATTGTTTGCACAGGTTCCGAATGTACATAAAATACATATTTTAATCGTCTGCATTTTTATCTAGTAACTTATCTTTGCTATTCCTGTTAATTACGTTCGATAATTCGACGGAATCGTTAATTCAACACGACTAAGGCCCCGGATGTGTCGGATTAAATAGATTCTAATCTATCACCACGATACGTTCAATTGACGTGCGCCAATTCGATCTATAATTGACCAGTAGCAGTAGTAAATACTACATTACTAATTATAAATTTCTGAAGTAATCCAATGTTACATTTAATTACTTTTTTTTAATATCATTTAATATCCATTAACAATTATTCAATATTAACATTACCACAACACAACTATACAACTATATAACTACGTATAAGAAAGTAGAGAAGAAGAAATCTTGGAAAGGTCGCTTATCTTCTCTCTTCATCGAATTATTCGTATCACGGACTTGTATCAATTATTCTTAAGTAGTTTGCTTAATGCCGAGACTAATTTGCGTCGATCGCATTAATGAACGCACTATAAAATTGTTAAGTTTGATTGACAATTAAAAGATGCTTAGAAGGCTATACAAAATGTTCCGTGAATAGATAGGAAATTGCAATCAATTTGTGGATTTACCTTTTTTAACAGTTTACTCAAGTTTCCTACTTTTCACAGCTGAACAAATTACTAATTAATTATCATAACGTCGGATCAAATACGTCGTCGGTTATGTAATGAAAAAAAAACACAGAACAGACTATTAATTGATCTTCTAAGAACTAGCTGATCGGTATGAAGTATCAGCTTGCAATTAAGGACACTTAGGCAGTATGAGTATTGCTGTATTGAATTAATGAGTTAATTAGTAAAAAAGAAGTTATTAACATTATTGTCCATGTTTCTCTTCTGGTTAGTACTATGGTTGTTCTTTTTATCTTGAGCTGAACATACACTGGAACATATCTTATTTATGTCTTCAACATATTGTAATAATACAAATTGTATTAATAATATTATGCCCCACGTTGGGCGCCAAAAATGTGATACTATACCTGATTTATTGATTGATGATTAAAAAAATAAAATTGATATAAGGTTTCTCTCAAATAAATGTAATTACTTTTTAAACATTCTATATGACGATATGATACTCTTTATTATTTAGAATGTAATATTCTAAAGATTGTATAGTATGGTAAGATCACATGGATTTGCAAATCTAAATCTTTGCTAAAGCTGTCAGAGAATATTTGTAACATTATAAACCGTATGAATAATTCTTTATTTGTGTATCTGTCTAAGTAAACATAAAAATTAACTCAAATAGAATCTAAATTTGAAAATGTAACAACATTCACTTGACATTACTTTATGAAATATAAAATTGTTGACAATATTGAAAAGAAATATAAATGGAATTATACTAATCAAATATAAGAATGAAATTAAAACTTCGATTCGTGAAGTAGGCAAGGAAACATCAGCAGAAGAGAAACATCTAAGTAAAGGTCACAGCAATAAATGTTACCTTAACTAGGTCTCGTCTGTATTTATCTTTCCTAAGGTTTTACTTTAAAGATCACGTTAATAGGAATCCGCCTCCAAGGTGCATTGGCACAATATATCCCTCTAGTTGGATGACTGGACCTTCATTTTTACTGTTCATTCAACATTTTCATGAAAACGTCTGAAGTTTTTAACAAGAAGTCTTGTTTGCCTATTTTAGATAACCCATTTATCTATAACTGTATTGAATTTCTACAAAGATACTGGAATTATTTTATTATCTTCTATAGCTGAATAAGTCGGTTTTCGGGCCATTTAAAAAATATCATTTGGCTGCAGTTGACAACTGCATGATAAGTGATCTTGGAAAGACTATCCATTAATGGCCTTCCCGAAATTGTTAATTTTGCTGTTTAAGTTAAAATATTGTATCTGGTTTCACCACCACTGATATGCCTCTTAATGCCAACATTTTCACGGAAGCTAATTATTTATCACTTATTTCTTATTTATCATATAATATTACCGTCCGTTGTCTGAGCATATACAGAGACAGAAAAAAATATTCCTGGAAGTTCATCTAATTTACTTGAAAACATTGAACATTAATTCAGTTCCTTGCACCAGCCGTGAGAACTAAGCAATTGTGATTAGTTCTGAACATCTGCGTCTCTACCTCAATGCAACGAAACGGAAGAAAAGTACTGCAGACGTCAAATGACTTCTACAGTTCTTACGAACACTCCGAGAAAAAGAAAAGTTAGAACAACAAATTCGAGAAATAGATGTTAGAAGGCAAGAGAAAGCAAAGAACATAGAAAAAGTTAGATAAATTATTTGGTCTGGGGTAGCAGAAAGTTAAGAAGATTATGTTGAGTCTGCCTCGAGCCATGTTTATCATCTAACACTAAGATGAAATGGATTATGGATATCAAGTTAGAAGTGGGCTCATCTAGATTGTGGATATGACAATCTACATACATGTACTTGCAAATCAGGGGAACAGAGTTCAGATGATCGGGGGAAGTGAAGAATATTTATAATTAACATTAACAAATACTACTTTTACAGAAACAGATATGTTTTGTATGTTTTTTCTCATAGTGTCAATTTACCTCATTCCAGTATCAACATGCTCTATATTGAAGCAAGCGAGACTATGTACCCCACTCAACTAAATAGATTTTCAGGGGATTATTACTTTCATTTTCACAATTTTGCATAAACTTGTGTAGTAGAGAATATTAAAAACTATAATATAGATATAAAATATTTAAAACTTTTAAAATGCAGCATAAAGCTACAAAAAGCATTTAAATCAAAAAAAAGATATCAATTTCGCTCTGTCCATATTGTTCACTTAGGAGTAAAGTGCCTATTTAGCTTTTGTAATGAACAAACTTCCGCCACTCTTTTTTGTCATCTTTCCAGTTTGTTTACTCTTTCTTGTGCCACGCCACGTTGCTCGAGTATCTTTACATTCTTATCTCATGTTTTGACTAATCTGTCCATCGCCTTCTTTACTGGCACGCTTGACTCTTATATTATCTTGACTGGTCATTCATACTAGAGCTGTTCATTGGTACTAGATGTCCATTCCATCTCAGAATGCCCCTTTCAATTTTTGTAGCAACTGGTTCTACTTTACATTCTTATCCTATGTCCTGACTGGTCTGCCCATCGCACTCTTTGCTTGTACGCTTGATTCCTATACTATCTTGACTAGTCTGCCGCTACTCATTTGCACTAAATGTCCATACCATCTCAGCAGGCTCCTTTCAATTTTTGTAGCAACTGGTCTACTTTTAATTGCTCTCTTATTGTTGAGTTTCTTATCTAATCTCTCTTCCTTACTCCTCGGACTTCTCTTAGGTACTTTATTTCCATACTTTGCAATCTTGTCTTCATTCTTTTGTAAGTACCCAGCTTTCGCACTCGTAGGTCAAGAGTGAGTTGAACACTGCTAAGTATAATCTAATCTTAGATTTTCTCGATATTTTTTTCTTTCATATAAGAGCAGTTCTCATCAAGCGGTATAAATTGTCTGCATTCTCTATGCAGTGGATATTTTTGCTTCGTGTTTTCAAGTGTTATGGATATGAATTCCAAAGTATTTATATTCCTTTACTCGCTCGATTCCGTAACTGCTTATTTTTATATTTAATCTTGTTCGTGTTTCACCAGTGCCATAACCTTGGTTTTGTTCACGTAGATCTTTGCGTTTCTTGGCTATCAAGTCTGCATAATTGCGCGCCAATACGGGTCGTATCTACACGTATGTACCACATACGTATAGATACTCCGTCTGTAAATTTATGTGTCCTCTGTATATAGCTTTCGTTCTTTAATAACGTCATTCATAATAATGTTGAATAAATTTCGGCTCAATATTCCTCCTTGCCCTAATCTCAGTTTGATACTAAATTCTTGTGCTTCCATGTTATTTGTTCTAACATATTTGTGTTATTTCTATGAATACTTTTTATTTCTAGTTGTAGCTTGTTCGGTATTGCCTTTTATCTTAAGTTTTCTACAGTGTTTTTCCTCGGTACTTTGTCTAACGCTTTTTCTAGAAACGACAAGACAAGGTTCCTTTCACATTCTCGAGTAGCTATTTAATAATGAAAATTTAGTCCTGTGTCAATCTTCGTTTCACAACCCGCTTTGTGGATGTTCCATGTTTGGTTCAATTTCTTGGTTTGGTCTTTATACTATTATTTTCTCGCATACTTTAAATAATATACTTAATAGGGATGACGCCTCGATAATTGGCGCATCCATGTTTGCTTCCCTTTTTAAATATTGGGAGGATAACACCAATTTTCCAATCCTATGGTATCATTTCTTCATTTAACATTATGAGGGCGAAATCCCGAAATGCCGGAATCGGCAAGAGATAGCGCACGAAGGTTGAAGTGGATTCATTGGTCGGAAAGGGCAACCCCTTTTATAGTAACTGCCAAATTTCAGACACATACTGTCAATAGTTGTTATTTAAGAGTGTGTTTTGTGTAACAAGTCAGGCGGTTTCGAAAAATGGATAAAATCGAATTTTGTGCAGTGATAAAACACTTCTGGAAGGCTGGGAAAACGGCCACGGAAATTCGAAATATTTTGCTAGAGGTTCATGGCGGATCTACTCCGTCATTTTCGACCATCAGCTTCTGAGTGAGCGAGTTCAAACGTGGCCGCACAAGAACAAGTGATGAACCACGCAGTAGACACCTAAAAACCGCTACCAACGATAAAATGGTCGACAAAATTCATAATGTCGTGTTAGCCGATCGCCGATTGAAGCTGAAAGAGATAGTAGAGATAACAGGCATCTCAGAAGAACGCGTTGGCCATATCCTACACGAAATTTTGGGAATGAAAAATCTTTCGGCGCGATGGGTACCGCGTTTGCTCACACCAGAGCAAAAGGGAAATCGAGTGACCGTTTTGTAGGAGTGTCTGGCCAGGATTCAACGCAATCCAAGGGATTCCTTCATGCATTTCGTAACCGTAGATGAGATTTGAATCCACCACTACATACCGTAGACCAAGGAACAATCGAAGGAGTGGACTTTTCCGGGCGAATCATCTCCGAAGAAAGCAAAGACCGGTCCATCGGCCGAAAAGGTCATGGTGACCATTTTTTTGGGATTCCCAAGGTATGAACCTCATCGCCGATCTGCAGAAGGAAAAGACGATCACGAGGCAATACTACATCGATTTATTGACCCGATTCCATGCGGAATCGGGTCAATAAATCGTTTGCAGTGGAAAAAGTGCTTTCTCATCACGACAATGCACGGGTTCATTCATGCCGCATCGTCGTGTCCAAATTGAATGAATTGCCCCACGAATTAGTTTCTCATCCTTCATATTCACCAGACTTATCCCCCAGAGACTTTTTGCTATTCCCAAACATGAAAAAATCGTTGGCAGGAAAGAGATTTGCCTCAAATGAGGAGGTCATCGCCGCTACAGATGACTATTTTGTAGATCTCGAAACATCCTACTTTTCCGACGGCTTGAAGAGACTGGAGCACCGTTTGAAAAAGTATATTGATCTTCGAGGAGACTATATCGAAAAATAAAAATAAAAAACCACACCAATACTGTGTTTTCCTTGTCGATTTCAGAAACATTTCAGGTCGCCCTCGTATTACAAGTTTGGGTTAGAAACTTTACACCATTTCTTCTTAAATGTTTTGGCATCCTTCCAGCAATCTAATAGTAGCCCACAATTTACCTATTCTTTAACCTTTTAGTTGCTTGTCTTACATCCTTCTCGTGCCCTTTCGTTATTTCGCTTCTACCTCCTTGCCATATATTCATATCATAATCCTGGTTCAGTAGCTTTTCGAAGTATCTCTCCATAATATGCTCTCTTTCATAAAACTTTTTCCCTTCTACGCTTTTGATTTGTGTTATTATTTGCGGATGTTGGTTTTGGTTTTTGAATTTTTTCAGTAAGTACTTGAAATAATGTTAGTTTTGCATAGTACCTTTCCTCCATTTTTCTTCCCAACGTTTACCAAGATTTTTGCTTCGCCTCATTGATAGTTTTCTTTATTTTGTTATTCTGTTCTGCATGTTTGACATATCCTTTAATAGTTCTTTCTTTAAGATACTTTTTCCATCTACGCTTTTTTTTCTTTTATTTTCTCTTTTAATTCTTAGCTTCAAATCAAGCAGTTTTCTTCCTATTTTTATTTACTTTCATATAACCGCATGTTCAATTCGCAAATTTACAGCTCGTTCTTTATTATTAATTTGTGAACTTTTAGTCTCTTGGTTCTGTTTGTTTTCCATTTGAATTTAGGTGTCCAATGTTTGATTTCACCTTGACTAGCTAGTGATCGCTATTAATTTCTGGGCGTCTACTTACTATTACATCTTTGATGTCATTTCTATGAGGTCTGCCTTTTAGTGCAGTCTATAATAGACTTTTCTTCTCTACTTTTTATTAGACGCGTACATTCTTTCTTTATGTTCAAAGAAATTCATTACTATGAAGTTGTATTGAGTACAGAACTCCATGATTCAGTTCACATTATTATTTCTGACTGTATCGCCAGTAATTTCCTTTTCTGTTTCGTTATTTAGATCCCCCAGTATGTTTATTCTTCTTTTTATGTCTTCTCTTGTCTGCGTAACTTCTCAAATCGATTCGAAAATCACAAAAACGCCAACATTTCACTACGCGATTCTTTCTATTATCATAGTCCTGAAACAACAAGATCTGAAACATTTAGTGATATTGTGTTTTATGAACACGTACACATCCTATATCTTCGTATGCTAAAACATTTTTTCAACCATGTATATAAATGCTACTGTGTGTAGTATGTAGATACTCAATTGTAGGCAGTTCCCCTCGCGCTACTAATAGCTCGGTCACGATGCTTTTATCCGAGAAGAGAGTCCAGTGGAGTTGTGGGAATCATAGTCTCAGAGTCTCTCTTTATTGTAAAACGCTCGTTATACCAACACGCCTGCCGTCAACAGACATTCATTCAAACTTGACGAAAAAAGAATTAAAAAGGACGATGCTGAAGAAGAAAACATAAAGAAAAAAAAGATAGTTGAAGGTGCAGAGATATGGACGGGAGGAAGAGAGAAATGAACGAAGAAGTGAAAAAGAGAAACTCGGACGCGGTAGACCATTATCATTAGCAGAAATATTCCAAATTATATGTAATTTACCGATCGACTTTTAGTCTACTTAAGACATCCTTAATTGAGCCGAGCAGTCGCTTTAATTCGTGTAATATAGATTCAATAGATAGACTATTTGTATCCTGGTGACTCCTCTCCGTCGACATTCATATATATATATATATACGGCACATACGTATCTGGATTATCATTTCAAGTTGTCTAATTTGATGGTGTATTAATTGAAATGTGTTAATACATTAGATACATAGCCACAGAATTTCCACAATTAGCTGTGTAGCAAAAAAATAATGGGATCTCGTCGAATTGGACTTTTTGTGAAAGTAATTGCCCCAATTTAAGAACGGCTGTGGTATCAGAATTGAATGTAAGAACTTTTAACGTTCAAAGCTCGCTTGTTACTCGGATTACAACATAAATTATTAGAAATTATTTTTGTAATGATTAGAAGTTACACATGGATATGACAAGAATCAAAGTGGCTCTAAATAAAGAGTCTCTAGAAATAAACTTTTTATACTGTTGTATGGGGCGAAGCAAATTCGATTGGTTTTTTTGTAATTGTATATACACAATCTACCTCAATAATACTTGTCAATGTACAGTTAGCTTTTTAGGGAAATCACTAAATTTGTAATTTAAATAAGCAATAACTTATTTAAATTTATCGTTGGCGTTCGCTACAATAGGTACTTATTTTTCATATAATTGTCATTATTATTATTGTCGCTATAAGTAATTATTAGGGCGCGGAATCGATCGAGCTAAACTACGACGGAGCTACAACCGAGCAAAGAAATAATGTAAACAACTGTGTGTTGTTTACATTATATCTGAATAGTACTAATTCATAGGGCGAACTGCAACATCTGTTTACGCTCGACAACAGTCCGAGAATCAGAGCAAAAAATTGCAATAAAATAAGGAATTTATGAGGTAAAATTCTGTATACACGGGCGTAGATAGCGGCGTCAGGAGTGTTTAAAATTTATTATATTAGGTTATATTTCCAAGAGAAATAAAATATTCATTTATACCTTACGTTAGTTTTCTTGTTTTATTGTTTTAACTGTTAATTACGTACTTCGTAATTTTTGTAATAGTTCCTGCCGGTCATTAATAATTTCAAAAGTATTCCAAGTGACTTCGGATGTGGTCTTCGGCAAAAGCTGGACGCAGTTTTTAATAGAAATCCAGATTTAATAACATTATTATACGCTGAAATAAAAGAATATTTCCAGTACGCACCTATAACCAGTTGCGATGTAGAAAGGACGTTTTCTATCTACAGGGATGTACTTCATTCAAGGAGAACAAGTCTTATAGAAGAGAACCTTGAGAAAGTATTATTAGTAAATATTAATACTCCTTTACTCGACTTGAACAACAAAATGAACAAATAATAATGTATTTTGTAATTTATGAGTTGTTATCCAATTATATAAATAAAATTAAAACCTCTTTAAAAATACAACATTTCAATAGTGCGCCCATGGGCGATGAGTCATGGCTCGCTCGATTCCGCGCCCTAGTAAATATACATTTCTCAAATTACAGAGACTTTTTGAAAACGCGCTGAAGATGACGCACCACAGGGATATAACTTATTATTACCTAAGAAGAAGCTTTCGTATTTCCAATTAATATGGGCAATATTTCAATGTGTTTACTATTGATAAAACAAAGTCAACAGTAATATCAGTATTTTCAAATATTGTTACGCACTATTTGATATTTTTTGCATTTGCATCAACTTTCCAAACCTGGTTGGTGTAAGATGGCGCACCCTTTTTTTTACCTCGGATGAATAATATAACATTTCAATACTAGATTTAATATAATACAAAACATTAGAAAAATGTTAAAAAAAAAACGAGGTGTACCCACCACACGACTTTCTTATACGTATGAGCGTTTCAAATTATACAAAATTGGTTGGAATACTTTTATATTCTTAGAAAAATAAACCTGTGTGTAAGAGTGTTACTTCAAGTCCAAATTTTAAGAATTTTATTATATAGAAATTATTCAATATCCTATTATACTTCTATTCTCTTAATAAAAAGAGTGCATACAGAATTCTATTGTCTTAATAAACAGAATGCATACTTTGCGAGATATTCGAAAGAAAGTGTTAATCGCTAAGAGTAAAAGCGTTACTTCCGGTCCGAATTTTAAAATTTCATTTATACAAAAAGTATTCCAAATTCAGCTCTAAATACTTTTGTATTATATTTAGGGTTCTTTTAAATAAAACTCTCCTTGTGCAAGTAAACTATTTATTTCTGCTAAAACGGTCACATGTCAACAACCTCAATGGGCGCGTAGCTCTGTACTTAGCTGCTCATCGTTGCCAACCTAGACATACTAAAAAACATTTCATTTAAATATTAAACATCTCCTTTTCTTTCAGTTACAAAATCTCTGTATATTGAAGGTGGGTTAATAACACGACCAGCACTTTCCTTGATTTTACTGTCCTGTTAGCAACTCATCTCCCCGATCTCTTACAGTCTTTTCTCTTAATTCTATTGTATCATCCAAGTCGCATGTGGGTATCACTTTAAATTCATTTTGAGATTTCCGTAAATCTCTCCTATTTCTTCATATTATTTTATCTGTCTCTGTTTTAACCAAATACGACCTAGGTGAAACATGTTTATCTACAATTTTTTCTAATTGCCATTCTTTTTTTTTTTCATGATTATATATATTTACAGTTTCATTCTTATTTAATTCTGGCAATACTTTAACATTTTTATTATACTGTTTTCTACTAATACTTTGTTTAATGCTAATTTGTTAAGAACATCTGTTCTATCAATTTTTTCTTTAAGTATTTCTGTACTTATCGGTAACTTTGTTTTACAAATTCGTCCCATTAACAATTGTGACGGACTTGCATTCATATTTTTCAGTGGCGTATTTCGATATTGCATCAAGGCCGTATACAATTCTTTATTTTCCTCTCCACATTTCTTTATTAACAACTTAGAAATATTCACACCCTCTTCTGCTAACCCGTTTGATTGAGCATATTCAGGACTCCTTGATACAATCTCGAAACTCCATTCATTAGCAAACAATTTAATTTCATGACTGGTAAATGGAACATTGTCACAAACTAAAATGTCTGGACTTCCAAATCTAGAAACTACTTCTTTTAATCGCTTTATTACTTCTTTACTTGATTTATCTTTACAACTTAGTAATTCTAACCAATTTGAATAAGCGTCATACAGCACAAGATAAACTTTATTTGCATATGTAAAATGGTCTGCTGATATTCTTTGCCAAGGCCTTTCTGGTATTTCATAGCTTAATAATGTTTCTTTACAATTCTTTTTGGCAAACTTATTACAAATTTTACATCTTTTAATATAATTTTCTATATCTATACTAATGTTAGGCCAATAAAAAAGTTGTCTCGCTCTCGCTTTACACTTTTCTATTCCAAGGTGCCCTTCATGCACTAAACTTAACATTTCTACTCTAAGTGACTTAGGTACTACAATTTTTTGATTAATAACTAATTCTTGTTCGCATACATTTAATTGGTCTTAAATTTTCCAGTAAGGTAATAAATCCAAAGATAAATTCCGTTTATCATTAGGCCATCCTGACTCACAGAAATTTATTATTTTTGATAATACAAGGTCTTCCCTCATACTACTTTGAAATTGTTCTTTTCTCTTTAGTGACATGGGAAAATTCTTTACTATCGAATGAATCGCGTAATTTAGTTCTGGATCATCTTTTATTTCCTTTTTCAAAAACGCCCTAGATAATGTATCCGCTATATATAATTCACGACCAGGTACGTAAACTACTTTTAAATTTGGATACCTAACGATTTTAAACTCATTCGTTCTATTCTACTGGATAATTTACTTAAATCCTTTTTTATAATCACTTCTAACGGCTTGTGATCTGTATGTATAGTTACATCATTTTGTCCATATATAAATGTATCAAATTTATCTACTGCAAAAACAATCGCTAGTAATTCTTTCTCTATCTGAGCCCATTTTTGCTCTGTATTTGTTAAACTACTTGATGCATATGCTATTGGTTTTCCTTTTTGCATAAGGCAACAATCTAAACCATCCTTGCTAGCATCTGCTTGAATTGTTATACTATTTTCGAAATCAAAATATGATAACACCTACTACTAATTTTTATTAGGTTTCTCAATGGCGCACTAATTTTTGACACTGCTGGTAAAAATCTAGTTAAATATTTTACCATTCCTAAATATCTAGTTAGCTCATTTTTGTCTTTTGGTTTCTCTAAATCTAGAATTGCCTCTATATATTCCCTATCTGGTCCTATCCCTTTTTCTGAAAATATATGACCCATATATTTGACTCTATTTTTTTTAAATTGAATTTTTGTTCTATTAAATTTAATATTGTGTTTACGAGCCCTTTCTAATAGCATTTTTAAAATTTCATCATGTTCTTTCTCATTTTCTGCTGCTATTATGATATCATCAAAATAAATAGAAATACCTGGTATATCACCAAATAATTCATATATTCGCTTAGAGAGTACTTCCGGAGCCGAGGTGATTCCAAAAGGTAGTCTATTGAACTGGTACCTACCAAATGGCGTAGTGAAGCTACAAAGCTCAGCACTTTTCTCATCTATCTCTATCTGGAAATATCCGTCCTTTAGATCAAGAACCGAAAATATTTTCTTGTTGCTTAACTTATAAAATACATCATCAACTGTCGGGATAACAAACTGTTCCCTTTGTATAAATTGGTTAAGATATCTCGGGTCTAAACATAACCTAAGTTGTCCATTACTTTTCTCTACAATTACTAAATTATTTAGCCATTCGGTTAGTTTATCTATTTTTTTAATTATCCCTTGCGATTCTAATTTATCTAACACTGTTTTTAAGTTATTCTGTAAACTATATGGTACTCGTTTCGTTTGGTGACATTTTGAGATTGCATTTTCTTTTAATCTTATCTTATATTGCGTCGGAAATTTACCTAACCCGTCAAATACACCTTTATATTTATCTAACAAGTTCTTTGTATTTGTATCTATCACATCTACTTTTTTAAGCAAACCTAAGCTAACACAGTCTTGCAATCCTAATAAAGGAATTTGATTTTTGTGATTTACAACCAAGTTTACTAATTTTATTTTATCTCTTACTCTACACAATAAGTCTATATTTCCTAGTGTATTTAGTGAGTTATTCCCATATGCTACTAATGGAATCGACGCTTTATCCATTACTTCTGAGCAATTCAATGAGTTTAAAATCTCTAATGGCATAACACTCACCTCTGCACCCGAATCTAGCTGAAAGTTAACAAACTATCCATTGATTTGTACATCTTCCATCCACTTTGTCACTTTTCTTCCTGTATTGGTTGTAAGCTTTGATGTCTTCTCTATTGTATTGACGTATAATTCATCCTCTAGGTCACTACTATTTTCACTAATTCTTTTATTTACTTTACTGACACTAGTTCTGCTTTTATTTTCACTTTTCTTTTTAGAAACACACTTCTTGGCAAAGTGATTTTTCTTTTGACACACTGCACATGTTTTTCCATATGCTGGGCACTTGTTTTTATCAAACACATGTTGAAACCCACAAAATTTACACATTGCCTTCTGTTCTTCTACTTTAATTTGCGTCTCTTGTTGAGTAAACTTTTTCTTTCCCTTTCTTTGCACAGCATTAACTAGTTGTGTCGTTTCTGATTGTAACACTCTTGCCTGCGTTCTACTGGTTTCCACAACTCTACAATATTTTATTGCCTTATCTAAGTCAAGATTTTCTTCTCTGAGCATTCTTTCCTGTGTACCTTTATCCAAAATTCCTAACACAATCCTGTCCCTGATCATGTCTTCTTCTTGATTGTAGTCACAAGACTTAACTCCTTTTTGTAATTCTGTATAAAAACTGTCAAAAGTTTGTCCCTCTTTTTGTATAACACTATTAAACAGGAACCTCTGGAAAACAATATTTCGCTTAGGGGCACAATATTCCTCAAATTTGGATAATATTACATCCAATTTATTTTTATCTTCTCCAGGTTTGTACACAAACGTGTTATATAAATCGATACCATCATCTCCTACTGCACTCATTAACATCGCAATTTTCTTTACATCAGTTGTCTTGTCATCACAAGTCGCTGCAATGTAAAATTCAAATTTCTTGCTAAATTTCTTCCAGTTTTCTGCAATGTTATTGTCCAATACAAGCGGACACGGCAGTCGAAAGTGTGACTCCATTTCTTCCTTATCGTCTTCGATTTGTTTTCTATTTACTACTAGATGCACTACTAACCCCACCTGACACCATGTATTATATTTAGGGTTCTTTTAAATAAAACTCTCTGTGCAAGTAAACTATTTATTTTAGCTAAAACGGTCACATGGCAACAACCTCAATGGGCGCTTAGCTCTGTACTTAGCTGCTCATCGTTGCCAACCTAGACATACTAAAAAACATTTCATTTAAATATTAAACAACTTTTGTACTCTTGATAAATACCGGGTCGTCCAAAAGTCTGGATTCACGTGGATTTTGAGTAAACTATTCACTTTTTTGGAAAACTGATTTCTGTATCTTGAATGGGAATAAAATTGCAACTCAATAGTATTTTTTATTTCAAAAAAATTGTTTATAATTTTGAGATAAAGTTAATAACAATGTTTTTTTAAATGGAAACCTACCGTGATTTTTATTTCAGAGAGAGTACTTTCGATAAGAATTGCATTGGCATAGAAATTTTGGCTATAAACCTTACGATTATTGTTTAAATTAATATTAAATTTTCGATCCGAACACTCGTTCGCGCTTGTTCGGAAAATACACGAACGTGTCTTCTCTTACCACGTTTCCAACTGTAGGCATGGGTCCACCCCCTAATAAAGCATTCTATTGAAGGCGTTACGTTTATCTTGAATGAAAGCATTTTTTTTTATAAAATGGGGATCTACCGCGATTACGATATTTAAACGTTATGAGAAAGTACAACGTAGTTTAATAAAAATTAGATCCGAAACGTAATTGGCAAACGTAAGGAAAGAAGCGTAAAAATTAGTAAATATCTCAGAATAAAATATTAGATTAATGATTAAAAACGCAACGTCATAGTTTTCGGCGTCCTAATTAGACATCAATCCACGGAACTGCGGATGTGCAGTTTCTCTTTCATTATAACAAACACAAAATATAAATAAAATTTGTAATTAAAATTTCGTGTAAAAAAAATACTCCTAATATAAAATTAAAACAAACAAAACAATGAAATTAAACTAGATATTACCAAAATCATATTAAATGTTCAAAATGTTCGCCATTAACTTCCTGGCAGAATCCAACTCGATGAACTACACCTTGGACAGCATTATTCAACATTTCCTGAGGTATATTCGCCATGGTCTCTTCAATTCTCTCTCTCAGATCCTCTAGATTTCTTGGTCTACTTTTATAGACCAAACCTTTTACGTATCCCCATAAAAAGAAATCTAATGGGGTGAGATCTGGAGATCGTGGTGGCCATTCCACGGCTCCCCTCCTTCCAATCCACCTTTCGGGAAAGATTTCATTTAGGTAATTTCTTACAGCAATACCAAAATGAGGCGGTGCACCATCTTGCTGGAACCAAACTTGATTCGGAATTGCATTTCGAAATATTCTTCGAATCGCTGGAATTATCTGGTTCCTTAGCAAATCCAAATACAATACAGCAGTTAAGTTGCCCTGGATGAAGAAAGGACCAATAATTGTCCCATTAACAATACCTGCCCATACATTAAGTTTCTCGGGATGTTGGGTATGGTGCTCCTGCATCCAGTGGGGGTTCTCCAGCGCCCAATATCGACAATTGTGACGATTGACTATTCCATTTAGGCAGAATGTTGCTTCGTCCGAAAATATGATGTTATTTGTAAAATTCAAATTTTGTTCTTGCTGGAAGAATAACCATTCACAGAATTGGAGGCGACGATCGTAATCTTCTGCGGTCAGCTCTTGCTGAAGTTGCAGTTTATATGGTTTGGCACTTTGGTTTTTCAATATCCTCTTGACAGAAGTGGCACTTACATCATAATCTAGTGCCAACTGCTCGGTTGAAATGATTGGCTCCTCAATAATCCTTTCCATTACAAGCTGTGCGACATGGTCGTTCGTTGCTGTCTTGGTTCTGCCAGATCTTGGGAGACTCTTGACGGTTCCGTTTTCAAAAAATCTTCTGTATGTTTTTGCAACAGTCGATTTTGAAATTGGGTTTCGCTCGGGGTGAAGTTGATTGAAGAGATCACAAGCTTCTTGATGTGATCGCTTTTTGTCGCCGTATCCCACCATAATTAGAATTTCTATCCGTTCTCTCTCTACCAGTTCCATATTTACGCAAACTGTTCAAAATCACAGATCACAAAAATAATAGATAAAGTCAATACCAAAACAACACAATTAACAACAAACAAAACGTTCAAGAAAACAGAAAATAAAAATTCAAATTCGCTCCGTAAACGTACACTAGTAATACCAAAAACAGAATGAGATAAGATTTGGACCTTCCAAGTGTCTAAAAACGGAAAAAGACCATAAAATTATTTTTTATTAAACTACGTTGTACTTTCTCATAACGTTTAAATATCGTAATCGCGGTAGATCCCCATTTTATAAAAAAAAAATGCTTTCATTCAAGATAAACGTAACGCCTTCAATAGAATGCTTTATTAGGGGGTGGACCCATGCCTACAGTTGGAAACGTGGTAAGAGAAGACACGTTCGTGTATTTTCCGAACAAGCGCGAACGAGTGTTCGGATCGAAAATTTAATATTAATTTAAACAATAATCGTAAGGTTTATAGCCAAAATTTCTATGCCAATGCAATTCTTATCGAAAGTACTCTCTCTGAAATAAAAATCACGGTAGGTTTCCATTTAAAAAAACATTGTTATTAACTTTATCTCAAAATTATAAACAATTTTTTTGAAATAAAAAATACTATTGAGTTGCAATTTATTCCCATTCAAGATACAGAATTCAGTTTTCCAGAAAAGTGAATAGTTTACTCAAAATCCACGTGAATCCAGACTTTTGGACGACCCGGTATATATAGAATACATAATTTGCGACGTATTTGCAAGAAATCGCTATTCGATCAGAGTAAAAGTGTTACTTCCGGTTTAGATTTAAAAATTTTTTTTTATACAAAAGGCATTGAAAATTAAGTTCTAAATACTTTTTGACTCGCAATCTACTTGTCTAAAATGCAGAACTTGCAAAATATTCGCCAAAAACTGATTTCCGAAAGAATAAAAGACATACTTCCGGTAGGAATTTCGAAAACCCTTTATAATAAAATTTTTCTTAAATTTAATTTCGAGTATATATGATTTCTTGATAAATTTGTTTAAACTTACCTAGTAGATTCAAAATATTGGCAAAATTCGATGTTTTCACAGAAATTAGGGACGCGTTCCAAACAAAACAGTAACATATTGGTGAACACGTAGCGAGCGAAATATCAAAGAGCTTTATTTCTTAAATAATACCGTTTATTTATACAATAAGTACATTTACGTTTGAACACAGATATGAACAACTTGTGACAAAACAAAATTTTGACTCTGAAGCAGCTTTGTGAGAAAGTATGTGCTAAAGTTTTGCTCTATCGTTAACTTTTCTTCTGGAGCTGATTAAAAGAAAATTAATAACCAGAGGCAAAAATGCTATGGAATCCAAGCACATCAAAGGTTTTCTTTTTATAGCATATTTCACGTTTGCAAGATCAACTTTATAATGTTGAGGTAAAATAATTGCTTTTTATTAAGAAAAAATAAAATTATTTCAACCAATTTATAAATTGTAGGTAAACCTTGATGAAGATGGTGAAATAAAAGTGTGCCCTGCAAATATGCACAAGGGCATTGTGTATACCGTCATACAGTAGCTGTCTGTATTTATGGTCATCATAATATATCCGTAACTGATGTAGAACTGGCTGCAAGAGGATCCAGGTGGGTAACATATTTGTGAAATAAATTATATTGTAAATATACTTTGTAAAATCGTATGTAAATATAAAAGTATTCTTTTTTTTGCAGGTAGATATAAGATCTTAAGGCTATACGCCCGGCCTCGAAATCGTTTTTCCCATTTCCTAATCGTATTTTTCATGAAAACCTCACCGAATTTACATGCTCATTTAAGAAAAAAATGCCTTTCAATGGATAAATCGTAATTTCTTCGAAATTGTCCAAAGGGCCCTAAATAAAAATAAAAATTTAAGAAATTTCAAAAAACAAGCCTTATTTAAAATTATGTAACACTCAACTGTTATGCCCTAAATTTCATTTTGTATGTATGTCTCGTAAGGTTATGTGTTGTTAAAGAAATTCTTAAGGAATTGCCTAGAGCGCGTGACTATTTGAGCAAACCTGGTATATCTTCCGGTTCACTGTGTGAAAAGGACCGTTAGTTGTTTATCTGAGCGTGTCCTATACCTAATATTTTGCTTTCGGAACTTTGAGTTTTGTACTGTGGCTCTAACAGATGTGAATGTGCAATATCGGGTAAATACACTCTTTATGAGTAAGAATACTGTTTCTTATGTTATGTAAACTAACTATCTTATCTTTAGCTTATTCTAACTTACCTGTAGACTCGGTTACTGCATTAGCAGTTACTTTCATATGCTCTGTTTAAGCTTTATCAACACCTGCTTTATTATAACTTCGGTACTCTACGAAGTGCATTTAATATGTGGCAATTATGGAATTATTTGTAGTTGATGTTGCATTAAATTTCTTCGAGACAACAGTCAGGCTTTGTTGTGTTTTGCTGCCGCATGCATTCATTTGTATTCCTAAACATACACACACATGTTGTCCGTCTGATGTTTTCTATCATAAATGTCTCACTAAAATGATACAGGAATTAGATAAGGAAATCTCTATAATTCTAGGCATACTATTAACTGTTCTCGTGATTTGTTTTGGTTGCTGTAGCCCTCAACATTCCGCAATGTAAACCCCTGTTGGAATCTCTCCTTTACTGAGGTTATATCTTCGTTGTTGCCCTGTAATTTATGATTAAAGTCGGTTTTTCAACCGCCTCATCGAAGCATTTTATTAGCTCGTAATTCCTGTATAATTACCTGCAGGTTCCGGTTGTTTCTTCAGTAATAACTTCGGTCTATATCTTACGTTTGTTTTGATTGTCACCATATGTCGTCGTTGGCATTATCTTGGTGTGATGTCAAACAGGTGACCAACTTTTAAGCGTGAACTTTTCCTTTTCATATTGTTTAACGTTTTAATCTTCCGTACTTTGAAGGTGTATTTTAATAATTTTTTTTTCGTCACCTTAAGTCCCGAGGATGTGTGTTTAATTATATAGCTCACGTTATCGACTCTCTCTCCTTGTAATTGAATCCTGTGTTTGTCTCTGTTATTTAAATTCTCCCGCTTTTTATTATGAACTCTTTTCCGAGTGTGTCAAATTATAGGCGTGCGCGCGGATTGGTTGGATGATTATCCGGAAGACCACGTTCTTGACTTCACTTTTCGAGTGCCTTTTGTATAAGGTACAACTGTGCAACTACTTATTTTCTTTTGGTAATTTTATTACTTTGTCTATGAAGACATTACGCGTAAGCGGCTCTGATTTAATAAGTAGCAAGTATCGTTACCTTAGTTTGGTAAATTATCGTAAATTTTTCCGCATCTAACGTTTTCTTTAAATTTACGAGATCCACGTGATTGGGCTTCTGAATCTTTGTGTGCATTTGTGTGACTCGAAGAGTCAGTTATCGCGAATCTCCAACAAATTTGGGGTAAGTGGGTGAATTTTGTGTTAATTTTCGGGTTTTTATCTCTGTGTTTTTTTTCTTTCTACTTTAATAGGATTTTTAGTACGGGGCTAAGCCTTCATATAGCCGTCGCACATTCCCGTTTATGAACGTGGTGATTGCCAACGTCGCTGTTATAGTTGCATCTACACGTCCATCTTGACTTTTGGAGTGGAATTTTCACCGTCCAACAAGGGGGCCTCCGCCATCTTGACTTCAGTTAGCGTGCCTACCTGCGACTTGTATTATCAGCTAAGTGCAACTATATTGGTAGTTTTCAACGTAACATTCGACTAATTGTCGATATCTTTGTGCCAGTGCTCTGGTCTTTATTTTACCTTTATTTGAATTAAGATAATTTGAGGGGCTATAAATATCTAAAGCACCACTTAATCAATTGCGAGGTCACGTGCAATCCTACTTAAATTATTGTTTTTTTTTATTTATTGCAAATTGTTTTGCTGTATACAGAGTGACCCTAGGAAGAATTGATAGGGGCTCACGTTGCGGTGTTGAATGTTAATCTCTGTTTTAATAATTCTAGTAAATTCATTACCGTAATATTTCTCTTTGATGTGTTGAATTTTAATTTAATAAAATTCTAGAAAATTCTTTACCGTTAAAAATTTGACTTACATGTATGTTTTTTTAATTTCTGAGCTATTTAAATTATTTAAGTAATTGTAAAATTCTATATCGTAAGCTCAGTAGATTCTTTTGTGCCAATTACTAAATTTTCCTTTGTTTTTTTTGCAAGCGTCATCCAAGATATTATCATTTGTAAACAAGTTATTTAATTAATTCGTAATTTTTATTTTGTAATCAAAACCAAGATTTTGTAAATTTAACGCTTTACCTTTCACTTAATTATATTTTTCTTTAAAGTCTTAAGGGCTAATCTTAAATCATTTTTCTTTAATTATATAACATATAACATAGAACATCGCCCTTGGTGGCTTTTGTAAAATACCTTTTGTAGAATAGCCTGTAAGGCGACGAAACGTTTCTGCAGCCGACCATCCTCCTGCCGAAGCGCAGAGGTTCTAATTGTTAAATTTTTTAAAAAAAATAAGTTAATTTCCATAATTAAAATTTTTGATAAATTGTCAAGATATACATTGTTTGAATAGCGCAACTTATTTCGTAAAATGATTTCACTTGTTTGTTGAATTTGATATATCTACAAAAAAAAACATACTAAATTAATATAGATCTTTCTACACATCGTAATCTCTCTCTTTTATTTTACCTCGTCATATCTTGTTTTATTTTTTTTATTTTTGATTGTGATAAGCACTTGAATAAGGTTCGGCGCAGCCGACCTATACAGGGTGATCCGTAGGTAACCCGCTGGAGGGACACAGCCAGTGGCAGATCAGTGGGGAACGCAGGTAGGTTACCGTAAGGTAGCACAGTGTCCTGGTGCCCGGACAACGTCGCTTGCGTCGTCGCCGACCGACGCTCATTTCATTAGTTTAGCTATCTGAACCGACACGCCATCTGCGGCTTGAGTTAGCTCGGCCCTGCGTTTCTCAATACCTACGTCCACACTATTGCGATCTCCCTCTACCGTGACTCATCTGGTCAATAACATAAGTTTCGACGTTGTTGCGGGTGTAACACAACAGCAATACATAAATTTTATTTTTTCTTAATTTAAGGTCACGAAACGGAAAACAAAATTTTGAAATTTGGGCGAAATTCACTGAAATCAAATAGAGTATGTGGTACGCTCGCACATTGTGTCGAGAGGTAGCTCCGCCTACCATTTCGGGCAGTTTCTACGCAGTTTGTAAAATACTCCTGAGATCGGTGTATGTTAAGAAAGTAATCGTTACTCGGACATTATTTTATCGAAACCGTTGATATTTTCTTTACAATATAGTGTACATATACAGTGTCAGCGTCACAATACTACCTTATACTACGTATCAGAAAGTAAAAGCAATATCTCTTCCCGTCCCTAACGGTATACCTGCTAGAAGCGCATGCTAGGACTCACACGGCTTGCGGGCAGGGAGTATAATTATTATATTTGACTCGCAATAATTTGCTTCTGAAACGATCTAGAAATTTATTTCTTGCACAAAAAATAATTTTGGAATGTTGGCTTTATTTTGTTTCACATATATATGGGTAAATTCTGAAAAATAAGATTAGTTACTCGATAGCTGAAAAACACCTTACACAAATTGGTCGTCTACTAAAACTTTTTTTTTTTTATAAAATTTACACACCATAAAGAAAAATCGAAAACACTAGTATCGTCCAAATACTTTAGGGTATAACCTTAAAAAAAACAGATCCCTAGCTCTCTGCATTGCTGAGATATCACGAGATAAGTATTAAAAATTGAAGAAAATGAAAATTTTAAAATTTACACAAAAAAACGATTTTTCGACCTTTTCGCGATTTCGATTTTATTTTCCAACTCAAAATTTGAATCCGGCAGGTGATTTTACATATTCAGCTTCACTTTTTTTGTGTGTTTGAGAAAATATAGATTGTCTAATTTAGGGGGGGTTGCTTCCCGATTGCCAAACATGTGGGCCAACCGGCGATTATCTGAGACCATAACGCAGCCATAAATTACAGGCAGATTAGATTAGGTGACAAGTTCTTTTCTGTATCTTTTCCTCAGCATAAGACAGAGCACGCGGACCCTTAAACATTTGTCTTTTCTTACATTTGCACGAAAAGCAGTGGTACACCCATTTCAAATCGAACTCAGCTTGAAGCGGGCGTTCAGCCTTAATATATATTGGTAAAATGCATAGATCCACAGATTGTGATTTAACTGAAAAAGAAATAAATAAATTTGCAGCCCTATAAGATTCTAGTACTACTATAGTTGGCCCATCTCTGCGATCACCATTTACGATATGATAGCTGCAAATGCGAGAATGCTTGTTCGACTCTCTATCCTCGCGTCTAAAAATGATTACAATTACATGTATTGTAGTTGTGGCATTATGCACAGTACCTAACTAGTTTCAGTCATTTCTTTAATTTACCTGGTTGATTTAGAAAAACACAATTTGCAGGGCTTCTTCTCACTAAAATGTTTACACAGATTGGAGCAAGGCAGATCACCATGGTTCTAAAACAAAAGAAGAATATTAGATTACTTAATCACACTCAAAAACCTATTTTCAATGTAGTATAATAATTATTATCTTCAAAAACAAAGTTTCCTATAATACACATAACCTCATTTTTCTTAAATAATTTTTTAAAGTATATAGTAAGTTGCAATTGGAAAGATTGTTTTTGTACGCAATAGTACACATTTGTACGGAATGTTTAAATATACTTGCCTTCAAAAAACGAAATTATTTATATTCAAGATTTTTTTTTACTTTCGTAAATGGCTAAATGCACGTTTCACTTGGTTTGCTTGGAACGCGAGTTTACAATATGGCCGACTATGACGACATCACTTGCGGAGTCAATAGCATTACATAAATAGGAACAACATCCGTAAAAATTAGTAAGATAATTAATAAAGCAAATAATTGGGTTAGTAGGTTCACACCTTAGGTAAATATAATAATAAAGACAGGTCGGATAAAACATTGAACTCAGGAGCCTATAAGCTCACTTGCTAATGAAATAAAGTAGACAAGGCCAAACAACAAGGATTGCCGAACATAGAAAAAGCTATGATGACAAAAAGGTTTTACTTTTGCTAACCATTGTTTGACATTTTACACGATCAAACAAAAGGCAAAAAATTGATCTTCTGTAAGCAAAGGAAATAAATAAATATAACAAATTAGAATTAACTCTAAATATACAAATATATGTTTGTCACTCTCCCTGTTTTCTTTAGTTTTATAATTTTTATACTAAATATTTGTAGGCCTCTGTAACTTTGTAATTTTGTAATCTTATACTACTTCTATCCACTTCTATCTGTAATTATATGTAAGTAGGAACCAATTAATGTTAGCGTTAGTTCTTCATCCACCTGATGAAGCTACAGTATAGCGAAACAACATTGTAGTGGTTACTATGATTAAATTTTGAAACTCACAAACGCAGTGTTTATATATATATATTTAACAGGATGTTTTTATTATCAAAATGATCAAATCTGGCCAGCACAAGTTCCACATGTATTACATGAATGGCAGTTACATCATGTACAAATAAGAGCGTGCAATACAATATTAAGATGTGAATATGTAATTCAGTTTTTAACTCTCTTTGTTGAAGAACTTGTTGGTAAATAATTAGATCAAACATAATAACATATTTGCAGGAGCTGTAAAGTATTACTTGGAGGTAAGTTTATACAGTTTGCTTTTTGTTTGTATATTTTAAAATTATATTTATAGTATTCAATGAATTTAAAAATGCTCTTTCAAGAACCATAACCGAAATACCTACGACACAGCTACATATGTGAAAATATAATTGGGAGAGTTAATACTTGTCTTGTTAATAAACACTTTTACAGACAATATTAAAAAAAAATAGGTAATTAAATAAGTTCTTGCCATTTCACAAATGCAGAAAGAAGAGTAAAACTAAACACCATTAAAACCAATTGTTATAAAAGCGAAAAGATTGACATGATAAACTGTGAAATCAAATCAAAGGTTATTTCTCCCAACGATGTTGAGATGAAGTAATAAAAAGGCCAAGTACAATCTAATAGTTTTGATAAGCTTAAGAGCTTAAATCTAAATACAAACAATAAGAAGAAAATATACAAATACATAAACAGGTAAAAATTGTAATTTAATTTCCTTTTGGACATTTCTAAGAGATAGTCTCACGTTTTAATATTTGTATTTTTATTTTTATTACAGTTTTATTATTATTTATTGTTCATTCAATTCGTGCCTTCACAAGAACTTTGAACAGTATGTTTTTAAGGCATCTCTGTTATACTAATAAAGATGCGTTACTTTATTTCAGCTCACCTTGTTTTGATCATTTGAATTATGGAAAAATTGTTTAATGCAATCATTCTTTTATATTGAACTTCTTCAGTAATGTTCAGCACAGAAATGCATTATTATTAATTCGCACAAAATAAAATAAAAGCAAAAGCTTGACTACAGTGTTTAAATTAATCTTTTATTTTAAAGCAATAAATATACAGAATAAACCACGGTATTTCCTAGCCACGTTAATTTTATAGTGAAATAATTCACAACAAAATAATCTAACTCTTTGCTGTTGAATTGACAGGTTATTAACTGAATTTTTTCATCAACTATATCTAAAAAAGCCAATTGTATTGCAAAATGAAAAGTGCAGAATTAACATTATTAGATATATATATACAGGGTGAGACAACTACGCGGGTAAGGCCGATTGTGCCTTTACGAGTAAAGATATTTCGAAGCGGTTTTTTTCTTGTCGTAGCTGTTCATTAGGGGCACATTTTAAAAATATTTTGTAATATACAGAGTGTTCCATAACTTAGTGGCTAACTATAGTTATAGTTTTTTAAATGGAACAGCCTATATATTATTGCATTTTTCAATTTCCCGTATAATTTTTAGTCAAAAAGTTATAAGATAGTATAGGCCTAAAGTGTAAAGTTTTTGACTTATTCCCATTTTTCTGAAAAATTCAATGTTTGTATAAAATTATATTTATCGAAAACGACGTGTTAGATGGACAAAATTTTTTGCAGTATTGTTTACAACAAAAGGTCCTAATAGAAGCATGTCTTATTTTTTTTACAGTTACTAACTGTATGTGCAGGAAACTGGATTAAAATTAGATGACACGTTTTTGTATAAGGGTAAATTTTTTTTAATGGAACACCCTGTATATCAGTTCCTTTTTGAATTTTTTATTAAATTTCGTGTCAGAAACATGTAAGACGTTAATACAGTAAAAGTGACTATTACAGAGTTATTGTCGTTTTTTGATATGCTTTTGTTAGTTTTTGCAAAAAAGTCAATTTTTTCAAATGGAACACTCTGTATATTATTTCATTTTTGAATTTCTTATTAAATTTCACATCAAAAACATGTAAGACGTTAATACTATAAACGTGACTATTACTGAGCTATTGTCTCTTTTTGATATAATTTTGTCAGTTTTGAGGTTTTAATTAATATAGTATAGTACTGACAAAATTGTATCAAAAAGAGACAATAGCTCAGTAATAGTCACGTTTATAGTATTAACGTCTTACATGTTTTTGATGTGAAATTTAATAAGAAAATCAAAAATGAAATAATATACAGGCTGTTCCATTTGAAAACATTGACTTTTTTTGCAAAAACTAACAAAAGCATATCAAAAAACGACAATAACTCTGTAATAGTCACTTTTACTGTATTAACGCCTTACATGTTTCTGACACGAAATTTAATAAACAATTCAAAAATGATGTGATATACAGGATGTTCCATTTAAAAAAATTACTTTTATACAAAAACGTGTCATCTAATTTCAATCCAGTTTCCTGCACATGCAGTTAGTAACTGTAAAAAAAAATAAAACATGCTTCTATTAGGACCTCTTATTGTAAAAAATACTGCAAAAGATTTTGTCCATCTAATACGTCGTTTTCGAGAAATATAATTTTATACAAACATTGAATTTTTCAGAAAAATGGGAATAAGTCAAAAACTTTACACTTTAGGCCTATACTATCTTATAAGTTTTTGACTAAAAATTATACGGGGAATTCAAAAATGCAATAATATATAGGCTGTTCCATTTAAAAAACTATAACAATGGTTAGCCATCAAGTTTTGGAACACTCTGTATAATACAACATATTTTAAAATGTGCCCCTAATGAACAGCTACCACAAGAAAAAAACCGCTTCGAAATATCTTTACTCGTAAAGGCACAATCGGCCTTACCCGCGTTGTTGACTCACCCTATATATAGACTTATTTTTATAGGAAGTCTAACGTTTTATTTCTCAATATTTCGCACATAAGGTATTTGTGCTTCCTCAGGATAAACTAATTAAGAACAAGATAATGAAACAAAGTAGAGTTAGTAAAAAAGTTATTGACAGAAATTTTTAAAAAATACTTACAACTATGACTTCTTGGTGGGAAAAAAATATTATGAATACACAGTAAAACAAACTGTGAAAAATACCACAAAACACGATGTTTTTCGTGACAAATTGTGTTTACATGTTAATTTAAAATGACAATTAGTTTGAAATATGTCAGTTATTGTTAGCTTGTGATATTTTATTAAACTTACTATGATCTAACAAATATGAATAAATAATACTAAGATTTTGGATGTCCGATCTGAAATTCATACTATTTTTGTTGCTGTTGATATAGACCATCTCAAGGAATTCTCTGCTAATTTTTCTATTATCAGTTTTTAAAATTTTAACGTCATTAAAATTAGGTGAGTGATCTTCCTGCAACATGTGTTTTGCTAGAGCGCATCTGGTTTTTTCAGTTTTTATGTCGCTTTTGTGTAGTGTCATTCTAGTTGAGAGCCAACTTGCGGTTTGTCCGATGTATTCCTTATTACAACTTATGTATTGCAGGAAGATCACTCACCTAATTTTAATGACGTTAAAATTTTAAAAACTGATAATAGAAAAATTAGCAGAGAATTCCTTGAGATGGTCTATATCAACAGCAACAAAAATAGTATGAATTTCAGATCGGACATCCAAAATCTTAGTATTATTTATTCATATTTGTTAGATCATAGTAAGTTTAATAAAATATCACAAGCTAACAATAACTGACATATTTCAAACTAATTGTCATTTTAAATTAACATGTAAACACAATTTGTCACGAAAAACATCGTGTTTTGTGGTATTTTTCAGTTTGTTTTACTGTGTATTCATAATATTTTTTTCCCACCAAGAAGTCATAGTTGTAAGTATTTTTTAAAAATTTCTGTCAATAACTTTTTTACTAACTGTACTTTGTTTCATTATCTTGTTCTTAATTAGTTTATCCTGAGGAAGCACAAATACCTTATGTGCGAAATATTGAGAAATAAAACGTTAGACTTCCTATAAAAATAAGTCTTTTTATTGCCGGATTCCCCAACACTCTTTTCTGACATTAATACATAACGGCAAAGACGACTTCAAACCATATATATATATTAAACATTAAAAATTATATATATTATATATATTAAACATTAAAAATTATATATATATATATATATATATATATATATATATATAATATAATAGATGTTTTTCTTGGGAATAGCGGCATATGTGAATAAAACTATAATTGATTGTGACGTTTCAACATTTATTTATGTTTTCTTCAGACCTATTTATTTTTGTTTATTTCTCTATTAATGATCATCTTTTGTATTATTATTTTTTTTTTTTTATTTATTTGTTTAAATGGTGTTGATTACCTACATTTCCTGCAAAATATTTTACCTGATTTGTTAGATGAGGTGCGTTTAAATATTCGGCAAAACTTATGGTTTCTACAGGACGGCTGTCCGGCCTACTTTAGCAGGAATGTACGAGACTTTCTAGATAATAACTACGAAGACCATTGGATTGGAAGAGGCGGTCCAGTTGCTTGGCCAGCAAGGTCGCCGGATTTGAATCCTTGCGATTATTGTGTTTGGGGATACATAAAAGCATTTGTTTATTCCGTTCCGATACAAAATCGTGCACAACTCTGGCTAAGGATACAAGATGCTTGCAACGAATTTAGAAATAACTTTGGAATTTTTGCAAGAATTCGGCGTTCTCTTAGCAAAAGGGTAAATTTATGCATAGAGACTAATGGTCATCACATCGAGCATCCTTTGTAACTATCTACCTTTGATACTTGTTCTTTTTTTGTTAGTTTCGTTGCATTGTAATAAATACTTTCTTTTTAAAAACCTTCAGCTAAAATTTTGTTTCAAATTGATTTTTGCTTCTTTTCCCAAACTTTTTTTACGAATTGTGTGCTGCATTTATTGAAACAAAAGATGATTTATTAAATTAATTTTCAAATCGATTTTTCTAGAAAACGGTGTATCCTACCGACTTAAAGTAAGAGTACCTTTTAGTACTAGAATACCTGAAAATTTAATAATCTAGTGTCACAAATGCTTAAAAGTTAAAGATAAAAAAGTTATGCGTTAAAATAACCGTTTACCTACCCAAAACGGACGCCTATGACCTTAGGAAGCATTTTCGGACTAGGGTGAATTGGGTTAAATTGTCTTAAAATTATCTGAGGAATCTCCGGTCTTCGTTTGTCAGGAGAGTTTCTGGACACCCTGTATATATAAAATATAAATAAAGCTCAAATTCTGCCTTCATTTTTCTTTTATTTAGCAATATTTTCAGTTTTGCATTCTTAAGAGTTTATATTTGCACTAAGAGATATACAGCTTAATTTTATTAATACACTTATAGATGTATATACAGTTAGGGAAAAAGTATGTATACAGCTAAATATTTCGAGAACGGTTTATCGGAACTCGCTGAAATTTGCCACACTGTTAGAAGGATTTAGACTTCATCATTTGATATTTTCTTCAGTTTTGCATCGTTTTTGTTTTCGAGATACAAGGTTAACTTGTTTTTAAAATAGCACGGGGGGGGGGGGGGCAAATGTAAAATTTTTGAAAAGGATGTTCTCTCTATTCAGTTATGTAACACACGCCTGCCTTAATTTGCACAAAAACAGGAATATTTTTTTACGAATTAAATTTTGAAGAAAAGTAAAACTAAGTTAGCTTTGAAAGTGCTGCCATCAGCCATGTGTCATTCGCATATTATATAAAAATTAAACGTATGTGAAATAATTAGTTTAAAAATGGCGCATTTAGGTGAAAGGGAGCGTATGGAAATCCTGACGATGGTTGGATATGGCGATGGAAGACGAAGTTGTGCTGACCCGTAACTGCTAAAGCTGTTACAAACGTAGAAAATTATTTTAATATCATATTAGATGTGGAAGAATATCCAAAAACTCATCTACACTTGGTTTTTCCTCTGGGGTCATTTCAAAAATCCAGTTTATTTAAACAGACCATTAAATATCGCAGCTCGCATAGGAAATAAGATTATCATGATTTCTCCTCATATTTTGATTGGCTCCTTACAAAATTTGTTTAACGCATTTATTACTGTTAAGAATTTAAAGGAAAATATTTTATAATATAAAAGGTGTATTTAAAAATTTAAACATTGCTTTCAGGGTTAAAGTGTATAAGAGTTTAATTTTAATAAAAAGCGTTATTTCTATTATTTCTGGTCGAAGTGAGGTTGTCAACAGTTGACGACAGATTAAAAACATCATTTCAAATGCTAACTTAATTTTACTTTGTTCAAAATTGAATTCGTAAAGAAAACATATTTCTGTTCTTAATTAAAGCAAACATGTTTTACATCACTTAATCTAAATCCTTCTAACAGTGTGCCAAACTTCAGCGAAGTCCAAAAACTACAAAAATGGTTGCAATTTAGTCTCATTTTGGATTGTACAAAACTGTGATACTTAATTTCTAGGAATAAGCATTCAATATGTATGCAATATTCCTGAAAAGAATTAAATTAAAGAGGTGGGTAATATGTTCCAATAATGGGGTGGAGACTATGGCTGAAAATCTGAAACAAAATGCAACAACACAAAAATTAAAAAGATATAAAAAATATATATACGTATTTCGACAACTAAGTTGACATTTTCAGTACCAATGTGTAGAAAACCAAAAAAGAGTGTTAGTCGTAGTATTTTTGGCTAAGGTGTAACCTTAGAAGATATGCTCTTCACCAAATCACCAGTGGGATAACACAGTGTTATCCCACCTTTTGCATGTTGTTTCTGGATAAGATGTACTAATTATTTTCACAATCTTGTGTGTCATCAGTTTCTGCCAGGTTTATCAATTCATATATACAACATATCACAGATCCGATACTTTGCATTTATGTGAAAGATTAATATTTCTATTCTTCGATAACCGAAATAATATTTTCAAATCACGCTAATGGTAGGTTTCTAGTTCTAACATATACGGACGATGTAATGCTAGAATAACACCATGTATGATTTCCACATATCACTCAAATGCTCTACTGGACTCTTTAGAAACCACGATTGGTATATTGTTACGTTTAAGAAAATACTCTAATTATATGTAACGTATTAATCGATCAATTGCAAAATTGGTCATTATAAACATATATGTACCCTAGTAGCAAAGTTCGTTGGCCTCAAAGCTCCAATATTCTAAAATCAGTAGAACATCAATGACCCCCACCCAATGTCGTACGAATATAAAATTCCTATATCAAGTAAATGTCAATTTATGTCGTTGGGTAGATATCAGACCAATGTTGTCTACATTGGTAATATATTGGTTAAATATCTGATACTGATATTTTATTGACAACAAAAATCTACATACTATTAACATTAAAGAGAAATAATAATAATAATAATAATAATAATAATAATAAATGTCTTTATTATGTATAAAAAAATACAAAGAAATACATAATCGCAAGGCGAACTCCAGTATAAACTGTTTACTTGACCCTGATGATAAATATGAGCAATATGCAACAAAAATTAAATCCTGCTTAAAACTAACTTAGCCTAAAGTTCGATGATGAGCACCATGAACTAAAATAAATAGTGTAATAATAAATAATAACACATAAAAGTCACTTGCAAGTGAACGTCCATATCGATAACCAGCAAGCAGCTTGCATCAACCCATTACCGCAATAGAAGGTGTGATTTGAGTCTAGATTTAAACTTGGATGCTGTGAGGGACTTAAACTCAGTTGGTAGGGGATTGTAATTACAGTATACCTGATACGTAAAAGATCCTTCATATAGGGAAGTCTTATGGGGCGTAGGAGAGATCAATCCGCGAAATCTGGTGGTCACACTGTGTACATCTGGCCTAAATCTAATCCTATTATAAAGATATGGCGGAGACCTATGCAGAAGCACACCATGATAGAAACACAATGCCTGCAACCTTCTACGTCCCGCCATGCACAACCAGCCCGCATCACTCAACTTGTGAGAGATGTGATCAAATTTTCGTATATTGTAAATGTATCGTAGACAAGCATTTTGTATTTTTTGAATTCTGGAGCTGGTAAAGGAATCCAAGGACCCATGATACAGTGTTGAACAGTAAGAAAAATGCGACAAAACAAAAGCCTCACACAACATTTTCTTCACTGTTTCATTAAGAGTACGCCTGTAAGGGTATAGTCTATTCAAATTAATATAAGCAGAGGTAATATATTTGGATATCTGATCCTTATATCTGAATGTGTTGTCAATGTAGAGACCAAGGCTCCTCACCCTATTCACAACCGGTAAATGTATTATCAATAACAATCTCTAAAGTTCTGCCAATGTTGAAGCACGTTTTTTTAGGACCGAAAAGGACGACCTGCGATTTCTCCGGGTTTATATGAAGGCTGTGATTGACAGAAGCATCAAATAGATTTGAAAGATCGGTGTTAATTCTGTGCTTAGCAGCTTGCCATTCAGATGGGGGAAAGGAGTAATAAAGCTGAGTATCATCAGCATACATATGTGATTTACAGTGCTCTATACACAGTAATAATTTTGAGGTGTATATAGTGAATAGAATTGGCCCAAGAACCGAACCCTGGGGTACACCTTGCACTAAGGCAAGGGGAACAGAGCAATTGCCTTTTAATCTTACCACCTGCATACGACCATATAGATAATTTGTAATTAGAGTGAGAGCGCTACCATTAAAGCCAATGGATTTCAAAATACAAAGAAGAGTGCCATGATTAACTGTATCGAATGCCTTGCTGTAATCAAGTAAGACCAGGCAGGATACAAGGTTTTTATCAGAAGCCGTAATCAGGTCATCAGTCATAGACAACAGAGCCGTTTCGCAGCTCTACCCCGGCCTGAATCCCGACTGAGTAGAGGGCAAAATGTTCTCTCTTGCAACAAAAACAGCTATCTGTGCAGCGAGGACCTTCTCTAGGATCTTGTACATTACAGGCAGCAGGGCTAATGGGTCTAAGGTCTTTCATTAGCTTAGGTTCTGTGGACTTAGGTACTGGAGGAACCAATGCCTGCCGCCAGCAATCCGGGAACACCGAGTCAACTATACATGAATTAATTATGTGCGTGATGAAAGGCAATATATAGGGACAACA